>JAKSZT010036119.1:21237264-21344666 GCA_026826555.1 Tolypeutes matacus | reverse complement strand
TCATATGGGAGAAAAAAGATCCTTAATTAGTTAAGACACTGATTTTCAATGTGAAGTGATAGAATGAACCTGAAGAGGCTGAAAGAAACAGAGCACCATGAGACATACGCAATTAGAATTTGAATTGTGTCTGGTAGATTAGAGGTTCCTAAACTTTAGTGGACTTGAGAATCACAGGAGGAATTTATTTTAAAATGCACATTTCTTTTGTAACAAATGTATCACTCTAATGAAGGATGTTGTTAACGTGTCAAAGTGTGGGAGGGCATATGGGAATCTCCTGTATTTTTATGTAACATTTATGTAATCTAAGTATCTTTTAAAAAGTAAAAAATTTAAAAATGTACATTTCTGATCCATAGTCACATAGATTCCAATTTGAGTCCACTAGGTGACACCTAGGAAAATCAACTTTACTTTCCGATGAAGGTGGTCCTAAGAGCACTTCTAAATGGGCCAACCAAACTCAACAAATGATAAAAATACAAAAACACTGCCAGGTTTGTAGATGTGGAGCACTTGATGCATTTGATGCAGTAGGTGAGGAAGGTTTTCTTTCTTGTTTCTCTTTCTCGTCCTCCCTCTCTTCCTGCCAGAGAGAGAGAGAGAGAGAGAGAGAGAGAGAACGTCTGTCAAAGTTTACAAAATCCAAGTCTATGAAACCTGTGTTAGAGCAGATTTTATTGTTAATTTAGCAATACTTATTCAGGACTTACTATATGAGAGGCTCTGGTCTAAGTCTTTAACAAGTATTAATTAATTTAAATTTTATAAAGACTCTATGAGGTTAGAACTACTACTACCCCAAGTTTATAGCTGCAGAAACTGAAGCATGGAGATGTTAAATAACTAGGTCACACAGCTATGAAGTGACTATGCTGCATCTCTAATATTTGGCCATCGTAGATTTATCAATTGTACTTTCAACTACATACCCATGGTCACAAAAATCCATGAGATATAATAAGAATGAGAAACATTACTGCCATCTAAGTCTCACCATTCTGAGACTTAAAAACAGTTGGAGAAATGAAGATCTTGTAAAGATGCATCTAGCATGAATTTGAATCTTATGGGCTGGGATATTGGTTTTGATGAGCAAGTTACTTAGCTAGTCTTCCTAATCCACAAACATGTTTCTTAATTTCTGGGTTTTATGAATTTGGGAATCCTCAAAGTTCTGGTGATGTAACCAATGTAGATATTATGGTTCTACATTAGCATTTACCACAATACTTTTTCCCCAAACAGCTGTTCCACAAGATGTTAAATTTAAGGTTTCCTGTTTAAATACATTTGGGAAATATCCAGTTATACAAAATCTTTGTTGCAGGATTTGCAGGATTTATCAGAACTTTATGAAATATGAAAATGCCCATTGTGAATCTTCAAGAGGGAAATATATACATTGTTTCCTGATAATCTGGCCCATTTTTCTCAGAGTATTTAGAGAAATTGTTGTCCGCCAGAATATAATTCTATAAAAGGTCGCCTATTCTGTACTTCAAATTTTAAATTACTCTTGTACAACTTGAAGTAATATTTTTGGCAGAACTATTTATGTAAGATTTTTTGTAAACTAAGGCTATTCATGAAATATGTAGTCCATGTAGATCACCAACTAGAAGGGAACAATTAAAAGAGAGAGCGAGAAAGGGGGGGGGGAGATAGAGAGAGAGAATGAAATACTGCTAAATACTAGCTTCTTCCCATACACCCACAGGAAAAGCACTCTTGGAGGAATACTTTCAAAATATTTTTTTTCATTCTTTATTATTTATCTTAACATTTTGTTCTAAAATTTTCCCTCATCATCTATTTTCTCAAGATGAGGACCATACGCCATCCATAGAATATACCATGTAATACAATGATCTATTTCATTAACAATGAAAGCAAGAATTAAAAAAGCTATATTGATATATTTACTTTGGTATGTATAACATTTCCAGTATCGAAGTGTTTAGAGATTGTAAATTTCCTAAAGTTATGAAATTGGGAATCCAAATTGTCACTTGTCTCTGATGGATGGCTTCTGCCTAGTAATTCTTAATTCTTCCACCCTTCCTGCCCCCTCCCCAGATTTCCATTTTCCAGAACAACATGTGTCCAAATAAGGATCATGTATGATTTAAAAAGTAAATGGAGGAAAAACGTGATAGATATTATTATAAACATATTTTTATGGTGGTAATTTCCATTTCCTAGCTCTGGTTAGGTGATTTGCTTGATATATCCATTTCTATTTCCTTGTGACTTTACTTTAGTAGGTTTTATAGCGTTCACTCTCTGTTCCTGGCTTTGAAGAGTTTTGCTGTTTCTCTCTGAGCTCTCTACAAGAGTCAGTGTTTTATGGATTTTCCTGGTTTTTTATTCTTTATCTAATCATAAAGCCAAAATTATAAAACATAGAAATGAAAATTTCACTTCCTTCACCCAGCCAGTACACAACTTCTTTCATCATCTGAAATCAGTGAGAGTAGAAATTTTTTTATATGCAGGATAGAAATCAAGTCATAGTTTTCTTAATGAGTTAAATAAGCTGAGAGATGTTTGTTGAGGATAAACAGTATGGTAAATAGTAAATAAACATGTCTGAGCCCTCTCTAATAAGGAAAATGCACTTTCATTTATATTGGCGCTATACTGTTTTGGTTTCATCAGACATGAAACAAAATTTGAATAATTTGATTGTGCTAAACTCAAGAATCTGAAAGGATTGCTGGATTTAATGAAGTATAATACTGAATTTATTTTGGATATCTTTCAATTAATATTTTTGGTTGATTTAAAAAAAAAAAAAACTGAATGGTAATAAGGTTAGATTAAGTCAACCAATTCAGTGTGGGCCATGCATGGATTTGTTTAGTGTCAGAAAACTGCCTTTCTTTGTGGTCTGATTAAAAATATTTCTCAACTGAATTCAGTTGTTTTCTTCTCTCTGTGGAATGTGTTTCTTACAGAAAGAATACTTTGGAGTATCGTTCTCATCTTGCTTACCCTCCCTTGTCATCTCTTTCTCACTTTTTTTAAATAAAGGAGATTGCTACATAATTATTAATATTAATTACTATAGTTGTTCATTCATTCCAAAATATCTTATGTGAAGAGGATGCAAAGATGAATTAAAAACATTCTAACTTGCTACAAGAAATTTCCTATCATTTGGGTAGATAAGCAGTAAAGAAATTATAAAGCCTATCAATGAAATTACTAAAATTTTCTATAATCAACCAGAATGCTCACTTCCCCATTCTCCTCCATCAAAACTTCCCACTCCTGTATTTTTGTGATGGACTAGAAATTAATTAAAATCAAGCTACTGTCATATTCTTCAAGTCTTCTCTTCTATTTCTGTCTCATACCTTTGTATAGATATCACAAGCTGTGGCTTCCTAACTAAATAATTTCACACAAATAATTAAGTAGTTTACCAAAGCCTTTCAAGCACCTTGTAAAGCATCCAAGATCAACTGGGTGAATTAGAGCAGATTCCTAAAAGACAAAACTCTTAATTCCAATCAATCAAAAAGAACTATATATTAAATATCCTATTCTGTACTTGGCACTGGACTTATTAATTGAGTATACAAGTTATCTCTACCATTGGGACTAATTAGTCACCTTTTTGTTTCTCTTGACCTTAATTTGGACTTCTGTCTACAGCCAATTGGTTCATAAATGCACATCCATTGAAATACAGAGCAAATCATTGCTGCCACCTGGATTTTTTAAAAAATTAGGCTCATAATTTCTGATTTAGTATTAATTAATTTGTATAGCTATTATTATCATGGCTGTTAATGTCTAGAGTTCTGCCTTTATATATACTAGACACTAGCCACATGTAGCTATTGAACATTGTTATGTGAGGAAATCCACACTGAGATGTCCTGCATGCTTAAAATATGCACTAGATTTGGAAGATTTAGTGCAAAAAACGAATGCAAAATGTCTCATTAATTTTTATATTGATTACATATTGACATAACAGCATTTTGTATATATTGGGTAATATGAAATATATTATTAAAAATATTTCATTTCACCAGTTTCTTTTTACTATTTTAATTAGCATTCAAGAAAATTTAAAGTACATGTGTGACTGGCAGTGTGACTTGCATTATATTCCTAAAATATATTTAATTTCCAATTTTAGAGCTTTATATTTTAACAATATTTTTCTAGAATACTATTTATGTTTACAAAAATATTTGAAATATTCCTATTAATTAAGGATTTTTTAAGAGCCAAAAAAGTTTTGAATGATGCATAGCTTTAAAGAGACAATAAACAGAACAGAGAATTTTAAGATACACTATATTAAAAAGCTTTAATTTTTAATTAATCTTCCCAATTTACTTCTGGAGAGATGCTTACTAAGAAAAAATTGTACTCAATTGTAATCTCTACTTATTTTCCAAAATAAGTAGGAATTAGTTACCTAATTACAATATGTAACTACCCAAGCAATTTTTCTATATTTGTGTACACATAATAGTCTCTTAAGTTACTGGAGTGTTTGTTGATATAAAGAAATCCTCAAAGAAAAATATCACCCAATAACAGAACTACTTTGAAAGAAGTCAAATAAAGAATTGTACAGCATTCATCAACTGCTTTCACTTGCTAAACAATATACTTTCTATTATGATTTAATTTTTATAGTGAACAAATATTTTATAAGCAGAAAAAAATGATATTTGTAAAAAGGCAATTGAAAGACACTTGGTTTAAAATTTAATTAATGTAACAGCTTTTAAAAACACAAATACACATAATAATGAATATGCTTCTTACAGAAATGGAAATATATTAATGATGAAATGCAGAATATAAAGTAGTATTATAATATAATGTTATTTAAAATATAATTTATTAATGTATTTATTTAAAAGGAAGCAACCTGAAATGTCAACAATAGCTAACTCCAGGTGGTAGAATTATGGTTTAGACATTTCTGTTTGCTTTGTTTTATTTCATTTTTCTTTGTCTGCATTTTCTAATTTTTCTACAGTGAATGTATAATGAATGCATGAATTTTTAAAATTAACATGATTTGCAACCAGCTATATAAGAAGAAAAGAGCTAGAAGATGGTGGGGAGAAGTATGCAGGTGGGGAAGGAGAGGAGAAGCAGGCAATAGTAAAAGAAGGCTGGATAAGAAAATGTTGTTATGACAGCCAATGTATCCCCTTACATGCAATGTAACACTGACATTTGGACCTGTGTTCAAATCTGAGCTCCAAACTATGATCATGGAGAAATTCCTTAACATCTCCAGGAGTGAGCTGATCATAAAACTTACCTTGAAGGCACATAATGAAACTTACATGAGATGGTTATGAAAACAAGTAGCACCATGTTTCTCCCACAGTTGATACCAAACAAATGATGAGTAGTCTGATATGACAGATCCTTTATACTTCATCAACACCAGTCCCTCCCTGAACTTAGTCTGAAGTTTCTGTTACCACTATGTAGCCTGGGAAAAGAGGTAATGAAAAATCAATAGTCAATGCCAAAGATCATATGTTTTCTCCACCAGATACCCATCCAATTCCAGAACTCCAGGTAAGTGTTGGAAAATAATCCCCACTTTTTACTATCTGTTGATATGAACTATTTCCACTTTTATTTTGGGAAACAATTCATCTAACTACTGGTAAATGTTGGCTCTATGTGTGCTATTTTACAGTGGGCCAGAAGTACACTGACAATCACTAGGCACACTGACATCTTGGAACCAAAAGAAAATGGGCAGTTTGGTATGCTGAGAGGTAGCCAAAGGTGTTGACAAATATCTTGGATGATTCTGAAAGGAAACCAGCATTGAGAAGGTAGACCAGAGCTGCTCTAGAACCTTGAGACTAGCAAGACAAGACGCAGCTGACAACTCTTCTTTCACCTTCTTCTAGGCCCCCATCTCTACTTTCTCCTTTTCCATCCTGCTAGTGTGAACACCGAGAACTACCCTTCCCCGGAATATAAGGTTGAGTGATAAAATGCCCCTAAAGATCTTCCCCTCTAGTAAGGGACATAACTGATGATGACAATACGCCATAAATATTAAACAAGTGGGGTTAATAACATGCTATAGAAACATGGAATGTAAAACAAATACTTTCTCTGTGCTTTCATATAGGTAGAATAGTCTTTTCTCATTTTATAATATTTATCCAAACCCATTTATATCAAAGTTTGTAATTCAGTGTGCATTTCAAAACACAATTTACTATATGTTCTTATTTATAATAAAAATATATTTCCTTTAACCAAAAAAAAAAAAAAAAAGAGAAGGTAGACCAGATGCCCTTGAAGTTTCTTCCCAGTTCTGGACTATGATTCTATGATTTTTACTATAGTATATGATTAAGATTTTTAGACTTTATAATCATAGCTTTTATTATTTAAGCATGCATCCGCTTAAAATGTTTTCTTAATGTTATTACTTTTTGTTGCTTTTCTCTTTCACTATGTGATAATGGGTGCCTCTGTAGCTGACCATCGCTACTGCGACTTTCTGTTTCACCACATTAATATCTTTAGTTTGATTATGGTCAAATTTTACAAGCCTGGAAGCTGTTTTTCCTCTGGGAGATATCTTTCATATCCCTCCAATATGGACCTGTTTGACTCTGAATGGGCAATCTAACTTCTCTTATTTCCAAGTATTTAAGGGACAGAGCCTGCCATACTAATCACTGACAAATAATTGATCAACAAATTATATTTAGACATTCACTTACTCTGCTGCTGATTTTTAAATTTAGAATTCAAATATGATCTATCTTTAAGATGTTCAAAATTTTGAACTAAGTTATAGTATTTTCTTCCTTAACTGTGAAGAATTTAAAATAAATCACAATGAGGAGCAACATGGCAACAAAAATTAACATTTCTAGTTTGACAAACTTATTCACATTTCACTTTGCAGTCTTAAGATTTATTTTTGAAAGACAAGAGCTACTTATTTAGAGCTAGGGAAGAAGGAGAGTTGAATTTAGTCGCTAATGCCAAAACATTAGGTAAAAATCAAGTTAGAAACAGACGGGTTTTCTTGTTTTCAGCAGCTGGTGGGGTGGAGCCTCGTCCTGAAGAAGTCTTGGCAGATTTTTATGCCAAGTCTACAATTAAGAAAGAAGAAATAATAAATACAGCCCCTGCTCCCACAAATACCACACACACATACACATATACATACACTCCTCACACTTCACACTTACACATATACACACATTACTCACACTTGCCCTATTTTCTAAGTGATTCAAAAATTCAGAAGGAAGAAAATACACAAATATGAAATGTTAGAGTACATTTTCTTCAAAGGAATTAAGAAAAGATCTCATTTAAGTGCTTAAATTAAACTCATAAAAGACCAGGGCATAATTTTAGATGCAATTAAATTCATGAGTGCTAGAGTGACATAGTCCAAAGATACAGACCTCTGATGTGAAATAAAGAAGGAACTGCCATACCTTTTTTTTTCTTTATTTTTCTTGTTTCCTTCATCCTCCTTCTCCTGACCTTCTTTGTCTTCATTTCTGTTTATTTGTTTTCAGGTCTTAAGTGCAGAGTTAATTTACCCTTACTCTGAAGTCCATGGCACACATCAGCATTGACATGTGGAAGCCCCCTCTCACTTTATATTATTTTCCTCTTTTGTCCTTTTTCCTTTATTCTTACCAGCTTTCCCCCTATTGTGCTTGATAAATGACCTTGGAGATATATGCACAATTGAAATATACATGGGCTGTGCATGTTTTTATATCACAGATATTTTCTCATTCTTCCTTAATCAGTGCTGTTTCTTAGCTCTTCTCATTTGCAGCAGATTAAATGCAGCTTTAAATTCTTTGACACTCTTCCAATCAAGAAGCGGATTTATATCCCTTACCTTGAAGCTGGCTGGACTCAGTGAATGCTTTGGCTGATAGAATATGGCAGGAGTGACACTGTGCCAGTTTCAGAGCCCAGGCCTATGACACTGACAGCCTATGACACTGACAGCCTCTACCTCCTGTCTCTTAGAATGCCCTCTCTGGGAGCTCTGAGACACCATGTAAGAACCCCTTCTGCCTACTCTGAGACTGTCGTGCTGGAGAGGCCACATGAAGGCATTCCAGTTGACAGCTGCAGGGGAAGCCAGTCTTCCCACCATCCCTAGCAAGGCACCAGGCAAGTGAATGAAGCTGTTTGGGATGCTTCAGACCAGTCTACCCACTAATAAATATCATTTAGTGACCCCAGTTAATTCCACGTAGAGTAGAAGAATCATCATCCAGTTGAGCCCTGCTCGAATTCCTGATCCACAAAATTGTATGATAAGTAAATGGTGGTTGTTTTAAAACAGTAAGTTTAGGGATAGTTTGTTACTCAGCAATAGATAACCAGAACATCAAGCTACTGCAAATAGTTAATGATTTCTGGCTGCTGTATAGTGTATACAGTCTATTTTCATGCATGAATTCTTTTAATTTGAATCTATATAGGCGTTGTACTATAGATCTAGTTTATTTTTCTATTTCTACTCTTTTTAAAATTTATCCATGTTGCTGTTTGAAAATCTAATTCTTTTCTTTCAACTGCTATATTATAGCCACCACATTTTACTTTTCCATTTCTCTAGGGATGGGACTACAAAAAAATACTGTAAGATGCATGCATCTCTGTCAGCCACTGTGGTAATTTCTCTGGGATATAGTCCCAGAAGTAAGATTGCAAGATACAAGTTATATACACATTTACTTTCACAGAGTACTACTACATACTCTCTGTAATGGCACCTCAAGGTTATACTTGAGGCATTTTCTGTTATATCAGGACTTGCTTTATTTTTTCTCTTATTTTGTGCTTTCTGATTCCATTTATTTTAACCCCTTCTGCTTTCTACTAGACAGATTAATTTTTTTTCTATTGGGATATTACAGTATATATTCAATTGTATTCTACTGGTGATTACCAAACTAAGAGCCAGGATGCAGTCACAGAAAATAATAACCACTTTACCTAGTTTAAGCAGAAAAGTATTTATACAGTTTTATGGACTCATTAGGAGGACTGAAGGAACATTTTCTCTTAAGTTTTTAGAAAGAATTCAGGGAAATACTCAATCATTGTTTCTTCAAATCTAATATTTCTGTCCTTCTATTTGTACTTCTGTTATTCCTGGTACACAAGTATGGATACATTTTTTATTTATCTCTTGATATTCTCCATTTCTACCCTTTCTGATGCCTTCTGGATGATTTCTTCCATCAATTTTTGCACCCTATATATTCAGCTGTATCCATTTTGCTATATATCCTATAGTTGTGGAGTTCTTTCAGCTATCATATTTTTCACACCCCGCATTTCCAACTCTTCCTCTTTATAAATGTTTATAAATATTACCAATGCTTGACCTTATTCTTTTGAGATTATTAAGTTTATTTTAAATCTCCATTTTCTCTGACTTATTTTTTGTTTTTCTTCTGGTATAAGCTGTTCCATCTGTTGTCCTTCTTTTCTATTGCACTCCTAAGATTTGCCTTGTTTATTCCTATGTGCTTATATTTACCCCTGGAGATAGCAGCTTTCAACAGTAAGTGTGGTGGTAGATAGCCTGTAAGGTGAAGTCACTGACGTCTTCCTCTAGTATTCACATGCTTGTATAATCCTTTTCCCTTGAGTGTGAGCTAAACCTAGTAACTTTCTTCTAATGAGAATACAGTGTAGGATGTCATTTTAAGGGTTCAATCAGAAAAACACTCTTGATTCTGTCCTCTTTTACTCTCTCGCTTGCTCAGAAGGAAGTCAGCTGTCATGGGGTAAGCTGCCCTATCGAGAGGCCAGGCAACAAGGAACTAAGGGAGGCCACTGGACAAGAGCCCACAAGAAACTGAGCCCTACCAACAACCATGTGAACGAGTTGGGAAGCACACCTTCCCCCAGTTGAGCCTTCAGATGGGTCCACAATCTTTGCTGTCACTTTGATTGCAGCCTTTAAGAGTCCTTGATGAAGAAGCACCCAGCTAAAACCCAGATTCTGCTCCACAAAAACTGTGAGACAATAAAAGTTTATTGTTTTAAGCCACTAAGTTTTGGGATAACTTGTTATGCAGCAGTGGGTAACTAATAGAGCAGGTAACATATATCTTGTGAGAGTGAGAGTGTGAAGATCCTACAGCATATTTCCTAGTGAGTTGAGGAAGATCATGCCTCAGGGAAGACAGTCTCTGGCATTAAAATCTGAGCTCAGTTTCCAGCTTTACTCGCCTCTACCAAGTTGCTTTTCCTTTAGGGAACCATCCAGGATTTCTACTCAGAAGAATTTTTTTTTTTTTCCTACCCCTCTTCTTCAGTTGTAATCATCTAGGACTTAGGGCATGGGAAGGAAAAGTAAAGCAGGGAACATGGCTGAGAATAGAATTCTAGGATCTAAATAATTTTCCTTTGGCATCTTGGAGACATTTTTGCTAGCAACCTACACCAGAGCCAAGAAGTCAAATGTCAGTTTAGTTCTTCATGCTTTTTAAGCAACTTCATTTTTCCTCTGAAATCATCAAAATATGTTTATTATATAATTAATTGTTTGTTTTTCTATGCCTTCTTTATTCTTTCCTTGAGAAACTCCAATAGGAAAGTGTATTAGTCAGCCAAAGGAGTGCTGATGCAAAGTACCAGAAATCTGTTGAATTTTATAAAGGGTATTTATTTGGGGTAAAAGCTTACAGTTAGAAGGCCCTAAGAGTCCAACTCAAGGTTAGTTTCTCACCAAACTGTTGCCATGTGTTGAAGCAACATGGTAGGCAATGTCTGCAATGATGCAACCTTCCTCTTTCCTCTTAAGGCTCCGTGGGCCCAGCTTCTTCCCATCTCAGCTGTAGGCTGGAAGGCTTGTTTCTTTCTGGGCTCAGCTGCTCTGTTCTCTTCACAAGGTCAGCTGTAAACTATCGGGCAAATGGCTCATCTCTATTCCCGGGCCGCATGATCAAAGCTGACAAGTTCCCCCCTTTTCTGTGTCTATGACACTCTCTCTATGTATCTTCTTCTATGTGAGTGTCCTTTTACATAGCCCACCAAGGGGGCGGGGACTCAACCCTGCATGCCCTAATGATGTGGTAAAATCAAAGCCCCAATCTTGAGTTAATCAAGTAAACATAAAGCCTTGGAATTTAAATCAATCAAAGGGTATCATGCCCAGAAGAACAGACCAGTTTACAAACATAATCTATATCTCTTTTTGGAATTCATAAATAATATCAAACAACCAAAGAGAGAGACTAACTTTTCTAGCTATTCTGCATGTATCTTAAACCCTATAGATGTTATTACATCAAAATTCTTACTTATATTAAAAGGTTTTTAAAAGGTAGTAATTGCTACAGGCTTTATGGATAAAGAATCAGGCAGTAACTAATAAAATTTAAAATAAGCTTCCCATTAGATTAAGACATTTTACACTTAGAAATCTATTCTAAAAAAATTAGTATATGAGAATATATGTACAGTGACATCATCAACATAGTGACATGACATCCCCTGGAAAAGTCTTCCCTCAGGATCAGCTAATAAGAGGACAAATCCCACTTGCTTAGAACTCTGGAGGACGAGAGACTGGAAAAGGACTCTACAAATACTGAATTGAAGAAAAAGACAATCTCCAAGATCAGGTAGGAAATTTCCATCCCAGACTTTCCAATCTGGACCCCTCCCCCTCACTTCTCCTGCACAGCTTGGGAGTCATGCAGAGGCAGCATGGCCTGGATCCCTCCTGCCATGGATGCAGTCTAGAGAGCCACTCGCAGCAGTGAGTTAGAAGCCTACACATATCTAGGCACAGGGACCCAAGTCTGCAGGGGCCTAGGGTAGAGCACAAGCACTGAGTCATGCTGCTTACAAAAGGACCCCCAGATATCACCCCACACAGAGGGGCTCCTGAGGGCTCTGGAGACACCCAGGTCCTATATAAGGGGGGATAGCTCCAGAGATTGATGCCTTATCAGTGGGCTCTACTTTGGAATCTATGCTCTGAGAGTGATAGAGTTGGACTCAAATAAGTCCTCCCTGCACATGGTCCTTCAGTTCCTTCTATTCAAACCTATATGTGATGCTGGAGTTTGTAGGTGTACTTCCAGAGGCGGGAGCCTTTGGCCTGCCCATGTGCCAGCTATGCCTGGAATCTCGGTGGAGCTGCAACTCCTACTCTGCAGCTCAATGGACTCACCCAAGACACCTGGTAAGGAGATGATAATGGATAACAGCCATCCCAGGGAATGGGGAGAGTCTGCAGCTGCAGGCAGGATAATCCCATCCATCTTATATCCATGGGATATAAGCCCCCACTCACTTGGAGGTGGAGAGGACATCACCATCCCAGACTCCTCAGGATTGGGGGAAGAGCTATGGACTAGAGTGGACTTACTGGTATTCTGTTATAGACATATTGTGATTCCAGCAATGGAAGAAATTACAACATTGATGTGGAGCCAGTGGCCACTGGATGCTTTTGGGGCAGGGAGAGGGAAAAGCAATTGTAATACAGGGGCTTTCTCGGGACTTGGGAATTATCCTGAGTGACACTACAATGACAGATATAGGCTATTTTACATCAGCATATAACATGCAGAACTGTGTGGGAGAGAGTGTGGTCTACAATGTGAATTATGGTCCATGCTTAGTGGTAAAGCCCCAGGATGTATATATCCATGGCAAGTGATGTGCCACACTAATGAAAGATGTTTATGTGGGAGGTTGTGGGAGGTGTGGGAGGTGGGGAACATGGGAATCCCTGTGATTTTTGTGTAACATTTATGTAATCTAAGCATCTTTTAAAATATTAAAAAAAAAAAAGGACCCCCAGGGGAAATAAGAAAGAGAGAACTTGTTTGTCTTTAGTGGACCCCATAAAATTATGTTTTAAAATTAACCAATTTCTGGGCATGGAAGCCTATTGTATATGGGGCCATTTGGTTAGAATCAGTTAAGGAAGTGATCTTTTGATTAGATCACTTTTTTTTTTTTTTTTTTAGGAGAGACCAGGGATTGAACCCAGGACCTTGTACATGGGAAGCAGGTGCTCAACCACTGAGCTACATCCATCCCCCAATAAGAGTTGGTTTTTCATTTGTTTGTTTTGCTTTTAGGAGGTATGGGGGATCGAACCTGGGTCCTCATATATGGAAAGCAGGCACTCTACTACTTAAGCTACATCCACTCCCCGATTAGATCACTTTTGATTAGATCACTTTAGAGTTTTGATGGGACTATGTCAGTGAGGCATGACCCAGGTTGGGTTCCTTCCATCTGCCCCAAAAATATCTAAGTCCCCTCTCAATCTGAAGCAGAACAGCTATCACCAGTCCAAAATCCTCAAGATTTAGGAATAAACAAACATAAGGGGAGAATGCAACTATGGACCAGCATAGACTTATTATTACTGTAGTAAGTGAAAAAATTGTAACATTGAAATAAAGATAGTGGTTACAAGGTTCTAAAGGGAGAAGAAGGGAAGAATAAGGTAACATGAGGCATTTTTGGGACATTGGAATTGCATGCTATTGCAATGACGAATACAGGCCATTACAGATTTCGTCAAAACTTATAAAATTGTACAGTGCAAAGTGTAAACCATAATGTAAACTATAGAACATGGTTTGTAGCAATGCTTCAATATTTGTTCATCAATTGTAACAAATGTACCACAGTAATGTAAGATGTTATTAATAGGGGAAACCCGGAGAGGTGGAGAGGGTGGGGTATATGGGAATCTCCTATATTTTTTATATCACTTTTTTGTAATCTAAAACTTCTTTAAAAATAAAGTTAAAAAATAAATAAAAATTCATAGACCAGAAAAGTCTAACTTCCAAATATTGAGATTGTATATTTAACTAGTTAAACTTTGGGAGAAAAGTTTAATAAAAATACTGTGCATTAAAAAAAGAATATATGTAGAAATACCGAAACTTTTTTTATAATAGCAAAATACATGTCTGTTCATGAATACAAGGATGGTTGAAAAATTATGGCAAATACTAGTATGCAAATACTTTCATAAAATGAATTAGATATATAATATTAACTAAATTATTTTTCCTTTAATACCTGTGAATGTATTCATCAAATAATGTTATTACTTTTTTTAAAAATTTTAAGGAAAAAATTAAAGAAAGAATGGAAGGAAGGAGAGTAGGAAGGAAAAACAGAAGGGGGAAAGGAAGGCAGTGGTAGAAATGTAGAAGAGTGAGATTATCCTACATGTCATATTAGGCTTTGAATTGTTCTGAAGACAAAAATCTTTATCTGGTGTTTTTGTGACCTAGCCTTGGTGAAATTTAACATTTACAGTACTTCAGGCTGTTTTCTTAGAACTACACAGCTTGGAGAAATAAGCCTTTCCCCAGACATTTATTAGAAATCCTGTTTCTATAATATCCCTTGGCAAATCCATTCACTAAATAATTTTTTCCTTAAACTGGCACTTCTTATTTGTACTTTAAAAACCAAGTCCAGGAATAACTTCAACAACCTATTACAAGTTTTTGAGAAGTGATAAGAAGTTTAAAGTAAAATTTTATTAGACTCACAAGTAGCTTCTTTTCTGTGCCATTATCCATGGCAGCTTGCTGTAGTATTCAGGATTATTATTTTTAACTCTTGGCAATTCTTATCAAGTTCAGGCTTAAAATGAAACTAACAATAGGCAAATAATGGACTTAATTTCAGAATACCAGTTTGTTGATGGAAGATAAGGAGGGAAGTTTCTCTCCAAAGGCAAAAAGAATAGTGTTAAGTACTCTTCAGACCACAAAAAAAGTACTTTTAAATTTCAAGAATCTTTTATAACAACTCAGTCATATTTCACATTCTATTTTCAGAAGCTGGGATAATGAACAATAACAATTTTGAGGATTGTGTGAATGGAGGAGGGGCACTAAGTATTTAGAGGAGGGAATCCTAAAATGGCAGTGTTAGTAGTTTTTAAAAGAATTATTCACAGGGTTGTTTTAATTCTATGGGTTAACCTATGGATAAAAATTAATTTGAGTGGGAACATCCCACTAAGAAGAATGACCTATGGGAAAACAATTCTCCTACTTGAAAACGAGTTCAGGTAAGGCTCTAGAAAGTCTACCATCTACCTTAGCATGCAAGTTTGCAGCAATATGTACTTCATCTTTTGAATACTTAGACTAAATGGAATTCACAAGATTGTTGAATTGTAGCCATGTATTGAAACAAACAATTGGTACGTTGGCAGGATGATATAAACATTAAGGAATTTTACATCTATCTTATTTGGGTGTTGCTAAGACAAGAAGTTCCTTTTACATAAGACCAGGAGTCAGTAAAAATTCCTTGAGAGTAACTGAGATTATAATAGCAAATCTGCCCTTATTTCCATCTTTCTTGATTTTCAACTGAGAAATAAATACTGAAATTATCTGTCTAGAATCCAATTTTCCTAACCCAAAAACTGTTGAAATTCAGAAGAAAAATGCCAATAAAATTGCATTTCTTAAATCAGGACCCTAAGTCTGTCACTTAGCAAGAGAGGCATCTTGGACATTGGAAGGAGACCATTTGAACTCTAACATAAGGAGAAATGTCTCATACAACATAGGGTTAATTGGGGCAAAACTGTCATTTGAATGACTTTATCAAACCTGGTTCTATCCTAGTTCATTGGGCCAAAAGTAAGCTCTGTAGGTTTTGAGGACTTACATTATCATCCTGAAGAGTAGTGTTTCAGTTGGAATACATCACAAATTATAGAGGGAAAGGCTAGTGCTAGATTTTAGACAAGTCAGAGATCTAACCTGACTGCAGGATGAGGTTGTGAAGAGAGATCACATCAGGGGAAATTGGGCAGTATGGACAATTAGCGAAGAGTCTCAATTATACAGGTCCACAAAAAAGGATAATGTCTTAATAAGGTTTTTGCCATGAACTGGAGAAAGCAGCATTCTTTTTCTCATAAGGAGAAAAACAGGGTAATGCCAGAGTTTGAAGCATTCCCTAGCCTCTACACAGAGGATCCTGAGGCTGCAGTAAAAAAATGAGATAGATGCCTGATTCTCAAGCAACCTTGCCATTTTCAGCAGACCTAATCCAATTTTTGTGACCAGGACCTTAGCCTTTATCAATTTCCACGTGGACCCCATAAAAAGGGAAGGAAAGAAAGAAGGCATTTACAAGAGGATTCTCATATTGTTCACCTGTAGGTGATTCCAAGTAGCTATAATTGTAAATCATCTCAATCTGAATTATCATTAGCACATGCCCTTCAAAAGTAAATACAGGGAGAGGATGTGGCTCAAGCAGTTGATCGCCCGCCTACCATGTGGGAGGTCCCGGTTCGGTTCCGAGTACCACCTGAATAAATAAAAACAAACAAACAAAACAAACGATAAAACCAATTCAGGGAAGCCGATGTGGCTCAGTGGTTGAGTGCTGGCTTCCTACATATGAAGTTCCAGGTTCATTCCCCAGCCCCCAGTAACAAAAAAAAAAAAAAAAAAAAAAGCAAGTTTTCAGGAAAAGGGGACTGTCCTCTAAAATGATCAAGCCATTCAATCATTTGTTAAATAGTTATTAAATACCTACCACGTGCCAGGTACTATGACACCAGCAAAATCTGTCTTTAAGGATGCCTGGAATATTGTATTCAGGATCAATGACAAACTGGAGGAGTGGTTATGAAACTTTTGGGGGGATCATAGATCCCGTTATGCTATGAAAAAGCCTATGGGTCTACTCCTCAGAAAAATGCATATATACTTATAGTAGGTTGAATTGTGTATCTCCAAAAGATATGTCCAAGTCCTGACCTCCAATACCTGTAAATGTGACCTTATTTGGAATAGGGTCCTTGTAGAAGTAATTAAGTTAAGGATGTTGAGATGCGGGTTTAGGGTGGGCACTAAATGCAGCGATGAGTGTCATTATAAGAGACATAAAAGTAGAAGGATGAAGACGACCATGAGAAGACAGAGGCAGAAATTGTACGCATGTTGCCACAAGCTAAGGGATATCAAGGATTTCCAGAAGCCACCAGAAGCTGGGAGAGACCCATGGAACAGAGTCTGACTGTTCCCAGAAGGAGCCAACCCTGCTGACACCTTGACTTCAGGCTTCTGGCCTCCAGAACAGCAAGAAAGTAAATTTCTGTTGTTTTAAGCCACCTAATTTGTGGCAATTTGTTATGGCAACACTAGGAATCTATACCATGATCTTATATGTTATATTTCACACAGAATTTCAAACCCTATGCACAGACTCCCCAGGGATCCATGAAGCCTAGGTTAAGAACATCAGAATTAGGAAATGTCTCGAGGGACTGTGGCCACAACAGTGAGGGGATTGAAAGGAATTTGAAAGTGTGTCACTTGCAGTAAAGGACAACCAGGAATACTCAGATGAGTGATGAGGTGCATGACCACTCTTTGAAATATTTGGAAAGCACTTAAATCTATGTGGCCTCACAGGTGGTTGAATATAATTTATCATCCAAATTGGGGCAGAAAGTGAAAAGGGGCACTATTCATAATTATACTGGGACAACAGGTTATAAAAATCAAGAATGTCCCAAGCAACTAGGACATATGTTTGAACTACACATAGGGAAAATCCAAAATCAAAGGATGGGATAGAGAAAAAGTAAGAGGCAAAATATGCCTCTTACTTTTACTTAAGAATTTTCTTAAGGTAAGAATCCAGTCCCTCACTAGTTCTGCCTTAGCAGAGAGAGAGAGACTGGGCAATCACTAGGCAAAGAATTTTAGAGGGGCAGCGCTGTGTGTTAGAGTGGACCTCAGAAGTCACTTCCCATTCTGAGGTTTTATGTTCTATAATTCTTGTCCAAAATTGAAATTAACCTTTTTGAATATATAAGTCTGGAATGACAATGTACTGATTTTGGAGTCTCTCAATAACTGATTTTGAATTCTGCCTCTGTCATTCTGTAGTTATAAAGTCTTAGCAAATATATTCAGCCACCTTGAGCTACAGTCATATTCATTTCAAAATATATATAAATTTAGCACAGTGTCTGACAAATAGTTGATCAGTAAATGAAAATTCCTTTCATTCTAGTAAAATCTTAAATACTTAACTACAGTATTTGTTAGTTGTTGGGTTAATTTAATTAATTAATGCCAACCCTTGAGTTATTGAGATATCCTTATTGCAAAAGATTTGGAAATAGAAAATGATGTTTTTCATAAGATACTTGAAGGAAAGAAACAAGAATGGAGAGAGGGAAGCAGGGAGGAAGGGGGGAAAAGAAGAAAAAACAGATTGAGGGAAGGAGGAAAAAGAGGAGGAAGGAAGTGAGGGAGGAAGAGAGAGAAAGAAGGGGAGAGAGAGGGAGAGAGGGAGGAAGGGAGAGAGGAAGGGAAGGAAAAGAAACAAAGAAAAAAGATCATAGTGACCCTTTTGTGACACAGAAAAACTTCTCCATGAAGATTTTAACTGGCATCAAAAGAGATGTGATCTGATTCTAACTCAAGTATCTAAGTAATGACCTTCAAAACCCTTATGGCAATTCCTCTAATGTTCTAAACAGTTTAGTATGTGAATGCCTTAGATACTGTGCAATGATTTTTCCTTAATTGGAATAAGACATAAATGCCTTGGGTACAACTCACTCTGGTTATCTGGAATATGTTTTTGGCAACTTAAATTTCTATCAACAATTCTTCAGTGAACCCAACTGCTTTTAAGAGCCCTAATCAAGACAATAGTTAGGGGGCATAGATAATAACATCTGTCCTAGTTTTCAGGATTCTCATGAGGATCAAATGTGATAATAGAGTGAAAAAGCTTTAAAACCTTAATTGCTATAGTGTGCAAAATTCTATTAATAATGACAGTCAATAATGACAACAATTCTGCTGGAAATAGTCAGGTGTCCTTGACAGCAGGGACACTGGGTGTCCACTCTGACCCAGGGGGTATATGGAAAACCCAGCTATGCTCTTAAATGTAGGGCACCTGGAGAACACATGGAATAACTTTGAAGAGGACTCCAAAGTGGAAAACTGAAAGGCCCTGTGGCTGACAATTTTACAGAGAAAAAAGCTTTGTTGACTTGAAGTATATAAGCTATAAACTCCCAAAGTAGACCATTTTTAGGAAGTAGTGAGGCGAGCATTGGTGATCTGCATCAGGCCTGCTAATGACCACAAGCAAGGGGATTTTCAGCATTGTGCAGATGGCCACAAGTGCCCAGGGCACCAAGGCACTTTCTCAACTTTGTTAACCAGGACTGATGTCCCTGCTCTTACCCTTCTCATGAACCATGTACTTGGGCAGGATAATTTATTGAAAGTTTAAATTACACGAATTCTGCCCATATTTTCCCCTTCCCCCTCATTTCTAACAGGCATCCGGTCTTTGGAATTCCTGGTCCCAAGGATATGAACAGAGCCAAAGTAGAAGCAGCCAAATTTCAGAGCTCTTTCTGCCTTTTGTTTAAACCGAAATCTAGGGGAAAGGAAGTAGAGAGGGACTTGGAGAAGCTGAGAGACTCTAGGAAAGAATCCCAGACTGGAATGAGGGAATGGGGGAGGGAGGAGAGCTCTGAAAGGCCAGCAAGAAGCAGGCTTCAAGCCCTGCAACCACACAGCACCGCAAATAGGGGGCAAGACTTTCAAGGGAGGGTAATGCATTTAGGAAGACAGGATCCCAGGCAGCAGGGTTCCCAGCCCCTCTAAACGTCTCTGTCTAACTTAAGGGAACCATGGACTTAGAAAATTCTCATGGTCAATGGTGTAAATCCAAGATGCTATCTCCAGAGGACTCCTCACAGCCTTTGCCCAGTGCCCAGGGGGGAGCCTCAAAAGGACTGAGACCTAATTTGTTGCCACTCTGATAGGTTGGGGGTTTGGAATTCAAAATAAGTTGATTTAAAGAAAAAATTTTACATGTGAAAAGTCTGTAAGTTTGTGGACTGAGAGTTATATCCAGTTATACTGACCCTGACTTCCAATGACTCCACTTGTGTATTTCACTCAAATCTACCCTCCTCTGCAGTGTGATCTACGCAAACATCCTTCTTATCCTTCCCTTTACTCCCTATCAGAATGTGGGTGTCTCGTGTGAAAGATTCCAGAATGGAGCAAGCTGTACAAGGAGGTATTTCACAAAGAGTATTTCACAAATCCATTTACACAGATTTTTATAAAGATTGGGTTGTGTGCATCCTGAGAGCAGGAACTGTGTCTAAATACAAAATCCCCCCAAAAAGTGTCTGAATATAATCCAGTCTTACATGATAAATGAGTATAATGGAGTAAATGGTGCCCCTTGCCTCATCAATAAATCAGCCATCCTCTGTCCCTAGCTATAGCAAAATGAAGAAAAAAGTCAACCCAACACAAAAACATCACCTCTAGCATTACAATTATTAGAGGCACTGCCTAGCTGAGGCATTTCATTGAGGAGAGATTTATCACACTCTCAGTCTTTAACTTAAAAGGTTAATGCTATTTTATTCAGGGAGTCATGGATTGGAGTTATAAGAGGAAGAAGACTTCTGAAATTCAGAATAGATTAGTAAATCAATGTCTTAGATAACATGCAATGATTTTTCCTCATTTGAAATGAATCTACACAGGAATGGATCTACACAGGGATTCTTCTCATTAATAACTTCTCAATTGGGGGAAGGGTACTTATATTTTTGCCTAACTTGAAAACTAAAGTTAGACTAGGGAAAGAGAATATCTCTCAAGTTCAGTTCGTAAACACATATCAGGCTTAAGAAATGTTCAAAAAAGGAGATGAAGGAAATGTTTAAGGAGGAGAATTATACACAGTATTTGCATTTGAATTTTGAATTTTTCCTGAAACAAAATACAATGCAAAAATTAACCGCAAAGAGTTTAATAAAATTATTTGAAACACTTCAACTGTCATCCATCAATCAAATGTAGTCAAGCTAATTACTAAAAATATAATCAATCTAATTTATTAAAAATTTTGGTATAAATGAAAAGCAAAATTTTCTTCAGTGAAATATAATATAAGGAGAATATTTAAAGTTTGGGAATTAAATAAAATAGAATTCAATTATTTCCTAAGTCCTAACATAATTTTCCATTGCTATTTCTTTATTGAATTTTTGGTTATCTAATATTATGGATATTTGAAAGGTATTTTAATTGGCATTCACATGTTATATGGATAATTTTTCCTCCTTTCATCACTAGCATACTATAAAAAAAACAGGCTCTTCAGCGCTGATTCTCACATCACATTTGTTGCTATTGTTAAAATTATTCATTTTCACAGCATTAAAAAAAAAATGTGATGCAGGATGAAACCTGGCTTCCAAAGTCACAATTTACAAGTGAATTTTAAACATAGTCTGCTAAAATCTATTCATTAGTTCATAAAATGCAATTCTATGAATCAAAAATAGGCATGATAATTTTAGGTGACTTTTGCAGTTGCATCACCAACAAATGATTTGTTTAAAAATATAGTTGTAATTTTAAAAGGCACACGTGCTACAGTACTATTTTAACACCCCTTGCCTTGTGAAGTACAGGAGAACAGAAAAAGCACTATTTTTTACTGGAAAAAAAATACACCCTCCATTTCTACCTTTTAACTCTTGATCTTAAACTTTTGCCTAGGCCATTTTTTTCAATCATTTTTGTGAGAGTGGAGATTTTTTTTCAAATTATGTTTTATTCAGACCTGTAATCCACACAAAATTTATGAAAATAGAACTGCTGTGGTGGAGACAGAGGATTTGAAGCCCTGCAGACTGGGCTGTCTCAGCCCGGGCTACCTCCAAACACCATTACCGAGAGTGAACCTGGAGCCAATTTACCTCAAGGCAGACCCGGTTTATGCCAGTTGTTCTGACGTAATTCCTAATAGCTCCCTCTTTCACTCTCCTAAGCCGTATGGGCACCTTGCCTCTGGGACACAGCCATCTAACTGAGGAGCTCCATAGAACTCTGACAAAAACCACTGGTCTGGAACAGTCGTCAGCTAACCTGACTTCTGTTTTCCTGAGATCCTCCTCCCTCATGACTCGCTGTAAGTAGTAGCCATAGTCTACAAACCGCACCGATTCAACAAAGCCATTTTACATTCCAGACCATTCCAGCTCTCCAATAGGGAAAACAGAGTTTGTCCCAAACAAAAATTCATCACCTTCACCACCAAGGTCCTCCCCCAGTGTTGAGTGTGTTCCTACTGATTCTTCCAGCTCCCCAGTTACGGAAGCCAAGACCCTCATTAACTTTTTCTTTTATTTCCTCCTTTTGCCAAAATCCATTTTGTTAACTTCTATCAATTCTATCCTCAAATATCTCTCCTATGTGCTTTTTTTAAAAAACCTCCATTATCACTTATTTTAAAATGAAGGCTGGTGTCTTCTCTCATTGGACTATTTCAAGCATCTCATCAATTTGCCACCACTCCATAAAGCTCTCTTGATTCTACTTAGCTTAAAGAAATCTCTCCCTTCTCTGAATGTCACTGGAACTCACTTATGTGTACCTCACTTATGACTCATGCAACATTTTTGTTTCAGCTATAAGTATTTGCATGTCTCATTTCTTCTATTAGTTTATCAGTTTTTTAAGGGCAAAATTTAGAATTCACTTTGGTGTCGTTGATAACACCCTGCATTTTGAGTTTTTATTAAATGGATAAAGAATGGATGTATGACGGGAGGGAGGAGGGGTTAAAATGGATAAAAAGTAAATAAATAAATAAATAAATAAATCTTTGAAAAAAAAGAGGAACCAGAGCTAACACCTGCTCAGAAATCCCCTTTAAAAAAAAGAATGGATGTATGAACAAATAAACACAAAAAACTCGGTTGCTTTCAAGATATCCATTGCTTCAACTCCACAGTCTGACCTGGATTATGATGCCCCCTTCACTATCTTTACCATCCCAAACAGGAACATCTACCTAATTTTTCTCAACCATAAGCCATCGTTCTATGATCCTTTTCAAAAGTGACCTATATAGAGCTTTCCCCTTCCATCCTGCTACTCCTATATGCCCTCCAGCTTTTCAAAATTCAACTAAAAATTAAGTTCCTCCTCACCACTAGCCTAATTAGCTAACCCCACTGAGCAACCTTGCTATTCTTTATCATTTAACGAATCCTTATTCCCTGGTATCATCAACTTTTAATCATGTAAATAATCCAAACAGGAGATGGAACTAACTTATAGTCGTCTATACCATGCATGCAGGCTTTTCTAACAGCTTACAGTTTTTGAGAATTTATTGTTTGCCAGATACTTTTCTAAGAGTTTTACCTGTAATAACTCATTGATTTTCACTATAGCTCCCATAAAAATAGGTAATATCCCTGAGGAAACTGAGGCCATAGAGACTAGCAAGTAGCAGAGCTGGACTTCAAACACAGGCAGTCTAGGATCAGTTTCCATGCTTGTAGTGACTACATGTTTCCCTTCTCAGAGCTTTGAACATGCTGAGCTCAATGTTCTGAGGTTAATAATGCAGCATAATAAAAAGCTTTCAAAGTCCAACAAACCAGACCTGCTTAATAGTTCTTGAGATTTAAAATGAGATATGTAATTAATGTGTGCCTCAGTTTTCTTGTCTCTAAAATTGTCTCATCTCTGGTGTAGTGAAAATTGAATGAGTTATGAGGTATTTCATCCAAAGTACCCACCAAAAGACTTAGCATATGGAGTGGTTCAAAACATAGAATGATTCAAAATGAGGTGATTCCAGTAGATCCAAGTAGTCATTTGTCCCATTGTCCTCATTCTGGTTTTATGGTCCCCAGCCTTTCGATTAGGGAACACTAGGTGTTATGATGATGGTTGAAAGCCTAGGTTCTGGAGTTTATCTGTGTCCAAATCTCAGATCTGTAAAATACTAGCTCTGTAAAGGTGAGCACATTTCTTAACCTCACTAAACTTCTATTTCTTCAACTGTCAAATGAGAATAGCAATAGCATGTACCTCATAAGGATATTGCAAAGATTCTATGAGGTAAAACCATAGAAACAGAGTCTAGTACATACCAAGATGTTCTTACTAACTAGGACTTTATACCTCAGCTCAAATTGCTGAGTTTCTAAGTGATCCTTGCACCCTCAAGAATGTTCCTTTACAATCCTATACACCATTACAATGACCATGGTAGTAAGCAGCATCTAGATGGCCCCCATGACCTTTGACTACTGGTGTTATTCCTGTGATTTTATTACCTTACCTGGCAAAAGGGATTTTGTAGATGAAATCAAAGTTACTAATAAGTTAACCTTAACATAGGGAGATTATTCAAGTGGACCTATTCTAACTACATGAACCCTTTACAGCAGACAGTTTTCTCAGGCTGGTTGGCAGAAGACCTGAAGCACTGATAAGGACTCAACTGACTGTTGTTGGCATTGAAGATGGAGGGGCTCATATGAGAAAGATTGCAGGTGGCCTTTACGAGCAGAGGACAAACCCCAGATTACAGCCAGCAAGGAAATGGTGACCTCACCCCAATAGGTACAAGGAACTGAATTCTACCAACATCCTAAATGACCCTACAGATAGGAACCTAACCCAGCAAACTTGATTTCAGCTTTGTGAGAACCTGAGCAGAGAATCCAGTCACACTGGGCCAGACTTTTTACTTAGAAAACTGTGAGATTTGTGAGATTTTTTAAGTTGCTAAACTTGTGGCAAATTGTTATGCAATAATAGAAAGCTAATAAAATTATCTTTCTAAAACACTGATTTCATTATTTCAGTGGATACTAATTATTTTAAACTGCTGTGCAGGATTTTTCTATTTCTTACTCCAATTTAACCTTCTAATCTTATTTCATTTCCACTAGTTGCCTACAAGTAACCATCACTCCCAACAAAAGAAACTATTGACTAACCTTCCATTGTGCCTTTAGTTTTTCAGCTTCCAAATAGTAGGAGGTTAGTGATTGCTCTCATACCTAGAGGGCCAAGGCATATCCCTCTCTATCTTTCAGTTCCTTTGTGCCTGCCATTTAGCATCTCCCATTGTGTCTTAAAGCCTCAAAGAAAGGGTCATAATTTTGGCAGATACCATGGCTTATGCTAACATTTTCCATACCTAATCCTTTTATACTGGGTTTCCTGACTCCTGCTGCTGATGCTATTGATGGTCATAATGATGAAGGCACTATGAAAACAACAATGGCAGTGACAATAATAGAAAAATACCACAAGCTTCTTGCTGAATTCTTAGCAGATCCCAGGCTCAGAGTTAAACAATTCAGATTCCTTTACTCCTTTCCATCAACCCTATAAGAACTTCTAATAACCTTACTTTGTAGATTCAGAAATGTATATGCAGATGGTTTAAATGACCTGCCTAAGACCACATGGATTGCAAAGGATGCACATCCAGATCTACCTAACTCAAAAAACTCCTACTTTTAATTGAATTTTAGTCTTAGTTTGGTTCAAATGCAAGAGTAAAAGTTATTTTAGGATTCTGAGCTCCAAAGTATAGTACTTTACAGAATGATACTCTGCTTTCAGTTGCATTTAATCAATATTTATTTAAAATCTCCTTGTCATGGACTGTACAAGGCAAAGATGAATAAGCTGCTATATCTTCAAGGGGTTCACAATCAATATAGGAAGACTTAGAAAAGGTATCCTTGCGACAGAGTCTTAAAGGATCAGTAAGAGTGTCAAAGGGAAAGGGTGTTCGGAGCAGAACGGAGAGAAAGTGCAATGGTATTAAGGGCTTGAAACAACTCGGTGAACTTGGGAAACAGTGAGTAGTTGATAAAGCCAAAGGATCAGGTACAGACAGCAGAGCAGTGGATGATCAAGCTAGAGAAGCAAGCAGCAGAGGAACCCAGAGAGCAGAGTGCACCATACCCAACAATTACACTCAGCTTGGAGTCAATAGGGCATCTTTGTTGATTAGACTTAAACAAGGTTAGTAATATTAATAATGATAGGTGAGCGAATATAGCTCAAATGTTTGAGTGCCTGCTTCCCATGTACGAGGTCCTGAGTCCCTGGTACCTCCCCAAAACAACCAGGGAACACCGACTCTTATTGGGGAGCAGATGTAGCTCAGTGGTTAAGGCCTGCTTCCCATGTATGAGGTCCTGGGTTCAATCCCCTGTACCTCCTTAAAAAAAAAAAAAAAAAAAGATAGAAATCGTTGAATTCTTACTATGTTCCTGACTCTGAGGCAAAGGCTTTATATACATTGTCTTATTGTCTTTCACAATCTTTATAATTACTCTATGGATTAGGCAATATTTTTAAACCCATTTTACAAATGAAAGTGAAGTTCTGAGAGATTAATTTACTTGTTTAAATTGAAAGTTATTTCATGTCGAGCCAAAATTATAAACCCAGATTTACCTGTCACCAAAGCTCATGTTCTTAACTAATAAATTTGACCAAGTCACAGTGGTAAAGTAGGAATCTGAGGTTTAGGGCATATTTTAAAATTTGAAGGATTCATTGGTCAACTAAATAATTTTATTGGTAATGTGTTACACATTTATTTCAAACACATGCTCTCTCACCTAGGAGTTTACATTCTTATGATATGACCACATCAGAGAAAACAATTACTCACTTTCTTTTCCTTGGAATTTAGATAGGATGAATTCCTGATCTTTGTACTTTCCTGTTATCTTGAATCACCTAGTTTAAAGATACTGGCATTTTTTTCCATGTCTTTAAGGTGATTATTTTAAAGCCTCATTGTATACTTTTTCACACCTTAATTCTTTTTTTTTTTTTTTAATTAGAAAAATTGTGAGTTTACAGAAAAATCATGCATAAAATATAGGGTCCCCATATACCACCCTATTATTAACACCTTGCATTAGTGTGGTTCATTTGTTACAATTGATGAAAGCACATTTTAATAATTCTACTATTGACTATAGTTCACGATTTAACTTATGGCTCACTGTGTTGTGCAGTTCTACAGATTTTTTTTATTTTATTTTTATTCTAGTAACATATATACAACCTAAAATTTCCCTTTTTACCACACCCAAATATATAATTCAATGCTGTTAATTACAGTCACAATGTTGTGCTACCATTACCACCACCCCCTACAAAACTTCCCCATCATCCCAAATTGAAACATTTCACATTTTAAGCCTCAAATCTCTATTCTCTGATCCTACACAGTCCCCTGGTAACCTATATTCTTTTTTTTTTTTTTTAACCGGGAGGTCCCGGGGATCGAACCCAGGTCCCTCCATATAGGAGACAGATGCCCAACCATTTGAGCCACATCCATCCCCCAACCCATATTCTTGATTCTGAGTCTTTGAGCTTCCTTATTCTAATTATTTCATATCAGTAAGATTATATAATATTTGTCCTTTTGTGTCTGGCTTATTTCACTCAACATTATGTCTTCAAGATTTATCCATGTTGTTGCAAGGATCAGAACTTCATTCCTTGAATATGCATTCTTAAATATGCATAGTCATTTAAAGTCCTCAGATTATCAGAGGCAACCCTTCCCTAGTACCTTTATTGGTTCCTCATAAAATAAAAAATAGAGCAGGAGCTTATAATTTACTTTTTTCAATAATTTGACCAAAAAAAATCTTCCTATCTCATTTAACATATTCTGGCCCTTACTGGTATTCTTCATCAGATTGGAGGGCTCCTACCTGTATTATTCTGTATTAGACTGGAAGGAACCCAGCTAGAGACTTAATTAAGACACAATTCCTGCCTTTGGTGTTTATTATCCAGATGAGAAGACTCCACATACTCCCATAAAAAACAGAACCAAAAGTTCAGAAAGTGATCAACACCCAATTGGATAGTGTTGTCAAAATTGAGAGAAAGAAGAGATGTGGAGGTAATTTGTAAAGGCAAAAGAGTGGGAATATGATATGGGACTTGAAAGAGAGATCAGATTTTAATGATTTCCTTGAAGAAGAAGAAGGAGAATATGAAAGGAAGATAACAGGGCACCAGTAAGGGCAAGGAGGTGGGGAAGCACATTAAAGACAGGAAACCAATTGACTACAGATTAAAGTTTGCATAGAACAGTAGATTTTAATATTTGAGTGATCAAGTATGTCTTCTAGACTCTGAAGAAAGCTATGAACTTGCTCTAGAAAAATGTACAAATGCAAATACACAAAATTATCCTATTGCACAGAAAAAAATTATGGTCAGCATTTTGGTACATATTCTATGTTCACAGATATATGAATTTATGTATATAAATCCATCTGTATTAGTCTGCCAAAGGAGTGTCTATGCAAAGTACCAAAATCTGTTGGCTTTTATAAAGGCTATTTATTTGGGGTAAAAGCTTACAGTCCCAAGGTCATGGAAAGTCCAACCCAAGGCAACACATAAGAGGTGCTTTCTCACCAAAGTCAGCTACTATTGATCTCGGTGTGTTGCCACATGTTGAAGCAAGATGCCCAACATTCTCTGCCTGGTCTCTCCTTCCCTTCCAGGTTTCTTCTTCTTGAGCTCCATGAGCACAGCCCCTTGAGGCTTCATGCTTAAGTGATCCTGTAGTCCTCTCTCTCCTGGCATAGGTCTTATTTCTTTCCGGCCCTTCTATATCACTCTCGGCCAGTCTGCCCTCTTCCCAATTTCAGCTATAAGCTATCAGACTAAATGGTTCCTCTCTCCCAGGGGCTTTAGCAATTTGAGCCTTCTCCTTTCTCAAGGAGAATAAAAAATGACAGAGCTCTCTCTGGCAGAGTCTGTCTATGTGGATATCCATTTATATCAGACCCAGCAAGGGGGTGGAGACTCAACCTGGGTCATGTCCACTAACATGGTCAAATCAAAACCCCTAATCTTATCAGATAATCTAATCAAAGACACCTTAGCTGAATTTAATGAAATTAAAGGGTATCACACCCAGAGGATTAGGTTAGTTGACAAACATAATCTTTCTCTTTTGGGGATTCATAAAATAACCTCAAACTGCTACATCATCTATTTGTTTCATGTATATGTATGTTTATGTATATATCTCCCCTTCTCTCACAATGACTGATATAAAGTTCAGCCATTGCAGCAACATATTCAGATGCAGAGACTACTACTCATTTTGGAACCAGAAATTCCATTATATTTAATCTTCAAAATTCCTTCATTTTAGTGGATGTTTATTTCTTTGGATATTTTTATTTTTATCTTTTCACAATCAAACCAGCTTTTTGTTTCCTGATTATATTTAAATAAAAATAATGCTCATGGTAAAAATATTGAGCAATACATAAAAGTATAAAAAAGAAAGCAAAAAACCACATGAAATCTACCAAAAATGGAGGGGCTTGTGAGTAGCAGAATACCATAATGTGGCATTCTCCAATTGGTAGTACTATGTGAGCTGGATCAGAAAAGAAAAGCCCACAAATCAGAAAATCAGTTAGATGACCATACAATAGTCTCATAAATAACAAAGACCAAGACAAGAACTGACACTAGCAGTGATAGTGATAGCCAAGTTGTACTGAACATCTAATGTGTACAAAGCGTTATAATTGTCATACTCTAAAAAAGTACAAAAGGCACATGACCTGTGCCCTCTATCAGCTTAGTACCAAGAGACCAGTTCATACATAATTGAGGTTCAAAAACCAAGCCTTTGGAATTTTTATGAATGAGATTAATTCCTAGTATACATTCTGGCTCAGCTTCCTGCTGTATTGGAAGACATTTCAAATCCATATTTTTAATTTAGGGTTAGTAGATTGATGGTGGGCATTAGAGAATTACCATATCAGGGTTAGGGTAATACCTAAGTTTCAAGAACCTTTATTTTGATTCAGAATGCAAAGACATTGGTTTCTACAAAAAGAAGGGCTCAGAGATATAGTGCTTACAGGGTGGGTGTAATCTCTTTAAAGGTGGAATCTCATAAAATATTTATCTCTTGGTGGCTGTCTGGGGAGAAGGGTTAAACTAGGGTAACATTTGTTAATGATTATTTGAATGTAGAATTGTTTTGGAATGTGTCTAATGCTAACGTTTGAAGCAAGAGTAAGATACAAGATTGAGAAGACAGAAACAATTATTTGAGAACAAAACAAATAAAGAATAAGCATGAGATAAAATAAACTTTTCTAAAAGTAGCAAGATTTTTTTTTTCAAATGACATGGATTTTAGTTTCTGATTTTCTGCATTTTTTTCACTGGATCCACTTCTTTGATTCATATGTGTTAACATAGGAGACACAATACAGGCATTGCATTTTTTTTGTTTTCTAATAAAAATGGACTGTAATATGTCAGAGGTAGAACATAAATGTAAAGTTAAAATGTAAACAAAAATGTAAAGGAAAATTTATAATATTATTGTGACTATATTCAGTATTCTATTGTAATTTGCAAATGAGATTTCTTTCTCCTTGACCATGTAAAGGTGGGAAACACTGAAAATAAGATTTTGAGGGTGTAGACATTATTAAATTGTTTCATACTAAAATCTACGAGTGATTCTTCTCTGGTTATTAAGGGTAGAACACTTTTTAATGTCTTATTACTCTAGCAACATGTAATAGAAAAAATCTTAAAGATTTTTATTCAAATAAATGTCAATATATGACTTATATATGGATGCCTATAGATTGTAAATTGAAATGGCACCACATATTCCCCTCTTTAATACCACTAAGAGTAGCCAAATCCTTTTAATGATCTGAACACTACTTCTAGGCTAGGCGGGGCTGACTTTCATTTTTTGATTCAATTCCAAAGTTCCTTTCAGAGTAATAAAAACATCTACTAAGGAAGCAAAGGATGACCTTGCTTCATTATTTAAGCAGTTCAATCTCTTTGGCTTTTTCCAAGCTCACCATGCAGTTGGTTTCAAGGACATTTTTTTCACAATTGTTCTTAGAGGAGGAATGAAGTCACTATGAAAGTTGTCAACAGCAATGCTTTCCCAGAGACATTGCTCTGTGCAAGATACTAGGAGGGAGGGACCCAACAAGAGAAATGTTCAAAGGCATATATAGATTTAGATCTAGATCCACATCCGATCTTTCTTAGGAAAAGACCAGGCTTTGAAAGTAATGCAAAATGACACAAAAATTTCAAAGCAATTATTAGAATTGTTTTTTTTTAATTCTAGCATAATAAATCACCAAAATCAAATCAGAAAAAGAAGAAATTAAGGTGCTCTTAAATTATATTTTTAATTTTGTATTATTTCTTTTTTCTGGTAAAGACGTTTGGCTCTAAATAACATAAATTAAATATCTTAAAATTATACTGAAAGTAAATGGACAAATTGCATGTTAGGAAAGGTCTAGACTACAAATAAAATTTCTCCATCTTGTCCCAAGCTGATGGATTATGCCATCCAAATTCTGCTCTAAATTTCAAGAATGTAAGGGTTAGGGACAAATTGAAAGAATAAAAAGTATCAACAAGGACTTCTGCAATATGATGAAAAAAGATACAATGTGGATTGGGCCTGCCTTCTAGATAATGCACCCAAATTATTTGGGTCGGGTGCCCATTTTCTTTTAGCATTTAAACTCCTGCAAAATCCTGACTGAGAATTATTTTTATTTTAAGGAATTAAACTAAATAGCCCTCAGTCCTGCCTACTCCATTTCTAAACTCTTTTGGTACCCTTGTTCATTTTTCTCACTTTGAATGCTTCAATTGCTTCCAATTTTTCTCCCATTCTAGGTTCACTCACCTTCAGTCCATGCTCCTCACAAACTGCTCAGGTGACTTCCTAAAACCAAACTGTCACTGAGTTCCTTAACCTTAGCCTGGTGCATAGGCCCTTGATCTTCTCCTGCTTACTTTACCAGACCCTTCTGTTACGATGTCCTCACATACACCCCAAGTTATCCCTTCCAGAAAAATCTTCTTTCTAGTTCACTCTCAAAGGTCTATTACCTGAAACCGGTGATTCCTTTTATAACCTTTGCTGCCAAGTGATACTTTCTTTACCAATGTTGTTTATTAAATATTGAAATAGTTTAAAAACTCGTGAAATCAGAAACAAATAAAAAAATAATCAATTTTGCATGTTCTTATTTTGATTTAGAATTTTAAAATGTCTTAAAGACAATCTTCTCAGCAGCAGTCACTAAAGGGTCATTTTAACTCTAAACTTTTGTATACTCACAAAAATTCAGAACTAAATTCATCTAAAGCTCAGTGTCTCCATAAAGTATTAAGAAAAGAGAGAGAGACAAAAAGTCAATCTGAATTTGAAAAGGTCTTTATTTTTAAAAGTGTTTTAAGGTGGATTCTCAATTATGTCATGTTGAGAAGAATTTCATTCTAGATGACTAACAAAAGAACTTTTGTCAGTAGAACTGACAAATGTGGCTGGAAAATGTTCAGCTATTTTGAAAATAAATGTCAGGACGTCAGCTACCCACTTCTCTTGCCATGGGCATCATTATTTTGTCATATAACACTCATTAGCACTAGCCCTATATATTAACCCTGACAGGGATGTATAAACAAAGTGGGACAGAGTTCCTGCTAATCAATTTTCTACATGTGTCACACACATAGAAAAAAGTTATCTTGGTTTTCCTTTTCAATGTTACTTTTTCAGATCAGGCAATTTACTATAGGTTTATATCTACAGTTATACAAACAAGCAAGCAAAAAAAAAAAAAAAAAAAAAAAAAAAACCCAGAAAAGTAACCCTATCATTTTTCAATCATTAATTTTGGTCAATTAAATAAGACAGAAACAAAAGAGAACATAGACTTGTAGACTTGACAGAGGGCAGATGAAGCTAGCATTCTTAAAACTTTTATAATTACATCAATAATTTTAACATTCCAAAGTCTCTAACATTTATTTTCTATCTTCATTTTATGACATTTTAATATATTAGTAAGAATTCCAAGGTGGGCATAGAATGTTCAAGAAGAAATCAGCTTTAATTTATTTGTATTTTGTTAAATTAAATTATACCCTGCAGCAGTATCAGGAGAAAGAAATGACATCCATAAATCACATAATCAATAGCTATATGATTTTCTTTTAAGTCCCCACTGTGGCTGCACATTATTTTCAGAGCTGCCCCTAGAAGTCATTCTGAGAATGGGTTGGGTGCACATGTGGAAAGGGAGAAGGGAAGTAGAGATGATAAACATTGTTTCTTTTCTAGTCCACGTAGTTCTATAACTCGTTTATGCAGATAAATCACAACTCCCTCTTCAAGGTGATGATTTCAAGATTTTCCTTTAAGGATGTTTATAACAGCACTGTATATAATAGTGAAAAAGTGGAAACCACCTGAATATCCTAGACTAATTGATTAATTGATCAAGATAAAAATGCCTATATAACAGAATGCTATGGAACCATTAAAAATGATAATGAAAGATGTAATTATAAATAAGAAAATAAGATAAAATGTCATTTCATACCTATAAAATAAATATATGTGTATATATGTATTGTGTATATGAGCATATATAGAAAAGTATATAATTATATATAAGATAATTACTAGAAGATACACACAAAAAATAAAAACATGGATTACAGATGATTATTTTCTTCTCTTTTCTTATCTGCATTTTTAAAATTCTTACAGTGAACATGTTACAAGTATTGCTTTTCTAAGAGATAGTACAATGTATTTTAAGCAAGAAAATAAAAAAGATAAAAAATATATTTTTATGCTGTATTATACTTACTATGAATATACATATTAGAATATGTATGTGTATAATTATATATATATATATTTAAGATCAGTTACTGAAAATGTCTCCTCACACAAAATTGCTTCTGATCCTGGGTTGATAGGACTGCAAATGCATGATCAACAAAATAATTTTCATTTCCCATTTTGCATTCTGATTGCTTAGTAAAAGCAGAAATAAACTAGTACTTGGGAAGTTGGAGTTCTACTGCTTTGTTCTAATCTTGTAGGCATTAATTCAAGGTTGGATACATTTTCAATTTTCCTTTTAATCAAATCTCTAGGCCAGAAACAAGAAAAGGAGATCATAGCAGCTGAGTTGCAGCTGTGGTCCCTTGCTTCCAAAATGAAGATCAGGAGTACAAGGTTCATTTAGCCAAAAACAAGGAAGAAAAAAAATCTTATTGCACACATATGCACTCCATGGTGTTTACTAAGATTCTGTCAGAATTCTTAGGAACTATTTTAGTAAGTAAAAATATTGGCTTCCACTTTTTTAAAAAAACATGTAACCACATACATTTTTTTAAAAACGGGACAACAAAAAAAAAAGAGGAAAAATAAATTCCCATAATCTTACCACTCTAATTTAGGAAGATATGTATATCTAAGTGTAATTCTTTTTAAAATATTGAACTCAGTTATATGGGTTTATCCCTATCATCATTAGAAGCCTGAATATTCCAATGTACAAAATAGGTAAAATCTTTTGGATTCTCATGATGTCTTTAAATTTGTTCCCCTATAACATCACCCCATTACAAGTACTCCATTGTATTACAATTTTATAACCCCCTATACTATTTCATTAAAATATGTATCGCAATAAATATATGTAATTACATACTTTTAGATTTATTTTATTAATATCTGTCCTCAACAAGTTCAAAAGCAACATGAGTTCAAGGACCATTCTAGCTTTTACTTACTATGCTAACTCCAGCCTCTAGCTTAATGCTTGGCACAGAGAAGGACTGCATCATATAGTTACCAATAAATGAATGAAAGGTCTCTCCCTGAATCAGCATCATTCCATTCACTTCAAAACTTCACTTTGAAATTTCTAAATATTTTTGTGTTACACCTCCCTTTGCCACTCAGGGTAAACATAGTTTAGTAAATGACAATTTGTCATTCAAAGCAATTGTTCCAGATCTTGGAATTATCTACCTTACATGCAAAGTAAGGTAACACACCCATTTTTATGATAACGCACTGCCAGTTCTTTGAATCATCTGGAAGAGAACATGATTTATTTAACAACACACTTTGTGACATATCCAATTGTTCTAATCAGAATTAGTAGCGACTCATACTACAAAGGTATTCAGTTGAAGATAAAGGGAAGGTCAACATGAATAATAGAGGTATACGGTTTGTGCAGCTATCATACTGCATACATGACTTCTCTGGTCATTGACTCACTAAACTTTATTTTTGAAATGAACTCATGATTTATTCTGGGATAATACAAAAGAACATGTGAATAAAAAAAGTCACTCAAAAAACTCAAATATCTGAAACTTCAGACACCTTTTCCCACAAAACTGAAGAAAATAGTAATACTTAATATGAATATGTATAGTTAATAAATGCATACCACTTTACATGCATTCCCTCATTTAATTCTCATCACAACCCATGGCGCTAATATTAACTTCAATTTACAGATGAAGAAGCAGCGCTTACAGTTGAGTAATTTGCCCAAGATCACGTCATTGGTAACTGGCAAACCCCAACAAATATACCATTTATCTGTCTCCTAACCACTCCCACCCAGGAACAGCCAACAAGAATTGACTCTAAATGGATAGAGAGTATTTTGCTTAAAGATAAAGAGCACATTGACGACCAACAAAATAACTAAAGGGCAGACAATTGGAAGGACAGACATCAAAGAGCAGGAGTGCATAGATATTAGAAGTGAGGGTAACTTTAGAGATTACCTCGCCTTGCCCAATCTCCTCAATATAGGGAGGACAAAAGTAAGATCAAGATGGAGAAGACCAAGCCCAAGTCACCCTCTCCAGCCTAACATCTTCTCATATCATCTGTATAAAAATCCTTAATAATATTTCTTACCAAAAGAGAGAAGCTTCCACCCTTCTTCTGACCTCTTCCTTGAATTTGTAGGAATTCAATAATTTAGATAATATACTATCTGCCTTTCCTCTTATTGTTCTGAAATAGATTGCCATGTCAGCAAAGCCTGTGCTTTAGTGATCAGCTCTATGGAAAAGGAAATGAAACATTCTATGAATGGGGTAATTTTCTTCTCTAATGAAGTGGGAAAATAAGTAGCTGGCAAACTAATCTTTAGCATATTTATAGAGTCATTTCCATACTTTTTTTTAAAAAAGATACAACAATATTCAATCCTCTTGTGGCTGCATCGTAGTTTAAGAGCAGAATGAACTCTGTGCTCCACATTAGTTCCAAAAAACCTGTGCGTATTAAGGAGGGAAATCTCAGGGCTAAGAGCTTCTTCAAGGAAATACCTCCAGTTTAAATCCATCTTACTCTAGCCTTGTTTTACTCTGCATGCTGTCAGCAATTGGATGTTCAGTTTGTCACATTTGTTATGCTCATACTTCTTTCTAAATACATATTTTTTCTTTGCATTTGATCTCCTCAAATTACCATGCCTTTTCTTTCTTTTGGAAATCCTTACTTCTTTATTCCTTGTTGCAACACTTTGCATGCAATAGATACCTACCATGTAACATAAGCTAGTTCATAACTATTGATATGTAGGAACTCATTCAGGCATTCATTCAACAAATATTTACTCCATGAAAAACCCGTATTAGGAGCTGACCATACAAATATGAACAAGTCACTGTCAAAATTCTCATGGAGTCTAAAGTGCTTAAGAAAGAACTATGTGCATTGTGTTGTGGAAGAAATAGATCCAGTTTGGCCATCCCAGAGATCTTCTTCAAAGCAAATATCATAAGCAGAGACTTAAAAAATTAATTAGAAATTTATCCAGGTGAGGGACAGGGGGGAACTAGCATTCTAGCCAGAAAAGCTCTGTTAAAGATGCAGTACTAAGGTGCCAAAGGATTAAGCACACCTTTCATTTATAAAAGAAACAAAGATGTGCTTTTCAATTATTATCAGCCAAAGTGAGCAATAGTAATATTTTCCAAATCATAGCACCATCATATGCTTGCTCTAAAATCTTGGGCTTATCTCAGTTTCTTCATCTGTAAATGAGCATACAACTGCCTCATACCATACAGAGTAGTTATGACAATTAAGTGAGAAAAATCCCTGTCACACATTAAGCATACTGCCTGGCACAAAGTATTTTAGCCGTTACTAATTAATTTTCAGATCTACATCAGGTCATACTGGTGAAAAAATTAGAGAGACCTGGGATCTGGCCATATAAAAGACAATGTGTAAAAAAAAAAAAAAAGACACTATAAAGCTACAGTGATCAAGACAGTATGATATTGATGAAATAAAGACAAATAGATCAATGGAATGGAATAGAGAATCCAGAAATAGTCACACAAATATATGTAACTGATCTTTGGGGGCAAAAATATATGCTTATAAATTTTTAAGTATATCAGATAGATAGATAGATAGATAGATCCCTGAACACAACAGCTTAGGCAGGCACAAAAGATCAAATGAACAAAGCAAAGTCAGTAAAAGTGAGAAGTGTTTAAAATAAGAAGTGTGGTGCCACTTTCAGGATTTTTAACCACAACCTGAAATTACATTTGTTCATCAAACTTGATATCTCAAATGTCTTCAGGGGTCTGGGAACTTTGTATTTCTGTTCAACCGCAGCACTCAAGTCCTTCTTCTGGGCCGGATATTATACATAGTTATTGAGGGTGGACTGAAAAGCACAAGAGTCTCTAATCAATCTGTATTAGACTGTATAGTTACTCCTCCTCTTACCCAGCCCTCCCACCGCCCCCATTCAAATACACGCAAAGGTTTACTTAGAAAAGGCCCTTCCCCAGCTGAGGACTAATTTCCTGAAACTACAAAAGGAGCTTTGACATTTGTTTCTGGAAGTCTGAAGAGCAACGTTAATTATTTACTAGAGCAAGAGGTAGTTTGCTAAACTAATCTGTTTAATGTTTACCAAATAGGCCCAAGTAGGGCTACTCAGCATTTCTATATAATCTCACTTTTTCCTTCACTACTTATGGGAATAAATCTTAAATAGATAAATAAATAAATAAATAAATAAATAAATAAATAAATAAATAAATAAATAAAGGAATGTCATGTTAAAGTTGTTAGCTTTTCACTTATGTGAAAAACATAAGTGGGGAAGATGTGTCTCTGGTTCATAGAAAAATACAGCTGGTTGTTGATAGTTTGGTACAGAAATATTATTAATTTGAAGTAAGAAAATTGATTAAATAAAAATAGCTGCTCGGATAAAATGGTTGTTGACTCTAAAGAAACTTTAACATGGTTTCTATCAATACGTTCTCAGCAATCTTATTATTTTTTTGATCCTGACATTCAATTTAACAAACACTTATCATTGAAAACATGCATATGACTGTTCACACTAATGACAATACCAAGTTTCTTGGAGATTATTAGAATTGTATCAATTTAATGCTAACTCTAAATATCTCATGCTTATCAGGTGCTCTGATTGACATATATGTAAAGTAAAAAAAAAAAAAAAAAAAAAAACAAGCATTTCACTATCATAACAGTGTCTTCTAGGCAGAATTTTTCTAAATGTGGGGGCCACAAAAGGAGGAAGTCATATAGATGATTTTTTAAAAATTAGATCCCATATTAATCTAAAAAATGGCTCTATAATGATGAGTTTCTCTCTTTAAAATATCTATTTTTTCTCTTTATAATAATAATGCATTCATATTAATTGTTCAATATCCAAGATAGCTGATTTAAAACATGCAAAATATAATTATCTACTTCCAGAAATGTAAAACAAGTATTGCGTGCTTATTGTAAAAAAACAAACCGGAGAAGTTGTATATTGGAGAAAGGAAAAGTCCTCCATAATATAGTAAAAAGTCCTAATCCTATATAAGAGAGAGATCCAGGGCCTAAGGAAAGTGTGAGTCATGCTGTAGATCTCAAGCGGCCTTATCCACCAACCAGCACAGTAAGTAAGCCACAAAGAGAAAGATTTACTCCATCATGCCATCCTATAAATGCAAAAACAAAAGAAAATTTTCCATTCAATCACATGGAGTAATCTGTATTGGGTTATAGTAATTAATACGGTTAGATGACAAAGCAAATAGGTAAAATAACTCATGTGCTGTCATCCATGCTTTTAGACTGTGATTTTATTAATTCTGCCCTTCCAATGATCTCTAGTATCACCTGAGAATACAGAGGAACTTAGCTTCTTCAGGCGCAAATCTATCTGGGAAGGCAACCTCAAGGGGAATGCCACCACAGAGGCTGCAATAACCCTTCCTCTTTTTTGGGATATAGGTTTTTAGCAGCATTTTTAACTCTAGGAACGATTCAAATTCAAAGAAGAACACCCCAGAACATAAGAAAAGTTTGACCTGCTTATAACAATCCCTCTTATACTAGACTCATCAGCTCCCTTCTCCTCTGATAATTGGTAATGCATATTGATCCATGGCCACAGTGCCTTTGCCTCCATTACCTTTATTTTGCTAGATGCCACATTGCAAAAATGTCTACTCCTACTTTTTACCCAGTTTGGGCCTTTTTTTTATTCCTTCCCAAACCTCAATTCTTGGCTTCTAATTATTCTTAAAAGATTTCCATTTTTATTTTATAACATCTAAAAGCATTTTTTTTATTCAATAAATATTTCTTTAGTACCACTACATGTATGGTGCAGGTAGAGATGAGAGGGAGGACAGAGAGGAAGAACCTAAATAGAAAGGAAAATCAAATAATGATCATGTTTTTAAGGTGCTTAGAAACTAGCATAGCCATGTGCAAAAATAACTACATTATTTGGGTTTTAAAAAGTGGTAATTGCCAAAAGGGAGAAACAAAGAAAACAGTTAGAAAATTCAAAAGAGAGATGACAACCACTTAATGAGCTGCTGTTATGCTTCATGGAAGGATGGAAATAAACCTGACCTTGAAAGATACGAAGCAATTGAACATGGTGTGATAAGAAAAAAAGGACTTCAAGGCAGATAGGAACATTGAGTAGCTCCTTTTCTTTAATTACAAAAACAAAATGTTTCACAATAAGTCAGTAACCAAAATTATGAACAGAAAAGCTAAGACTTTTTAGAGCAAAAAAGCAAATGTGGGAAAACCCAGGAAAATATCATTCATAGCACTGCAAAGTATATATGTACAAATTTTTTTTTAATGAAAAAAAAAAAAAAAGGCTACAAAATTCTCCTCAGATTTATCATTCTGACTACAACTATGACTAAACCTATAGGACATTATTCATGGGTCTTCATGGCATGAGAATTGTGGATTAGGCCACCCAACCCAAAGCCATCTCTGCCAATTGAGTTGTACTCATGGTTGTATTCATTCATTCATTCATTCAACAAATTATCCTTGATACCTACCTGCTTTGTTCCAGGTGTTGTGTTAAACTCAGGAGGCAAAGCTAAAAAAGAAAATCCACCTCCTTCTGTCTGGAATTTTTTCCACCTATCACCACCACACACACATGCCAGTGTTCTTCAGCTGGCTCTTCAAAATCTCTCAAGCCTTAGTTTTAATTCACATAGTACAAAGAGGCCTTTTCTGACCTATCTCTCCACTTCCAGAATCTAAAGATGGTTTGTCCTTCTGTTGTTTCTCATAGAAGCCTGCTCTTTTTCTTCAGCACATTTATCCCACCTTACAGTTACATTCTTATTTGTACATTTACTTGTTTAATTTCTGTCCCAAAATAGAATGCCCTTTCCTCTAGTTTCAATTACCATTATGTACTCATTGTGTCTCAAAGTGCTGTCACATTGTGAATGCTCCCTAAATTATAGTGAACAAAATAATGAATATGCTATTCAGGAGGGAAGCCATCACTGAAATGAGAATTATGTACATGCTATGAAATGTGGTCACCTACACATTATAGGGTGACTGTGGTGGTAGGGCTATGTACCCGAGAAAAATATGTTCTTAAACTTAATCCATTTCTGTGAGTATAATAAATCCATTGCAAATAGGACCTTCTGATGAGGTTACTTCAGTTAAGGTGTGGCCCAACTCAATCAGTATGGGTTTTAATCCTATTACTGGAGTCCTTTATAAGCAGAATTGGTGGAACCCAGAAGACAAATGAGAGGCCAGGAGAAGTTGCCATCTGCATTGCTATGTGGGGAGGAGCCTAGGACCAAGGATCACTGGCAGCCAGCCCCAGAGCACCAGTCTCAGGGAAGAAGCATTACCTTGATGACACCTTGATTTTGCCTCAAAACCATGAGCCAATAAATTCCCATTGGTTAAGCCAACCCATTGAATGGTATTTGTTTGGGCAGCAAAGGAAACTAAAACAATGACCAACAGTTCTGGTTTGCCCAGAACAGAGACGTTTCCTAGGAATGTGGGACTTTCAGTGCTGAAACCAGGACAATTCCAGGCAAATTAGAAAAGTTGGTCACCTTTGCAAATTAAAGGCATAGTTTGCAAGACAATTGATATTGTAATGTATGATTAGAATAATATTAATCATAAATTACATTTGTGTCATATTTTTTAGTTTTTTAGAGAACATTCAGCGTCAGTCTTTCCCTTATTCTTCCACACTCTTTTGAGATAGAAAGATGAGACTATTAACTCTATGTTACAGATAAGAAACCTTAGGCTCAAAGAGTTTAGGAAAATTTTTCAAGGCAATTTGTCTAATAAACAGAACCATGGACTGGAAGATGTGCCTGACCCAACACATGGCAATTTGTCTAACAGATTCACATAAGGATTAAACCTGTGACCTTGGCCTAAATAATACCACATTCCTAGCAACTGAGCAGCCTGACACAAGTGAATATTAATAGTCAACAAACCAGAATATAGCCAAATAAGCTCTTTTTTCATTTCTATAAAAAGCACAATATTTCTATGTCAGGAGTATTTTCTCTTAACTGGTATTCTTTCAAGATCTTGAAATGTTTGGGTCTGTATGTTTTTAATTTCCAATGTAATATTGTTGTTGTCATTTTAATTGATTGTTTTCTTGCCACCATCTCATTATATATATGACCTATGTTCATTCTGTGGCACTCACTCTACCGTATGGTCACCCCTGGGTACACAGAGAGCTTTGCTGATGATAAGAATGGCTCCTTTTATCCATTGTTCAGCTCACACAGATCCCCAAGAAACTATCAACTGTAGGTAATTAGAAGTTACTGAAATTAAATCCAAGAAAATGTTATCAAAACCAAAAGGCAGAAGGCAAAAATATAAATTGTAGGACAAGCATCAAAAGGGGTTGTTTTAGCCAGTTAGAATCTAAGGATATGAGAAAAACTAGCCATATATTTTTTAATTCTGTGGATATTTTCTAATAAAAGCACTTCCTTTGTGGCCACTTAAGAAAAGCTCACACCTATTGCCTTCTGGATGAGATAAAACTAGTCTGGCAAGAGAGTCACTAAAAGTTAAAAATAAAGATCTAAAAATTAGAAAAAGATGAAATATTTGAATGAGTTAAAGCTTTCTTATTGTCATCTTAGAGAACTTTAATCTCTGTCACACTAGAGGTAGCTTCATAGAGTCGACACAAAACTCATTAAGAATTAAACCAAAGTATATAGTACACATAGTGAAGAAAATATCCCATAAATAAATTGATTATGGAAGATCTTTATTAGTTTTCTTCTGATATAGGTGAAAAAAGGAAGATAAAATTATTGATTTTGAAACCCAAAAATTGCATTACCATTGATCCTAAATTTAAAAGGAAATCTGCTTATATAATCACAACCGGGGAGGAAGGAAAACGGAAAACCTTTTTGGATGGTCAGCATGATAGCAGCTATTGCTGACACATATAATAAAGGTTTTCCAACCAAGAACAAGCTTCTTCCTTTGCCCATTTTTTTCTTTTATGCAGACCTCCAAGACTGATTCACATGTGGAAAGCAGATGGGGTAAAGAGAAGGAGCAGTTAACTCCATTCTAATCCTTGTGTTTGTCCAGGGCGCCTTTTTCCTTTCATGGATGCTTACTTTTTTTTATTGCAAAGTATTAAGTGTTCTTTAGTTTCCAAAATGATTATTTTTCATAGATGGATGAAAAGAAAATACTAAGACTTCCTGTCACTGAGGTAATTTCCTTCAGGGCCTAGAAGAAGATAGTCAAAGAACCAAATTCCTCCTATTAGTAAATGTTTTTAATGTAATGATTTTCTCCCAACCTTAATCTTACAGATAATCACTATCAAAAAGTAGACTGTTAACAGAGAAACAGTTGGAAGTGTGCTGAAATTGAGATGAAAGTTTGGCTATATTCAGATATGGCATGTGTTGGAGAATTTTTTTCTAAGATTTATTTTTTATTTATTTATTCTCCCGCCCCCCGCCCCATTGTTTTTGAGCTCGCTGTCTGCTCTCTGTGTGTTCTTCTGTGTCTGCTTCTCTTCTCTTTAGGCAGCACTGAGAACTGATCATGGGACCTTCCACAGAAGGAGAGAGGCACTCAATCTCTTGTGCCACATCAGCTCCCTGGTCTACTGCATCTCTTATTGTCACTCCTCTGTGTCTCTTTTTGGTGCATCATCTTGCTGCACCAGCTCTCTGCTCGGGCCAGCACTCCTGTGTAGGCTAACATTCCTGCATGGATCAGCAATCTGCGTGGGCCAACACCCCAGCATGGACCAGATCTCAGCATGGGCCAGTTTGCCTTTCACCAGGAGGCCCCAGGAATCAAAACCTGGGCCTTTTATATGGTAGACGGGAGCCCAGTCACTTGAGCCACATCCATTCCCTTGTTTTGGAGATGAATCATGTCTCCCACAAAAAGGCATATTCAGGTCCCAAGCCTTGATTTTACGGGTGTGAACTCATTTGTAAATAGGATCCTTGAAGATGTTATTAGTTTAAGGTGTGCCCAAACTGAATGAGAGTGGGCCTTAATCCAATATTACTTAAGTCCTTATAAGCAAATGAAATGGACACAGAAAACCAGAAGCCATGAGGAGTAGCTGGAAGTCAAAGGGAACCCAGAAGAGAAAGGAGAAAACTATGTTATGTGCATTGCCATGTGACAGAAAAGCCAAAGTCCAAATATTGCCAGTTAGAGGGAAGACAATGACCTCAGAACGAAGCAAGCCTTCTAGCTTTTGAAATCATGAGCCAATAAATTCCTGTTGTTAAGCCAACCCATTGTATGGTACGAGTTTTAGCAGCTAGGAAACTATAATAGCATGCTAAATAAGAAATATCAAGAAATATTTTTAAAAAATAATAATAAATAAAATAAAAAATAAAATATTTAGTAAAGTTTGCATTCATAGCAACATTTTTATTCTTTAGTGAAAAATGTTACATTATGCCTGGTGAAATCTCATTAAAATAATGGTAAAATACCTCCTTGTATAATTTGGAAAGATAATCACAAACATGCAAGAAATATAGTAGTAAAGAATTAAACAAATCCTCCCCAAAAAAGCAGAAATAACAATAACTTCAGTCAAAGTAAAAATTATGGGAGAAAGTATTAAAGTAAGATTTTTTTTTCAATTAAGGAAGTACCAGAGATTGAACCCAGGACCTTGTACATGGTAAGCAGGCTCTCAACCACTGAGCTACATCTGCTCCCCAAAGTAAGATCATTTTTTACTGATGAAAGGCAACATCTCAATTAAAGGCATAACAGATCCAGTCTGACAGTCTAGATAATGTAGCCTCAAAATATGTCAAGAAAAATCTTAAAAATAAAAAGAGAAATAGATATAAAGACTATAGAATAAGGATATAACAATCATCAGTTCGTAAATATCAAACAACAGGCATAAAGCATATAGACTATCTCTGTGTGTTATTTTTAATAAAATAGAACAAATTTCAAACTTTTTTAACAGCAAATAGTATGCCTCCTTCTCAAGAGTCAACACAACATGATGAAATGTCTGGCATCAAAAGGAAAGCTAGAGGGAAGCGGCTGTGGCTCAATCAGTAGGGCTCCCGTTTACCATATGGGAGGCCCCGGGTTCGGTTCCCGGGGCCTCCTTGTGAAGGCAAGCCCGCCCGCACGGCGTGGTGAGCTGACCCAGCGAGCACAAGCAGCAAATGAATAAATAAATAAATAAATCTTAAAAAAAAAAAAGGAAAGCTAGAGGTGGTGGATGTGGCTCAAATGGTTGGGTGTCCATCTCCCATATGGAGGGACCTGGGTTCGATCCCCGGGACCTCCTGGTAAATTTTAAAAAATAAAATAAAGTAAAAAAAAAAAAAAAAAGAAAAGAAATTAAAAAAAAAAAAAGCTAGAGGGAAAAGGATGTGGCTCAAGTGATTGGGCTTGCGCCTATCACGTGGGAGGCCCCAGGTTCGGTCCCCGGTACCTCCCGGAGAAAGCGAGCTGGCATGGCAGGCAGGTGCAACAAGATGAATGCAATAAAAGAGGCACAAAGAGAAAAGACAAATGAGAGACACAATAATCCAGGGAGCTGAGGTGGTTCAGGTGATTGGGCACTTCTCTTCCACATGGGAGGTCCCGGGTTTGGTTCCCGGTACCTCCTAAAGAGAAGACAAGCAGACACAGTGAGCACACATTGGCCACAAACAACAGTGGGGAGGAATAAATAAAATAAATCTTAAAAAAAAAAAAAAAAAAGGAAAGCTATATATTCTACAAAATAGAGATTTTAAAAACTCAAAATAACTATTTTGTCAGTAACAAGCTACTTAGAAAATAATAAAAATTTAAAAAATTTTAAAAATCACAACCTAAAGAATACACTGAGTACTTACAGTTAAATTTACAGCCTTTGATTTATTTTGATTATTAATAAACAAAACAAATAAGAAAAGAAAAAGAAAGAAAGAAAATCAAGCAGACAGAATTAACATAAAAGCAAAAAGTAAAAACCAGAAAAAAAAAGAGGAATTAAAAAACAACAGCTGGTCTTTTGAAAGAAGAACAATTGACCAACCTCTCAAAATACTCATGGTTAAATTCATACACTTAAATATTTTTAGTATTAAAAAATAGAGAAAACAAATGAATGTAACATCTAATTCAAGAATTTTGAAAGGGAAAACAAACAAAAAAAAGACCTAAGAAAAGCAAGCAGGGGAGCAGATGTGGCTCAAGAAGTTGAGCACCTGCTTCCCACATGAGAGGGTCTGAGTTCTGTCCCTGGTACCTCCTAAAAAAATCCAAAAAAAAAAAAAAAAACCAAGCAAACAGACAACAAAACTAACTCAGGGGAGACAGTTGGCTCAGGTTGAGCACCAGCTTCTCTCACGAGAGGTCCCAGGTTCAATCCCCAACCTCAGCACCTAAAAAAAAGAAAGGAAGGAAGAAAATCAAATAGAAGGAAGTAGTTAACATAAAAGCAAACAGTAAAAAGCAGAAAAAGAGGAATTAAAAAAACAACAGCTGGCCTTTTGAAAGAAAACAATTGACTAACCTCTCAGAAATCTAACAAAGAAAAGCAATAAATTTCAAAATAATAAAGAAACTATGACAGTAGCTGAAAAGAAAATATAAAAAGTTTCAAAGACTTATGCATGTATGCTTACAAATAAATTTAAAATCTCAATGAAATGGACAATTTTCTGGGGAAATGTAAATTATCAAAATTGAGGTACAAGCCCACATAACTCATTCATATAGGGAAAAACTTGGGAAAGATTTGCCCACAAGAAAAATTTTAGAGCCAGTGCTAATATTCATAAATTCTCTTTCACTTTAAAGAAAGGGATAATTTCCATCTTACCTAATTCATTCCAGAACATTAGGAAGAGGAGACAAGGTTACCTGCTGAGTATGTAACAGAGCTAAATATCCTTGGCAGCCCAAGGATCAACTTTCAAATCCAGAGATTATTCACTGTCTAGCAACCATATGATTCTCTCCAGTGTGACAAAGCATGTGTTTCTACAAAAATGTTTTTTTTTATTTTTTAAACCCGTTATACAGATGGGAATTCTAAAGCTCAGGGGAAACAAACAAACAAACAAACAAACTTGCATCCTGGAGCTCCAACCAGCAGCGTGTGCCCTGACAGTAATTCTTCAATTAACACTTGCAAGAGTCCAACCTCATTTGTTTTCTATAACCACACTTAGCTCTCAAGCCTTAATTCTATCACCATATTCTTAGCACTTTGTAAAAGAAGAGCGCTCTAATATTAAGCACAATCTTCATCCACCACCAAAATCACTGTTATATATTCCCTAGATTATTCTCCAGTTTCCTCTCAATTGACATTTATGTCCACAGACTACCACTTGCAGACACAATCACATTTATAAATCAGCAGTATTAGTTATACTCGTTATAATGTGTTATTCTCAACTCTATTCATTTCCACACCTTTAGTATTAACTTTATTAATAATGCTACATATACTGAACATCAGTTCCTACTCTCAACCCACATTCTATCTCTTAGTAACCTATACTCTAGAGTTTGCCTCCGTGAGTTTACTCATTGTATTTAGTTCATCTTAGTGTGACCACACAATATTTGTCCTTTTGTGTCTGATTTATTTCAATTAACATAATACCCTCTAGGTTCATCCATGTTGTCATATCCATCTCGATTTCATTTCTTCCTACAGCTGAATAGTATTCCAATGTATATATATATACCACCTTTTATTTATCCATTCATTGGTAGGTGGACACTTGGGCTGGTTCCACATTTTAGCAATTGTGAATAATGATGCTATGAACATCAGTGTGCAAATGTCAGTTTGTGTCCTTGCTTTCAGTTCTTCTGAATATATTCTTAATAATGGGATTGCTGGATCTTACAGCAGTTCTATATTCAGCTTCTTGTGATATTGCCAAACTGTCTTCCACAGAGGCTGCACCATTCTACATTCCCACCAACAGGGAAGGAGTGTTACTGTTTCTCTACATCCTTTCCAGCACTGGTAATTTTCTGTTTTTTTTTAATAATGGCCATTCAATAAGGTGCAAAATGGTACCTCACTGTAGTTTTGATCTGCATTTCCCTAATAGCTAGTGATGTTGAACGTCTTTTCATGTGATTTTTGGCCATTTGTATTTCTTCTTTGAAGAAATGTCTATTCAAGTCTTTGGCCCATTTTTCAGTTGAGCCTCCATTTTAACCTCCACATCTGCCAAGTTTTTTCTGATTTGATCTCTTAAAGATCTTTTGAAAGCTTCCTATTGCCTGCAGAATAAAAAGTCCAAACAGTTTAGGATGGCACCCCCGGTGCTCCATGGCCTCATCCCTTCTTGTTTCTCCTTCCTTACCTTTCCCTACTCCTCCTTCTCATTATTTTGTGCTCGCAAAACCCATAACTCCTAGAAAGTGTCAAGCTGCCTTTCATCTTCAGACTGTGAACATGCTTGTTGTCCCTCACTCTAGGGTCTAGGGACCCTCTTCCTTCCATTACCTAATTTACCCATACTTTAAGTAGCAGTCCAAGCAGCATTCCTTTTCAGAAACCATTCAAAACAGTCCCCTCTCTGCCCACTCCCCTGCCCTTTCTGAATTAGGATTCCACAGACATGTGTAGATACCTCTCTTTTTAAGAACCATTTCTTTTTAGGCAGTAAATCCCCAGAAGACAATGAAAGTTTTGCTCATCACCATAAACCTAGCACAATTCCAGTCATAGTAGCCATTCAAAAAATCATTTGTCAACTGAGTCATTCAATAAATACAGAGTTAGTTACTTGGTGGTTGTGTTCCCTTGGGCAAAGTACTTGATTGTCTTAGTTTCCTCACCTATAAAATTGACATAACATTATGCCCATCTCCTAGGATTTGCAAAAAGATTAAGTAAATTAAATAGCATCATCTGACACAGTTCTTATTCAACAAACGTGCCTGACAGATTTATGCTGAAATCTCTACTCCTTCCCTTTTATTGATAGTGTGACCTACTTTTACTGTATATGTTACCTTGATCAAGTTTAGTTATCTCCACAATCTTTGGATTTCTTATCTATGAAGAATTTTTTTTTTTTTTTTTTAAGATTTTATTTATTTATTCATTTATACCCCCCTTGCTGCTTGTGCTCGCTGGGTCAGCTAACCACACCGTGCGGGCGGGCCTGCCTTCACCAGGAGGCCCCGGGAACCGAACCCGGGGCCTCCCACATGGCAAACGGGAGCCCTACTGATTGAGCCACAGCAGCTTCCCTCTATGAAGAATTTAATGTTAGCACATCACAAAGATGAAATGAGATAATACACCTAAAGGACATAGAGCTTAACACACAAATTCCTAACAAAGGGTTGCTGTAAATTTAATTGGATTTTCATTAATTTTGGGAGGTAATAATACTTATATTGCTAATGACTCAGCTAGGTTATATATACAAAGCTGTGATTATGACTCCAGGAATCACTATTACAAAGAAGATCCCAGGTGTTCATTAGATCTATAAAGGAGTTAGTGTCTTAAAGTAAAAATACAACAATTTTTAGAAAACAACATAAATAATATAAAAACTATATATTGTTAACATGTGGTGTTTATTTGAAGCTAAAACAAATTATTCTCAGGATTTATATCTGAGTTCTTCCTAGAATTGAAGATTTTGATGACAGGGCATAAAAATAGCAACATACATATCTAGGACAATATATTTTGACATTCTTCAACTACTTTGGAAAATTAAGCATCAAGGGAAGCAGAAATAGCACAGAAAAAAAAAATAAGAAAAGGAAAGAAATTAAGAATGACATTAGAGAAAGCAAAGGAAACATGATTTTCATTTGACCTACATTTAAAATGGAAGCACTGTAACAGAAACAATGAAGAAATGTTAAGTATATGGAAAATCTTAAATGCAATTTTTGTTATCAATTGAGAAGATGATTAGAGTTCTTTAAAAAATTCTTAATTTGTTGACTGTTTTTAAAGTTCAAGGGTGTCTATTGTAAAAGCAAATATTAAAGATTTTGGTTATTCCAAGAGAAAATGTGTCTTAAATTTATTCTCAGTTTTGACAAACAGAACATGTCTTTTAACTGCCACAGCCAGTCTGAGGATTCATTATTTCTTATTTAACATTGCTGATAAAGTTAATATTGCATCAAACATAGACAGCTTGGTGCCTGCCCTAAGGGTAGAGAAAATTTCAAAATGGGATGAGGGCACAGCCTTAACAAGTACATTATATTTATCTTTTAACTTTGGCTATATTTGGCAGCGTCTCAGTACAAATGGCATTTTCTCTGTAATATCAACTAAAATACTGTAGAAAGGTTAGCAATGTTACTTGGAAAAGGAATTAAACAATCTGTACTGATAAAGCTTCTTTCTTTGTTCTGCATTTACCTAAGAAGCTTAAAACCTTTTTTGGAAGAAGCCAGGGAATGAAGTATAAACATTTTCCTTAAGCAAAGCACGTTCTTTTCAGAGCCAGCACTAGTTATACTGTGATATCCAACTTATCCACATACAAATTTTGAGGTGCTTAGATCATGGTAGGAGGGGCAATGCATATAAATTTTAAATATTTCTTTTTGTTACAAGGTTGGGGAACCAAAAATAGCAAACCATTGGCAGAATCCATTGTTTGAAACCAAAACACACCTATCTCAGTGAATGAGTCCCTGGTTCCTTGATTGAAGCTACAGAAGAACAGTTTGCTCCATTAAACACAATGAGGAGGAATATGTGTGTGTGTGTGTGATGTGTATGGGGGGGGGGGGCTGGAAGGGTCAAAAAGGAAAGGACCTGAAAAATAAGCAGGATGTTGAATTCAGTACAGAGACAAAGCCTGCACAAGAGAAAGGTAAGAGCATTGAAGAAAATGACATTAACAAAATGACTGGTCTCCTACTCCTTAATAAGTCTTCCCAATTATATCAGACAATTGCTCAAAAGCTAGGCACATATAATTTGTTTTTTTGCATTTGCATCTTACAATAAATTTGAGTTGGTTTTCCAAAAAAAGAAAAGTCATTTGGTAACCTCTTGCAAGTTTCTTAATTATTTTGTATATTAAGATGCATTCCTTTGTTCTCCTTAGAAAAATATATTACTGCCAATCAACTTATTTTATAATGTCCAAGTGTGATACTCAGAAAACAAATTATTTTAGTCATTAAATATTTCAGCTTCCAGACATTTAATCTATTTTGATCTTGCAATGATATTTACATCTTTTCTTTGCATTTAAGTTGTCATCTTATATCTCTAACTAGATTGCAAACCCTGTATATCTTGTTTTCCTTATGTCCTCCACAGGTTCAACCCAGTACTTTGAAGGAAGCCAATAACTTGTTCCAACCTGATTTGATTAGAACCAAGATTAGAATAGAATCCAGAGTAAGTAATGGCCTCATTTTAAAGTTAGCATGGGCCATCTAAGAAGAAATATAAGAAATGGTTCTAGGAATAGATGGACAGTTAATATTCCATCCACTTATTTATTCACTCAGCAAATATTAGAATAATTTCCATATGCCAGGTGCTGTTCCAGGCTTTTGGGACACATTGGTGAACAAATCAGACAAAAATGCTGGCCCCAGATAAATAATACATAGAGTATATTAGAGGATGATAAATGCTAGGAAAAAAAAAAAGCACAGAAAGGATAAAGGACATTCCAAAGGCAGAAATGTTGGAGACATAGGTTGAAATGAACTTTTTTAGGAGGTACTGGGGATTGAACCCAGGACCTCGTACATAGGAAGTGGGTGCTAAACCACTGAACTACATCTGCTCCCCATAGGTTGTATTTTAATAGGGTGGTCAAGGAAGGTCTCTCTGAGAAGGTGATAAGTAAGCAAAGATCTGCAGGAGATGGGGAGCGAGCCAAGAGAGAATGTGGAAGAAGAATGTTCCAGGCAGGGAGATCAATAAGTACATATAAAGGCCTTGAGGGAGAAATATGGTAGGTTCAGAAACCACAAGGCAAACTGTATAAACTGAGCTTTGCAAGTGAAATGGAGTATTGTGGGACATCAACTCAGAGAGGAAAGAAACTTGGAGGAAGATGCAGACCATGTAGAGCCCTCTAGGCTATGGTAAGGACTTTTTTATTGTGGGACGGGAGGCATCAGATGTAACTTATTAAAAGATCTTAACAAGAGAAGTGCCATAATCTGACTAATGTTTTAACAGGATCATTCGTTGTTGCTATGTTGAAACTAGATTATAAAAATGAAAGAGATACCAGTCAAAAGGCAACGTCAACAATCTAGGCAAGAAATGACAGTGGTTTGATCCAGGGTTATAGGAGTAAAGGCAGTGAGAAGAAACCAGATTCTTTTCATACACTGAATTGACGTTTTTCACCACTATAAAGTTACATGTTCACTTGTAAGCTTTTATTCAGTATAGATGTTACCAATTTCCACCCAGGACAGAAGATAATCTCAAGCATTTTATTGTCCTGAAGGTCATGAACCACTTTTGTCTGCAATTTAAAAAAACTTATTTTGCTTGTTTTCCTGACTGAGTATATTCGCGTCTGTCTCTCCTTTGAATCAGCCTTACCTCTTTTGAGTTCTTTTATTTTTTTGAATCAGCTTTACTGTCCTAGTTCTTACATGTGGTTCCTTCAAATGTAAGATAAATAAATTTTTGACCTGTCATAATTTTGAAAAATTACTTTGTCTTTTTTTTTTTTTTAATTTATTTTTATTGTGGGTAAAAATCAAAATTCTCACAATAGTTTATATTTGTATGAAAGTCATGTTCTTACCTTATAAAATTAGTTTTTTTATTTATTATTTTTATTCCCTCCCCCCAAGGTGGCTCGCTTGTCTGTCTGCTCATTGTCTGCTCGTCTTCTTTAGGAAGCACCAGGAAGCCAACCCGGGACCTCCCATGTGGGAGGCAGGCACCCAATTGCTTGAGCCACATCTGCTCGCCATAAAATTATGTTTTGACAAAGGTTTTGGGCCTAAGCAACTGGAAAAATGAAGGTGCCATTTACTCAGATGGGGAAAACTATGGTAGGAACAGAGATTAGGGGAAAGATCAATAATTCAGTTGGGACAGGTTAAGTTGAAGCTTTCTATTAATGCATTTAATTAGAGAAGTTGAATGGGACATTGGATGAAGTGTTTTAGATAAGGAAAGAGGTCTGGGTTTAAGTTATGAAATTTGGGGGCATCAGTGTTACAGATGGTATTAAACGTCATGAGATTCTCCATGAGGTCACCAACTAAGTCTGTCTAGGAAAAAAAATAAAAGATCCTAAGAACAGATCACTGAGGCACATCAACATTTAAAAGTTTAAAAAAAAAAAAAAAACAAGGAAAGAACTGGCTAGAAAAATTGGGAACCTATGCTATCTTGGAAGTTAAGTTGTTTTAGTTTCCTGGCTGATAAAACAAATACCATGCAATGGATTGACTTAAACAATGGGAATTTCTCTTCTGGGTCCTGTTGACGTCCACCTTCTGGTTGCTGCCTCAGACTTCTCCCTCTGCAGCCTTCCCTATAAGTCCTCCAATAATAGAATAAATATTCACCCTGATTCAGTTGGGCCACAACATCACTGAAGTAATCTCATCAATGGTCTTATTTATAAGAGTTCACACCCACAGGAATGGATTAACTTTAAGAATGTGTTTTTCTGGGGGACATAGCTCCAAGCCATCACATAAGTAAAGAAAGTATTTCAAGCAGAAGGTAAGACTCCACTCTATCATATACAAATGAGTACTCAGGTAAGATGAAGACTGAGATCTAATCACTGAATTTAGAAACATACATGTCTGTTGTGTCCTTAATGGAAGCCGTTTTGATGGAATGGTGGGGGATATATGACCAATTGGAAAGAGTGCAAAAGAGAATGAGAATAAAGTAATTGGAGACAGAGAATATAGACAATTCTGTGGAGGGGCTTTGCTATATAGGAAGGGAAAATGGGGAAGCGGCTGTGGCTCAATCAGTAGGGCTCCCGTTTACCATATGGGAGGCCCAGGGTTCGGTTCCCGGGGCCTCCTGGTGAAGGCGAGCTCGCCCGTATGGTGTGGTTAGCTGACCCAGCGAGCACAAGCAGCAAGGGGGGGATAAATAAATAAAATCTTTAAAAAAAAAAAAAAAGGAAGGGAAAATGGGCCTGAAGAGGTGAAATCAAGATAATTTTTTAAGAAAAGAGAAATTATTACTTGTTTGTGTGCTCATGTGAATGATCAAAATGATAGAAAAAAAAAAATAGATGATGCCAGAAAAAGAAGGGAGAATAGTTGGAACAAAGTTCTTGAGTAATAAGAAGAAAGAGGACCTAATAAGCAAGTTGGGGGTGGCCTTATCTATTAGTCAAGATTGCCCATCCAGAATAAGGGGAGAAAAAGCAGAATATGTGGACACAGATTCAGGCTCAGGTTCACAGTTATGAATTTCAATCAGTCAGGCTGACTGTGTGCTTTGCTTCAGTCACATTCTGATGTGAGGGTGCAGGCATAGGGTCAGCCAACAATTTGATTGAATAGTACTTGGGATTTCACCAGGTGATCATGTTAGAACAAGAGAAACTCAAAGGACTCAAGGGTGTACAAAGAAGTGGTCATAATGATGGACCATAGGATTAAGCTGGAAAAGAAAGCAAAAAGGACACAAAGGGGTGTCAGATAGTGAAAAAGCAGATCAGTAAGTCACAGACAGGGCCTGCCTGGTGAAATTAAAGAATTATTTGAGTCAAAAAAACCCAGCATAGTTATAATTTATTGTGTAACATTTAACTATCTATTAAACCTGATAAATGTGTTTTTTATTTTATTCATGCTGCCTACATCACAACTCATAACTTTTTGCTTTAAAATTCAAATACTATTTGAATTAACAATGCCTAAATTCTAATGATCCTACGGAACAAAAAAATCACTAACCAGAGAGTGTCCAGGCAGGATGGAGTCTTTTGAGTTTGGATCTGCTGGTACTTCTTTTTGCAGGATGGGGTTACAGATTTAGTATCTGAATAGGTTTGGTTACACAACCTCTCCTCTCTTGATATAAACCAAAGCACTCATTCTATGGCTTGTTGCAAGCTTTTTTGAAAAATAGGCGTTAAAAAGATAGTTATCTTAACTAGATTAATTATCATGTAACCTTACTCTCTGTGATGGCTGAAGTGGAAGAAAATTCTAATAAAAGCAAATAAAACAAGAATGGCTTTGATTTATATTGCATCTATCAGCAATGAATCAAGTGATTTCTTAAAGTCTTGTCCAAACCCTTATAATAAAAAGTGATCATCTGTCACTTTTTCATGATTTTAAAGGAAAAAGACTGAGGACAAATGTTAATTGCATAATGTCAGTTGTATAATAAAGATTTGGCATTGGAATGTCATTATTTAAACAATTCAATTAAGAAGTTATCTCAAACTGTCCTTAACACAGCAAATATGATTGAATGTATACACATTTGTGCTGTTCATTTAACTGGTAGGAAGCACTCACTGTTTCTTAATTCCAGTTTATGTGTTCCTAGTCATTTTCTTAACAGCACTGAGAAAAACCAAACAGTACATTTCTAAGGGATTATAGCATTTTTCAGATAGTTCTAATCACTAGAAAAACATCACTAGGTGCAAGGCTTCAGGCCAAAATATGCTAATTATGTACAAAGGCACTCTCTATCTTTTAAGGAAGGCATCTGAACAAGACAGAACAGTATCTCTGCATATGTACTACCCCATAAGGATTTTAAGGATTTATAGTTATCAAATGACTTGAAATTTTAGAAAGTAATTTTTTCTGTTGTAGAAAAGGCTGTGGTCAAATTACAGTTTCATGACAATGGTACTAGAAAACTACACTTTTTCTTCCAAAAATGTAGTCCCACTGTTTACTTGGATATATAAATTTTTTTATCATGGATGGCTAAAGTTTCTAGTCCCTTAAAACCCTGTGCCCTTCACATAAATATCTTGTGTTGTGAGCCCACTGTCAAACCTTGCTTAGACTGTACCCTGTCTGTAAATTCCCTGCATCCTGGTGAGCATGTAAGAATTTGCATTCTCACATGCAATGCCTGCAAGTCATATTCTTTTCAGGGGAAACTAAGAAATCTGGTCCCTTTCACTGGCCTTAGAATGTGTCTGTGGATTGTGTGTTTGTCTCTCTGCATTATCTGAGTATTTACTGAGAGAAAATGCCTCTTACTGACCTGATTTGTGTTTGTCAACTGCTTTAGATGCTCCAAATTGCTTCATGTCCAATATTTTCTCTTTGATTATTTTTAAATAACAGGAAAATGACTACAAATGTCAGCTGGCTTCTCTTCATTTGGGTATTGGTCCGTAACAATATCTCAAGGGTTTCTTTTCTTAATATTTAAGTGACCATCATACACTGGAGAACTTTCTCCAATGTGGTATTTGCACAGGTCTGACTTACCTTAAACTCCTTGTGATCATTAAATAAATTATTTTGGTTTTATACTCTGTTGGTTAGTAAAATATTATTTCACATTTCATCCATTATTCATTCAGCAAATATTGAGTGTCTAGAAACTGTTTTGATGAAGAGATGTAATGAATTTTACAGAAATATTTGAAAATTACTGGCCGATAATAGGTACAAAAGAAAAATATAGTAGTTGTTATGTAAGGCAAAATGTCGTGGAAATGACAAATCTTTTTTCCTAAATTACTTTTTTGGTAACATTATTATCTAGATGCAGTATTTCCTCCTATTGCATCTCTAACCTGCAATAAAGTAGCTGCAGAAATCCTTGGGTTTGGACAGCGAATCATCAGATGTACTATAGGACCTTCTCTCTATATATTCAACTCAACATAGACTTGAATATTATAAAACCCATGTTGGTTGATAGGAAAACTACTCTCCAATCTTTTTTACAGGCACTTAAATACCACGTAAAACATTTCCAGAAGAATTTAACTAAGGAACTCTTACTCAGAGGCAGTAGAATATTATGACTCTTGGAATCATATTGCTGAATTAAATCCTGACCACTTACCAGCTGTATGCCTTGGGCAAGTTGTTTAAGCTCCCTGTGTCTTAATTTCTTTATTTCTAAAATGGGTATAGTGTTTATGCTTTATTTAGAGGGTTAATGAGAAGTTTAAAATGAGTTAATATATTTTAGTCCTTGAAACAGTGCTTGGTACATAATAAGTGCTCAATAAATATTGCAACTGAGGAAATGGCCTGGATAAAGCAGAGACAAATATAACAGATCCATTTCTAGTTGTATGGAGAACTAGATATCCAGACAAAATCTTATGCTGAATAAAATATTTTTAAATGTTTTCAAAATGCATTTAGTCATTTGGCAAGAAAGGAATCCCTAGAGACCAAAAGTGAAACAAAAACAAGAATACAAAGAAATGAGTGAAGCACAGAAACTGAGTTTCACCCTGTTTTAGCTCAGGTTCTCTAGAAGCAGTATTGGAGGCAGAGATTTGGGTGCATGGATATAGGCTTAAAGTCTGGTCTTGACATGTTTCAGGAGGCAGGGAACGGTGATAGAACTTAAACTGAACTGCAGTGTTGTTCCTAACTTGAGGCCTTTTGAACCCCTGTATCAGTCAGTTATTGTCTGTGGTCCTCTGTCGATTTCTTCCTGAGTGAAGTAGCTCCCATCAGCCCTGCTAGCCAGGGCAATTCTTTAGAAAACAGAGGCAGCTATTAGCTTTTAGCAGCCAAATTCACATCATCCTGGGATGTGATGGGCAGTTGCCCTGGGCAGGTGCCCTGCACAGTAGAGGGGTTTGGGTAGGGCACCTCACAGTCTGTTTCAGCCCATGCACTACCTAGATTCACTTGCTTTTCACATTAAGTTCACTCCACCCAGTAACAGCTCCTCCAGGATTCTAAGATAACAATTCTTGGAGAAGCCTATAAGGGGAGTGCTATTGGAATGAACTAGAGCCTCAACTGCTGCAGTTGATTCTAAAGACATAACTGATGCTTATTTTAATCTAGCTTTTCCTACACCCAGGATGGCACTTCTGCACTCTAATGGCTCACCTGGTGGGGTGATGCAGACTCTCATCACTATGGGGGCTGAACCCCTGGTTATCATGCTATCATCAGGGAATGGTTGCTGTACATGCCCATATACAGTTAAAACAGGGTGCAAAGTTGTCAAAAAAATGCTCCAGTAGATGGTCTTAGTGCTAGACATATTCTACCCAGCCCCCACACAGAGCAGCAGTTATATATCTCCTTGAAGATCAAGGTCAATTACACCTGTACCTGCTCTTCTACATGCACAAGGAATCCCAAAAGAACAGATGACAGCTGGATAAAAGTAAATAAATAAATAAGTCCTTTAAAAAAAGTATAGCGGAGGAAGATTCGGACTATAGTTAGTAGTAATACTTTGACAATGCTCTTTCATGATTTGTTAACAAATGTTTCACAACAGTGCAGGATGTTTGTGTGGGGGGGGTGATGTGTGGGAGCCCTGTATGATGCTATGTATGTTTGTTTTGTAAGATCATGATGTTTACTAAACACTTATAGTTTATATATGTTCATGTATGAATGATATACTTCAATAAATTGTTTAAAAATAATAAATAAATAAATAAATAAATAATATATATATATACAAAGGATATATGAAGGTAATTGGATCATACTGTTGTAAGTTTCTCACATTATATGAAATGTTATGACATTCATTCAAATAGACTTTGATAAGTTAAATATATTGTAATCTCTAAAGCAGCCACTAAAAATAATCCAAAAAGCATAACTAAAAAAAAAAAAAAAAAACTAACAGAAGAGACAGAATAAAGTAATTGATTAATACAATAGATTGGGAAAAGAACAAAGGAATAAGAAATAAAAGGGTTAATAGAAAACAAATAGCAAGATGGTAGATTTAAATCGAACCATTGATAACTACATTAAATTTTAAAAGAACTAATCACTTTAATTAAACAGCAGAGATTGTCAGACTGAATAAAAAAAAAAGCAAGACCCAACTAGATGCTGTTTGAAAGATCTGTGCTTTAGATATAAAGACTCAGACAAGTTGAAAAAGGATGAAAACAGACGTACCAATCACTAAGACTAAGAAAGTTAGTGTCACAAGATTACTTCAATATGTGAAGCATTACCAGATACAAATGGTTATTTTATAAGGATAAAAGGATTGATTCATCAGGAAGACATAATCCAAAATGTGAACTCTTCTAGTTACAGAGCTTAAAAATACATGACCTATGGATTTAGAAATCAGATTGATTATTTCTTAGGCTATGTGTGGGGGTGAAAGACAGCAAAGGGCATTAGGGAACTTTCTGGGATGATGGAAATAATCTATATATTAATTGGAATGTTGGTTACACAGATATATATATTTGTGAAAACTCATTGAACTGTATGCTTAAAATCTGTCCGCTTTTGCTATATGTAAAGTGCACTTCAATACAGGTGACTAAAAACATTATTAAAATTGAGAATGACACTTTCTTTTTCTCTAACAACAACAATAATAAAGCTAATATTTATTGAGTACCAGTTATGTGCCAGGCACTTTAATAAGTGCTTTATACATGCTAACTAATTTAAAAGAATTCTGGGAAGTAGGTGCTCCTATCTTCCTTTTGTCCATATGGAAGTTGAAGCACAGAATACTGTTTCAATGTGCCCAGTGCTTCACAAGTAGAAACTGGTGGATCCTCTCTACTTACCCAGGCATTCTGGTTCCAGAGCCTGTTCTCCTAATCACCTTCCTATGCTACCTCTAATTTCTTTACTGCAATTATAATTGATTAAAAGATAAAGAGTTAATTTTTCTTAGCAATATTAGATTCCACAGAGTTGAAAACTTCTGAGGGCTCTGATACTAGGGACCAGCTGAGCATGTGTAAATCCAAATGAGTTCCTTTCAGGGTCTGTTTTTGTAACGTGAACCTACAGTGGATGTGCTGCTATCATTTTTCCAGGTGTTGTAGACAGACTGCAAATTCCTCATAGTTGGCAATGTTACTGGCAGCTGGTCTATCAAGTTTGAGTAGCATCACTGTGTGGTCCACCAGAATACTTTGGACTTTTCTATTCTTCCTTCCATTCCTGGGTTTTACTGAAGGGTCTCCAGGTGTGCCTGATCTCCAGGTGTTACAAGAGAGGGCCCACTATTGCCTTCCCCTTCAACAGCCCACAGACCGAACTGTAGTGGGAAAGGATGTGGGCCAGTGTTAGGTTTCTTAGTGGAGGGCATACCAACATTTGTAACAGAATGGTAGGCATTTTGCCATCTCCGCGTGTAGTATATCCTGACTTGACAGCTGACAAGTTGGAACATAAAACAGAATCCTATTAAATTAATCTACACTATAATCTATAGGTTTTTCCTTAGACAGACTTTTTAAGAATTGGATTTCATAACATATAATTAGGTTTTATGAAATCTCTGTGATGCACTGTAATCAAACCATTGGATTAATTTGCCCTTCCATTACAGGTTTGTGCATGGTATTCACAGTACCCATTGGAAAGAACAACTATAATACTTCCTTTGGAATTTTTTTTTTCCTTTTTATAAATAATCTACTGTTTTGTTTATGACTATTTGGAGTAATGGCGAACTCTCCCATCAGACCTAGAAAATATCTTGCAAACAAACCTGCTTAATACCCTCATGTTCACTTTTTTTCAGAATTAGTTCAGGCCACTATTTCTGTAAACGACCTCCTACAACAAGGTCAACTGAATGCTCTTTTAAAAAGTAGGCTTTCCCAAATCCACTAAAACATTATTTTCACTGAGAGCCCAGGAATCTGCATTTTCACAAACATCTTCTTTACCTCTATATTTGGCAACTTCTGCTTTAAGCCTGGCAGAGAGGGGGAAATGACTATCGAGCATTTTATTTGTAAGAAGCAAATCCAAAAATGAATGGGGAATTAAACTGCACCAGAAAAAGAAACTTTTCACATCAGCACAGCAGCTTTTCTGCAAAGAGCTGCTGGCTGGCTTAAAAACCAGGATCTTTAAAATCTATAGCACACTATGCCTTATCTTCATCTTCAAAAAGAGGTTTTTAGATCTGCTACATGAAAAATGTCATAATAAACCACACAAATACGCCATTGAACTAAAGCAAATGCAAGGGGAGAATTTAATACCTGCAACTATAAAGCCACCGTTTGTTTTTAAAGATCCATTTCATCTTGAGAAGAAAGAAAGATTTAATCAGTTCTTTCGGAGAAGTTATCCCATGTCAGACTTGTGCCTGCCTTACTTTAGTTCAAAGGGGGCAAAGGTAGGTTCTTTTTCTAAACGAAGGAGGGAAGGGACAGGAACTGAAATAAATGAGCAGCTACCTTTCTTTCCATAGATCAAATGATGTGTAATATAAGAGGCACTTCTCTTTCAAGGAAAAATGAAGAGCCTGAATCCTATAGAAGCCTAAACGTAGCCAAGCTTTGAGTTCTTTTCTTGTCATTTGTTTTCGATAAAAATGAGAATGAGTTAATGAATACTCTAGCAAATAAATAATTTTAAATAATTTTGATTGAGCAACTTTTATGCACTTCCTGTGTCTTGCATGATTTTTCACCTGTGACTGGAGGTTGCTCAAGCATTACAAATGTAGGGCTTCTCCTGTGTCCTGAACTCTGGCTGGCCTCAGTAAGCCTGACAGACTAAGGAGTAAGGAAAAACTCTCTGGAAACAGATGGCTCAAAGCAAGACATTTTCTTCTCAGCGCAACTCACTCACTGGCTTCCGTAAAATGCTGCATAGCAGTGTGCTGCTTTTTCATCCAGGCTATTGCCATCAACAGCAGGATTTACACCATCTTCTTGTGTTAGCTTTGTTCCTCTCAACACAGCTAGACAGTAGCCTTCCACTCGGCTCTGCAGAACTATGATGCAAGGCCGGAAAGGAAGTAAACTAATTTCTTTTTGTTACAAAAGAAAGTTTATTCATTGCAAACCTATTTAATACAATGTCCAGACTTGGTACAAACTGCAAGGACTACAAGAAAAGGAAGAGAGATTTGAAGGTTGTATGTAGAATGAGAGGGCTATCTGAAGAAGCAATGAATGCTACCGATACATTTCTTTCACATTCTAAATAAAATTACCATCACATTTTTAGACTAACTGCTTAATTAGATATTCAGTAATCAGAATTGGAAGTTAAAGGTAGAGTAGTGGGAGGCAGATGTGGCTCAACCAGTTGGGCATCCGCCTACCACATGGGAGGTCCGGTTTGGTCCCAGTGTCTCCTAAAGAAGACAAGCGGTCGCCCGCACCCGCGGAGACCTAGATGCCCACACCCACCACAAGGAGAGCTAGAAGCCGCACCCACAACCACAAGAGCTAGAGGCTGCACCCCGCCGCAACGAGCAGATGCCTAAACTAGCAGATGCCACAGGCTCGCGGGCACTGCAGCCAGCGGGAAGCAGGTGTGGCACAGGCCATTGGGCATTCATTTTAAAAAATAATCTACTGTTTTGTTCATGACTTTTTGGAGTAACGGAGAACTCTCCCATCAGACCTAGAAAATATTTTGCAAACAAACCTGCTTAATGCTCTCATGCTCACTATTTTTCAGAATTAGTTCAGGCCACTGTTTTTCTAAAAGACCTCCTATAGCAGGGTCAACTGAATGCTCCTTTAAAAAGTAGGCATTCCTTTCACAGTCCCAGGGAGAAGGTGAGAAAACAATGAGCAGACAAAGAGAACCTGCGTGTGTGGGGGGCAGGGGGCGGGTATTTTTAATAAATACGTTTTTAAAAAGTAGAGTAGTAGAAAACAAGGAGGCTTTCTGGAGCTTGTCAGTAGGGATTAAAGGAACAATTCTGACTTCCTTACTTAAATGCAAAGATTTCAGTCAAATCTATTGGATATTACTTATTCCCTCTCTTCTTATACCAGGTACAATTTCAGTTCTTTATCATCTTGAATTTTCTTAGTTATTATATTGGTCCATACAGTGATCACCCTCATTTACTAGTCTCTTAAAATAATTGACTGTTAAACTTCCCCTCAACTTGTCATGTAGGATTTATACAGTTTGGCATTTGTCTAATAAATTGTGTGGAAAAATACAAAGCCTCTAGTGACAAGATGTTGAAGGAAGCCCCAGTCCATGTAGAACCCTAGCAGTGCTCAAAGAAAGGTATTTATGTCATAAGCATTGGAGAATTACATATGAAGATGTGTCTTCTTAGCCCATCTTTATATTTCAACTGACAGTGATGTAGTTCATACTGCCAACATCTCTCTCTCTCTCTTTAATTACTTCCGTGACATTGGGTTAAGTGTCCTTCCTCTGGGTAACTAGATTACTTTGGGTACACTGCTCTCATGCTTTCATAGCATTGATCATATTGCTTTTTTTTTTCTTTTTTTTAAAGATTTATTTATTTACTTTTATCCATTTTAAACCCCCCTCCCCCTCCCATTTTTGCTGTTTTTGTGTCCATTCGTTGGGCAATTCTCTGTGTCTGTTTCCTGCTCTCTCTTCTCATCCTTCTCCTCTCTTCACGGGGATTTGATCCTGGGAACCACCGATGTGGGAGAGAGGCATCCTACTACCTGCGCCACCTTAGTTCCTGTTTATTTGGCGCACCTTGTCTTGGCTTTCTCTTGTGTTACTCACCTGTTATGTCATCATCTTGCATGTCTCAGCGAGCCCTGGCATGCCTGCATGTAGGGCCTGGCGGCACACCCACACATGGGGCCTGGGGGCTTGCCCGCTTGTGGGGCCTGGTGGCCCACACAACTTCTATATTTTTCTTTATTTTACCGGGAGGTCCCAGGGATTGAACCCAGGTCCCTCCATATGGTAGATGGATGCCCAAACATTTGAGCCACATCCACCCCCATATTGCTTTTTTTTTTTTTTTTTTATTATTCTTTACCCATATTGCTTTTGAATCACCTTTCCTCTCGCTCTGTTTTTCTAAGTCCTGTAAAGACAAAAGCCTAGGTTCATTTGTCTTTGTATCCCTAAAGCTTAGCACACAATTCGCTGCAAGGTAGGTGTACAATAAATATCCATTGAATAATTAAATAATATCTGCCCCTGAGAAGAGCAAAATTTAACTAGGCCGACAGACGTGTATGAGACTAAATATAATGCAAAGAAAATTGTGACAAAAGAGCCATTACTTAATAACACTGGAGAGATATATTTGTTCTATCCTTTTATAAAAGACCAAATTTTTTGCAAATAAATTATATCACTAAATCAAATACTTGGGAAAATTTCACATAAGCAGTTGCATAGCACTTTGTTTTAAGTATGTTTTTTCCCCTATGTGTTAATTCCTTTAAAAATTCAACTGTTTGAATTTTTAAACATTGTCTTCATAGTCAAGAATATAAATATGTTCTGACAATTACTACAGAAACTGCCTAATTATAATGAACATAAAGAATATGAAAAGTTGTCCTCTGACTTTGGATATTACAAGTACCTGGAAAAACAGATATGTCTAAACTTGACCATAAGTAAAACAAAATTGTATCATTTATGTCAAAAGGAAGGAAAGGGGGAGGGAGGTATGATGGAAAAGACAGAAAAGAGAAATAAGAAAGGAAGGAAGGTAGAAGGAAAGAGGAAAGAAAGGGAGAAATCTTTGTGCAGTCATGAAAAGATAGCCTCACTATACAGAAACAGATAACCTTAGTCAAATGTTTGCTGCACATTAGTGCTTAAACTGTTCAAAATGCTACTGAGTTAATATTTTTTCACCATGGTGATGGTATTATCAAAATAAATCCAAGCAGTTAGTGTCAGTGTTTTTTTTTTTTTGTTTTGTTTTGTTTTACTTTGTACCATGTATTATACTTTTGTTCCCATCACATCAGTTTTCTTCTGATTATCTTCTTAGTTGATTTTAAGCCAAAGATGGCTAAGAAAGCCAGCTTCTTTGCTATGTAACAAATAAAAGTTTTAAATCTGATTTTGCTACCATGAGCCTCTGGATCCAATTTCTACAGAAAATTAAAACTTTCTCCTTAAAAAACAAAGCAGAAATAAGATTCTTCTCCAAATGATGTATCGCTTTATTATTTCAACCAGTTGGAGTCAAGCCTTTTTTCTTAGGAAAAGTAACTGCAGGTGGTGAATGACTCATTTGACTACCAAGACTCAAGTTTCATTTGTCCTTTTGAATAATTCTTTAAAATAGCTACTATTATCCATGGTCAAAATGCCATGATTTTTCTAAGAAAATAAAAGCCACATAAATCAATATCAATTAAATTAAGATTCAAAACAAAAGAAATATAAAGATGATGCTCACAATTCAAGGAAATCTATAGACTATGTTGGAGATTATTCATATTCCCTGAGGTGATCTGGCTAGCTTTTTAAAGGAATTTGTAATTTGGGGAGACTTCGTTCTGAGTGAGGGTTAAAAGTATTGTCCACAAATCCTGGCTCCAATAATTAATAGCTATGTGACCTTTATATAGTAACTTAATATCTATCTTTAAGCCTTAGTTTCTTCATCTATAAAATGAAGTTCGTAACACAATTACCTCATAAGGAGAGATATTGGAAATATTATATTAATATGAAAAAAATATTTAGACCAGTTATTGGCACACAATTATGTAAAAAGCACTCCAAAAAATCGTAGATTTTCATCACCATTATTATTATTCTTTCCAATTGAGGCCTATACATTTGAGTGCTAGTAAGTAGTCTTATTTTAACAAGTCAGCTGCAATCATAAATATTTCTGTCTTAGAACGGGTTCTCTTAAAAGCAGACCTTGGGATAAGCATTTATGTAAGTTTGGGAGGTGATTTCTGGAAGCACCAATAGGGAAGTGGCAAACAGACCAAAAAAAAGAAGAAAGGCAACCAATGATACATTTTCTAGCTGGTTATCACAATAGGAAATCGAGACTCCAAGAAGCACTGTGGGAGAGAGTGTAGAACATTCTACCCACGGAGTGAGGATGCTGGGGTATTTAGCCTACAAATCCCCTCAGCCATTGACTGAAACAAGTTCCTGGGAGCCTAAACTCCCCAGCATTCCAGCTCTGCCCCTCAACACATACACACACACACACACACACACACAAGCTCAGAGAAACCTGCAGGTAGAAAGTTGCCAATGCTGCCTTAAAACACCATTGGGGGAAAGTGGATGTGGCTCGAGCTACTGGGCTCCCATCTACCATACAGGAGGTCCCGGGTTCTATTCCCAGGGCCTCCTGGTGAAGGCAGGCTGGCCTGTGTAGCGAGCTGGCCCACGTATAGTGCTGGCCGGTGCAGGAGTGCCGGTGCAGCAAGATAACGCAACAAAAAGAGACACAGAAGAGAGAAAATAAGAGACACAGCAGACCAGGGAGTTGAGGTGGCACAAGATATTGAGCACCTCTCTCCCACTCTGGAAGTTCCCAGGATTGGTTCCAAGCGCTGCCTAAAGAGAAGACAAGCAGACACAGAAGAACACACAGCGAATGGACACAGAGAGCAGGCAGCGAGTACAAAAACGACGGAGGGGTAGGGGAGGGGAAGAAAGGAAGAAATATATCTTTTTAAAAAAATAATAAAACACCACTGGGGCAGAGCAGGTATAGGTTAGTGGCTGACCACCTGCTTCCCACGTACAAGGTTCTGGGTTCAATCTCTGGTACCTCCAAAAAAAAAAAAAAAAAAAAAACATCAATGGCATATACTAGAATGGAATGTACTGGAATGATGAATACTTGAATACTGAGGGAATAAGGGCAGGGTACTGACAACATCTGCTATGAATTAAAAATAGGGAGATTTTGTTTCTAATATACGTAAGAGGGAAACAAATTGGAAATGTAAGGAGAGATGCAGCAAGGAGAAATCACCAAAACATGGATCAGCCTAAATAATCTGCAAACACCTGAGATATCCTTCAAGTTAGCTTTAGTATATACGAGATGTCTGTGGGGACCCAGGGTGCACTCCCCCAAGTCCTCAGCTGCTTGTGTAACCTAGACATAAGTTAAAGGTTAACAACCCTCCTTGGAAGGAAGAGAATACATAGATGGTATCATAAACTATAAATTCCCAAAGCAGTAAACATCCTTGGTAAACGCCCTTCCTACAAACTAGTGAAAACATTACGAGACCCCATATGTATGCTTCACGTGACCCTAGCAGAAACTCCGTTCTCATATCCTATGGAATGTCTTTGTTACCCCTTATATCAGCCCTCATTTTCTCATCTCTTTGGAAAGCGCTATCTTCATTCTCTGAACTGCTGCCATCAGAGAGACTATTCAGGTCGTAAGTCCCAATTAAGCTTATGCCTGACTAAGTACCAAGTATGTTCTTTGGTCTCACAGCCAAACCATCTCATGCCTTTCAGGAATTGGGTTATAACAATTGGCAAGCCACAGCCAGGAGACCAAAGGGCCACCAGACGTGGCAAGCATGAGTTTAAGAAAAGGAGAATCTATGGGGGAAATCCCAGGATGGCCTAAAACACCTATGTGGGGAGGGGTGGCTGCCCTCCTGGATGAGCAGGGACCACTGAGAGAATATGTGGATGCCCTAAAAACTCCGGTAAGTATGCTGGTTCTACTACAGCAGATAGCAGAGGAGCACTTAAATAAGGAAAAAGGAGACTGCCAGATGCTATAGCCTGGCCCCTGTTAGAGGACTTGCAGGTGGCTACCAAGGGAGAACAAGCGGCAAAGGCCAGGATAGTTAAATTGGAAAGGGATGTGAGCTTAGCACAGGCAGAGATGATAGACCCCTTAACTGATCACCTAGGTCGAGTTGATGATCAGTTACATTGCAAAACTTTGTAAACTGGAAAAGTTTAATGGGATGTTATTTTGACAATGTTTTAAGTGTTATTCACATTTTATTTTGATCAAAATTTTTATCAAGGTGTTAAAAAGAACTTTCAGTTTTGAATCCATAGCTTACTCTTAAACCTCGGGTCTAAGTGTACTACTGAGGAGTAATCCAGAATATATAAGCGTTAAATGTCTGTCTAAACTGCTAAATTCGTACTTAACTGCATTTATACTGCTCTAGTATACCTAACTGGTTGCTAGTTATTAATAAAAGTGTTTCCAAGAATGAGCTTGCATATTACAGGCAACACTGATTCCAGAGGAGATCTTTAAAGCGGTAAAAATCAGAGATGTGACATGATGGAGAGCTTGAACACAGCCATACCAAAGGAGTGAGTCAAATTAGTGAGTTTTATGTTGCTGTTGGTGTGTCTTAACTCTTTTTGTGTTTCTGTTTGCTCAGTGAATACTTTCATACGTCCAGATGGTAATATTAAATTAACAAATGAAAATTCTTTAAAAAGCTCTATTCAAATTGCTAAAAATTAAGTGGGTGCTTATATAGGTAAATGAGTACTCCTGAAGCCCAAATTGGAGAAGCCCAACCAGATAAAAAGGCATGTAAAATCTGAATAAAGAAACTAATTAAAGGAAAGAAACTAAAAGGTTTATCCTGAATTCTCCCATAATCTTTCTATAGCCTGTTGTGTCCCTAGGAACTTCTCTTAGCCTTGATTGAATTCCAGTGACTCTTTAAAACCAGTCCAGGAAACAAAGGGGAGGGGCTGGTTATGGAAAGATAGGGGAAATGAGAGTTTAGCCTAGAATTCTGTCTGCTAGGCCTGGAAATTAAAATAATAGGGACAGAGGGGATATTACAGAATAATATCTGTAATTCCCCAATTAAATTTTAATACCTTTTGAGATGATGGTAATAATCCAATGGCCAAATTTCAGTAAGAAAAGAAAAAGTCCTTGAAAGCTATGGAAAGATTTTTCAAATTATGACTATACAAATCAAACAATTATATTCCAGAACTTGGCAGTCAGTATGCTTAAGGTTACTCACAATTCTAGGATTTTATTAAAGATAAAAGAAGTTTTAGCCTCCTGTAGGAGAAGGAAAGAAAAAGAACATTTCCTGCATACACTATAATGGTTTCAATTTTATTTAACTTGGGTGTAATCTGTTTAGGTTTATAAGATACTAATAAAATAAATTAGGAAAGTGGATGTGGCTCAAGCAATTGAGCTCCCACCTACCACATGGGAGACCTGTGGTTTGGTTCCCGGTACCTCCTAAAGAAGACAGCAAGCTGGCACGATGTGCAGGTGCAGCAAGCTGACACAACAAGATAATGCAATAAGAGACACAAGAAGAAAAACATAATGAGAGACACAACAAACCAGGAAGCAGAGGTTCCTGGTACCTCCTAAAGAAGATGAGCAAGACAGCGAGCTGATGCGATGGGTGGGCATGGCAAGCTGACACAACAGGATGATACAACAAGAGACACAAGAAGAAAAAACATAATGAGACACACCACAAAGCGGAGAATGGAGGTGGCTTTAGCAATTGGGTGCCTCCCTCCCATGTCGGAGGTCCCGAGTTTGGCACCTGGTGCCTCCTAAAGAAACAAGAAAGATGAGCAGATACAGCAGGTGCAAGCAGTAGGGGAGGGGGAGAAATAAATAAATCTTTTTAAAAATTAACATTATATGTGTTAAATATTTAAGATAATGAAAATTGTAAGTTTTTCTCTAATGAAATTATTACAAGCCTCTTTTTTAAAAAATGTTTTTGCCTAAATTTACATGAATAGGTTTTTTTTTTTTCTTCACAGACAAAATGAGATATATAAGACTTAATGGACATAGAAAGAAGTAAAAGTTTTATGGAAGTGATTTCATAGTCAATGCTGACTAAAATTTGATAAGTTTGTTTAAGGGAATGTGTTTTATCCTAAGATAAGATGGCTGGTTTTCATAAAATCAGGGTGGAAATATGTAAGACAAGGCTTGAATGAATATAGAAAGTTGTAGAAGGTATTGTAGAATGTAGCATTAAGTAAGGGAATGGGTTTTGTAAAGGTGAAGTTTGTCTTGAAAATAAAATAGTGGAGAAAGTAGTCTTTCCTATATTGCTAAAATAAAATAATTTAATAACATAATCATGGTAAAAGTATAGAAGTAAAAAGTAAAGTACTAAAAATAGTTAAGTTCATTTAATATGTTATAAACTGCATTGAAAGTATTTAGAAAGTATAGAAAACCAAGAAATAGACATCAGTATTGTCAAACTCTCTTGTGCAGTCAAACCAGCCTCCAGTACCCTAGAGGATACCTCTCTGTTTGAGTTATTGGCTGGTTGGTTACTACGAGCCCAAAAATAAAAGGATCTACCACATCTCTGGACATGCCTCCTAAAATGGATGGAAAGTATGTTGCAGTTTCAGACTCCTGCAACAGCCAGCAATGGCTCAATATGGCCAGATTTACAATGGACATTGCCTCCAGACTGGCTCTGTTTCATAGTGCCAAAAGGCACTATGCACCAGGCTGGTGAAATACTGGAGCCTCTCTCTAGGGCCAATGGTTCTGCAGCATGCTGTCTGTGTGAAGGATATACCAAATGGAGCAATAATTATCAGAGTAATGTGAGTAGAACCTAAACAGACACAATTGGCATTATGGCCTGCTCCCATGGAGAGATAACATGTATGGCATTGCAAACCTGGAGCTTAAATCTATTAACTGCAGCTCAAAGAGAACTTGTGCATTGATTAGTATTGTCCTGTACCTATAGGCCTGATGAATATAATATCTCTTCTGTTTGAGATCATATGCAGAAGGATATTGAACGTGTCAAAAGGCTTTGTAAATTTAGTTCATTTTCTAAGTAATTAATAAACATGCCTATAAGACAAAAGAATGGCTCTCAAGTACTATCTTTATTTTGCTCGCTGTATTAGTCAGCCAAAAGGGTGCTCATGCAAAGTACCAGAACTCTGTTGGCTTTTATAAAGGATATTTATTTGGGTAGAAGCTTACAGTTACCAGGCCCTAAAGAGTCCAACTCAAGGTACTATAAGAGGTACTTTCTCACCCACAGTCTGTTGTCACGTGTTGATGCAAGATGGGGGCGGGGGGGAGTGATGTCTGCAAGGATTCAGCCTTCCTCCTTCCTCTTAAGGCTCTGTGGTCCCAGCTTCTTCTGATCTCAGCTGTAGGCTGCATAAGCTCATCACTCTCACCAGGGCTCATTTCTTTCTGGGCTCAGCTGCTCTGTTCTTTCCACAAGGTCACCTGTAGACTATCAGACTCATCTCTCTTCCCGGGACCATGTCTATGGAGCACTATCTCTTCCTGTATATCTGCTTCTGTGTTCTCCTTCTCCATGTATTTACTTCCCTGTCCTTGATTGGGCATCCATTTATATAGCCCACAACTGTAGGCTAGCTGTAGGCAGGGACTCAAACCAAGTCACCCTAATGACATGGTCAAATAAAAGTCCTAATCTTGTTTAATAAAATGAAAGGGAAACCTCTGAGTCTAATACAATCTAATACACCCAGAGGAACAGACCAGTTTACAAATACAATCCAATATCTATTTTTGTAATTCATAAAAAATACCAAACTGCCACACTTGCCATATGCTTATCTTGTTGTTGCCTATATTGTCTTTGTGAGTTTATGTCTAGGGCAGTTCCTCTCCTTATACCTCTCCTAGCTTTGCAGCTATAACCACCACTGTGGGAATAGGTGGCAATTTCCTAGACAGCATTTAAAACTTACAAGTTCAAGCCCATCAGTTTCAGGCACCATGTGCCACCATTTCCTTCATCCTTTTAGTAGGACCATACATATTCAAAATTCTAACTTAACTTTCTTTTTTCCAGAATCAATATCTTCCAGAACAAGGTATTAGCCATTTGGGGATTTCATCCAGTTCCAACCACAGTGCCAGACCAACCTTCCCTCAACCTTGATAGAATAACCAGCGAGTTTCACACCCTGTCAGGCAGGGCTAACGAGCAGGAAGCTGCTACAGAAGAATGATCATCTCCCTTCTGCTCTCCCTTAAGAATAAGAGTGTAAACTCTCTGGGGGTGTGCGGGGGTGGGATTTAGTAAGGTTAGTATAGGAAACAGGGAAGGCAGCTGGTCAGAATAAAGCCCACCAAAGATCCTGGTCATGAGGTCCAGTTTGAAAGTCCCAGACTCAAAAGAAGTCCTGGATAACTCCAAACAGAAAGGCCTCTCCATTGGTTCCCTAAAAGCTGACAGGTGAAGGCAGAAAAGCAACGAATCAGGCAGCAAATAGCTGGGGCCCTATGTGTGTCTATGTGGACTCTCTTTATGCCTAAACTAGTTTGTGAGGTCACTGTAGCTAGATATAGAATAAAGTGTGCCCCCTGGCGGTTCTACCCATTGGCCATTTTTGTGCCAGGTGGAACTGCAATTGTCACTGAAAAACACATAACAGCTTTAGCTGTTGTATTTTATACTGTTGCTGTAGAACGTGGATGCAATGCTTGTCCTGTGGTCAACGTAGGTTGCTATTTGGATGTGGACTGTGGGTACCCAGGGCTCCCCCCCAAGTCCTCAGCACATAGCTGCCTGCATGACTTAGACATAAGTTAAAGGTTAACAGCCCTCCCCAGAGAGGAGATAATGTACAGAGGGTATCATAAACTATAATCTTCCCAAAACAGTAAATATCCTTGGTATATTTACTACGAGCTAGTGAAAACATCACCAGAACCCACATGTATGCTTCATGTGACCCTAGCAGGAACTCTGTTCTCATACCCTAGGAAATTTCCTTGTTCTGGAACCCCTTATATATCACCCCTCATTTTCTCATCTCTTTGTGGAATGCTATCTTCCTTCTCTGAATCACTGCCATCAGAGAGACTCTCTTGTCCATAAGTCCCAATAAAGCTTATGCCTGACTAAGTAACAGGAATGTTTTTTGGTCTTGCAGCCGCACCATCTTGTGCCCTTCAGAAGTTGGGTTGTAACAATCTCATTTTACTGTTCCAGACTATGAATAGTGAACCTTGAAAGACTAACCAAATAACTCAAAGATAGAATTATATATTCTTCTTCAGAAATACTATACTAGGATAGGTCTCTGCTTAAAAGCTCACCCAAGGAAGTAAATGAAAATGATTGAACAATAGCATCTCCTAAATGGGGAAGTTTGACTTACATTTCCTTGGTAATTACTTTTTGATATATAAAAACCACTTGGGTGATCTTATTGAAAGTCTTGTTAAAGACGGAAGCTGAAAATCCTACCCAGTTACTTTTCACATACTAAATCTTAAGAAATAAGTGTGTTCTCTTCATTCATATGAAAAATATAAGTTTTCCTGTGATAATTACCATCTTCCTTTATTTATAGAAAACCTGTAACTTTGTGAATAGCAAATTGCATACACTCTTTCAGTTTTCAATCAATATAATAACAATTATTGTTAAAACTAGTGATTAATTTTGAAAATAGCTGATGATAATAAATAGGGATGCCAATTACATGCTAAAAATTCAGAGAGAGAAACTGTACAATAAAAAAACCTGTAATCATGATCTCTTTGTTGAATTAAGCCCATAATTTCCAATGGCAGAATTATTTATCCATATAGTTCATGATAATGCTCATTTTGTAAAAATGTATACATTTTTTTAAAATGAAAAAGAACGATATGGCTGAATGAATAAGTACAGGTGTGAAATGATTGAGTTCAACTCATTTTCTCTATTTAAGGGAGTAGGGCTCCGGCTAAATTATAAGATAGTGCTTTGGAAATGGAAATATTTTTCTCTTTAAAAATATTTGGGGTTGTGAATATAGCTCAAGTGGTTAAGTGCCTGCTTCCTATGTACACGGTCCTGGGTTCAATCTCCAGTAACTCCTAAAAAAATAATAATAATAAATAATAAATAATAAAATAAAAATATTTGAAGGAATTTGATGGCTTTTAAAGCTTATCTTATATAACACCTTTGAATCTGGAAACTCAGATTTTATTTTTGATCCCACTGTTGGTTTAATGACAGTGGTCTAGATATACATGTTCCCTTTCTCTTTTTAATTATCTACCCTATTTTACAGAGTTTTTGGTAAAGGCAAAATATAAGTGAATCCATTTATCAGTCTCATTTGTAATAAGTAAAAATTCAATATCTGAACTTTTAAATTAACATATTGTTCTCATTTCCTGCCTGCTAAAACAAATACTATACAATGGCTTGGCTCAAGCAATGAGAATTTATTGTCTTATGATTTTGAGGTTAGAAAAAGTCCAAAATCAAGGCATCACCAAGGTGATGCTTTCTCCCATAAGACTTGGTCCTTAGCTTTTCTATCACATGGCAATGTACATGGCAATATCTCTTATCCTCTCTGGGTCCTTTGGATTTCCAGTTCTTCCTCTGACTTTCTCTTTCAGTGTCTGAATTTCATTCTGCTTATAAAGGACTCCAAAAATAGGATTAAGACTCATTCTGATTCAGTTGGGCCACACCCTAACTGAAGTAACCTCATCAAAAGGTCCTATTTACGATTGGTATATACCCACAGGAATGGATTATGTTAAAGAACATGTTTTGGGGTGGGGGTAGGGGTACAAAGCACCAAGCCATCACATACATATTGAATGAATATATCAGTAATGTTTATTTGAAGATCAGATTCTTTTTCAGATTTCCTGATCTCTGATTTTCAAAACTGATTGGCTTAAACAGGCTGTGGTCTGGTATTACTGTTTTCTATGTAAGACCTTTCACTCAGAATTCACCCAATCTCTGAAGCTTCAGCTACTACTTATAAGTCTTTCATTCATCAAATATGTTTTAGCATATGCAATGTATCATGTCCTAACGAGCTGGGAATGAAGAATTGAATACAATTTATATAGTAAAAATGAGTGAAACATAATTCATCGTGGAGACAGTACATTCATTCAATTCTCCAAGATTCCGTAAGTCCAAAGTTATAGGTAAATGAGAATCATTTCACCTTGAAGGATGAGTACCTTTGCTTTGCAGTTGTTAAAGAATAAACTTGAGAACTTTGGAAAGAAAGGTAATTTGCAAAATAAAGAAACCACACAATTTCTTGGTTACACTGTTATTCTCCATGACCCAGTAATGGTTTGGTTAATCACATCTTGTAGGAAATTCAAGAATTAATATACATACATAAATCATCACTCTTCTTTTGTAAAATATAAATATAAAACCTCCATCACCTGCCTCCCTCTCATTCCATATTCTCTCTTTTCCATCATGGCCAAGTGTTTTGAAAAAGAAATCTCCCACTTATTTTCATTTCCTCACCTCTTATTAACTCTTCAATCTGCTGCAACCTCCCATAGTTCCTGACTCCTGACATATTAGAAAAGATTACTTTATTTTTGTCTTCCATGACCCTTTAAAATTCTTTCAGGATAATTTTCCTTAAGATACAGTAGTTAACAAAACAAAATCCTTGACCGCATAGTTTCCATTCTAGAGATTATGAAATAAGAATTTCTTATCGCAACATGTGATACATGAGGTACACAAAAAACACACCCTCTGAGAAAACTTGGACAGGTCCCATGTTCTTTTCTGCTTACTTTTAAGCAATAGAAGGTCCTGCTGCTACTTTAAGTCACAAGCACAATCTCTATTCAATAATTGGAATGTTCTGTCCAAGATAGTAATAATCAAAGCTCCAAACTTTACCAGCTAGGGACTTCCCCAGGTCATCCTCTTCCCTACTTTGCTCCTGAGTTTCCAAGAGAATGGGGGAAGGGAAGTATTGTTGTGGGCTGAATTGCGGTTTGGACATGTTCTTGGTTCTGGTCTGCATTCTGGTTGGTGTGATCTCTTCAAGATGTTACTTCAGTTAAGGTGTGGCCCACCTGAATCTGGTTGGGCTTTAGGCAGGATTACTGTAATCCTTTATAAACAGAGTGAAAGTCAGACGGAGAGAGAAGCTACAGGGAGTAGCTGAAAGCTGGAACAGACCAGAAGAGAAAGGAGAAGAAGCCACAATGTGCGTTGCCGTGTGACAGAAAAGCCAAGGAACCCCAAAGATTGCTGGCCAGCCAGAAGATACTAACCTCTGGAGGAAGCCAACCAAGTCTCTGAAATTAGGAGCCAATAAATTCTTGTTGTTAAGCCATACCATTGCATGGCATTTGTTTTAGCAGTTAGGAAACTAAAATAGGTATTGATAGAAAGGAGAGAAAAGGACAGGAAAAAATCTTACTTTAACTTGAACCATAACAAGCTGACTTTGCACTCTCTGGAGTAGACATATTTAGAGACCTCTCTCCTATAATTCCCATGATCCAGGCTGATGTCTCTTGATTCTGACAGGTAACTTGAGAGATAAGTTGATAAATGCGTTTTCCCCATTAGATCAAGGATCATGAAGAGTTTTATATAGTGCTCTTCTGCCCATATTGCATCCCCAGTGTCTTGCATAGCTCTCCATACATACTAATCTCTCATTAAATATTGATTGAGTTAATAAGTGAAAGATTGCACCCATATTGCCAAACCCAATAATAACTTTCTGCTTTTATCTTAATCAACTTGGGATGTATTTTGCACTGTTGGTCACACCCTCTTTTATGAAATTCTTTCCTCCTTCTAGGACATAAATTCCTCCCATTTTCCTCTTTTCTTGTTACCTCTCTCAGTCCCTTTGAAGCCTCTTCTTTTTTATATGACTGCTCCCTGAATGCCAGTGTTTCTCAGTCTAGAGATGAATGTTTGCCTCTCTTTTCATATTATTACATACAGTCTCCCCTACCCATTCTTTTGCTTCTAAGTAAGAAGTCCATATTTCTAGCCCAGAACTCATTCCTAAACTCCAAACTCCATATTCAACTGCCTGCTGGATACACACAGAACCTCAAAATCCTCATGTTCAAATTTGAATGTGTCATCTTTTCTCTGAGATCCCTTCTTCGTGTTGATTTATTCAAGGAGGTTAATGGCATCATTATATACTCATATATATTTCCCTCTGATTAGAAATCTGGGAATGTATTCTAGACTACAGCTATCTCATTCAAAATTCACATCCAAGTGGTTTTCCAAGTCCTTTAAATTTGATCTTCTAAATAGTTATGCAATTCCTATCTTCCTCTTAATTTGATCTGCTTTATTTTGGGCCCTATCATAGTGCAATTCACTTACAGTGACAGGCTCCTCCTAACTGGTAATCCCATCCCTTTCAATCTACCCCCTATGCTGCTGCTAGAATGATCATTCTAAAATTGAAATGTAATACTAATTCCCTTCTTGATAGAGCATCCCTTGTGTTTTTCAAGATAAAGCACAAATTCCTTAGCATGAATCAGATGGTCCTTTGTGATCTCCCCTGACCTATTCCCTGTGTCCCAATTCTGGTCCCTTCCTCTAAGAATCATGCTCAATTTTTTATATTCCCCCAAAGCAGCCACACTATTATCCAGTTCAATGTCTATACATTTTTTCTTCCATCAACTTTTTCATCTTCCAAAATTCCAAATAATGTATCATGTTATTCATCCTAGAATAGCAAGTAGAACAGTTCCTTTCACATTTCAAGGCTTCAACAAAGCCTTCATTGAGAAACATTCTCTTTTACCTGTTCTATGGTAACTTCTCCTGTCTCTCCTAATTTCTGTCTGCATACCTCTATTTTAGGCCTGAGAACATTGCATTGCTCTTTTTTCCCCACATGCCTGTTTCTTCATCATTGAGTGCAGCAAAGGTAATAAGTTAGAGATGTGTGATGTAGGGCAAACAGACAATGGAGTGTAATCCTTTCATTGCCACTTACTAACCGCTGACCTAAGTTAGGCAAGTCATTTAATTTATTGTTCTTCATTTCCTCATCTGTAAACCGGGTATATTAATATTTCTTATTAGTTATGATAAGTATGTCCAAAGTTTATATATGTTTTTTTTTTACTGTAGTTATTTTAATATATGGTATGTGTGTTTTAAAAGTTTAAATGAAAAATGTAACCCCTTAACTAAGTACACAATATCCTGCTCCTATTATCTACTGCAGTATACTAAGTATTCTCCCAGATAACATTGGGAGCTACTGATACTTAACTAAAAAGGTTAATGGTAATAAAGAAAGAAAAGAATACTTTTCTTTATATTTATAAAGGAGATTTATAAGGAGATTCACTTGATAATTTGCTTGATATTTTGTTTACCCTCTAACTCAAAAGAGCAATCCTCAAACAAACAGGAAAAGGCAAAAGGAATCTTTCAGAATTTAAGCCCTATTTGTGTATCATCTCTGCTCAGATGTGCAATATATACCATGCCACTGGAGTATACAAATGGTTGAGAATCACTGCACTCATGGTTTAGTTAATAATTATTAAGCAATTGCTATAGGTCTAAGTAGACAAAAGAATGTTGAAACACACCCCACCCTCAGGAAACAATAGTTCAGTCCTGTCAATAACACAAGCATATCCAACTAGCTTTACTGTGAAAGTGGGATATGTATAATCACAATCTGTATAACTTTTGTCATGGTTTAGTTAATAATTATTAAGCAATTGCTATAAGTCTAAGTAGACAAAAGAATGTTGAAACACACCCCACCCTCAGGAAACAATAGTTCAATCCTGTCAATAACACAAGCATATCCAACTAGCTTTACTGTGAAAGTGGGATATGTATAATCACAATCTGTATAACTTTTGTCAGAACTAATAAATTATATTTCTTGAGCAAATGTTAAGTAAACCAATGACTTGGTGATGACTTTTTCCCATTGTTTTCAGCTTCTAATGTAAATCCATTTGTATATCTAAGGTAGTCACACTGTTTTCTACTTATACATCTTTTTCTTAGCTCAAGAAATCATGCCTTAATATTAATAACATATTGTTAAGTGTTTTTTAGGATACTCAATAGCATTTCTTAAAGACTTCAAAATATTGTCTAATACATCTTATTTCACTGAATTTAGCCTTTTTGAAAAATAATTTAAATTATGCTATTTTCCCTTTAATCAGTGATTATCATTTCTAATTGTATTTCCAAACCAAAAATATCACTATCTTCTATCAAGTATTCTACAATTAGATGTAAAATATATGTGAACAGCTGTCATGTACTACCTCATCAAGGCTGGTACAAAAAGTCTAAAAGCATTTAATTGTTTAACAACATAAAATGAACTGTGACAGAAGGTTAATAGGAATGGACCTATTCTTGTATAAATGTCTATCTAAATGCTACTCCTTTCAATAGTTGTTTTTCACCCACTTTAATTGGTTCCGTTTTTGAAAATGGTAGGTTTCAGGCAATATATTATCAACTCCAATCTGTTACTCAAGATACAGCTAAACTTTTGCTCTGATTGCAGTTGGTCACATCTTTCTTTCTCATGGGTAAGTTCTTTTTCCATTCTTCCAACTTGTTCTCAAAGTTGTCCTGTTTCTTTTTCTAGAACAGCAATTAACTTTAACAGTTCTTTTTCTTTCATGGTTTTCAACTCAAGAAGGCCAGCTTTTGTGGTCACGACCACCATGTGTGTTCCTTCATCTTCCATAATAAGCAATTCTTTAATCGAAGAAGCTGGAAACTGGAAAGGTGTACTTGCTCCACAAATTTCACCCTTATGAGTAACATAGCAGAACTGATAAAATTGTCTATCATCATTTAGAAGGTAATATCCTTGAAAAGCTAGTACAGAATTGACTGTTGTTCTTCTACATAATGTTCAGGCATAGGGGACCAAATAAACATATAACAATCACGAGCAGTACTCCATCACACCTTATATATACCAACCCAGTCTTTTGGATGTGCTTGGATATATGGAGTTAAGGTGTAATGACATTGCAGGTGTACAGTAGGAAGATAATCCTTGGCCACATTTTGAAAGATGACATGTCTGCAATGGGATTCTTGAAAAGATGTCATTGTGTAGCCTATGGGGGCTCCCGGGCAGAGAAGGAGCTTTACAAAGGCTTCTGAGACAGAGACCCAAGCAGCCGCCCAACCTCTTCTGCCACCACCAGCTCCCTTCACCTACTAACAACATCTCTCCTCTAGTTTATATGTTAAAGTGCTTAAACACTGCATGATATGCAGTAAGTGCTCCCTAAAGTTATTCTTGTTTTTTATTATTTTTATTTCTATGCCCAGAAAGACCCCCAAGTATTAGTTGAATGAATGAGTGGATAAATGAATGGGGAAAAAAAGCTAAAGTGATTAATTTTTAGAAAATTTTAAATGTCTAAAATTTACTCAAATAGATCCTCAGAGAGCAGGTTCCTGATCCACTCCCCAAATTAAAATAAGTTGCCCCTGTTATTCCCTCTCATAGAATCCAGTTCTTCTCCTTCTTATGATTTATTATAATTAAGAATGTATATTTGTCACTAGGTATGTGTTTTTCCATGTTTTTTTTCCTCATGGTTTTTTCCTCACTCACGTCCATTTTGTTGTCCGCTGTTTCCTCAGTGCCTTGCACAGTGAGTGGCACATGGTAAGAGTTCAGTGGACATTTGTTGAATGCATGGAGGCCCAAAGTATAGTGAGTAGAATTCATTTTTTCTTAGATGAATCAGAATGTGTTAGTACCTCTGAATCATCCTAATAAATAAGAATTATTGAGGCCCAGAGAAATTACAGGACTTGTTCAAGTTCTCACAGCTATTGAAGTGATTTAGCTTTAGCTCAGATGTGGATCAGCTTTGCCAAGCCCATTGCTCCTTTTAAGATACCATTCCACTTCCTTCATAAGTGTGTTATGAAAAAAACTAAACTAAAAAGGGACTTTTTTTTTTTCATTTAAAAAGATCTTTTGTTCTTCTAATTTTTAAACTTTTTATTGTACTAACATATATAAAACTCAAAATTTCCCATTTTAACCACTTTCAAGTGTACAATTCAGTGTTATTAATCACATTCACAATATTGTGCTGCTATCAATAAATGATAAAAAACTTGTAGCCATGAGCTATATTTCTTTATACATGTTGGACCATTAGTGGCTAATTTTTGTGCTTATTTACAAAGGTATACTGATCTTTACTATCAGTCTAAAGGAAAAATTTATGATGGTTTCAGGATGACAGTTGATTTGAGTTTTGATTTATGAATGCTTTGACTGACTAATATGTTCGTATGCAGAGAAATAATCATTGTAAAATAGGTTTAGCATGAGGAAAATTAAAGTTGTTTTTATACTTAATTAAACATTTCACGAAGAAATTTACAAAATTACACTGCTGCTTTATAACCTTAGAAGCTTGTTCCTTCCTCATAAAAACCATTTCCTCTAGTAGCGTGTTATATGTTTCCAAGGCCTGAATAAATTGAACCATCTGAGATTAGTTTCAGTTGAAAAATGAACATGATTCCGGACTTTAACATTTATAAAGTTTGAATCTTAATTCTATTAAGAATTTAATAAAATTCTTTTAGAAATTTATTAATATAAGTCATATGTCTATTCTGAGGGCTTTGAGGGAAGAGGCTATTTTTACAGCACAATAAATGTTGTTTATATCTGAGTAGAATATACGGCTAAAACATAGAGCCAACATTTTGTAGCTTTAAGGATTTATTGCTGGGATGAGTGTTATGAATTTCAGGTTGTTGGGAGCTAATGAGACTATAGATTTCCATTTTTTTTTTGTTTAGAAACTCATCTCCCCTGGTCCACAAAAAAATTAGGTTATTTTGTGACTATTTCTTAAGTGTCATGCTTCTTAAAATTCAACCACAAATTTCAATTTGAATGGATTTCATGTTCCAGATCCATATTCTCATCATATTTGATTTTCATGTTCAAATGACTATCTTCCTTTCAAGACCAGCATGTGCATAAGTCAAACATTTAAATATCCCTTGGGAAGTGCCCACTGCCCAAAAATTTCTCTCCAGATTTGGAATGGGGAATATCACTCTTTTCCTAGTGTTTTCAAACTCTAGATGCATATTTAAATTAAATTCAAAAGCTTCTGGAAGTAGTAAGACCTGAATAATAAATTTCTGTATAATAGTCAAATGTTAGATAACTCATAATGATTAGAGTAATCTTTAGGAATAGAATTTTAGATAGAGTCATAGGTAGGAGGAATGAAGACAGCAGAAAAAGTTGAAGTTTGGGTTAGGACAACCTTTTCTAGATCTAAAATGAAGATTGAGACGAACTGAAACAATTTTTCCCCATTCATTTGCCTTGTGTAGCATGTGGCTAAGCGCACATGAAGAGACTTTTCATTAGGATTCTTTTAGGAGACTGAGGTACAGGATCTATCACATAAAATGCCAAAAGGAATGGCTTTAATGCACCTTTGTGTGCATGCTCCCACGTGGACATGCGTTTAGCATGCATTTTTGTATGTACAAGCTACACTGAGATGCAGAAAGAAAGTGTACTAGGCATTTATGAAAGAAATCCACGGATTTTAATTCTGCCTTTTATCAGTTGCAGTTATAGTATTTTATCTTGTGCTTGGCAAATGATAATGTCTACAGCATGTCCTTTAACAATGGGCAGCGCGAGTGCCCAGGCGTTGGGCCTGAGCTGAGGCCAGCGCTCCGCAGCCTACTCTCCGCAGCATGAGGGTGGCTGGGGCCCTGGCACGCTGGCGGGCCTGGGGCTGAGATGACTGCGGTTGCGGACTTAAGGTGCAGGCATCTGGCTCGGAGAGCCGCCAGGACCGGTGGAGCTGGAGGGGCAGCGGTGGCAGGGACAGCTGTCCCCTGATATTCATCAAGCGCTTTGGTACAAGGGGCTGAATTTGCCTTCCTACAAGGGCCAGTGCCCTCTATTAAGTCTCAGGCTGTATTTTGCTGACTGGATTGCCATTTGAACAATTGCTTAACGCTCTGCTTTTCTGCTCTGCATTTTACTATTTGCTGGACCTGTTTACGGATCGCTATGACATCTCTATGAAGCAGCTGCATTTAGTTGCGCTTTCCTGTCTGCTTCCAGCAAGTAAATTTGAAGAAAAACAAGAGTGTGCCTAATTTGGAGCGGCTCAAGACCCTTAGTATTAACAAAACAAAATTTGCTATATATGGAGCTATTATTATTAGAAATCTTTCAGTGGAAACTCTGCCTTTGACTGCTACCATTTCATCAAGTATAATCTCTCTGAAGCAGTACATGAAATAGATCTTTTTTTTTTAATTAAAAATTTTTTTTTATTTTTAAAGAAGCTTTAGATTACATAAATGTTACATTAAAAATATAGGGGATTCCCATATGACCCACTCCCTACCCCTCCCACACTTTCTCACATTAATAACATCCTTCTTTAGTGTCATACATTTGTTACAATTGATGAACACATATTGAAGTATTGCTACTAACCATGGGCTATAGTTTACATTATAGTTTATATTCTGTCCCACATAATTTTGTAGGTTATGACAAAATATATAATGGCCTGTATCCGTCATTGCAATGTCATGCAGGACAATTCCGATGTCCCAAAAAATGCCCCCATACTACACCTATTCTTCCCTGTCCCTCCCCTCAGAACCTCTAAGGCCTTTGCCTTTATATCAGTGATAAGAGTTCTTCCATTTCTAGAAAAATAATAAGTCTATAAGAGAATAATAATAAGTCTACTTTAGTCCTTTGTTCATTCCCCCTAATTTTGAGGATTTGGGGATGGTGTGCCCACTCTGATTCTAACTGAGAGGGGGTTTAGATCCCATGGGGCAGATGGATGGAACTATTTTGCTTGCAGTTGCAGACACTCTCTGTTCCTTAGGATGGGTGTTGTCCACCATCATCTCCTTGTTAGTTGTCCTGAGTGAGTCCAATTAACTGGAAAGTAAGTGTTGCAACTCTGTTGAAATTCAGGTCTCAGCTGGCACATGGATGGGCCAAAGATTTAATTCTCTAGGACATATATTTCTCAAATACATGTGCTAATTATATGTTCAAATAAAAGGGACAGAAGAGCCATGTGTAGGGAAACTATAAATGAGTCTAACTCTTACATTGGGGAGCATAAATTTCAAAGTAAGGCACACTGACAGGGTGCCAAATTCTTGAGCTTATCTGCCTTGCTTATAGTGTTTGGATGTCTCTGGAGCCTTCAGGAGCCCTGCCATTTGAGACATTGTTTACTGTGGCAGTCACTGAGATCCTGTTCAGACTTGTATAAGCATAACCTCTGGAATGACCTCATGACTCACTTTGAAATCTCTTAGCCATAAAAACTCATTTGTCTTTACTATTTCCCCTTTTTGGTCAAGGTCTTTTTCCAAATGTATTGCTAGTTGGCACTTCGTAAAAATCCCTCAGTCCCAGAGAGGCTCATTCCCAGGAGTCATGTCCCATACTGTGGGGAAGGTACTGTGTTAATATGCTGAGTTTGGCTTAGAGAGAGGTCACATTTGAGCAATAAGAAGGCTTTTAGGAGGGAACTCTTAGGCAATATATAATACTAGGCTAAGTTTCAATTTCACAAGAAAGGATTCATAAGTATAATCATCAATATCAAGGGGTGGGCCTAATGGTCTGTCTTCCTTCACCAGACATTGCCCTTGCCCTTGGGGGATTCTTGCTGTCCTATTAGAGAATGTAGCAGGATTCCCCAGGATAAGAATTCAATATTCTTTCGGTTATTGTGTGGATCTCCACCCACCGAGACAATGACCCATGAATGCATGAACATATTAATATGCTTTGCAGGCACACCCCAGGTGAGCCCCTCCTCATACATCCCCCTAACACTGACACCCTGCACCAGTGATCCTCCCCTGCCACTGTTGTGACTTTTCTGTGATCCAAAACCTCTTGAAAAATGAAGCCAACAAAATAACCAAATAACATTAATAAGAAAATGAAACAATACTAGTTTTAAAAATAACAAATAAAATACAAAAAAAATTTTTTAATTGAAATAATTTTTAAAAATTTAGACATTGTGTCTTTCATCACTGTATGATCTGTTGTGACATTTTCTTCCATATATTCCCCCAGTGTCTTCTTTCTTTTTTCATTTTATCTTCAAAGAAGCTTTAGGTTACAGAAAAGTCACATAGAGAATATAGGGGATCCCCATATACTGAATGCCCTCCCCCTTTTCCTTTCTCCCTTATTAATAACATTTTACATACAGATGGTACATTTGTTACAATTGATGGTACAATTGTACAATTGATGAAGCATTGCTACTAACCATAGTCAATGATTTATATTATGGTTTACATTTTGGGCCATATAGTTTAGTAGGTTTTGACAAAATTTAAAATGGCATGTATCCATTATTGCAAGATCATACAGAGCAATTCGAATGCCCTAAAATTCCTTATGTTCCATCTATTCTAGTCTTCCCTCCCCCTCCCCTTGGAACCTATGGTAACCACTAAGTTTCAATTTTTGAAGAATAGGATTCATAGTTACTTGCAATAATAATGAGGGTTTGACATATTGGTCTGTTTCCTTTTATTAGGCACTGCCTATGTTCTCAACAGATTCTTGTCCCTCTAACTGAGAACAAAGCAGAACTTCTAAGGATGGGAGTTTAATATGAGATAGAACTTCATGGTGGCTGGCCAATGATTTGTTTGGGAAAAAAACTAAATTCTATATGGAAGTATTTGGATTACTTCCTAGAAGTATCTTTGCAAGATTATGCCTTTCTAAATTATGTACCTTCTTTAGTAGATGCTGCATGTGTGGCTACTTCAAGAATTATATTTTGTCTTTCTCCAAGACTGCATTGTCTTACTGCTTACTCCTGAAATTTCTTAGTGCAGTGCATTGAACGGCTGTTGATTACTCATGATAATGATGTGAAAGAAGCAAACAGAGGAGACAGACAGAAGGACCTCAGTCAGCACAACTAAGTGTGTTCCAGACAGCCTCCCAGCCCTTGCGGCCAAGTTCACTTTCAACATCCTCAGTATCTCTATCAGGTACATCAGACCTCTCTGCAGTATCTCCATCCTGCATCAGAACAACCAAGCTGTCAGCTGATTGCATCTACCACATACACTTCATCTTACATATTATAGACATGTCCTGCTGGCTCCCACACTAGTGTTTAGGGTCTTGGACATGTGCAGACTGGTGTTGGGATGTCACTAGTGATACCAGTAGAAGTCAAGCCCTGTCTGTGTCTTATAACTGGCGTTATCAGATAAATGAACATTACCCTTGTATTACTCCGTGTTTTGAAAGGTGAAGGTAACACGTGACCCAGACTGCTTTGTGTCTTGAAGCTTTGGAGCAAGCTTTATTTAAACTTTTCTTCAAAAGGAAATGGAGCCAAATGGCATCAAACATTTCAGATACATCTCCCAGAAGACTGAATATCCCTTTTAGTGCACCAAGAATACCTGGGAGGCCTAAGCAAACACTTTAGTAACACGTATGTCAAATCCTATCGCAACGAATCCCTGTATGGCAAAGATTTTCAAGCCCTGCCTAATGGTCAAAATATTTAAAAAATATTAAATACAACAGAAAATTTGGACAGACTCCCATATTAAGATTTGACCTATGGTAGGCTCTGGGCTAAGATGGCTTACAAATCAAAGACTAATGTTTATCTCTAGACTTGCTAAACAGTCTTTTATGAAGGAAAGTTACAGTATTAATTTTTTAAGAGATCTTTTTTTTTTCATTCTGCAGTTTTGAGTTTTATTTTTGATCTACAGATGGATTTTTGACTGTTTAAACTTGTGAATTGCTATATACTATACCAATCTGAACAGTGAAAAAAAAAAAAAAGAAAAGAAAATTTTAGATGATTCTGTCTAACTTCCTATCACAGATAGTGTAGCTATCTGGATTTATGTATTAATATGAAAGGTGGAGTAGATCTTTCATAAAATCATGGTCATAATTTTTTCATTTTTACCTTAGGTGATCAGCCTCAAATCTTTAGATTAAAAAATATTTAAGTCAGAGAATTTGTACTATTTGGAAACATTTAACTGTAATGCAACATGGTTTGGGAATGTTGTAGTATGAACTACCTTTACAACCATAGGCTAAAATACTCCTATTAGGATGTGTTTTCAAAGGAGAACATAACACTATAGCATTGAATGAATGAAATGGTGGTTTCTATGATTCATAATACATATATACGTTTTTCATATCTCAGTGAAATCAATAATCTGTACTCAGATTTGATTTTACTCTTTAAAAAATGTTTTTGAAGGGAAGGCATACTGTAAAATGTCAATCCTAGAATAAAGTTCTGGAGACTTATTTTGGAGTGGAGTGTGGCCAGCTTGGTTCTCAGGTCGTGCTGTAGGAGTTCGGAGCAACTTTTGAATCCAGCTAGTCAGTCTAAGCAGGTAGGGGTACTGGCCACTAAATTTCAGTAACTACTTTTGTTGAACTGGCCCCAGAAATGCCCTGGGACATTTCACTATACCAGTAATGAGTGAAAACAGCAGTTACAGTCATTACAGCAAGGGCAATTTTGGGGGTAAAGAGTTTTGGGGGCTAAATTTTTTTAAAAATCATTGTAATAAATTGTATACATTGTGCTTTTATCTGCGGGAGAAGAGAGATTTGGTGAAGCAAAACTTTCTGGATTAACAGTAAGATGTGTCTTTTTCTGTTTTGTTTTTCTTTAAGATAGCACTTGAATAAAAGGGAATCTGCATGGCACGTTTGTGACTGCCATAATATTTGAAAGACAAACTCATTTTAAAGACGTGGGCATGCAGCAGAAGTCTCAGCAATCAAACCAGTGGCTTTTGATAGTAAGGGAAGGGACTCAACACAGTAACAAACCAATCCAGAGGCTCCAGTGGATGAGTGTGCATGGGTGGCTTCTGCCAACCTGAATTCTTAGTGAAAAAGCCTTTCCTTAAAGGGAAGATAATTTTTACATTTAGAGTACATAGGATATGATGTGGATTTATTAGACTGATAGATGAGAATAAAACAAAACACTCAGGTAAGAAAAACAGTCATGGCAGTTTTCAAGCAAGAGAATTGTGTTCTGAAAGTATCATCACTTCCTCTTTAGAGAAGTCTGCTAACTGGATTTTGGTCATTCTTACCTCAAAAAATTTTGAATTACTTTGGGGAAAGTAGGTTTAAAAGAGAATCTATCTTTCATACTCAACATTTAGAACACAGTAACCTGTAATCCATTTTTAGTCATTTAACTACCTTAGTAATACTATGAATGAAACTTGGTAATTTAATGTCTTGACAAATGCTTTTATGGATTGATTTAAATGTCATTCTTGTTATAAAAGAATATGCCTTTTTAAAAGCTTATAAATTACACTTTCTCAATTTATATTTATATATAAAATAATGGGTAACTATTGCTGCTTGCCCGGGGCAGGGTGGGATGGTTGGAGAACCAGAACTATTTTAAAATATTAGAGTTCAATATAAATACAGCCCACAATTGCTAGCTTTTCGGGGGTGGGGGGAATTGTATGGGTTTTGTTTAATTTATTAATTAGTCTTTAAGGTATTTCTTTTTCTTTTGAGATTACTGGACCATCATTAAATGTATAGTGTGAACAATTAACAGTATATATAAAGGGCTTTACCAAAGTCCACTAAATAAACACTACTCCAGTACAGACTGCAAAAAAAAAAAAAAAAAAAAAAAAAAAAAAAGACAATGTCTAAAGCGGATCATTGTTTAATTACAGCAATAGATGAAGTAAATAGCATGTGTGATTTATGAAAATCTTACCACTGATAACCACACCCTTTGGCAGTGCTCCTAAGACTCACAAGTAGATAATAGGGTATATTGTGTTGAGAAAATAAAAAACTTTTTAGCTCTGTGCCAAGACAATGGCAAAAGTTAGAATCTTGATAAAACTAATAAAAGTACTTAAACTTACATAAGGGACCTTTCATTTTTTTTCATTATTTGTGCATGTTTAAGAATTTCCTGTTTTGTGATTACCATATGAAAGGGAAGGAGCTTTCTGTTAAGTCCAATTTAATATTGTTTAAAAGCATAAACCTCATATCTCATAGATGTGAATTTGAATCCTGTCTGTTGTTCATTACTATTAGCTATGAGACCTAAAGCAAACAAACTACTTTCATCACATAAAATGCTACTATTGTTATCGGAGATGGTATGTAGGTTTTTGGCTTCATTGAGAGAAAGAATTCAAGAATGAGGAACAAATTAATTAGGCAAGCAGCGAATTTTGGGGAGGGCAAAGCAAAAGAACAGAAATGCACCCTCAGATATGGGGCAGACATTCTCAAAGGAGAGAAATACAAAGTTCTGCCCTGGAATCCCCTGTTTTATAGGGGGTACAGGACTCCAGAGTCTGCACTGATTGGCATATTTGAGACAAAGCAGGGAAGCTCTATTGGGTGATTTGATTCTCTTAGGAGATTAGGGATTGCAGTCTGGTGGCTCCTGGCTATTGCTCCTACAAGGGTCTTATGAAAATAGGTGGGTAGTGTGGGAATATCCTGTTTTTTCTTCTACTTTCAGCTAGGTGGGCTCTGCAAGCTGCATTCTTAGGACTTGTTTGTGCAGTCAGTGGGCACATGCTGCCGATATTGCTTCCACAGCTGATGGTGAAAGCTGCAAGCTGCTTTGCCATCATGTCAGCAGGCACCAGCTACCTACTGACAACCTGCCTACGTGAGTCCAGCAGGATGCTGTCCCAGTTTTTTTTTTTTTTCTACTGGGTGGTGTTTGTGTGGAAATTTATTGGTTTTTTGCCTCTCCTCCTTAGGTCCCTAGTCTATCCTGCCTCACTCTCAGGATTAAACAAGATACCATAATCATTCATTCATTCGTTCATTCATTCATAGCCTACTTTGTGTCAGGTATTTTCCAAGTCACCTAAAAAACAGTAATTAACACTTTAAAAATCCCTGTCCACCTAGTTTCTATTCTAGTGGACATTAAATAAGAAAATCCCTATCACAGTGTGTGATACATAAAAAATACACAAAAAACATTAACTTCCTTTATCATTTCCTTCCATCTCAGCTTCTGAAATCCTTACTTCTTTTCCAATAGGAAATGTGTGAATTAAACCTACAATGCTTAAGAATTGTTGGCAGCAGTTATCTCTGAGAGTGGGATAAATGTGCTACTGGAAACCAGTACTGGTTGAAAGTATGTTTAAGACAAAGTCCCACTCAACCAAGTGACTACTTCTTCCCTATATTTGCTGAATGTCTGGGGCCAAAAAAAAAAAAAAAACAAGAAGCCCCACAAATGGCCCACAGAGTGATCAAACTAATCCTTCAGGTTTGATTAGTCTGGTACTCTATATGAGTAATGAGCCATTCGAAGAGAATGAAAAGTAGTCGATAATTGCCATCTAATCACTACATTTACTCCTTTATATGTATGGTAGGTTAAATTATGTATCCTAGGGGGAAAAATAAAACAAAACATGTTCTTAATGTTAATCTGTTTCTGCAGTAACTGGTTTGAACCCGTTGTAAATAGGACCTTTTGAAGATGTTATTCTTGGTTAAGGTGTGGTCAAATGAATCAGGTTGGGTCTTAATCTAATTACTGAGGGAACAAAATGCCATGGGGAGGAGCAATATATTTGCAAGTCAATGGTACCCATAAAGAAAAGAGAGGATATCATCATGTGATGGAAAAGTCAAGGAACCCAGGGATTGCCAGTCAACCAGAGCCCTAAGAACCTGGAAGGAAGGAAGCCTCCCAGCCTCTGAAAACTAGAGCTAATTCCCATTGTTTAAGCCAACCCATTGTGTGATATTTATCATAGCAGTCAAGAAACTAGGACAATGTGAATGTAAATCAGGCTATTTCCAGGACTCTGTTAACATGTTTCTGTCTCAAAATGTACTCATAGCATATGCTACTGAGGGAAGAAAAGAAAAACAAAGGAGGAGTAAGACTCTGTAGATGCTGGAAAACCAGAAGGATTTGGAAGCTACTTGAAGATTTGAAAAAAAGAAATAATAAAAATCACCTAACTGCTGAACATCTTGGACTTTTTGTCCAGGATAGGTTTATTTTCATAATCCTACAGAGAAATTAAGAGAGAAGGATAAGAACTATGATAACCTCAGTATTTTTTGTGTGGTTGTAGCTAGTGTCACTGAAAAAAGACAAGGAAATTAACAAGTGTAACTGCCATACAAAGATGTGAACCAAAAGGAAACTTTCCGCCATTAACCTAGAATCAACAATCAGAGCATGAAAAACAGATTTGTAGTATGTTGGTCACTTACATTAACCAAACCAAAGCATGGTCAGTCTAGTAATAATCTTAAAAACTGATTTTAATTATTGCAGTTAGTTCAACTGACACAGTTTGAATTATTATTAGATATTTAAAACATCCCAAAACTAGAATCAATTTTATTATGGCAGATTATATTTTTCTATATCCAGATGTACCCAGAAAGAATAAACCAAGAAAATGGAAAATGTGGAATCAAGGAAACAGGGAATTGAACAAGGAAAGAAGCAAAGAGGGTGATGGTGAAATATCCTACATAGAAGTTAGGTAGCAGATTTAAAGAATATCCAGTCTAGATTCAAGCAGTGGGACAGTGGGTTCCAAAATAGAGGCTTCCTTGAAGACCACAGTGATAAAATACCTACTCTGTTTATTAGTTTGAATGAGATGATTACATTTAGTAGAAAGTATGGGGTGTTTGGGTGAGAGTTACATGGGAAAGTAAAGTAGGAGACAATTATGAAATCCATGGAAAATAAAAGTTGTACCAGAAAGAAATATAATTACAGTATACAAGATGGCTCATCTGTGAGAATTGTTTACATAGTAATAATAATGTAAACATGAAAGATTTGCCTTACCCCAATTATTGTACTGCTATATAGCTATATTGAGAGAATAGAAATAGGCATAGAAATGTCTGTATGTGTATGGAGTGGGGTGGAGGGATAGAAGTGGAGTGGGGATGAAGAGACCTAATTCTCATCTCAATTATTAAGAATTGCCTCTGCTTAAAAATCCATTTAAGTTACTTAGGGCCTAGGGATGCATTAAAGAAAAAAGAAAGAAAGAAACAGTGATGGAAGCAGAGGAGCAAAAAGAGGAAGCAGGAATAAATCTTGTAGAAGTATTTGACTTTTTATTAAAGAATTGTGCAAATGTAATTTTCAGAACTTAAAACATGAAAGCAAAGAGCAAATCATTTTAAAGATTATACCCCTCTTGCTGTATAGCTTATAAAGGTTTTTTTTAAAAAAAAAAGTAAACCTAACATAATCTTAATTTCAGAAGTCATTATCTATTGTTGGTTTTGAGGTACCAGGGCCAGGGATTAAACCTGGGACCTTGTATGTGGGAAGCCAGTGCTCAACCACTGAGCCACATGGGGTCCCCTGAGTTAGGATTTTTGTTTGTTTGCTGCTTGTTTTTTTTTTTTTTTTTTTTTTTTTTTTTTTTTTTTTTTTTTTTTTTTTTTTAGGAGGCACCGGAGACTGAACCCCGGACCTCCCATGTGGGAAGCAGGTATTCAACCGCTTGAGCCACATCTGCTCCTGCATGTAACATCTTATTTATTTTTATTTATTTATTTATTTCCCCACCCCCACCCCCACCGCTTATGCTCACCGTCTGCTTTTCTGTGTCCATTCACTGCACGTTTCCTCTGTGTCTGCTTGTCTCCTTTTGTTGCGTCATCTTGCTGCACCAGCTCTCCACGGGCACGGGCCATCAGCCCTTCGTGGGCACGGGCCAGCTTGCCCTCACCAGGTGGCCCCTGCAACTGAATCCAGGGCCTCCCATATGGTAGACAGGAGCCCAACCACTTGAGCCTCATCCTCTTCCCTACATGTAGCATTTTAAAACACCTTCAAAAAACATTGCTATTTGAAAATATACTCTAAAGAAACGCTCTGCTAATGAATTTTTAATGATGCTAGTAGATCATAAAAGTCTATAATATGAAAATACAATACCATCTGACCCTTAAATAACACTCAATGATAAGTACATTGTCATTTTGTGAATTAAAATCTTATTTTAAGATAAATGCTCAGAAGGCGAAGAGATTGTGAAACTCCATTGTACCTTTCCCTCAAGCTTTCCATTATTCCAAGATTACAGCTTATTCTAAGCTAAAATATGATTTGGTTCTCTCATTATCCCAACCACTGACAAACCACCTCACATCCCCACCTGACATATCCACACCCACACACAAACATGCCCAATAAATGTCTCTTAAAAAGAATGTGTGCAAGAGTCTTCTCTAAAGTGTAATTCTTGGATGACCCTCCTGAAAGATGAGGGTCACCTCTTGTCAAGGGGTGGTTGTAACTGGGCAAGTCTTCCAAAGATGTCTGGCACCCTCCCTCACATGTTATCATTATTTGCTTATAAAGTATCTGCAAATCTTTGACACTTACTGGTCAAATATTAATATGTTGAGAATAACAGAATTGAAAATTTCCTCTGCACAGTTGCATATAAAAAGAAACATTAATATAATATAACCTTTAAAAATCAATACAAATTTTTAATTCTGTAGTTTGTCCTAATAATCAGTATGAGGCAGCAGAGTGATGCATTGAAACCTGAAAAAGTGCTGGGCTCCTATCCCAAGGTCTATAAATTATCACCTAATAATCAGTATTGGTATACCAACCCAGATCATTTGTTATTTTGAGAGATACCACACCCTAATTTGTATTCAAAGGTTGGTAATAATACCTCTAAAACATCCTGTATTAGTTTCCTAGACTTCTCAAAGAAGATACCATGAAACGGGTTGGCTTTTTAACAAAGGCATCATCAAGGTGAAGCTTTCTTGCCAAAGAACCATTGCCAGTGATCCTTGGAGCCTCGGCCACATGGCAAGGTACATGGTGGCGTCTGCTGGTCTCTCGCTTCTATTCCAGATTTTGTTGTTTTCACCTTCTTGCTTCCATGGCTTTCTCTTTCTCTCTCTGTATTCATTCCATTTATAAAGGACACCAGTACGGGGCTTAACACCCATCCTGAATGAGGTAGGTCACACCTTAACTAAAGTAGACTCATCAGAAGATCCTACTTATGATAGATTCATACCCACAGAAATGGATAAGCTTTAAGAACATGATTTTCTGGGGAACAGACAGTTCCAAACCCACCTCAATCTTTTCTACATTTATACATTTTTATTTTCAATTGTTTCTATCTCAGTTTGCATGCTTCTATAAAATTGCAAAAGTATGGTAAAGTCCAAAAGTAAATTTAAACTTCATAAAATTTAACAGGTTTTACAATAATTTTGTGCTTTTAGACATTGTTTTAGTCAGCCAAAAGGGTGCTAATGTGAAATACCAAAAATGGGTTGGTCTTTATAAAGGGTATTTATTTGGGTAGAAGTCCACAGATACCAGACCATAAAGCGTTAAGTTTCTTCCCTCACCAAAGTCCATTGCCACGTGTTGGAGCAAGACAGCTGCTGACGTTTGCCAGGGTTCAGGCTTCTTGGGTTCCTCTCTTCCTGGGGCTGCGTTTCTCTCTGGGCTTAGTGCCTCTGTTTCCTCCACAAACAGGCGCTAGACTATCAGGCGAACAGCTCATTTCTCTTCTCCTGGAACCTTCTCTCCAACATCAAAACTGCTTCTCAAAAACTGGTCCCTCTGTCCTTTGCCTTGCCTTTTACATTTGATTCCCCCACCCAACAAGGGGTGGGGCTCAACGCCCTGATCACAACTTAATCATGCCCAGATTAACAGATCAGTTTACACACATGATCTAATTATATTTTTGGAATTCATAATTACATCAAATTGCCAAACGGCTACAGACATCGATGCAGCAAATATCTTCTCTTGAAATCATTTTAGTTTCTCACTTTTTAAATAGCTGTGATATTTTCTGTTCTTAAGTGAGATTTTTTTTTCATTGAAAGATTGAAATCACGGAGTCTGAAGGAAAGTCAAAGGTCATTTTTTCAACATCCAGATTTATTAAAGTAAGCTATGAAGTAAAGTATTTATATCTGAAGTAACACTTTTAAGGTTATATAAAAATGTACCCATTCATTACTCTTCCCAATTAATAAAATGATGATGAGAATGTTCCCCTAAAATGGTAATAAAAGAAAAAAGAATGTTAATATCTTAAACAGATTCTCTAGGTATACCTCTCAAGCTTTATATAAGTGAGAAAGTATATTGATTCATTCATTCATTTACTCATAGTCTCTTTGTCAAAAGTATTGTCTGCTTGGTTCCTAGCACTATGTTTGGAACTGTGAATGTTTTGGTATAGTTTTTTCTTGATTCCCAGATCTTGTGTCTTCTGATTGCTCAACCTTTCTTACATCTTACATGGATTTCTCTCTCTCTCATTCTCTTTCCTCTCCTTCCCTCTCTCTATCTCACTTAAGTGTGAACATATTCTTTTTTTTTTTTTAGAGGTTTCCAACACATTTTATTTTTGCTGACCACTGGTTTGTAGCTTTTGAGGACCAACATCTGCATAAATTCCTATAAAATGTCCAATCTGTTTCAGTTCTGTAGCAGCCCCCATACACCACACACCGGGTTTATGGCTTATCTCCAGGAACACCTACTTGACAAGGAGGAGTGCTCGTTACCAAGCACAAGTGCACTGGATCTATTCGTTCCAGGAGGGGGCAACAACTTCCAGGAGCTGCATCTTCCCAGCGGTGGCTTCCTTTGGCAAGAAGTTGATTGGTTTAGGTGGCTTTGGCACCTGAAAGCAGGAAGCATTCAGAAATTTGCAGAGCCGCAGTGCTTTTTCCTCATGAAGACAGACCCCTGAAGATCCAGTGCACTTGTGCTTGGTAACGGGCACCCCTCCTTGTCAAGTAGGCTGAAATATAAGGAAGACTTTTTTTTAAATGTAGTTTTTATTTTTCAAAAAAGATACTTAGATTACATAAATGTTACATAAAAAATAAAGGAGATTCCCATATGCCCCATTCCCTACACCTCCCACATTTTCCCACATTAACAACATCCTTCACTAGTGTGGTACATTTGTTACAACTGATGAACACATTCTGGAGCATTGCCACTAACCATGGATTATAGTTTACATTGTAGTTTAACTCTCTCCCACCCAATTTTGTAGATTATGGCAGGATATATAATGGCCTGTATCTGTCATTACAATGTCATTCAGGACAATTCCCAAGTCCCGAAAATGCCCCCATATTACATCTGTTTTCCCCTCTCCCTGTCCCCATAGCCTTCAGTGGCCACTGCCTCCACATCAATGATATAAGTTATTGCATTGCTAGAGTCACATAGTAAGTCTATAGTAGAATACCAGTAACTCTACTTTGGTCCATAGTTCTTTCCCTAATCCTGAGGGTTCTGGGATGGTGATGCCCACTACACCTCTAATTGAGAGGGAGCTTCGATCCCATAGGGAAGATGGATGGAACTATCTTGTTTGCAGTTGCAGACTCTCTCTTTTCCTTGGGATGGTTGTTATCCATCATCATCTCCTTTTTAGTTGTCCTGGGTGAGTCCAATGAACTGGAGAGTAGGTGTTGCAACTCTGTTGAGATTCAGGGCCCAGCTGGCACATGGATAGCCCAAAGATTTAAGACTCTTGGACATACACCTATCAACTCTAGTACTAACTATAGGTTCAAATAGAAGGGGTAAAAGAGCCATGAGTAGGGAAACCACAACTGAGTCCAACTCTGTCACACTGGGGAGCATAAATTCCAAAGAGGGCTCACTGACAGGGCACCAAACTCCTGAGCTGTCTGCCCTTCTTATAGTGCCTGGAGGTCTCCAGAGCCCTCAGGAGCCCCACTCTTTGAGGGAGTATTTACTTTGGCAGTCAATGAGATTCTGCTGAGACACCCATTGACAGGCCCTTGATATTGATGTCTGTATTTATGAACCTTTAATTTTGAAATTGAAACTTAGCCTAGAATTAAAGGGTACCTAATAGTTACCTCCTGAAAGCCACCTTGTTTCTCAAATGTGGCCTCTCCCTAAGCCAAACTCAACATATAAGTGCATTATCTTCTTCCTAGCATGGGACATGATTCCCAGGGATGAGCTTCCCTGGCACTGAGGGATTACTATCAAGCACCAACTAATAGCAATGCAACTGGAGAAAGGTCTTGACCAAAAGGGGGAAAAGGTAAAGACAAATGAGTTTGTATAGCTAAGAGACTTCAAAGTGAGTCGGGAGGTCATTCCAGAGGTTATTCTTATGCACGTCTCAACAGGATCTCATTGACTGACAAACTAAATACTAACAATGAGTTTACACCATGTGATAATGAAGAAATGTCCTTTATGCTTTAAGAAATTATCTAATAATAACATAACCCCATCACTGCTCAAAATGCATTTAAAACTATGGTGCATTAGTTTGCCAGATCTGCTATCACAAATACCACACAGTGGATTGGCTTAAACAACCAGAATTGATTGGCTCACCATTTTGAGGGCTAAAAGTCTAGCTTCCTCTGAGGGTGGGTAGCATTCTGGTGCTGGCTTGCCACAATCTTTGGGGTTCCTTGGCTTGAATCTCTTCCCTCCAGCAATGTTCTATCTTTTCTCATCTGTTCCTACTTCTCCCTGTGGCCTCTTCCTTACAAGTCTTCCAGTAATCCAGATTAAGAACCCCCTGGTTCAGTTCACCACACCTTAACTAAAAATAACATCTTCAAAAGGTCCTATTTATAATGGAGTTGTACCTACAAGGACATAGATTAAATTAAGAACAGGTCTAAATTGGGGCACATAATTCAACCTACAACATATGGCTTATTTATCGTAACCTTTAAAAATGTCAGTATTTTAATGTTATTTATATAATAAATTAGCATAGAACTATGTGTCTATAATTTAAATAATTCCTAAGAAACTCTGTTAAGCTATGTATTAAAAAAGGTTTACATGCTGCCTTTGAGCCCCCCCATCGCTCGTGCTCGTGGCACAGGGGGTTAAGCTGGAGCACCAGAGCACATGCTTGAGCATAACTGAGGCCACCCGACCCTACTGGGGCCACCCGACCCTCCAGGCGACACCTTTAACTGTGAGCAACAAGGCAGCCCGGGCTGCCAGTGGGAGAAACTGCCAGAGTGTGTGCGATGACCTAGGCCCTTACATCCCTCTGTCCTCTTCGACTTGCATGAGGGCTTGCTGCTGTGCCGTCACCGTGAGTCAGTGACTGTCATCCCTCCTGGGAGAAGAGTAAGAGATATGCAGGTTCAGTTAAATGGCTTGGGATGTCTGCAGGGAGGGTGAAGAATCTCGGGCTTAGGCCTTGAGCAGCATAAAGGCCATGGTCTACTTGGCAAACTGGCTTAGGTTGTGAGCTGTGTGATGTGCTTAACTCATCTGGCAAAGGTGCTGCGCCAATCTTTCTAAGAAAACTGCCTTCAGGCCACAGTGCTTGTCAGGTGTGTGTGGCCAAAGTTTTGATTCTAATAGGCTCACAGTAACAAGGTGGTTGTGAAGTACATTTTATATGTGGCTGAGCACCAAAGTAGGCACGTAAATGATTACAAAATCACTTAATAGTCCACATCCTACAGCTAGGTTCAAGGGAAATGTGCATCAAGTACAAAACTGAGCACATTGTAGAAAGACAAGGTTGAATAGGTGAGGCATTTAACAACTCCTAGACTTGGTTCTTTAAATTTGGACTGAGGATCATAGCACCTACTTCACAGAGCGGTGCTTGGGTGAGGAGTACCTAAATTGCTCCTCTGAACAGGGCTGGTCCAGAGCCCAGTAAGTGAAAGCTGTTGGTGGGTGAGGATCCCTCTAAGCAGGATTCAGTAGAAATAAATTAGCCACTTACCTAGTATTTTACATGAGATATTTATTTTGTGAAACAATGCAAGTGATTGTAAATCCCTCATACTATTTGAGTAAGTGCAACAGAGTACAGTGGTGTAATCTCTACACAGTAGTGCATATAGTCCTTTGCCTTTAGTTACTGCACAAAATTTAAAAGACCAATGAACATGACGTGTGGACTCTTGACAGGCAAATTGGCCTGTGCAAATGAGAGAACAGTACACCACTGTACTGTTAACAATTTAACTCAAATTTTTTAATGGTACAATTAAAATAATCCAATAAGGGTTCAATTATATTTTCCTCAATATATTAATTTCTTCAAAGTTTAGGCAAGGTGCTGCTTAAAAAGCCACCAATGGTTTTGTCCACAGAATTTATCAAAGGTTACTCAGGGTAATTTTAATGTCAAATGCAGTATTGAACAATAAAAATTTGCCTTATGTTTACTTCTCAAAGCAAATTATACAATTAGAGGGAGGCCCCAAACTTGTAAACTAAACATTCTAACACAAATGCACAAAATAAGGTTGGCAACATTAAGAAAAGGTCACATTAATTTTGAGATGTGTAGCGTTTGATGTTTAGCAAACGTTTGGTCTTGAGTCAGGATGATAGAAAGCAGTTCTCCATTTTGGCCATCAGAAAAGGAAACTACCCACAGGATTATCCCAAACCAATTAGATTAGCAAAGCATTTAGACTCATAAAACTTCCAGGAGCAGACAGGAAACGCCAGGTGGAAAGAGTGCAGCTCAGGCTTTCTGTCCACACCCCATCTATACTACAGGCACAATCCAGTCTATGTGCAGTGTTTGACATTTTCATGTATGCTCATGTCTCAGGAAAACATTCAGTATTAGTTACAAACCAGGTGATTGTACCTCACTGGTAAAAGCCTTGGGATGGTTTGTTCTCGTGGCTTTGCCTAATGTTCACATATGCCCCCTTCCCAAAATTTAACTAATAGGAGGAACTACCCAATCAAAAAAGTTTATAGAAAAATTGTGTAATAACCAGCCATATTAGTTTTCATATTAGTTTTCTGGTACTTTTCTGATGCAAAGTACCAGAAATCTGTTGGCATTTATAAAGAGTATTTATTTGGGGTATAAGCTTACAGTCACAAGGCCATAAAGCATAAGTTACTTCCTTCACCAAAGTCTGTTGCCATGTGTTGGAGCAAGATGGCTGCCAGTCTCTGCGAGGGTGCAGCCTTCCTCTTCTCCCCAAGGTTCTGTGGTCCCAGCTCCTTCCATTCTCATCTATAGGATAGTATAAGGCTTGTCTCTCTCCCTAGGGCTTGTTTCTTTCTGGGCTTTCTCAGCTGTTCAGGGCGATGGTCTTTTCAGCTGAAAACTATCAGGTGAATGCCTTGGCTCTCTCCCTGGGGTTCCAGCATCCAAACTAAACTCTCTGTGTTCTCCTTCTCTGTGTATTTACTTCCATGTGAGAGTCTGTTTTTACCCCACCAAGGGGGTAGGGACTCAACCTGTACACCCTAATGACATAGTCAAATAAAAGCCCTAATCATGATTTAATATATGAAAGTGAAACCTCTGAATCTAATACAATCTAATATGCCTAGAGGAACAGATCAGTTTGCAAACACAATCCAATATCTATTTTTGGAATTCATAAACAATATTAAACTGCTACAAAGCCCAAATAAATAAATGAAGTAGCATGAGATACAAATTAACTTTGTTCCCTGTGTATATTGTCAGCAGTGGAAATGTATTTAATTTCTGTATCTTAGAGATAATATTAAATGACCACAAAACAGCCAGATTTTGATTGATATATAAATGTAAGATGACACTAGAAATACGCAAAGCATTTGGTTTTTGATAAACACCAAAATAAACTATTATCAACTAAGATTTGGAAAATAAAATTTGGGAAAAAACAATCACAATAGCTTCAGACACATAAAATTAAGAATAAATTTAACAAAATATGAACAATTTGTGCACTAAAAACATTGCTGAGAGAAATGAAAGAGGAAAGCTTTACTTATGAATGAATTGGAAAACTCAATATTGTTAAATTCAATTCTTCCCAAATTGATCCATAAAGTAAATGCAATCCGTTTTTTAATTTTTTTGGGTAGAAATCCACAAGCTGATTCTAAAATTTATATAGAAATACAAAGGACCTTAAATAGCTAAAACAATTTTTAAAAAAGAACAAAGACTGCCTTAAAGCTACCGTGATCAAGCCAGTATGGTACTGACATAAGGATAAACAAATAGTTCAATTGAACAAAATACAGAGGCCAGAAATAAACCCACATCTATGTGAGCAATTAATTTTCAACAAAGGTGTGAAGATAATTCAATGGAGAAAATGTAGTCCTTTCGACAAATGATGCTGGGACAACTGGATAGTCATATTTTTAAAAAAAGATCCTTGACCTTTACCTTATGCCACATGGATAAAATGGATCATAGATACAAATGTAGAAGCTAAAGCTATGGAATTTCTTGAAGAAAAATTAGGAAGAAATCTTTGCAACATTGGACTAGGCAAATATTTCTCGGATAGGACACATAAAAAAATCATGAATCATAGAATAGCAAAACTCATAAATTTTACTTCATCCAAATTAAATATTTTGCTCTTTAAGAAAATCACCATTATAAAAATGAAAATACAGCCAGAGACAGGAGACAAATATTTGCAATACATGTATGTGACAAATGATTTGTAAACAAAGTGTATAAAGAATGCTTATTACTCAATCATAAGGAAGGAAACAACCTCATTACTGTGGCCAAAAACTTTAAACATTCACTTTATGAAAGAAGATATTCAAATGACCAACTAACATATAAAAGATTCTTCACACAATTTGTCACCAGAGAAAAGCAAATTAAAACCACAATAAGTTACTACTATACACTTATTAGAATGGCCAAAATTGCAAAGAATTGCATTACCAATTGCTGTCCAGGATAGGGAGCAACTAGAAATCTCAGCCCTGCTGGTGGGAATGCAAAATGGAATAGCCACTTTGGAAAATACTTTGTGGCTTCTCATAAAGTTAAACATACTCTTATTATATGACCCAGCAATTTTACTCTTAGAATGTTTACAAAGAGAAATGGAAACACAAAGACTTGTAGAGAAATGATCATAAGAGTTAATTGAAATGTTCATCAACAGATGAAGAGATAAACAAATTATGGTATATAGCTAAAACAGGATATTATTCAGCATTACAAAGGAATGACTTACTAATATATGCAACAACATGGATAAAGATAAAAACATTATGCTGAGTGAAAGAAACCAGACACAAAGGAGTCCTACTGTAGGTTTCCATTTATATGTAAATAGGCAAAACTAAGCTCTAGGGACAGAAAGTAAGTCATTAGTTGCCTGGGCACTGGGTCTGAGGAGGGGAATATTGACTGCAAAGTGTTCAAGAGAACTTTCTGGCATTATGAAAATGTTTGATATCCTTGATTGGGCTTGTGATTATCAAAACTCATAGAATTATATACTTTAAACGGATGCCTTTTATTGTATGTTAGTTATACTCATTAAAGTAGATTTTAAAAAGTAACATCTTGCTATTTACTGGCTAGTTTTCTCATTTATCTGCTTCTCACAGGAGACGGCAAGCTCCATGAAGATATGGACCATATCTCTTTTATTAACTGTGTACCCAGGGCACAGTGTACTTTGCCTGGCTCAAAGAAGGCATTCAATAAACAATTCTTGAATAAATAAATGAATAAGTGAATAAATGAGCAGTCATTTCCATTCCATTGCCTCCTAAAACTAGTCAACAAATTTGGCCCTTCTTCTTGAACACAATCCATTATAAAATAAATGAAACCCAATGTCTTCTGGGACATATTGGACTCTGAGATCTAGACAGATATGCCTCAAAAATAATGCACAGGCAAAATAATACACAGCCCAGACCCATCCTAAGGTCTGTTACAGGTTGAGATACCTACATCAATTATGTCTGCTTCCACAGAGTTCTCTAACCCAGGTACTGCTCCAACCCTTCTTCACATTTCAGTGAGGTTCTGTTTCTCTACCCAAGAAAACAGTAGTCTGACTTTGATAAACAGATCAAAGTCTGGATAATTCAGGTTTATCCATGACCATCTTTGTTATTCTATATGCTATATTGTTAAAAACTCTTCACTCAAAATATAATTTACATGGTGCTTTCATAATGCCACATATTTACCCAAGAATTCCTAATGTCATTTATATATGAACAAATTCACTTAATGTATGTATCAACTTCTCCTTAAATAAGGAAATTGAATGTTCCTGAGATACCTAGCCCAGGACTTATGGGAAATGGTGGAGGAGCTTGTCTTACTATATAATAGAGGTAAATTGTCAGAAAGCTAAACATTCAGCTAGCACATATAACCCTAATTTTTAATATAATACAATAACAATTGTTATTCATAATGATGATCCAGAGGCAGGGAAAGATTTTACAAAGCCTTCTGAATTATTAAAAATAGATTATTTTATCAACTGGTAGTGTTGCCTGAAATTCTCATAAACTAATGCTATATATAACATAAATTGTATATTAACCAGAAAATTGTAAAGTAACCAATTTCTGACTAATTACAATTTAACAATGGGGGGATGGATGTAGCTCAGTGGTTGAGCATCTGCTCCCCACATACGAGGTCCCGGGTTCAATCCCTGGTACCTCCAAAAAAAAAAAAAAAAAATTAATAAGAAAAAGCATTCTATTGCTTTTCTGTTCTGGAAACACTTTTGTAAGCCTATATTACCACTGCAGGTATTCTCCTACCAAAATGATTTCAGGGGAGGGCTAGGTGGGCCTTCCCACAGGGTCTGAAATGTTGCTACCATCACCATGACTGGCAGGAGGCATCATGGCCCAGTGGGGGCAACAAAGGCAGGAGTTTTCCAGGCACAGCACCATCAAGGTAACCATTTTTCCTAACTTCTAACACCACAAATTAGTTTTGCTTATTCTTACTTACGTTTAATATTAAGCTGTTTGGATTTTTGTCAGTGTAAACCCTGTGTTATTTCCTTGAAGAAGCAACAAACCTAATCCACACATAACAGCCTGGGTGGGTGATATTTTTTTTGGTGGAGATCAAGGATAGGCAATGCTCCAGGTCAGAAATGAAAAGTGGTTGCATAACAGGAAGCGCAAACAACCCATAAACTAACCTACCAAGGAGGCAGGATTAAATAACCGGAAGTGATTAAGGAAAACATATAAACCAACACTCCCATTTTGCCCCCAGGATCACTGGGGAAATGGTAAGGATAGGGGGCCTTCCATTGCAAATGGTGTGGGATTTGAGAGAATATTATTTAATCCCAATGTGAGAGCTCCTTGGCTTATCCCTGTGTTACACTAGGCGCCTGGAGTAGGTAGAAAAGAGGGAACCTCCTATGGACAAAATCATCTGGAGAACTGTGATTCAGAGCAATGTGGATCAGATCCGGCCCCAAGCAAGGCTGACAAGGAAAGAGTCTTAGGTAGAAACAGGAAGCCCAGAAATTCTGCCTGAATCTTTATATTTAAATTCTGGAAAGGTGATATTTCTAAACCCCTCAAACTGGCAGGAATAGTGTGGGGTGAAGGAATCCAGCTGTCAGGAGTTGGGAAAGACAGAGGCCAGTTGTAGTTGGGCAGGCAGATGTAGTTGAAATGGCTGATGCAGTTGGAACACACAACAGTGATACTTAGTCTTGGGAAAAGAGGGACTCAGAGTGGATAATAGAACTAGCAGGGAGGTAGAGAGTGGCAAAGAAATGGAAGGAGGCTATAGTGCTTCACAGTAAGCTGGATATGAAATACAAATAGAACCTTGAGATTTCAACGCAGAAAAACTTGATAATAACACGCGCTTTCAGCCCCCTTCTAAATTCTTTCCTGTCACACGTTTCAATTATGACTGAAAATGGCACTAAAATAGATATTTTCAGGTGTGACTATCACATTGTAAGGAAGTCAGCTGTTTTGGTCTCAAGGAGGGCAGCAGCTTTCTCAGCTGTTTTACTATGGTAGATCTATTAAAGGTGATTAACTTTCAGTAATAGGAAGAGTGGCCTAGTTGTCCTAATTTGAACTCTTATTAGATTTTGTTGCTTTCAGAGAACTATCAACTCATTGGTCGATTGAAGTCTCCACCTTTAAGACGAGCTGGCCTCATTCCAACTCAGTATGTAAATTGAACCTTCTACCAAAGCACCAGGACATCAGGTTAAAGATTGCTATTTTTGAAAGGAGAATATTCAGTGGATTTATCAATAACAAAGGTATGACTAGATAAGCATTTTTTAAACACACAATTCTAATAGAGGATTTAGAGAAATGTTATTTGTGTGAGAGGCAGGGAAAATGGATATGGAAGATGGGGGCAAGTCTTCTTGTAGTAAAGCAGGAATTGCCTATGAAAAATGTGTATAATTTTAGAAAAGAGAAGAAAGAGAGGTCCTTTTTGATGCTGAAGGCTGTAATAAAGACAAAATGAGAACTTACAAATATATATAGAATTTATATACACACAAGCACATGTATATGATATTTTTCTGACAAATGTGATATTTTTCTTCTACATAAATAAAACTATGTATGTAAAGGTTTGGTCAGTAATTGTTTCATTGTTTGACTATATATTCCACTTTACTTAACAATGTTACCCTGTTAGCAAAAGTTATTTTGATTTGGTTTGGTTGGTTTGGTTTGGTGCGTATTGAGTTGGTTTGAATTTGGACAGAGGAGTACTAACAACATGTATTTTTTTGTCAACATTAGTCAACCCATTTCTCAACAGATGCTAAATTTCACAAGACTGTAAGGCAACATCTAAGATCTCTTCTAGAGATGCTTTTAGCACTATCAGTATTACCTTGAATATAAGCTCTAACTCCAAGCCTAGACAAATTCCAATTATCCTGAATGTAGTGGGTAAATATGGCCTGTTATGTTACTATTTAGAGGGTAATGGACTAAGATAACCCAGCTGTTTTTCAGGGACAGTAAGATTCAGAATTCATCTTATCTGCCTTATGCCTCAGGGTAGAAGTATAATAACCATTCCTTGGACTTAAGCTACTGGGCCATTTTGTTCTCAGCTCCATTAAAAATAATAAAAAGTACCTGGATTTTGGAGTCCTGGGTTCAAATTCCAGTTCTATCAACTGCTCAGTGTCCCTGGGTAAGATATATGACTTCTCTGGAGTCCAGGTTACCCATGTGTAATTAAATAAACTAAGAATTAAATAAACTGACATAGATAAAGCACACACAATTTTTGGAAAAAAGCAGCCTCTCAAAAAAATACCAGCTGTCTTCACAAGCTCAAACGGAATCCCATGTGATTTCATCTCAACTAGCTGGGGTCTTCTACTTTGTTTCTGCTGATTTCTATTTCTTATCTTTAAGAGGGAGGTAGAGATAGAAATTAATGACCAGGTCCACATCCTTCTGGAATGGAATGTTGACATGACCTAGCACAGATTTTTGGTATACACAACCCCTTTGAACTCACTGGTTCTATACATGTGGAATCTTCTTGATTCCTTGGGACAGCCTTACAGAAAGATTGCCTAAGCCATGTCCCACTTTGATTTTTTTACTTTAGGTTGTTGCTCTGGACAAATTCTCAATCTTGATGACCTCCCACCATCTCCCCTTCCCTTAAGTGTGCCCCTCCCTTTAATCTCAGTGGTTCTCCCACTGCAGAACTCTATGTGCTCCTCTGCATGCCAGCTGGGGCTAATATACTCCAGGGCACCCTGAGAATGCTTACCAGATGGTAACCTCCTGAAAGCAATTTTTCATTTCTTAATATTACGTCAAAACATAACAACAAGAACACTTAGAAAATAGAGGCTTAACTATTCCTCAAAGTTACTTATTTGGACATTTTTTTACAAGTCCATAATAAAAATTTAGTAAACAAAAATGAATATAAAAGTACCCATAGTTTACATCACATAATTACTACTGCTACGAGCATTTTAGTTTATTTTACTTCATTATTTTTTCCTTAATATGTGATTTGTTTTTCTTTTTTAACATAATTATTATATCATTAAATGCATGACATTTTATATTTTACCTTTTCACTCAACGTTATATTAACTCTTGCAGTGTGATTAATAATCACACTTTAGAGGAGTGGATGTAGGTAAAGTGGTTGAGCACCTGCCTCCCATATAAAGGTCCTGGGTCTGACCCCTGGTACCTCCTAAAAACAAAACAAATGAAAAACCAATTCTCATTGGGGAGCAGAGGTAGATCACTGGTTGAGCCCCTGCTTCCCATGATCAAGGTCCTAGGTTCAATCCCTGGTATCTCCTGAAAAAAAAATCATACTTTAATGGCCAAATTGCCAAGTAGATATAATACTATTTAGTCAATGTTTCATTTTTGTATAGACATTCAGGTTGTTTCCAAGTTTTGGCTATCATAAATAACATTGTGATGAACATTAATGCATAAAATTCATTATCCTCATATTTATAATTTATTTTTTGAATCCACAGAAGTGAAATTATCGGGTCAGAGTGGGCACATTTTTTGTGGCTCGTGATGTATTTGCCAAACTGCTTTCCAAAGGTGATGTAAAAATGTATGTGGAGACTAGTTCTGGCTATCTCTCAGCTTCTCAAGATGGACCAAGCTCCACATAGAAGTTGGAATTAAAGGACTTTTAAAGTGACTTTGATGGGAAGCGGATGTGACTCAAGCAACTGAGCTCCTGCCTACCACATGGGAGGTCCCTGGTTCAGTTCCTGATACCTCCTAAAGAAGACAGCGAGCAGGCGCAATGGGCAGGTGCAACAAGCTGATGCAACAAGCTAACACAAGACATACAAGAAGTAGAAAAAACAATGAGAGACACAACAAAACAGTGAGTGGAGGTTCCCAGTGTCTCATAAAGAAGACGAGCAAGACAGCGAGCTGATGCAACGTGATGATGCAACAAAAGGCACAAGAAGAAAAACCTAATGAGAGACACAACAAAGCAGGGAATGGAGGTGGCTCAAGCGATTAGGTGCATCCCTCCCACATCGGTTTCTGGTGCCTCCTAAAAAGAAATAAGGAAGACACAGCAAGTGCAAACAAACAACAAGGGGGTAGGAAGGAAGGAAGGATAGGTGGGAGAGAGGGAAGGAAAGAGGGAGGGAGGGAGGGAGGGAGGGAGGGAGGGAGGGAGGAAGGAAGGAAGGAAGGAAGGAAGGAAGGAAGGAAGGAAGGAAGG
>JAKSZT010036119.1:21190621-21237254 GCA_026826555.1 Tolypeutes matacus | reverse complement strand
GGAAGGAAGGAAGGAAGGAAGGAAGGAAGGAAGGAAGGAAGGAAGGATAAATAAGAAAAGTGGCTTTGCCGCCCCACTGTCTTGTCACTTGAAATAAAATTTGATGAATATTCCACCCAGTTTTGTCAAGTCTGTTCTGAGTTGCTGTAGATATATTTACTCATCATGAAATATTTTCTGGAATAAGGTTTGGGAATAAATAAATAAATAAATAAATAAATAAATAAATAAATAAATAAATAAATGCCAACTGAGCACAGAGAAGTTTCTTGAAACTGTTTTAAGGTGTTTTTGTCAACATAGTCTTCTGGGTATATATTTTAAATGCTAATTGAGTCATAGCCTCAAAAGCCTCAACTTTTTTTCCTATAATCCTCTGGGGAAATTGCTATCTTTATTGCCCTATACAGACAATGGCCCCTTGGTACATCAGTACAGCCATTTGGGAAAGCATGCAAAAATAAGTTACCAGGAAATAAAACAACTTATATATTTGAGCCTAATAATGTTCCTCCTAAAAACTAATTCTAGAGAAAAATACTTATTAGCACTAAATGCTCAAAAATAATTTAAAGATTCAGCAGCAAAGAAATGGTTATGTAATTTATGGAGTATCAGCTAAATAGAGGTAGAAGAGAACATTTGTGATATTTTTCGGCTCAGTATCCACAACCTCTTTTTCCTGTAAAGATATCTTGAGTTACATGGAGTAAAGTTGTGAAAATGACACCATTTTCAAAATAGTCAAGAATAATTGCTATAAATATACAGCTAGAAAGAAAGATTTCTGGCAAATACATTTTGACAGGAGAAAAAAGTGAGGATTAAACCTGTGAACAAAAGTAGCCTTTCATCCTTTTTGTGTCCTGATTCAATAGCAGTTCAGACCAATATCAAAGAGCATTTGAGCAGAATAAAAAGTGAGTTAGAACAGAAGCTTAAAAATTACTTTAGTAGGACTGTTGAGAAATCTAGCTTTATTTTCTGACATATTATCTAGGTAAGTTCATATTAATGAAACACTCATAATGTTTAAAAACAAATTAAAGGGAGTGGATGTAGCTCAAGTGGTTGAGCACCTGCTTCACACGTATGCAGTCCTGGATTCATTCTCTGGTCCCTCCTAAAAAACAAAAATAAAAAATAAAGAGCACATGGGAGCAGATATGGCTCAAGTGGTTGAGCTCCCACTTCCCACACGGAAGGTCCCAAGTTCAGTTCCCAGTGCCTCCTGGAAAAACAAACAAGCAAAACAAACGAAGAAGCCAACTCGGGGAAGTCAATGTGACTCAGTGGTTGAGTGCCAGCTTCCCACATATAAGGCCCTGGGTTCAGTCCCTGGCCCCAGAACCTCAAAAAAAAGCAAAAATTAAAATGACATATATGTCTAATTCATTAAGATAGTAATGTTCACAGTGGGAAAAATGGTAATATGTCATGATTATAAAAAATACATATTCTCACTTATCTACATTAAATATGGTTCTCAATTATTGATACTTAATAACACTTTATTTTAACTCTGATTTTCTTGAAGGCTTCATTCAGCATCATCCCTTCATTTACTTATTCAGAAAGAATATATTTAGTACCTACCCTGTGCAGCTATTGCTCTAGTCTACCTTATCTGTGTGTATTTCATAATGTGTACTCTTCAGGTAGGAAACTGTTAATTTTAGTCCAATAAAAAATATAATTAGGAAAGCAGGCCTGCCACAAAAAACAATTATATAGACAACCATAAAACTTAAAGTTTAGAATTTACATATTTATGTTAATTCTCTATATTAGGATGAATACCTTACCATGTCTGCATCAGTTTCTGAAAGTGAACTTTTATAAGTAGTACTCAAAGACAAAGGGAAAAATACACCATAAAGAAAAACTGAAAATTCAAGAAACACCATAGCCTAGGACCATGTAAGTAGGGCAATAAACTATTCCAAAGAAACATAACTATGAGTGAAGGCATTTTTTTAAAAAGATCTTACTGGAAATCATACATTACAGAACAAATTAGTGGCTTAAGATTACCAGCTTTTTTGAAAAATATTTTATGTAAAAGGCAATGGGGGGACTATGCTGAATCCATCTAAGTATTTATTTCTAGTAGATAAGACATTTGTGGAAATCATTGTCCTTGACTCTGTTAGGTCATAAAATATATGTCTACCCCAAAACGTAAGCAATTTTAGTGAAATATTGCTTTGAAAGAAATGCTTTGTTTGGTGCCCCGTAGGGATCCAGAAACAGTTCATCAAGAAAAAAGAAAACCCTTAGACTTGTAATAGAGTGTTATATGGAAGTTCATCCTCCCTGGGCTCTCCAGAAGCCCTTAAGCATGCTTGCTAATATAATCTCCCAGTTCATCCTTCAAATCTGCTCTTTTCTTGGCATTGTCTCTCCTAACAGCTGAGGGCTTTGCTCTTTGTGTTTGTGGCCTCTCCCATCTTCAGTATGGGCAGTGAATCTTTGATAAAATGTTTAGAAGCTTTGGCAAAAGGCTCTGTATGCATAATTAGGAGAAGGGGTCAACACACTTCTAGATGCATAAGAACTGATTAACTTTGTATGACAGCACATGACAATTAGTCCATGGTAGACATGGACCAGAACACACTGAAACAGACAGTAGTCTGTGGTTTAGTCCAGTTCACTCCAGCAGAAAGGAAAAGAGAGACAAGAAGCTATTTTATGTGATTAGGGAAAAGAAAAATCCATACTTCTCATATGGGAATTTCTCACATGTTTTCTTAATGTACCTGAGAGAAGTTGAGAGAGACTATTAAGCTGTTAAAACTACTAACATATTCTCCTTGGGGCTGGGAGAGGATGAATTTCCTAATTTCATCAGAACCGTTAATGACTTCAGTTCCGTTCTTTTTCAACAGAGGAAGTGAAGGGATTCTTCATTGCACTACGATTCTGAAAAACATTAGACAGCAGTAGAAATGATTTGTAATCATTCTGAGGAAAGAAAAACTTTTTGTTTTTTTCTCCTCACTCTAGAAATAACTCTCGTTGTTGAAATTCTAAAAGCTCTTTAAAGGCTGGATAATTTATTATAATGGAACAGACTTATGTGTTAGCATTTCATAATAACTGGGAGGCTATCTTTTTCTCCCAGGAGGTTTATTTCCTTAAAGGATGCTTTCGCCTCTAACGAAGATTGTGGTTTTATTCCAACTGTAAACTTAGGATAGAACTGAAGAAAACTGAAGAGGGACAAATTCTCTCGCACTGTCCCCCATTTTCCATAATTTTTATAAGGAATCTTATCCTCACTCAAGTAGCTAAGCTCAAGACATGTCAAAAGAAGGTCAAATGTCAAGTAAACAGACCAGAATCAGGAAACAAATCTTGAAAGTAGGATAAGGTACATTGTTCAACACCCAGGTAATTTGAAATGCGGTGGGAGAAGGAGGAAGTGACAAGCAGAAGAGGAAGTACAAGGCTCCAGAAACCAGAAAAAGCAGGGAACTCCACCCTTGAAAGCAAAACACAGGGCGCAAACCCTTTGTTGGGCTAGAGAATGAGCTGAAGAAAGCTACAGCTATTGTGCTGGCAGAGCCACCCACAGATTCATTTAAATAAATGAATTAACCAATCACAAGTACTGGGAAAAAATATTTTCTAAGGTTTATGTGTAACTTATTTGAGTAAATTTAGTAAATTTCTACTGAAAATTCTTTTAAAAAAAAAATAACTTCTTAACTACCAAATCCTAAGTTGTGAATGGGAGCAGAAGAAATCAGGGGAACTAATGCTAAAAGAAAAAAAAGAAGTATGTATCTCATTTCCCTGAGAGAACAGAGATCACATGTCTAGGTAACGGAATAAATTAAAAATAAGCAAAAGTAAGATTGCTAGTGGGGATGCAAAATGGTACAGGCACTTTAGAAGACAGGCTGGCAGTTTCTTAGGCTTGCTGTACAATCCCATAATCATGCAGCTAGGTGTTTATCCAAATGAGTTGAAAACTGATGTCTACCCAAGAATCAGCATATGGATGTTTATAGAAGCTTTATTCATATTTGCCATTATCTGGAAACAACCAAGATATCCTTCAGTAGGTGGATGGATAAGCAAACTGGGTCGTTCATACAATGAAATATTACTCAGTGATACAAAGAAATGAGCTGTCAAGTCATGAAAAGACATGGAGGAACCTTAAATGAATATTGCTAAATGAATGAAGCCCATCTGTGTGATTCCAACCATATGGCACTATAGGAAAAGTAAAATTATAGAGACAGCAAAAAGATCACTGGTTGCAAGGGAGGGGGAAGGGATGAATGGGTGAAGCATGGGAATTTTAGGGTGGTGAAAAAATTCTGTATGATCCTCTAATGATGGATACATAAAATTTTGCATTTGTCAAAATCCATAGAACTGTACAACACAAACAGCAAAACTATGGACTTTAGTTCATAATAATGCATCACTATTGGCTCATTAATTGTAACAAAGGTATCACACTAATGCAAGATGTTATTAATAGGGGAAACAGGGAGGGGGTGAAGAGGGTCTCAGATATGGGGACTTTCTGTAACATCTGCTCAATTTTTCTGTAAATCTAAAACTTAGAAAATAAAGTCTATATAAAGACTATACGAAATCTATTCTTTTTAAAAATAGAAAAAGAAATCAAAACTATTTACTCTGACTTTAGATAAGGCTGCCCTGGTTGCAACTCTAATATTATTGCTTTTCTTTGCCATTCAAAATACTAAATACAAGATTCCCAAGTCCCAAATTCCTCACAGATGGAGAACTTATATATATTTTTTGCCTGATATTAACATGTTGTAATATTAACATATATATTTGTTCAGTTTCAAAGAAAACTTATATGTGTTTTATACATGTAATACTACTTATATTCAAATTTCACATGAGGTTTCACTATTCTGAACAGTCCCATGTTACATTTTTTTAGCTTTCCTTCTAGTATTATACATATCTTAGACTTTCCCTTTCAACCACTGTTATATTTCAACCACTTTGTTTGTACTGCTAGCTATAACACTATGATGGGCTTTCACCTTTTCTATTCATTTCCAAAGACCTTATTTTATTTATTTTCATTTTCTATCCCAAGTTAGGGTTAATATATATTTCTTCATATGTATCTTTCTTGTATTGTGCTTCACTCTCTGATTCAATCATTATTTATGTACATCTCTCCTCACCAACTAGATCATAAGACCTCTGAGATGAGAATCTATTTCTCCATAAATACTTATACAATAAATGAATTCTGAAGCAACAGTAATGTAGAAGTTTAGAGCTAGAAGGGATGATGTTGATGTCTGATGAACTCTACTAGTCTAGGCAGGCCACCTTGAATATTTATTTTCAGATTTCATATTTAATAATTTTTGTTCTGTTTTCCACATTTATTTTTATTGCTCTCCCACCATCCCTTTGGTTAAACTCCTCAACCAAACGAAGAAACATTTACAGGATATTGTGAATAAACCTAATTATTGATTTTAAAAGGAAAGGAATCAGTTTCTTTAAGGGGAATGTCAGGGTGGCCATACAGTCTGGCAACTTAGTCAAACATACATCCTAAATGATTTATGCAATTATGTTACCATATGTGATCTGTGCAACATGTTATCCCTGATCAGCAATGAACAAGGTGTGTAAGGGAGTATTTCCATCAACCTCTCTCTGCACATGCATCTGTGATGTGTTGCCTTGGATGTTTCATGTCTCTGATTTTCACTTAAGAAATAAGCCTACAGCTCAGGCTTATTACAGGAAAAGTAATTGAGAGAGTCCATACATTTAAAAACAAAACAAAATAGAAACCTATCTTTCCAGAATTTATTGCTATCCTGACTATGGAATAATGAGCACAGGCTTTGGATACTTGGGTTTTAATGATATCTCAAACATTTACAAGCCATTTAAACTTTGGCAAACTACTTACGTGCTCTAAACCTCAGTTTTCTTAAAAATAAAACGGGTAACTACCTGTACAGAGAATTATTGTGAGAATTTTAATCATTACCTTGATCCAGAAAATTCCTGTTAGAATGTAAGATCCTGCTGGCTTGTTCACAGCTATACCTCTAATCCCAATCATAGTACCTAGAAGATATTAGGTGCCCCATAAAATCTTTGAGTGGGGTGAATACATGATTTTCTATTTGACTAAAAAAAAAAAAAAACCTTGACTCATACTAAATTATTAGTGATTTTCTACCTGATTTATACTGAATTATTGAGACTAGCATTTATAAACATACACAAAAAAATTCGTAATAGAACCCCACACATACAATTTCAGTTCTAAGATCTCATTTTTTAAAAGACCGGAAAATGATAAGCATCCATTTTAGAGGACTCTAACACCTTGAAAGCAGGAAAGGCTACTAAACCAAAGTGACAGGAAAATCAGATGAAGAAGTACACTGTGCTTGCTCTTTCTGTAAGCTTTCTCTCTAGAGGCAAGCAGGGTTTTGTGTTCTAGAGACTTTTGTTTAATTGGAAAGGAGTTGAATTATTTAAGAAAGGGAAGGTTTCACAGGGATGTACTAGAGTGTAAAGGTCTGACTTCAGAAGAAAGAGAGATTTCTAGGAGACTAGAAGATATCCTGAGAGGCAGCAGGAATTCTAGTAGGATTGGGCAGTGAATGCTTGAGGACTAAACTCTAAAAATCAAAGCCTTGAAAGTTTCAGGAAACATATGAGAGTCAGAATCAAGAATGTCTGGAGGAAATGGATGCTGTCAGCTGCAGTCTCTGGCCTCCCAATGAGCCATGTTAGCCTAGACAAGAGGCATCTTTTGAAATGCCTCTTAACTTAACCCCTCTTAACTTTTAGGTAAGGGACAATGTTTAATTTAATTTAGAAAACTAAAATAAAATTACTTTGTAGTGGAACAACCTTATACCCAGGACAATAAGGTAAAATAACAAAACAAAACAAACAAACAAAAAAAACCTAAACCTATCCTGCTTTACCAACTTGTTTCCTCTTGAACTTGATCTATAAGTCAACTGGGGATCTCTGAGGATTTCAGGTTGCCACTGTTACGGAAAAAGAGTTAAAAAAAAAAATAGAGATAAGGTGGGGCCACAGCTCCTTGGTTAGAGTAAACATCATCTTATTTGCTCAAATGCAGAATAACAGAAAGGTGGCACTCCTTACAGCTTGGAAAGCTAGTTTTGTACCTGTTACCAAAGAAATTACTTGATACAACACGTGGTAAAGCCATTTTCCTTACCTTGTGTAGACAGATGATACAGGTTGAAAAAAAGCAACTAAATTCAGGATGATCCTCAATAAATTCATGCATAATAAATGGGAATGTTTAGAAATAGAAATAAACTTTTTCCATACCAATGACTACAGGTGGTAGGGAACCTCCCTTTCTGTCAATGTCAGATATCAGAACAGGATAGAAAACTGGGCCAATTGGAAATAGTCCATCTTCCTCATATTTTCCTAACTGCTAAGAGAGGAAGGCGTATAAGCTCTCTTTTGCAAGGAGTCAAAGAAAGAAAATGTAAAACCTTTTTGGAAGCCTTTCTATTCAGAAAATTGAATTTGTCGTTGAGACATTTGTAGAATATTCAGAAATATTTGTATTTGTCATTGAGACATTTGTAAGCGCTGTCTATAATATACTTATTGCAAAATGTTCAAACATGAATCTGTTCACCCAGCAGATCATTATCAACTGCCAATTTCATACCACTCTTTTATCTTCCCCCCTCCTATACTTGACCACAATAAAAAAAGAAAATTACAATGACAGCTCATCTTGGATGTGTTCTTCTCAGAATACATTTACTTCCTAGAATCCATTCCCTACTCTGGCTAATGATTTCCTCAGTAAATCTTAGCTGAATAAAATAAGTTTAGCCTTTTGTTTTAACTGGGGAGAAAATCCAACAAAAATAAGCTATTTAGAATATAAAATATATTTCTAAAACAGCTATATAGCTTAGGATTATATACCACTAACTACAGGTAATATAATAAGAAGAATACTAATAATGGTCCTGGACTTAGTCACTTTAAAGACTTATCGGACACTTTAATTTTATATTCCAAGATACTCTCAAACAGAAATCACACTATATTTAGAACTTCAAATCTATTATAGACCATTCTTGGAAAATTCTTTAGAACATTTCAGTTGTTTGCCTCCTTTGATTAGGTGTTCAAATTTTTTTTTTTTTTTTTTTTTTTTTTTTTTGCCAGCTTTGCTGTCTAACAGACCAGTCATGCTCAAGAGCATCACGTACTCAAGAGAAGGAGAACCTAGAAAGGAAAAATAATATTTACTGAGTACCTCTGATGTTCCAGGAAGCTGTTGGTTGCTTTGTATACATTTTGTATAATCTTCTCAACAACTCTTCAAAGGAGGTACAGTTTTCCCTATTTTGAAAGAAGAAAAAGAGACTGAGATGTTAAATCACCTGCTAGAGTGTAACACAGCTAGTAAGCAATAAAGTCAAGAGCGGAGATTGAAACCCGTGGCCATGTTCTTTCCACTAAAATGCATATCTCCGCAAACAAAACACTTCTGCTTCCTCCAACATTCTTCCTCCCATTTTTCCTGGCTTAGTTAATAATACACCTATCATTCTAAGTCCTACACTGAACACTCAGTCATCTGCCACTCTTCTCTTTCCCATATAGCTATCCCTTCCTCCCTCCTCCATTGATCATCATATTTCCCCATCTCCACCTGTCTTGCCCATCTCCACTGTGAGTACTGTAGTTAAGGCTCTCGTAAAACCTATTAACTACTTACTAGTATTTCCATAGTCACTTTTCCGTGGAATGGGAAATACATTCTCCTTTCCTATTACCAAGGTTATCATTCTGGTACACTCTTCTGGCCACTTCCCTCTTCAGCTTAAGTGGTTCATCAGGTCCCTTACAAAGTGGTCCCAGCCTCATTTCCAACTTCATTTCCTGCCCCTTTGGACTTCTCACCATTTCCTCACTCACTAGGCTCATGATATTGACTTGAACTAAAATACTGTTCTTCCCCGTATTCTCTCTAGAATCTTTCAAAGCCCTCTTCAAACATCCTCTCCTGTCTTTAACCTTTCCCAGCCATCTTATCTTTTCTTAAACACAATTCTGTTCTCCTTAATTTGTGAGTTTTTGACATTTAATGGCATACTTGTTTTATAGCACTTAACAACTTGCACTATAATTATTTTTCTGCATGCATATTTTCCCTCTAAATTATCTATTACAGGCACTCATTATATTGTATGGTGTATTGTAGGTATTAAAAATTATTGAGTTTTCAGACAGAAGTTTCATTTGCCATTAAAACAAGAAAAATATCTACTTACATTGGCAAAGAATCTATTAAAGGGAACACAATATTGGGGAGTGTTGGAAATAACAACGATTTATGGTCATTGCAGTATTACTTAAATAAAAGGGGGAACTTAAATGATTGTGCATAAATGTTTTTAAAATAGATTTCCTCAAATAACCATCCAACTATAGCTCTAATCTTCAAAGGCACAAAGAATACAGTGTTCTGATATTTTATTGGGATAAAATAAAATATGTTTCTGGAAATTCTAACCAGTAGTTATAACAAGTTTAAAGTTTAAAACAAATTTCTTCCAGAATGGTTCTTTGTATGGAGTGTGTTAATGAGTCTAACATAAACTCTTGTAATAAATCTAATCTTATTGCAGCTGATAGTAGCGATTCTCTTTTATAGAAAGTGTGTTAAGCACCTCCTTAGAGAGTAAATATATATTAGATAAAGTATGTACAATACTCCCTAAATGCTAGAAAAATAAGGGAATTAGGAAGCTTCTGTAAAAAGGCTGAAAAGCAAAAGAAAAATTCTCCTTAAAATGTTTTTAAATTGTTGTTGAAAATTAAAACTAACAAGGCATTGAAAGCCTACAGCTGCTTCTTTATTAAAAAAAAAAAATGGCACAGAATTTCTTGGTCTTAAATAAGCATTTTAAAGATATGTTTATTAGAGAGCTTAAACACTTATTCAAACAGTAATTGTTTCCCAAACATTAGTTTAAGAGAGAATACTCCTCTCTAGATTTTTTTTAAGTCAGAGTATCTTGCAGTTTTCAGATCTCTTTTCCCTCCCCACTGGTCTCCCTAGCCAAGTTACATCCATGTGATGACCTAGGAGAAATATCTTCTCTTATAACTTTGTCCAGTCCTCCACCCGCACATGGGAAAGCAGAATTAATTGCTCCCCAGCACTTTATAGACACCTGTAATATGGTTGTTGCATTTTATGATCACTATTTTTTTATCTGTTTTTCCTACTAGACTGACAGCTCCATGTGGACAAGAACCAGTCCTAGTTTTAGGCAACAAAAACAAAACTAAGAATAAACATTGCAAAGTATTGTGGTGGAATACTAGCAAATTGACAGTGCAAATAGATTTCAGTAATAGTCCTCTACTCAGGGAAAAAATTGTGGCAGTAATTTTACCCTGAAACTTATACAGCAGCTTATAACTACAAAAATCCAGGCATTGAAAGGCTGCCATATAATGAATACTCAATAAATATTTATTGGAAATATTGAAAAACCTAACATTGAGGAATTGAGGAAACCCTAACATGTTGGAGGAAGTGAGGAAAATGTATCTTCTATTAATATGAGTGCTTAATGGCAAGGCATCATAAAACCTGACTACACAGTGAACTGTGTATGCCCCACTCTGACAGCTTAGATGTACAGATGTGCTAAGCTTGAGCTGTCTTTTTCAACCCGTCACTGCTAAGTAGGCTTCCTACGTTTTTCTAAGGAAGAAGAATGTGTAACCTCCTAAATTAAGGTGGTGGTGATGGGGGTGGGGGGTGTTGGTAAGAAAGTGCTAAGATACTGCTCAACTCCTTTGGGCTCAATTTAGCAAACAATGCTTCTGAGGTAATGTCTCTTCCCAGAGCAGAATAAGAACCATGAGGACTTTAAGTAGGCTCTGCCAACTCCCAAGACTCCTTTATGAGTCCTGGGGCCCTTTGAAAACCTGATGGAAAAATAGATGATCCCTTTTGCAGAAAAAGATGTACATACCCTTACAAAAATTTGCCTACTATATCATGGGATTCAAGGGTTTCCCCGAAGTGAGGGTAAAGACCCCTGAGGAAATCAGGGGAGCTCTAGCAGAAGTAGCCAGACTGCTGGCCTTTGAAGATCACAATCTCAAGTAGAACTTTCAGGGAGGAACTAGGTATAGTCTTTCGGGGCCCAGTCAGTATCCCTCTGCAGCAGCAGCACATCAGCAGTTGGGAAGTGAGGAAGTGGCTGCCAGATGCTAAAAGCATTTGGGGACTGCAAGCCAGAGGCTTGCTGCCGGAAAAGAGCCGGAGGCAGGAGGTTCAGGGCAACTGTCTGCTCTGATGGACCCGTCCGGAGAGTTTCTAGGCACATAGGTTGGAATGGCTCTTCGCCACTTTCCTTTAGCTCTCTCCTGGAAGAGGCTTTGGGGAGATAGAGTACAGGCACAGCTCATTTGACTGCAGTTTGCAGATATTGCGGTTTTCACAAATCGAAGGTTTGTGGCAATCCTGCGTCCAGCAAGTCTATCAGCGCCCTTTTTTCCAAAAGCATATGCTCACTTAGGGTCTCTGTGTCACATTTTAATTTAGGTTATGTACATTTTTTTTTTTAGACATAAGGTTTTGCACACTTAATAAACTACAGTATTGTAGAAACATAACTTATATGGACTGGGAAACCAAAAATTTTGTGACTCACTTTATTGGGATATGTGCTTTACTGCAGTGGTCTGGAACCAAACCTGCAACATCTTCGAGATATGCCTGTAGAAACTTTTGAAACCCGTGTTTTTCTAGTCCAGCACTGTTCCTCTTAACAATCTCATGAAGCAAGCTACTGAGGCAACTCAACGAAAGGATAATCAAAGTAACATTCAGGGGGACCCAACCACAGCCCAGATCAGAACACCCAAAAAGACTTTAGATACTGTTTCTGACTATTATAAAGAAGGTTAACAAGAGCAGTCAAAAGGACTTACTGATACTATAATATTTTACTATTCCCCTCTATCATGAGTTTACTAAAACAACACAAAAGTATAGGCTATTTTTTGGATCTCAACCTAAAATATAAGGAAAAATATTTTCTTCTTATATTCCACAGATGAGAAACTATGTGTTGAATATCTATCAGGAACATAATGCAATGTCTGCCTTGTTGATCATGCATTTTGCAAAGGATTGTTTTCTTTTTATTTGTTCTAGGTTTACATCTGGGGCCATTATGGTAGTTTAGGGGGTTGCACAATATTTATTTTGGCAGAGTGGTCTAATTTTTGCAAAAAAAAAAAAAAAAAAAAAAAACGTGTGTGTAATCCTGTAACTTACCATACCGTAAGTAGAAAAAATGAAGCTTTTGCGAGAACTTGTTTTGTTTTGTTTTGTTCTGATTTTAAAATGAGATCAAGAGTGATTCTGGAAAGTATCTAATGTTTGGTCATTTAGAAATGTACCAATAATTGATTTTTTATTGTATTTAACAGACTTTTTTCATTTGTATATGAGTTCCAGGCACCAGAATTTTTTCAGTTTCCACTTATTCATGCTAACCACCAGGAATAATTTTAATGGACACTCTAAAGTGTACTATGTTTGGTACGAGGTGTTCCGTATATTTCTGTTTTGTTTTCCTCCTCAATGTTTCCTCTCTTCTGTTGACACAGACCACAGCCTTCTTCATGACTGCATATCAATGGTACAGTGGTAGGAAACTTGGCACCTAAAACCCTGCTTAATATTTGGATATTAAACTAAAAGGAGTTTTAGATAATCCACAGGGTAAATAAATCTTGTATTGTTAATTGAAAATTGAATATATACAGTAAATCCAGCTTAATAAAAATGCTGATGGTAACCTTAGGTAAGTAAGACCTGTGGGAACAGAGGGGAGCAGAAAGTTCTTGTCTCCTTTAGTGTATCTTTCCTTGCTAACCTCTCCCCAGCATAACTTTAACATACTTTGGTCCATTGCCACCCAGGGCTTTAATGGTGAAAAGAAGATGACAGGAATTATTACTGTTTTGTTTTTTTAATAATGATTTAGGGGAAATCCTTTGAGGCCCTTCTCCATTAGGTCCCAAAGCCTGGAAAAGGGGAAGGAATAAAAAAGGAAAAATGGAATTTCATTTCTAAAAATTGAATTTATTTTTAGGAACTTTCATGATATATGTCTTTATAGATATTTGTTTACTTATTGAAAACACCTCTACTTTAATGGTTGATTAAATTATGGAGAAGTTTAGTTTGGGAAACATGACTTTTTACCGTGAGTTAGGGAACAACCTGAAATAATCTCTGGCACATGGTTCTTTGTTAAGCAGATTCTTTCTGCTTTCTTTCCTGGCCTCTTGATTTCTTTGTTATCTCTTCCTAGCCAGTTCTTTCCTCCTCCTTTTCCTACTCAGCCTTGCTCCCTTTGATTTTTTTTCAACTATGATGTTTTCTTTCCCAGGTAACAGCCAGACTGCCCCTCATGACACCTTTGAGGAAATCCTTTCTTTCCCTTATTTTAATACCTCCTTTCTAGAAAGTCTCTTTTTCTAATTTCCAGATATTCAGAGGTTACTCTTGCTTCTTCAACTTTCCTGCCCTCGGGAGGCTTGTTCTTTAATTCTATATCAATCATGGCCCCTCAGGCAGACCTCTCAAGAGCCACCTCCCAAATGACAAACTCTTTTTTTTTTTTTAAAGATTTATTTATTTATCCCACCCCCACCCTGTTGTTTTTTGCGCTGACTGTCTGCTCTGCTTGTCTTCCTTTCAGGCAGCACTGAGAACTAATCCTTCCAGAGTGGAGAGAAGCTTCTCAATCTCTTGCGTCACCTCGGCTCCCTGGCCTGCTGTGCCTGTCGTTGTCCCTCTTCTGTGTCTCTTTTTATTGTGTCATCCTTGCTGCGCCAGCTCTCCACATGGGCCAGCACTCCAAGTGGGCCAGCTTGCCACACGGACCAGCTTGCTTTTCACCAGGAGGGCCCGAAAATCGAAACTTGGACCTTCCATATCATAGACAGGAGCCCAATTGCTTGAGCCACATCTGCCTCCCAGATGACAAACTCTTAACTACTGATGAGGTGAAATGAAGGGAGGGAGTCCAGAAAAACAAGGGACCCAAAAGCAAAAAGACAAATTAACAGCAAGTTTATTCAATACCGGCTGTGCATTTCAGGGCAGGGGAGCTGATAATAGGTCACAACATGGAGAAATCACTTTGACAGTGTAACGTCTGTCATGACCAAGGGCCAGGCCCTGTCTGTGCCTGGCGCCAGTCCTGTGGCATCAATTTATATCTCTTTAAGGACCCTTGGCTTCTGATAAAATCACTGATGTAGGGAGTACAGTGGAAACCACAATAAATACCCCTGTTCACCTTCTAATCCCAGGAACTGGACCAATAACAGAAACTTTTCCCCCAAGGGGTGAAAATAACTATCCTTAAGGAATATTATTTATAAAAACCTCACTGTTAGGGCAGAATGAAACCAATATGAATTGGATGATTTTTCACTCGATGACAACATTTGCGACAAGAATTAACTTAAGTCTTCCCAGAAGTGCCTTTAGACTGAAAAGCTCAAAGGGAAGAGAATAAATTCAGAGCTTTAGAAAGGCTATGGATTGTGAATTTTTCATTCATGAATCACTGTTACTGAGTGTGGTTTTGTATTTCTTAATCTGAAGAGAATTTTAGAGAATAAAGCAGTGACTAAGAAAAAACTGGAATGGCAAAGCAGGCATTATATCAATGACAGAATTCCAGGGTGATAGTGGAAAACAACACTGTGACTGATTACAAAGTCAGATTGTTTTTCTACCAAAATTCCCTTTTTTGAGATCTGTCAATCAAGTAAACGCCATTCATTTTTTTTTTTTTTAAGTGAGATGCCCTATTAAAAGTCCAGTCTTTCCAACATTACCCATCTTTCTTATTGCAACCAAAAGTGGTATTGTATATATGGATAAAATTAACCCTTGTAACATCACATACTATATGGTATTATACATAATCATTTTTAGCAGGGTAGTCCTAAACTGAAGGCATTTTAAAAATATGGTAACAGAGGTAGCTCATTGGTTAAGCACCAGCTTCCCACTACATGGTCCCAGGTTCAATCCTCAACCCTGGTACCTCAAAAAAAAGAAAAAAAATGGTTTACAGAATGTATACATATGATATTCATTCATGTTTATAAAATGAATAATTGTAAACTTAAGGTGTTTCAAAGATGCAATATAATAAGGCTAACCTGGATATTCCCAAGCTTTCAAGACTTTGGAGTTGTCCTTTCCTTTAATAACTAAATAAAAATCATTCAACTCTCTACCTTGCATGATTGCAGACATCCATGTCCTTTTCACATTCTCCTCTCTTAATTTTTCTGAGAACCTCAGAGAATGTTTGTACATATCTATTGACCAATCTTGGGTGTCACTATTCATTTCTTAATCTTTCATAAGCTACTTTATTTGTTGCTGGCAATTCATAGGATTCAAGGACTAATGACATCCCTTGAAAGGATGTTGCTACCTTCACATTAGCCTCAGAAGGGGAATCAGTGACACTCACATCATAAGCTCAGCTCAATTGTGGTCAAAGAACCATCTCTTAATTTCCTACAGCAATGGATAAGCCAGACTTCCATAGACTTCCATAATTAATAAAGCTTCACAAGAAATTTAAGTATAAATACACCAAATATAAGATATGGACTATAGATAGCAGTAATAGTATAATGATGTTCCTTCATCCTTTGTAACAAATGTGTCACAACAATGTAATGTGTTGGTGGTGGGATGATGTATAGGAATCCTGTATAGTATGCATGATTGTTTTGTAAATTCATATCTTTAAAAAAAAACAAATTTTATTTTAAAAATTTAATTATAAAGGAATCACACAGAAGAAGAAGGAGAAGGAGAAGAGTAATGTGTTAACTGCTTCTAAAGTACCTTGGCCTCACCCTTTCATGAAAAGTTCCCTTCTTGCCATCTCCCTCCTTTCCCTTTGGCCCAAGTTTTGAGACCTAGACCTCTGCAAATCAGGGTTTTTACTCTGTTTCTTTTCATCCCCCCAATGACCCTTGTCTCCTGCCCCTATCATACACCATCTAGAGGAAGCAAAGAATCAGTTAACATAATAATCTCTCAGAATTGTCTTCTTGCTCAATAACTATTGAGCAGAGCAATTATTTCTTCTTTGTGTCAGCCTCCTCTTTGTGTAAACTTTTCCCACCAGATATGCTCTGGACTTTACCTTTGTATAAGTAATAGTTCTGTTAAAGTGATTTTTCCAAACAAAATGAGAGTCTCTACCCAAAACTGAATTCTGCTTATTCCAACCTTCTCCCATCATAAAACTGCACTTTAAAAAAATTTTTTTTCGCTGCACATGTATGAAATCACTGCAGGCAGTGGAAATGTGCTATTGGAGCTTAATTGTTTTAGACATCAATTTTGGAAAGAAGGTGGAAGAAAGAAAGGGAAAGAGGCAGGGATGGAGAGAGAGAAGACAATAGTTCTAAGACTGGGGAAGAGAAGGTAACACAGCAAAGGAGAGACACAAAGTCTTGCATAATACAACTGGAGTTTCGATATCCTATACCATTAGGAACTTCAGGGCACTGTGTGTATGTGTGTTTATTTTATTGTTGTGGTATACCAAACTACTGAATTCAGTAGAGTATTATATATAACAATGAAACCACAGTTTTATATCCTTGACAATTATTTTAAATATAAGAAATGCTCAAGAACTTCTGTACAGTGAAGTAACAGTACAGCAAATTCTACTCCTTTTTTTTTTTCCTAGATTTGAAACAGAGCAAAGGCCAGTAGGAAGAGAGAAGCTCTATCTTGATTATTCTTGAACTGCTTACTACAGCTTTCTCGTAGAAGGATGAAATTCAAGGCCATTTCACCAGGTTGACCCTTGATCACCATGTTCTGGTAGACAGAAGATCTGGTCCAAAGTGTTAAAACAGTAGCAAAGCAAGCATGCATGTGTTCTAATTATGCAGTTAATAAACATGAAAGAAGGTAAGTGTATCACAGTCATACTAAAAGCAACTTTGTATGTCAGTGACCTTGATGTCAAGCAATAGAACTTTAGGTTGATAGCACTTCCTCTTCCCCAGTCCTCCTCTACCAACCCCATCTCTTGCTCCAACCATTTTACAGACACCTTACATTGAAATAGCTACAAATTAGAGATAAGCAAATTTTTAATAATTGCTGTATTATTGCTCCACTGACAAGGAAGCTAAGGCAAGATGTCCCCACAACTGACACCTGTGACTGTCAGCAGCAAGCATTCCCATTAGAGATAAGCACCTGGGAGTTTGATAAGCTCAGGTGACAAAGGCTTACTTGCAATAAACAGGACATTATTAAAGATCTCTTTTTATTTGGGAGGACCAGGTACAAAAACAAATATATTAACAAGAAGATTTGTTTGGAAAAAAGTTTCTTCTTTGCAGGACTATGTCCCACTTAGAGTTATACAAAGCATAGAATCCTAGAATAGGAAGGGAATTCTCAATCTTCCGATAAGAAAGCTGATGGCTCAGAGAGGATAAGCAATTAGTTCGAGGCCACACAAATGGTAAGTGATAGTGACAGGACTAGAACCCAGGCCCCCCAGACTCCCCTATTTCATTTGTACCAGTGATTCTCAGATGTTGGTACACTTAAGAATCACCAACAGTGCTCATAAAATGCAAGCTGCTAAGCCTCATTCTCAGAGAATCCAGTTTGGTCATCAAGAGTGGGACTTGGGAATCTGTATTTTGACTGAGCTTCCTCTTGTGATTCAGATGCAAGGGGACCACACTCTAGAAAATACACTATACCATCTGGCCACTGAAAAAGGCACCAACTTTTGTTCATGATACTTTATGTACATTTTTATTCCGTCCTTGGTTAGCCTCTCACATCCCTTCTTTCACAATCAGGCTCATGATTGAGACTGACTTAAAGAGCAGAAATCATGTTTAAGCCTTCAATGCATTAAATTTTGTATGTTGCATTTTGTGCAGGGGTGGATATGCAAAGGATTGTCTCCCATATAAGGAGATGCCACATCTTTTAAAGAACTGCACAAGTGATATATGAATATATACTCATTGAAACATTTAGAATATATGGGCAGAAAATATAAACTAAAAAGATAAGTTCTACCTTGGTCTTTGCCTCATCTCACTCTTCTCCCTAAAGTTATTCACTGCTAAATATTGGGTGTGTACCCTTCAAATGTTTTCTATGTATTTACATACATAGGTGCATGTGTATGTGTGTACTATTTCCCTTTTGTTTTTGATAAATGCTGCTTATCAAAAGATCTAGGCTTTTTTTTTTTTTTTTTTTTTTCATCATATAGGTAGCAGAGAAAACTGTCACCAGCACAGAGGCAATCAAACTTAATTCAAGATACATGACTGTTACTGATAATTGCAGCATTTGCTTTTGACCATTTTAGAACTGAAGGCTTCCTGAACCTCCCTCACCTCCTCAGTAAGTGGTGCTCTTCAGTAATATAAATATATCTTAAAATATATCTCTGAGGATGCTAAAGGAAGAGGAAAGAGCTGGAAGTCACATCGTGTAAATGCACGAATATTTTTATACAGTCCTCACTCAAACACAAGGTGCTAAATTAATTCAACTCATAAGCTTTGCATGACTGAGAATCTGTTTCCTTGAGAAGAGGTGCATGGGGTAGACCTGAAGGTGCAATGGGGGGTGCTGTTATGCATTCACATAAAATATAAAGCATTCACTCTGCTTTCTCACCTTCCAAACCCTCACAATCCTGCTGCTACTTTCAGCACCCTTTGAAATTGCTCTTGCTAAGGTCATCCAAGACACCTAGTTGCCAAACCTCATCCTCAAACTCTGCAGCATCTGTTGGTTAAACATTTCTTTCTTCCTTCTGCAAAAATTCTTCCTCTATCCCTTCTCCTCTGGTTCTACTGGAACTCTTGAGTATTTGTTTTCAGTCTTTACTCAATTCTCTTAAATACTCATTTACCTACAGGTTCCAGCCTAGGAATGCTTTTTATCTTGCTCTACATCCTCCATCTGATGGAGCTCAGAGAATCCCAAAGCCTCAGCAATAATGCCCAAGTTTGCATCTACAGTGCCCATTTTCCACTGAGCTCAAGGCCCACCTCTTAAATAGCCTCCAGTATCTCAAACACAGGTTGGCTAACATAGAACTGTCTCCCTCTCCATCTTTTCACACAAGTCTGTTCCTTTTAATTCATTTATTACTGTATCAGATCCTAAAATTAGAATCTTCACGTCATTCCTCACTCCTTCCTTTACCTTGTCCTTCACAGCAGTCAATTAGCAAATCCTGTGGATTCAACCTCCAAAATATTTGTTTGCTTGAACACTACCTCTCTGTGCCCTAGTCCTCAACATCTCCACTTGGACCAAAGAAATGGCTCCCTAGCTGGCATTCCTATAAGGCAATCTTTTCCACCTATGATCCCAAACATTTTGCACCAGAAGTATTCATGTTTGTGAAGTGTATAACATATTATCTCATTCCCAGTTAATAACCTTTATGGCTTCCCATTACCTACAGGATAAAAATCTAAAACCCTTAATATGCTTTCTAATCCTGCTCCAACCTGCATTTCCAGCCTTATCTCTTGCTACAACTAACTCAGCAGTTATCTCCAAATGCAGTGCTCTTATTCATCTATATTTTTGATAATTTCAGTGCCCTCAGTCAGAGTGCCCTCCTCCTCCGCCCGACAATTCCCTCGGTATACAAAGTAAATGCTTTCTAACTGTATCCCCTGCAACATGCTCCACAATGTCTTGGAAGGCATCTGCACCATCCCCTATACTCCCACTTTGCATATACTTCTACTGGGACATTTTTTCTAGCATTCATTCACATATTCCCTTAGCCAACCTGTAGGAAAGCATCCATGAGTGCTGTAATCCAGGCACCATTTCTAAAGTCTGCTAACCTTGGTGTCTTAGTTTGTCAGAGTGTTATCACAAATACCATACAATGGATTAGCTTAAACAAAAAACATTTATTGTCTTATAGTTTTGAGCCTAGAAGAGGCCCAAAATCAAGATTTTGGCAAAGTTTGCTTGTTTCCGGAAGACTGTAGCATTCTGGTGCTGGCTACTGGCAATCCTTAGGGCTCCTTGGCTTTTATCTCTGCTTTCTGTCGCATGGCGATGTCTTCTCCTTTCTCATTTCTGTGACATCCCAGTTATCTTTATAAGGCCTTCAGTAATCCATATTAAGACCCTCCCTCATTCAGTTGGATCACACCTTCACTAAAAATAATATCTTCAAAAGATCCTATTTACAATGGGTTCATACACACAGGGCATAGATTAGGCTGAAGAACATGTCTAAACTGAGGTACATAATTCAATCTACCACACCAGGTAAACATACTAAACTGGGAACTCTACACCAATGTCCAGCATGCATTACAGCATCTTGTATACAAAAGGTTCTCCACAAACATTTCTTATTAAATGAATTGATGAATGAATGAAACACATCATTGTAAAAAATAATAGCCCCCTGTAGAAATTATCTTCATCTCATTTCTTATTAAACTGGCTACTATATAGTCCCAATTACAAGCACTGAGCTGTATTTCCAGCATGTGTTCATTCATTTTTTAATTTAGTCATGTATTCAATAACTCTTTTTTTTTTACATTTTTAACTTGATTTTGTACATTTAATAATTGAAAATATAAACAATTAAAAACTAAAAAGTAAACACAGATGAATATATACATTTCTCAATTAAATTAATGGATACACATAATTTTTTTTTAATCAAACAATATATTACACAATATATTTGGTTCATAGTAATACATTCACTCATACAGTATTTGTCCTTTTGTGTCTGGCTTGCTTCACTCAACATAATGTCCTCCAGATTCATCCATGTTGTCATATGCTTTATGACTTCATTTCTTCTTACAGCTGCATAATATTCCATCATGAGAATAGACCACAGTTTGTTTATCCATTCCTCTGTTGATGGACACCTGGGTTGTTTCCAACTTTTGGCAATGGTGAATAATGTTGCATGAACATCGGTGTGCAGATGTCTGTTCGTGTCACTGCTCTCAGTTCTTCTGGGCATATACCCAGTAGTGGTATTGCAGGGTCACGTGGCAAGTCTATATTCTTTAGGAACTGCCAAACAGTCCTCCATAGTGGTTGTACCATCCTGCATTCCCACCAACAGCGAAGAAGTGTTGTAGTTCTCTGTCTTTTTAATAGTGGCCATTCTGATAGGTGTGAAATGATATCTCATTGTAGTTTTGATTTGCATTTCCCTAACCATGAGTGATGTTGAGCATTTCTTCATGTGTTTTTTTGCCATTTGTATTTCTTCTTCGGAGAAATGTCTATTCAAGTCTTTCGCCCATTTTTTAATTGGGTCATTTGTCTTTTTATTGTTGAGTTGTAACATCTCTTTATATATCCTGGATATTAAACCCTTATCAGATATGTGATTTCCAAATACTTTTTCCCATTGAGTTGACTGCCTTTTCACCCTTCTGACAAAGTCCTGTGAGGGCAAAAGTGTTTAATTTTGAGGAGGTCCCATTTATCTACTTTTTCTTTTGTTGCATGTGCTTTGGGTGTAAGGTCCAAGAAACCACCACCTACTACAGGTCTTGAAGATGTTTCCCTACATTTTATTCTAGTAGTGTTATGGTCCTGGCTTTTATATGTAGATCTTTGATCCATTTTGAGTAGATTCTTGTATAGGGGGTTAGATAGGGGTCCACTTTCATTCTTTTGGTTATAGATATCCAGTTCTCCCAACACCATTAGTTGAAGAGACTGTTTTTTCCCATTAGCGTGGGATTGGTAGGTTTGTCAAAAATCAATTGACTATATAGGTGAGTGTATATTTCTGGATTTTCAGTTCTATTCCACTGATTGATATGTCTATCTTTATGCCAGTACCATGCTGTTTTGACCACTGTAGCTTTGTAATATGTTTCAAGGTCAGGCAGTGAAATTCCTCCCACATTGCTCTTCTTTTTCAGAATGCTTTTGGCTATTCAGGTGCACTTACCCTTCCAGATGAATTTGGTAATTGCCTTCTCTAATTCTGTAAAGTAGGCTCTTGGGATTTTGATTGGTATTGCATTGAATCTATAAATCAGTTTGGGCAAGATTGACATCTTCACAATATTTATTCTTCCAATCCATGAACACGGAATGTCTTTCCATTTGTTTAGGTCTTTTTAAATTTCTTTTAGCAGTGTTTTGTAGTTTTCTGCAGATAGGTCCTGTACTTCTTTGGTTAAATTAACTCCTAGGTATTTGAGTCTTTTTGTTGCTATTGAAAATGGAATTTTCCTCCTGATTTCCTCCTCAGATTGTTCAGTACTAGTGTACAAAAACATTACTGACTTTTACGTGTTGATCTTGTATCCTGCCACTTTGCTGAACTCATTTATTAGTTCAAGTAGCTTTGCTCTGGATACTTCAGGATTTTCTAAATACAGGATCATGTCATCCACAAACAGTGAGAGTTTTACTTCCTCTTTTCCTATTTGGACACCTTTAATTTTTTTGTCTTGTCTAATTGCCCTAGCTAGAACTTCTAGTACAATGTTGAATAACAATGGTGACAGTGGACATCCTTGTCTTGTTCTTGATCTTAGGGGGAAAGCTTTCAACCTTTTCCCATTGAGTATGATGTTGGCTGTGGGTTTTTCATATACGCCTTTTATCATATTAAGGAATTTTCCTTCTATTCCTATCTTTTGAAGTATTTTTATCAAAAAAGGATGTTGAATTTTGTCGAATGCCTTTTCTGCATCTATTGAGATGATCATGTGGTTTTTTTCCTTCAATTTGTTAATGTGGAGTATTACATTGATTGATTTTCTTATGTTGAACCAGCCTTGCATGCCAGGAATAAATCCCACTTCGCCGTGATGTGTAAGTCTTTTGATATGCTGTTGGATTCGATTTGCAAGTATTTTGTTGAGAATTTTTGCATCTATGTTCATGAGATTGGTCTGTATTTTTCTTTTCTTGTGGAATCTTTATCTGGCTTTGGTATTAGGGTGATGTTGGCTTCATAAAATGTGTTGGGTAATTTTCCCTCCTCTTCAATTTTTTGGAAGAATTTAAACTGGATTGATGTTAATTCTTTTAGAAATGCTTGGTAGAATTCACCTGTGAAGCCATCTGGTCCTGGAATTTTCTTTGCTGGGAGATTTTTGATGACAGATTCAATCTCCTTAATTGTGATTGGTTTGTTAAGTTCTTGTATTTCTTGTTGTGTCAGTGTAGGTTGGTTATGTGTTTCTAGAAATTTGTCCATTTCATCTAGGTTGTCTAGTTTGTTGGCATATAGTTTCTCATAATATCCTCTTATGATTCTTTTTATTTCTGTGAGGTCATTTGTAATTTCCCCCTTTTCATTTCTGATTGTATTTATTTGCATTTTCATTTTCATTTGTTTCACTATATTTACTGATTTCACTTGCAATTTCTTCTTTGACCCACCGAATATTTAGGAGTGTGTTGTTCAGTCTCCACACCTTTGCAAATTTACTTTTTTCTTGTCTGTTATTGATTTCTAGTTTCATTCCATTATGATCTGAGAAAGTGCTTTGTATAATTTTAATCTTTTTACATTTATTGAGAGCTGTATTGTGACCTAACATGTGGTCTATCCTGGAGAAAGATCCATGGGCACTTGAGAAGAATGTATAATTCGCTGAGTTTGGATGCAGTGTTCTGTATATGTCTGTTAGGTCTAACTTGTTTATCATATTGTTCAAGTTCTCTGTTTCCTTGTTGATCTTCTGTCTAGTTGTTCTATCTAATGATGTGTGAGGGGTGTTGAAGTCTCCAACAATTATTGTAAAAATGTCTGTTTCTCCCTTCAGTTTTGCCAGAGTTTGTCTCATATATATTGGGGTACCCTGGTTAGGTGCATAGATATTTATGACTGTTATATCTTCCTGGAGGATCGTCCCTTTTATTAATATATAATGGCCTTCCACATCTCTTATCACTTTTTTGCATTTGAAGTCTGTTTTGTCTGATATTAGTATAGCTACCCCTGCTCTTTTCTGTTTACTATTTGCATGGAGTATCTTTTTCCAACCTTTTACTTTCAGCCGGTTTGTATCCCTGGGTCTGAGGTGAGTTTCTTGTAAGCAGCATATAGATGGCTCATGTTTATTTACCCATTCTGTCAGCCTGTATCTTTTGATTGGGGAATTTAATCTATTCACATTCAATGATATTACTGAAAATGCACTATTTATTTCCTCCATTTTATTCTTTGGTTTTCATATGTCATCTTATTTTTGTCTCTCTTTTTACTCTTTTGGTTATCCTTTCTGCTTTTCTTTCTTCTATACTCTCCTCCAAGCCTCTCTCTCCTGTCTTTTTCTTTCAGGTTCTAAGGCTTCCTTTAATATTTCCTGCAAAGGCAGATTCTTTTTTGCAAACTCTCTTAGTTTCTGTTTGTTGTGAATACTTTATACTCACCTTCATATCTGAAGGATACTTTTGCTGGGTAAAGAAATCTCGGCTGGCAGGTTTTCTCTTTCAATTTCCTAATTGTATCATACCATTGTCTTCTCGCCTCCATGGTTTCTGAAGAGAAATCTGCACTAAGTCTTACTGGGCGTCCTTTGTATGTGATCATTTGTTTCTCTCTTGCTGCTTTGAGAATTTTCTCTTTATCTTTTACATTTGACATTCTGAATAATATGTATCTTGGTGTAGGTCTATTTGGATTTATTCTCATTGGGGTATGGTGTGCTTCTTGGACATGTAAGTTCATTTCTTTGGTGAGAGTTGGAAATTTTCAACTATTATTTCCTCAAATACTCTTTCTGCCCTTTTTCCTTTCTCTTCCCCTTCTGGAACTACTATGACAAGTGTGTTGCTGTGTTTTATGTTCTCATTCAACTCTCTGAGCCCCTGCTCAATTTTTTCCATTCTTTTCTTTCTCTGTTCTTTTCTTTCTTTAATTTTACCTGCTCTGTCTTTGGTATCACTTATTCTTTCTTCTATCATTTCGAGTCTGCTGTTGTATGCCTCAAATGTGTTTTTTACTTCACTTATAGTGTCTTTCATTCCCATGAACTCTGTTACTTTTCTGTTCAGGATTTCAAATTCTTCTTTGCGTTCGCTCAATGTCTTCTTGATGTCATTTATCTCTTTAACTTTATTCTCTTTCATCTCATTAATTTAATTTTGGAAATTTGTGCTCATCTCACTGATTAGTTCTCTCAAATTCTGCATTTCTTCTGGGACTTTTCTGTATTCCTTTTCTTGGGCCATGTCTTCTATTTTCTTAGTATGGCTCATAATTTTTTGCTGGTGCTTAGGCATCTGGTTAGGTTGTATTTTACTTAGATGCTCTATCTCTTTCTCTTTTATGGGGTTTTAGTGGTAGGAGTCTGTGAGTTACCACAGCTCTTTGATTTTTGGCTCAACCTTGATTTTTGGGATTGTTCTGCTGGTTGCTCAAAACTGGGCACTGGACCCAGTAATTGGTTGTAAGGTTGTTTCCTATGGCCTTGGGCAGGGAGGCTATAGAAGCCAGGAAAAGACTCTCCTAACTTATTAATTTTCTTATGTGCACTTCCTTGGTCTGCCAGGAGATGGTGCTCATTGGCAGCTCTCAATTCAATGCCTGGTCAGAGCGTATTTGTTGTGACACAGGCTGGATCAATGTGATAGAGCTTCCTGTCTCCGGGCTAAGAGACTTGTAATTCAAACTTTCTGAGACAGTTCTCCAGACTTCTCTCGTAGTGCCCCCCTTTTCACAGCCAGGAAATATTTCCACTCCCTTCTGAATCCTCAACAATCAGTCCCTGTTAGTAGCGGAGGATATTGGAAGGTTTGTATATCTTTAGTCCCTTGCAGGCTCCAAGGCAAACAATGGCGCAGCCCCACCCGGCCTGGACAGGGCAGACCAAATCTGGGAGTCAAAAGCAGGGTCAGCCCCAGGCTCTCTCTCCCCTCTCCTGTGGAGTCCTCAACAATTAGTCCAGGCTAGAAGAGAGGGAGGTTGTGAGGGTAGGATTTCACCAGTCGTTCCTAGGCTCCCAGGGCAAACTGCCATGTGGAAGGGTCCCTGGGGCTCCGCAGCCCAAATTTGCAGGTCAGAACCTGAGTCAGCCTAAGGCTGTGTCCCTCTCTCTCCCCTTTCTGGGAGTGGTAGATCCCTGGAGCCCCCTTTATCTGTGGTCGCAGGCCCAGGGGATATTTTAATAAAGAAAATTTTTGTTTCATTCTCTAACAAAATTTGGCTCCTTTAAATGCCATATTTAATTATTTTATTGTCATTCTGGAAGCTTCTCTGGGCTTCTCTTACCTAATAATCAATTGGCAGAACATATTAATGGGAGTACTATTATTAAAGCCGTGCCCAATAACTAGACCCACAAAGGAATTGGCAGTTATTTTTAAAGGGTTTAGTAAGTGATGAAAACTACAATCTTATCCTTTTGGAATTCTTTTATTATTATTTAGGATATAAATTTCTTCTGGAAATAAAATAACATAAAATAAGAGCTAAATAATAAATTTACTGATTTAAACACTGAAAATTCTCATCCTAGAATATGGACTAAAGAATATTCTTGTAATACCATATTTGTGAATGGCATCACTTGGAATGAGAGATTGCTTCAAATCAGTCAGAACATTTATAAGGCAGAGTGAGAGGGAGAGAGAAAGAGGGATAGAAAGAGAGAGAAAGGGGTAGAAAGCACACACATCTGCACAAGAGCGTGTGAGAAAAGTTAGAAGCAGGCAGCTAACTACTAGACTGTGAGAAATACTTTCCTTCAGCAACTACTTTTACGGATTCCTTAACTGTCAAGTTAATCAAAGGAAAAGCCAAGCCCCTACTACTGACCCAGACACCCAACACATCTGCCCAGGAGAAAGAAGACAGGGACTGCTGTAAGATGCCTCTTAGGTCACTTAGTCCCCACTCTGACAGCTAACCCAATTTACTTCCACCTGCCTCTGACTTACTCCCACAGAGACTAGTTCTCCTTTAAAGGAAACATCCCCTGGAGGCCATGGCTCAGAAGAGCTTGAATAACCTACTAGCACTTTCTTGCTGATGATATTGGTACATGTCACCCAAAGGTTTGCCTGGATTCAGACCACTTCTCACCCAGTCCCTTTGTCTAAATCCCTGAACCCCACGGAACAAATTTCTGAGCAGTATCAGTAGCATGCTGGAATTGGCTCATCCTGGCTCACAAAATCAGATTGCTAAATTTTTAGGAGTTTTCCAAGTCTGTTTGCCTCACATTGATAACTTGAAATTGGTCAGGAAAGGAATATTTACACCAGGGAAATTGACAAATGCTATAAATTAGGGCTCTCCCACCCTCACTCCAGAGTGTTGTTAAACAGTTACCACCACAAAACTGCTTCCAACTCACTGCCTGGCTTAACTTGGAGAATTTGCCTGCTAATTCCTGCCTTATCTGATTTCCTCGATGTATCATCTTACCTACCTGACTCCTACTTCCTGGCAGGTTCCTGGTCCTGTTGCCTTTTAATGTACCCTTTCTTGCCCTTCTCCTTGTCTTAGTATGGCAATATAGTCGGCAATGGCTACCTCAGCAGAAGCAGTAAATATCCCTCTAGTCCAGAGGAGGATCCGATTTCAGAGTATGGGCAAACCTGAATCTACAGGTGAATTGTCCATTCACAAGCTCTTCAACCACCCCATTCCTTTTCTCATAAACAGCTGCTCTTCCTTGTGATATCCCTAATAAAGACAACATGCTTCCTGCTTAAGAAAGCTTCTCTTGCCAATATAGATGACCATTTCAAGGAGAAAAAGAGAAAGTATTGGGAGCAGGAAAAAAATATGATTCACTGACTTTTATTTATTTATTTATTTAAATTTTACAGTATCAATGCAAATATTCTCATTGACCTGATTTTGTAATAATCAGGGTAGGTTAAACATTCGCTATATTAGAAACCATGCATGTGTCCCCAGACCTAATTTTTCTCCCTAGGTCTGATTTTTAGAATGCTGGTGATAAACTAAATCTGATTTATTATATGATTGCCCTGTATGGGAAAAGACTGTAACTCTAGGTATCTTTGGTCAACCTTAAGAGATATAGCAGGGGGGACAGATGTGACTCAAATGGTTGGGTGTCCATCTCCTATATGGAGGGAACTGGGTTTGATCCCCGGGATCTCCTGGTAAAAAATTTAAAAAGAAAAATATAGAAGGTGCGTGGGCCACCAGGCACCCTTATGCGGATGTGCTGTCAGGCCCCACGAGCCACACAGCAAGATGATGACGTAACAGGAAAGCGACACAAGGGAGAGCCAAGACGAGATGGGCTGAAAAACCAGGAACTAAGTTGGCACAGGCTGTAGGACACCTCTCTCCCACATCAGAGGTTCCGAGGATCAAATCCCAGTGCAGACAGGAGGAAAGGATGAGAAGAGAGGGCAGGAAATGGACACAGAGAGTTACCAGCAAATGGACACAAAAACAGCAAAAACAGGGGGTGGGGGTGGGGTAAAAAGGGATAAAAGTAATTAAATAAATAAATCCTTAAAAAAATGTATAGGGGAGGAAGATATGGACTATAGTAGTAATACTTTGACAATGCTCTTTCATAATTTCTTAACAAATGTTTCACAGCAATGCGAAGTGTTTGTGGTGGGGTGATGTGTGGGAGCCCTGTATGATGTTATACATGTTTGTTTTGTAAGTTCACAATGTTTACTGAATACTTATAGCTTATGTATGTTCATGTATGAATGATATACTTCAATAAATTGTTTAAAAATTTTTTTCACTATATCAGTAAGGGTAGCAAGAGACCCAATTTAGCCCTGAGCTGTATCTCTGGTTGAGGTTTAATTCTGAGTGGCATGTTTGATGAACCAGTGCAGTTACCTGCTAGAAGTCTCTTTACAAGAAAGAGAGTTGTCTCCTGGGAGACAACTGACTCTAGAAAACTAGGCACTATGGGCTTTTCCCAGTACCAAGCTTTTCTTATGCAGGGGAAAGGTAATTCTGAGATGAATGCAAATCAGAGGTCAGGTAGGGTCACCTTACCTTTTAGGAACTGGATAAGGTTGCTTTAGCCCACCTATTTCATAGATTTGTCTTAGGTGCTCCTCAAGATTTCTGAAAAAAAATTAGGGTGTTTAGCTTCCATGGTTTCAGCTCAGATTTTGTGCCATTGCTTTCATCAAATTACTTTGGTTTGAGGGTGATTTTGCCATCAGGCATGTGGTATTCCTCTCCTCCACAATGCTAACACAATTAGAGGATTCAGCCTGTTTCTTTAATCCCCCATTCCAGGTGGGGAGTTGGCAGAAACAGAAGCAATAAAAGCCAAGACATTTCTGCATACAGAAGACTTCACTAGGGAGAAGTCAATATAGGCACCCAAAACAAATTAAAATTCCTAAAAATTCTTTTAGATATTATCAAAGTAGGGATTTACCCCCTGCCCTGCAGCCCTGTATGACTTACATCTCTTTTGTCTCTCTCCTTTCTCTGTCTCTGTCTCATGCCCCATTCCTCACAAGGGTAATAATAATATTAACAAAAATAATTCAGATCACCCTAACCTAGGCCATGCAAATCAGCAGAACAAAGAACTTTCTTAAAACAGATTCCACACACACACATACACACACATACACACATCCCCTGCAAGTCAGTTGTGCAATAGCCCCCCTTGTTTAAAACAGTGTAGCTTCTATAACTCATATTTGTCTCCTTGTCCATCCCCACTGATATCATGTCTGAAACCCACAAAATTGGACAAAGTTGAGAGAAAGAGGCAAAGCTATAGGTAAAAGTGTTCTTTCACTTAAGCATCTGAAGATATCTGGACCCAGATGTACTGTTTTGGTTCTGCCTCTAACAAGGTATAAGCCAAAAGAGACAGAGCACATTTGCAACAGAGCATCATTCAGCATGGACACCCAGAGGACCTGAGGACTCCCTATGCAGTAGAAACTCAGCTGAGCTTGGTGGAAAAGAGTGGTATTGGGAAAGAGGCTAAGGTAAGAAGCTGAAGTGAGTGGAGATACCAGAAGAACTAGCCTTAAGGTTAAAAGTGGCAGAATCAGACAAAAGCAACACTACTACTGAAGTGGGACACTTCATCCAGAGAGAAACTCAGCACCCAGACAATGTGTTTAGGAGAGGAACCTTTATTTCCGGCCAGCCGGGGCCTCCTCCAGCAGTATGGAGAGAAGCGACCCCCGGCTTCCCGTGGTGGGTTTTTATAGGGAATTTTAGCAGGGTCAGCATGATAAAGCAACTTTTCTTTGTGTTCAGATATCAGATTAGTTGATTAAAACAAAGCATTAGTTTTTTGCGCCAGAAAGGGTGAGGGGCAGCTTCAATTGTCCATATCCAGCAGAGCAAGCAAGCAATATTACAGAAGCTAATTTTTGCGATTAGCATCGGCGTTAAGGGGGTTTGAGTTAATCTTTACTAGGGGTGGGTTTTGCCATCTCCATGGTGGCGTGACTGGTCAGGCACGGATGCATATCCGGGGTATTGTTTTAAGCAGGTTTTGTGGGCCTTAGGAACTTCCATCAGTGTTACTATGTTTAAAAATCTCCATTACATTACCCCAGCAGCAATGACCACAGACTCCACAGTACCTCGTGGAAGAAGCCTAGATCTAGAGAAGAGGGAATAAATGGTGAATGGCAACAAAAGCCAAATAATAAGACCAGCAGGTAAGCAGAGAATTCTTGGAAGGGGAATTTATAGGGGTCTTATATCCTTTATTATTAGGAAGGGGAAAGAACCAACAAATTATAGGTTACAGCTGGAAAATTTTTAGATAAAATTCTTAAGTAATTTTTCAGCTTTCCAGAGTTGAGTACTAAGCATGATTTAAATTGCTAAAAATGTTCATTTATTTGATCATTCAGTAGTTATTAAATATTTATTTTAATTCTATTAACAGTTGAGGCTTAGAATTTGTAAGTATGATATTGGGCTTTGCTTTCATAATTCTATCTGTATGAATTTTGAAGAAATGCCAACAATAAAAAGTAAAATACTCTATTTATAGAATTTTGCAGCCATGATGGGTTAGCAGTGTAAAAATTGTTTAAAGAGTAACAACCAAAGCATTGGCAAATATCATTAAGACAAAAAATATTGCCTAGTATTTAGGCAAGAAAGGCAAAGTTGTAGAATAAAACCTTTAGATGAGATAGTAAGGATGACAGGAGGAAAGATAAAGTGTCCGAGTTTGCATTCAGAGGATCTGTACTGGCTGTGGGTGTAATTCAACACAGTTAAGAATAATTAATAATATGGCTTTATTTTTATACCAGCCATAATTTTCAGTGATAATAAGTGGATTTATCTCCCACAGAACCCCATGTGAAACCTGGTGGATTTTTTCATGATCATATATGTGTTCTGCAACTGAGCCATAGAGAAGTTTAACTATAATGTTATACATGATAACTTGAGCATGGAAAAATGAGGAATGTGTATTGAGCTAGAGGAGGCAAGATATTTATGTGATTGGTCTTCTAATAAGACATTTTAGAGACTGAGCATTTTATAATTCATTATTCTACATTGAGATTCAGATAGTCTCTGATACATTGCAAATTGTTTTGAAACAAATGCCTCAGTTTCAGCTGGATTTAGATAAGGCAGAGAATGTTCCAAGCAGTGATGTGCCAGTAGAATCCATGACAAAGGAATAGAAAAGCATTATCAGAATGAAGTCATCTTTGATCCTTCACATTCCACATTTGAGTAGTTGCCTAGTTCTGCCCATGCTAATATTCTACTATTTTAAATAGTCATTCCTTACTGTTTCAAGGACACCAAGTTTGGTCTTCATTATCTTTTGCCTGAAACTATTAAAAAATATTTCTGCTACTAGGCTCTCTTTCCTTGAATTTCTCCTACTCTGTTGCCAGAATTATTTGTCTGAATATAAATCTTATGACATAAATATACTCAGAACTTTTGATGGTTACCTATAGTTTACCAACTCACATCTAATCTCATCAGAATAATGTCCAAGGTGTAATCTGATCCAAGTTTACCTTTCCATCAATGCTCTAAGTACTGGCCCTCGTACAGTAATACTCAAATCATCCTGAAGTAGTCAACGTTTTCTATAGATACATTGCATTTTCAGCCATCTTTCTTTTTTTTTTTTTTGTACACACCCAGTGAGATTTATCTAGAATGTCATTTCCCCATACGAAATTCTTGTGTTCAAATTCTATTCTGCCTTTAAATGCCATCTCAAACAGCTTCTTGACCATCAAACACCTCTGGTCTTCAGGCATAAGTGATCCAAAAGAATGAAATTTATATCCACAGAAAGCTATGAGTTGTCCCAGACCTTTTACTGCAACTCTCTTAAGGCATTTAGTAATTTGTATTAGTTTTATGAGTTTTATTCATGTAATTGAGGATATTTTATAAGTTCAAATTTATAATTTTTATTATTCAAATATTTTTATTTTTAAATTAATATAAAATCATTGCAAAAATACTAAATGCATAGTTATGAAAATTGGAAAATGAAAGTATCCATCATACCATCAGCTAGAGGGATAGACATTATGCTTAGAATTTAATAAATGCCCTACAGATGCTATAAATTTTTGAATGACTTAGAATTTTCTTTGCATAGTGGTTGCATACCTTTTGTTGATTTTTTTGTTTTTAATATTATTATTAAAGCTTTTTTGAGATAGAGTTAACATACCAAAAAGGCACATATTTAAAGCGTACATATGATAAGTATTAATTTACATATGTACTCATAAACTCTTCGACCTACTCAAGATAATGAACATATTCATGACCCTAAAAGTTTCCTGAACACTTTTGAATCCCTCCTCTCCCACTCTCCACCAGTGTTCCCAGGCAAGCACTAACCTGTTTTTTGACACTTATAGATTACTGTTTGGATTTGCTAGAATGTTTTATAAATGGAATCATACAGTAGGTACTCTTTTTTTCTGGTTTCATTCACTCTGCATAATTATTATATTGAGATTCATCCATGTTGTGTATAGTAATAGTTCATTTCTTTTGATTGCTAAGTAGTATTCCATTGCAAGGCTATACCATGGTTTATTTATCCATTTTTTTGTTGTTGTTCATGGATATATGGGTTGTTTTCATTATTTATGTACTACAAATAAAGAAGCTGTGAAAATGGGTGTATGAGTTTTTGTACCCATTTCTCTCGAGTCAATAATGAGTAGTGAAATGATTGGATCATATGGATGGTATATTTTTAACTTTTGATGAAACTGCATATGGTTGATAAGGGTTTTAAAATTAAACCTTAAATAAAATGAAGACAGAAACTCAATAGTAAAATTAAACCTAATTTTATATCTGCACAAGGTATAAAAAGTAATACCATACAAGTTTAAACAAAATAATGCAAAACTCATTTGGTATTCATATATGCAAAAGCATGGATTATTCAACCCTTAGAACTATTAAAATCCTGCCCCCATTATTGAAAATGATTAAGAATTAAATATAATTCCACTTTAGTTTGAAAACTTCCTGTATTAAACAACTGCACAATCAGAAATTACTCCAAAACTTGTTTAAACATAAGAATCCTATCAGGTTCTTGTTTTAAAAAAAAAAAAAAAGTTTCCTGAGTACTACTCCAAAACTACTATATCAGGATCTCCATGAAGAAGGACTTTGGATATTATGACAAGCATCCTCAGTAATTTTGCAGTCACACAAATCTAGGAAAATACTAATTTGGTATAGCTTCTCTTTTTTAATAAATGAGGAAACTGGTCTAGAGAAGTAAAATATAGATGGATGATATGGCCAAACTGTTAATTAAATTTCCATTAAACTGTGTTGTCCTATGTTATAGTTTAAGAAAATGTACAGAATAATTAAAGGTTGATAAGATATCTCCGTAATAAAAATAGATGGCTGTATTTATGTAAAATAGAGTGGCAAACAGATGTATTACAAGAAAACATTAACATCTATTGTAAGAATCATTTTCAAGACATTAAGTACAATTTTCAACTATATGGAGCATAAAAAAATATCAAGCATATGTTTGTAGAACATACCTAAAAACAGTCAACTAAACAAAATAAAAACAACTGTAAAAATGTTCTCTAGTCTATAGGTGCATATTGGAAGTCATGCCAGGTAATACTGTAATTAGGTTATATAACTAGGTTAATTACTGCAAGAAATAAATGCTTTTGCCCTCCTACAATTGTATTGGTCCCCATATCAATTACTTAGTGGTTCCATATCAAAAGACTCAGAAATATATCATACCTAGAAACATCTTTTATTTTCCTTGATAAGTTTAACTTCTGGTTTACTTTATTCCTATCCACTCCTCAACAGATATTCTCAGATTGTTCCATACTGATTTTACTGCCCAAACTTCATAACTCTTGATCTTTTCTCTTCTCATTCTCAAAATAACTTGGTATGCGCCTGCTCTTAAATACTTAGAAGGCAAAAAAACAACCAGCCAACCAGAGAAACAAAAAAACCTCACTGTAGTGGCTTGGAGTTATGTACCCCCAAAAAACATGTTCTTAGTCTATTCCTATGGGTATAAACCCTTTGTAAATAGGACCTTTAGATGAGGCTACCTCAGTTAAGGTGTGGCACAACTGAAATAGATTGGGCCATAATTTATTACTGGAGGCCTGATAGAGAAGGCCACAGAGAGAAGCCACAGGAGGAGCCAGAAACTGAAAATCAGTGGACACTAGAAGAGAAAGGAGAAGATGCTGCCATGTGCATTGCCATGTAACAGAAAAACCAAGGACAAAGCCTCACTGTCAATCAGCCCCAGAATATCACAGTCTTAGGGGAGAAAGCATCATCTTGCTGACAACTTGATTTTCTACTTCTAGCCTCAAAACTGAAATTCATTAAATTCCCATTGTTTAAGCTTACCAGTTACATAGTATTTGTTTTAGCAGTTAGGAAACTGAAGCACTCTTCTAAGTAGTTGATGATCAAAGAGTTAATAATAAATGAAATAGCAGACTCTTTAAGATTAAACTGGGGGAGCCGATATGGCTCAGTAGTTGAGTGCTGGCTTCCCATATACAAGGTTCTGGGTTCAATCCCCGGCCCTGGTACCTCAAAAAAATAAGTGAAATAAAATAAATACAGTAAATTGCATTTGGATATCAAAAGTTGTGGGAGGCACCAAAGCAGAACACAGAGGTAAATTCATAGGGAAAATAATTTAAGATTTTAGCATGAGAAAATGAAAAACAAAATGCAACTAAGAAAGGCAAAAAAGAATAAATTAAAATAAAACAAAATAAATTTAGAAACAATGGTAGATCAAGTTCTTTGGGAGAGAATAAAATATATAATCTTTTGTAAAATAAGAGCAAAAGCAAATTGCAATTGTAATAAAAATATTAGAAATTAAATATAGATATATGAAAAAGATTATAGTCATAAAAATGCACACTAGAGCATTAGTAAACATGTATATCTCTTTGAAATAGCTTATGTTTATGAAATAGCATACATTGCCAAAATTGACTTAGGAAAAATTAAAAAGTCTCAGTAACCATTAAGGTAGAAATGGGGGAAAAAACAAAGAATTTATCTAGAAAGTTCTAAGTCTAGATGATTTTAATGGGTGAACTTTCTTGCAATATAAAATCTGTAAAAAAAACCATATATTTCATTTTGTAAAGTTAGCATGCCCCAATAGACTAACCTGACAGAAACTATATGAGGGCAAAAAATTATTAACAATGCCATTTCCAAGGGGGAAGTAATGCGGTTGGTTAGGGGTTTGGATTCTAGAACAATCTGAGTTCAATTCACGTTTGTCCTAACCATTTGAACTTGGGCAAGCTATTTAACCTCTCTAGTTCTTGTTTCCTTCATTTACAAAATAATAACAATGCTAGTAAATACCACAAAGGGTTATTATGAGGATGAAATAGTCAACAGGGATATTTTATATTCATGAAAGGTATAATAAATCATAAACTTACCAGAAATATGTATGAAGATATACAGTATTAAAATGGGTGGAGACAAGCAAATGTGAATGGAAATTGTGGAATATTCATATAATGGAATACTACTCAGCAGTAAAAAGGAACAAACAATTGATACATCATACAACCTAAATGAATCTCAAAAACATTATTCTAGTGAAAGACACAGAAAAGGACTTCATAGTGTATGACTCCAATTATATGAAATTCTATATGAGATAAAGCTGAAGTGATAGAAAGCTGATCAATGGTTGACAGGGCCTAAGGGTCAAGGGAGGAGATTGACTGCAAAAGGACATAAGGAAACTTTTGGGAGTGAAGAAGATGATCTATACCATGACTGTAAGTGGTGGTTAAATGACTTTATATATTTGTCAAAATTCATTTAAAATTGGTGAGTTTTATTATATATAAATTATACCTCAATAAAGTTGATTGTGTGTGTATGTATCTGTGTGCCAAACTATCAGAAATAGTAAGATGAACCGGCAAAAACACTTTTTTTTGTGGGAGTTTTAATATGCTCCTTTTACACTTGATAGATTCACACATATAATTATTTATTTCACAAATATTTGTTGGGCATCTATTATATGCCACACACTCCTCTGGGTGCTAGAGGTATGACCATGGACAAGCAAAAGTCCAAGGACTTTATATGCTATTGTCAGAGAAAATAAAGAAGTAGCAAGTAATCACTAATGTATTTAAATTAATAACAAGATTTTGAAGAAAAATAAGAGGGTGGGGAATAGTGACTGGGGAAGAGGAGTTTTCACTTTTCTAGGATAAACACATAGAAGTGGTATTGCTGAGTCATATGGTAGGTGCACATTAACTATATGAGAAGAGGCAAAATTGTTTCCCAGAGTGGCTATCCTATTTTGCATTTTGATTCTCTCATATATGAGAGTTCCTGTTACTCTACATCCTTGTCAACACTTGGTATTGTATTTTTCTTTTAGCCATTCCAATAGATGTATATCTCAACATGGTTTTAATTGCATTTCTTTATGGGTTAATGATGTTGAGTTTATTTTGTGTACGTATCTCCGTCTTTCTCTGTATATCTTTTGATGAAGTTCTGTTCAAATATTTTGCAATTTTTAAATTGTTTTTTTGTTTGTTTGTTTGTTTTCTTATTGAGTTTTGAGAGTTCTTAATTTATTCTGGATACAAATCCTTTTTTTGGAGATAGTTGATTTGCCAATACTTTCCCTTGTGTGTGAATTGTTTTTATTTTCTTAACAATATCACAAGTTTTTTATAAAATACAATTTATCAATTTGTTATTTTATGAATCACATTTTTATGTTGTATGTAAACTATCACCAAACCCAGGGTGAAAAATATTTTTTCATGTTTATTTTTTCCCTAGAGTTTGTACAGTTTTCATTCTTACCTTTAGGTTTCTTATCCATATTGGAGCTAATTTTTGTTTAAGGTATAAGGTCTATAGGTTGAAGTTTCATTGTTTTGCATAGTTGTTCCCACACCATTTGTGGAAAATACTATCATTTACCTATTGAACCGTTTTACAACTTAAGCAAAAATAAAGTGACCAATTATATGTTAAAGGTGGATACTATAATACAAAGGCAGCTACTAAAATAACAAAACATATAGTTATAGCTAGTAAGCAAAAAAGAGAGGAGAAACGTAGAATCATAAAAAAAAAAAAACCCACCCAATTAAAAATAAGGCAGGCAGGTGCCTCCCTCTAATTCCTGTTCAGCTCAGTGCAGCAACCTAAATGTTATTAAACATCTCCAAGTATCCAGAACCATGAGCAGTACACACTGTCATACACAAAAGAACTACATGATCCAGTCCTCGACTTCACGGAATGTACATTCTTTCCTGGGAAAACAAGATACTTACATGAAACAATCTGAGAAAGATCAAGACAAGAAAGCATTCGGGTGGATTGGGAGTTGGGGGGGAAATACACGAAATGTAAGATATGTGCTATAGTTAGTTCATAATTTAGAAAAAATGTTTCACAACAATGCCAGGTTTTGGTGGTGGGGTGATATATGGGAGCCCTGTATGATGATATGCATGTTTGTTTTGTAAGTTCACAACTTATACTTCACACTTACTGTTTATGTATGTGCATGTATGTATGATATACTTCAATAAAATTTTATTTTAAAAAAGGCAGAGAAAGTAACAAACAAAAGGAAAAAAGAGGAAATAGGTACATCAAAACCAAATAGCAATGTGATAGATATAAACCTACCTATAGGGAAGTAGGTGTAGCTCAGTGGTTGAGCAGCTGCTTTGCATATATGAGGTCCTGGGTTCAATCCCTGGTACCTCCTAAAAAAAAAAAAAAGTAAACCTAACTATATCAATAATCACACTAAATTTAATAGTCCAACTAGTCCAACTGAAAAAGGAGATTTTCATATTTGATTTTTTTTTTAAATTTTAAAAAGAAAGACCCAACTATATTCTGTCTATAAGAAACATACATTAAAGACATATGATTTAAAAAGTAAAAACGTGGAAAATACTATTCTCTTTGCTGCTGCTTTCAGCTTCCTTTTCACTTCTATTTAAAATGGTTTGCAGCATCCTTTGGATGGAAAGTAAAAGCAATTATTTAATAATCCGAATTTTCCTTGTGGTCCTTTACTCAAATATTTATTTTCACAACTATGGAGTGAGAGGTATTTTTATAGTGAGAGTGAAGCACTTGTTGAAAGATGCACAGTAATTTACCAAGTCTAAACTTCTACTCTGTGCCCTCCCGAAACTTGTTTGCTATTAGGTGAGTGTAGTAGCCAGAATAATGCACCCATCAAAAGTATCCACCTTTTAATCCCTGGAATACCTATCTTAATGTTACATAATATGGCAGTTAAATGGCAAAGGGGAATTAAGGTTGTCAGCTGACATTAAAATAGTGAGACTATCCTAGATTATTCAATGTAATCATAAAAATGAAATCATAAAAAACCTTAAAAGTGGAAAAGGTAGGCAGACGTCAAGGCTTGAGAGATTTGCTATGAGAAGGACTCAAGTCATACTACTTACATACAACCATATTAACGCTTACATTAAAGGTCAATGGCCAAAACATACCATTTTAAAGATAGCACGTAAGGCTGAATATAAAAGCAAGCTCAACAAATGTTGTCTACAAGAAACCACTTTAAAAATAACCATTGATTAATTTACACACACACTCCATATCCTTCAAACACACGCTCCCTTTTTCCCCATCCTCCCATCTCCTGGTAACCTCTAATGTGCTTTCTGTCTCTGTGGATTTGCTATTTCTAGACACCTCTTATAAGTGGCATCATGCAATATTTGTTCTTATGTGTCTTGCATATTTCACTAAACATAATGCTTTCAAGGTTCTTCCGTAATACAGAACCTCATTTTTCTTATGGCCAAAGAATACGCTATTGTGTGTAAATACCACTGTTTATCCATTCATCTGTTGGTAGACACTTCGGTCGTTTCCACCTTTTGGCTATTATGAATAATGCTGCTATAAACGTTGGTGTACAACTATCTGTTTGAGACTGTTTTAACTTTCTTTTGGTGTATAACTAGAAGTGGAAATGCTGGGTCATACGATAATTCTATATTTAACTTTCTGAGGAATCATCATATTGCTTTCCACAGGGGCTGCACCATTTTACGTTCCCACCAACAATGCACTGATTTCCAATTTCTCCACATCCTGTATGTTTTGCCCACAGGTACAGGAAAAATTCTAGATTGAAGTCAGGAGGCTTTGTTACTCCCATTTTACAGATGGAGCTTCTAAAGCTGAGAGAGGTTGAGTTGCCCAAAGTCAAACAGAATGTCAGTGGCAGATGTAGGTCCCATTGCTGCTGAGACAGGTTCTAGGAACTCTAATCTATGGAGAAACAGGCTCAGAGAGGTTAAAGAAGCTGCCCTAAGTTTCCCAGGCAGAAAATGGTGCAACCAGGGTTTAAATCCAGGTCTGTGGACTGCAAAGCTGATGTTCTTTCTACTATAACACATTGTAAATGGAACTACATTAGATAGGGTGACTTGTCCCTCCTCCTTTCATCTAATAAACTGTTGTAAAATAAATCACTAGGAGACACTCTATCTGCTCTTTTATCTGATTTAACTGGTCTTCAAAAGCCAAATCTGAACTATTTTCTTTATAGAGAGGAAGGTTTATGTAGCATTACACTTTCTATTTTTTGGCCAGCTCTACTTATATTGCTAAGAGTTCAAGGAGTACCTGCTCAGTAATGTCAGATCTTTAATGCATTAGATTTAGGAGGACTACTACAGCATAGAGATGAATTTACAAAAACCTTTATTAAGTTTCAAATAGGAAAACTTTGAATTCCTACAAATAACTAAGATTTCAGCCACCTTTCTTTGCTTGCATTGTCCTATGGTATAGGATATCCTTTAGTGAAGTATCTCCCTAGGAAGCCTTCTTTCTTCAAATACTTTCTTTAGCATCACTGTTGGTGCTTTCATATATTTAGCTACCTTATTTCTGCTCAATGCAAACTCTTTTGGTTTTTCTTTTCTAGTTAGCACCATTGGAAACCAGATGAAAGGCAGCTTCTCACTTTGCACTGAAAATTGATCAAGATAAGCCAACAAACACAAAGGTTACAGAGATGATATTGTACAAGCATGCTAAGGTTGGGTAACCAGAAACCCAGTAACAGGGATTCAGGGGGAAATCAGCACAGATAATCTGCAGCTTCCAGTGTTTGCCCTGAACAGGCTCACTGCTAGCCTAACTATTGCCTTTGCTCTACATAAAAGAACCTTGTTCCCTTGTTCCGCTTTAGGAACCCTTCATTGTCATGGAATCAGTCATTTGAATCAAAGTCCTTAAGGACATTTTCCATGCTGAGAATACTGCTTTGAAAAGTATCTAATTATCCTGTGGTCCTAGTAGCTATCTAGCATGTCCTAGGACTTGACAAGTTATTTTTTACCTTACAACCACATAAGGAAACTCTGTGATGAAAATACTGTATGCATCAGAAATATTCAACTCACTTCTTAGCTCATAAAAACTTCATTTAACACTAAAGAATTATTAAGATATGCCATAAAATATCATGATTAGAGGATTACAGGAAGATGGCAGAGTAGGAAGATCCGGGAATCAATCCTTCCAACAGAACAATTATTAAACAGGCAGGAACTGTCTGAATCAACTACTTAGAAACTACAGAGTCCAGTAGGAAACTGAACTACATCCAAGGAAGAACAGGAGGAAGGGACTGGTAAATAACCATAAATACCAGTAAATCGCCCTCTCTGCACAACAGCTATCAGCACACATGGCCCACTCTTCCTGGCAGGCCACAATGGGGTACAGACCACGGCATACCTTGCTGGTGCTAGAAAAAGATATAAAAATTCACTTCCCCAAGATCCTGGGTGAGCATAAGTGATCGCTGATCACAGCTTTTCTGTTAGTGACTTTGAATAGCTGGGGACCCAGCTCTGAGGGTGGATTTGATCATCTTCTCTTTCTCTAAACAATGATAACGATTAGGATTGTACCATGCATGAATGATTTACCAAAAACAAAAACAATACCAATTGTGTTAGAAGTCTTGTGAGGATTATTGTATTGGTCACAGTAAATATTAAATTTAAACAATGCCCGTAAAGTATTTAGCACATAGTAATCATTCCATAAATGATTGTGAACTGACCTCAAGCCAATGTGGCAAGCACAACTTTTAGGTTCTTTATGGTAGAAAATGTGGTCTTATTGAAAGCAAATCATAGACAAGATTCTGCCACACATATGAACATTAGAAATTAATACATTAGCAATATAGCAATAGTAAATCAGGTCATATAAAGTATTTTTGAAATCTTGATAAAGTCCCAGCTCTTGGTACAGTTAAGTGTCCCTATTAAAATCTTGCATGAAATGTGCATCCAAAGCAAACCCATCTATCAAAATCTTCCCATGCCAATGGTTGGAACCAGTCTGTTAAAGCTCAAGTCTCTAGCATCATTTCTGCAGCTTATGTCTCTGGGCCTCCTTGGATTCTTATACCTTACTCATGTTTATGTCTTTAAAATAATTGCAGCCCATCTGCATATCTTGAGTAGCTTTAATTTTAGCAACGAGTGCTCTCTTCTTACATTAATGATGGTCAGTAAGCCACTATCTTCACTTTTGAAAAATTAATTTTTGCCATTTAGTATGTTATTTATGAACAATATTTAAACATTCATTATTTCAAACATATTTCCACCATCCATGGATAAACTAGATAATGATGATAGAAGAGTTTGTAGTAGCACTACAGCATGGAAATTCTAGTTAGAAATTAACTAGTCCTAGACTGAAGTTCGTGAATAGAATGCTTGCAGCACCTGGGCTGTGGCCTCACTCAAACGACACAGATAATACCACACAGCATATTGTAAGGTATACGAAAGACAGCCATAGTCAATCCAATTTGAGCATGCATTCCTTATGAATGAAAAAGAAAATACATATTAAAAAATCATTGGTTATGACATATGTTCATCTTATTTTCTTCTCCTGACTCACCTGGGTGAAATCCTCAGAATTAGAAAGCTCGTGTTTGAAATTTGCCATGGGAGCCTCCACAGCATGAAGTGGCAACGATAGATGGAACCAGAGTAAAGAAAAAGAAGACCAATGAGGTTAAGGACTGTATGTGGCTGATGATAATCATGTTTGTTGCTTACAAGATACTCTCACTTTGGATCCCTAGAATCCCAAAAGCCATCTCAAGACCTCTGGAGAACAGGTTGAAAAATGTTCAAGATCCTTGTAACCTCTGATGATGGGGTCATCACAAATAGTCAGTTTCTTGCTGAGAGAAAACACAGACAAATGAAGTACATTGTTAACAAATGTCTTTTATCCAAACTTGATAAGCAGTATGATGACGTTGAAGGGAGACATAAAAAATCTGCTACTTTTCTAAACAAGTTGCTCATCCATTAAAAAAAGAAAGAAAAGGAAAAGGAAAAGGAAAAGGAAAAGGAAATGAAAGGAAAGGAAAGGAAAGGAAAGGAAAAAGAAAAGAAAAAAGAAATCTACAATGCAATTTCAGACTATGGAACTCAGAAGAGTATATATGTTTCTAGCAAGTCATCTTATTTCAGATCCATTCCTTTCCCCCTAGCACTTCCCCTAAAAAAGAATGAGGAAAGAAAAGTCCCAATTATGTGTTACCTTCTTTATCATTCCTTGTTCATAATTTTTATAGGAAGAGATAATAAGACATCTCATGATGGAGCTTAAAACTAGAGTTGGACTTTTCAAAATAGTATATTTGTCTATATCCTTACCTTCTTTATTAATTTGTCATTCAAAAGTAGTGCAGAACCAACTTGCCCATAATGAAATAAGTCATGCCTAGAAACGCTTCATTTAAATGACTCTTTAGAGAACACACATTTCAAAAGTAGTATGTAAAAAAATATTGCCACAATCGGAGCCACAAATCTCTTAAAATAACTGAAGAGGATTACATTACTGTCAAAAACAGTAACCCAATTTAATTTATGTAATACATATAGAAGTTATGAGACATGATAAAAGGTATAATTACATGATATATATATATATATATTTTTAAAGATTTTATTTATTTATTCATTTATCTCCCCCTTGCTGCTTGTGCTCACTGGGTCAGCCAACCACGCCGTGCCGGCGGGCTTGCCTTCACCAGGAGGCCCCGGGAACCGAACCCGGGGCCTCCCATATGGTAAACGGGAGCCCTACTGATTGAGCCACAGCCGCTTCCCCATGATATATTTTTAAATGGCCATGGAGAAGAGGGACCCATTGTACAAATATATAAAAGTTGTAATATTACACAATATTTTAACATCTAAAATATATGTATTCAATAGTCTTCTACAGTCTGGGAAAATCAATTAGAAAATCAATTCCACCTTTTCTTCTTCTCTAGAAATTCTGCTCTGAATAATCAAAAAAATCATTATCTTATTAATAATAAATCAGTCTTAACTATAAATAAGGTTGGACTATTTACTCTTTGATCTTCATTCCTTGGAAGTAGATTAATTAAGTGTATAACCTACATTATATCAAAACTCTCTTCCAGTTTTAAAATCTATGTGTGTTTGAAATAATTCACAGTTTTGGAAACCTTTCAGGAAATTAGAAAAAGACACAATTCAAATAAAATACTTATAATTTTTTTATTCAAAAATAAATTTTTGAGTAAAAAATACTTATGTTTAATTATACTTTATATAGCAAAATATAATATGAAAATATAGTTAACCTTTAACCAGTCATATACACATATTCTCTCTTTAGATCAAAATTTCACAGCTCATTCCATTCTTTCACTCAGTATATTTTTGAGCAGCATCCTTCTGTCCTTCACTTACTGAGAGCTTATGAATTACAAATTAATTTTCCCATTAAGTGTAAACCTCATTAAAGTTGTAAGAAATGAGCAACCACTCTGCTTCAAAGAGGAAGTGATATTTGAACCAGGCTTTGAATGATGAAAAGGAGATTTCAGGCAGAAAATGAAGGAAAAGCTATTCCATGCTGAAGGAACAATGACAGAAGGTGTCAAAGAGACAATGCTGAGAAGTTCAATAAGGCTATTTGGAAAGAGGTGGATAGTATAATAGATGAGCATAGGCAGCTATTAATATTGGGGCCAAATTGTGAATAACCTTGGATTTTATTCTCTAGGTACCAGAGAGTTAAAAATACATCTATCAACAGTGATGGCATGCCAAACTTTTTACAGATTCAACTATAGCTTTGGTAGCAAAGTTGAAAATGGACTGGACTAATAAGAGACCAGAGGCAGTAAGGCCAATGAATCTGCTGAAATAGTTTAGGTAAAATACAGGAGACTCTGAGTAGTGCAGTGATAATAGGAATGAATAATGTTCTGGAAGAAAATATTAATGTCATATGGAGTTATTGAAAAATATTGGTTGAGAGAATGGGTTAATGAATTAATAGTTTTGAGAGGTACTGGGAAACTACATCTCTAAGATCCATTTGATTTTTTCCCCCCTCAAGTCCCTCCTAGAATGTTTAAATAATTTTATTCCTGTGGAATTTTTTTAAAATCTCACTTTCCTATCAGGTCATAATGGCCAAAATCTTCTTAGTTATTTGATCATCATCAAGTATAATGATCTATTCATATTGTAATTTTCTCCATGGAACAATAATTCATTTATTTTTTTGTTGTCAAATTCCATTTGTTATGTGATAAATATTTATTGATAGCATTAAATTGAACATTCTGAGTTATTATTATGAACATTTCTTGAATTTCACAAGAGTTTAAAAAAACTATCTCTAAATTGGTATTATAAGGCCTCAACTTTTTAAAGAAATGCAATTATTTACTGTTGATTTTTAAATCGGGCCTGTTAATAATTTTTAGGCACAGTATATATAAAAGGCAAAAAAGGCCAACAATTTAAAGTCTTTACTCTGCTTGGCAATGTTTGCTAATCTTTATTCCATTACCAGGAAAAACTGAACTTAACAAATGTGGTTCGTTCCCTGAATATTAGAGAATTTGGATTATTCAAAGAATACTCTTTGAGCTAATGTCTTATATCATTCTCAAGGCTGCTCAAATCACACACCTGTAGTGTAAAGGAAGCTTCATATTCTTGTAGCTTGGCAACTCCAAAGGAAAGAGGTGGTGTTTCTCATCAACTCTGGCAGAAAAGTCTCACAGTGGATTCTGATTGGCCCACTGTGATGGTTAGGTTAATGTGTCAACTCGACCAGGTAATTGTGCCCAGTTGTTTGGTCAGGCAAGCACTGGGCTAATTGTAATACAAGGACATTTATGGGCTTTAATCATCAGTGAGTTTACTGCATAGATAGCTGAATATATCTGCATGAACCAGGGAGATTGCCGTCAGCAATGAGTGACGCTTTATCCAATCAGTTGAACGCTTTTAAAGGGAAAGTGATTTCAGCATTCAGAGAGAAATTCCCAGCTCATCTTTGGACAGCCAACATCTCCTGTAAACTCATTAAAGACCTTCATTGAACTTCCATAGGAGCCCCTGGTTTGCAGCCTCCCTGAGGAACCTGGACTTGTGCATCCCCATGGTCACGTGAGAGAATCTTATAAATCTTATACTATTTACAGATATCTCCTGTTTATTCTGTTTCCCAAAAGCACCCTGACTAATATACCCACCTTAGGTGATGTACCCAACCACCAAGCAGGGGACTGGACTGACATCTGTCCTAAATTCACTCTTCCTTTTAGAAAGAGGTGGGGGGAATAGAAGCACAGAGCTTCATGAATGACAATCCCTTCTGAAAGACATGGAACAGAACGAAAATTCTCCAGATGAAAGTGGGGTGCTGATGAAAGAAGGGCAGAGAAAGAAAAGTGTACTGGGCAGGAAAAAAAAAATCCTAATCTTAATCCATATGCCTGGGTTAGATCAAGTTTTTTTCACTTGCTCATTTAGTGATCTTGAGCAAATTAATTTAGTTTACCAATCCTCAGTTTCCTTATTTATCAAACAGGACAT
>JAKSZT010036119.1:21170214-21190611 GCA_026826555.1 Tolypeutes matacus | reverse complement strand
AATTTAGTTTACCAATCCTCAGTTTCCTTATTTATCAAACAGGACATATCTCTCCCTTATATGATTGCTGGAGAAGTTAATGACATAGTTTAAGCTAAGGGCCTAGTCCAATTCCTGGAGCATATCTATCATCAGTAACCTAATGGAATCTAGGAGATTCACTGTGTGCAGCTCATTGTGCTGGTGAGCAAACAAAGTTAGTGGTTTTGGGGTGGGTGTATCTCAGTGGTTGAACACCTGCTTTCCATCTATAAGGCCCCAGGTTCAATCCCCAGTACCTCCTAAAAATAAAAATAAAATAAATTAAAATAAAAATAGAATAAAAAAAGTAACAAAGCCAGTGGCTTTAATCAAATAATCATACAAACAAATATAAAACTGCAGCTTTGATAAGTGCTACAAAGGAGAAAATTTGTACTTGAGATTGTAAGTAGAAACTTGACCAAGATAATCACGGAAGGAATTTCTTCCCAATGTATTAAAAGTTGAACTTCATGAACTTTATTATGGGAGCCTACTATTCCCACCAGGAAAAATTCTTTTCTCTAAGCCTTCTGTCTACGCCTGGCACAGCCATTTGTGCTTTTTTTTTTCTTTTTAATTGAGGTGAAAATTGTATAACAGAAAATTAACCATTTTAAAGTGAATGATTCAGCAGCATTTAGTACATTTGCAATATCGTACAACCACTACCTCCATCTAGTTCCAAAACATTTTCATCCCCCCACAAGGAAAGTCTATAACCATGAAGCAGTGACTTCACTCCCCAATGCCTCCTCCTCTCATCTCCTGGCAATCACCACTATTTGTTCTCTTGTTATGAATTTACCTATTCTGGATAGTTCACATAAATGGAATCATACAGCATGTGACTTTTTGTGTCTGGCTTCTTTCATTGAGAAAAATGTTTTCGAAGTTCATCCTCATAGCATGTGCCAGTACATCATGACTTTCTATGGCTGAGTAATATTCCAGTGCACGTACATGCCAACATGTGTTTACTCATTCATCTGTTGATGGACATTCAGGCTGTTTTTACCTTTTGGCTATTGTGAGTAGTGCTGCTGGGAATATGCATGCACTTGTACTTTTTGAAATGTGTATTTTGGGTATAAATCTAGGAATGGAACTGCTGGGTCATATGGTTATTCTGTTTAACTTTTTGAAGAACCACCAAACTGTTTTCCACAGCAGCTGTACCATTTTACATTCCTACCAGTAATGTATGAGGGTTCCAATTTCTCCATATCCTCATCCATACTTATTTCCCGTTGTTTTGCTTTGATTTTTAAATCATAGCCTTTTGTTCACTTTTAAGTAGCTCCCTGGTTTTCTTTGCTAAGGAAATGGATGCTGACTTTATGTCTCCTCTCAAACACCTTCCTTAAGGACAGATCTGTCTTTCTGATGTTACTTATTCCCATGAGTTTGCCTATATCCTTTGGTTTGCATACTAGCTCTTACTAATCCCTTTGATATTTGCTTTTATACTCCTTTGACTTAATTTCAAGTAACATAATTACATGCAAAATCTGTAGTGCAGCAGTGTGAAGGAAACAAAAGATACAGTAATGAATGAGAAAGCCAGTGATGATATTAATGTAGTTAGAGGCACAGAGTAGTGGAGGGAGGTAAGAGAAGGGGAAAGAGGGAGATGAATTGAATGAAAAGAAGTTGAACTGAGTTTCTTTAATAGGGTCATTATATTGGTCTCATACAAATTAGAATGGTTAGATCGCTGTTTCCCAAACTTCAGTGTTCTCATATAAACTACATGATTCTGTAAAAATAAAATTTTATTGAAGTATCTCTTTCACACATGAACATACATAAACACTAAGTGTATAGCAAAATTTGTGAATTTACAAAATAAGCATACATGTCATCATACAAGGATCCCATATATCTGCTACCACCAACACGTTGCATTGTTGTGAAACATTTGTTACAAACTATGAAAGAGCATTGTCAAAATATTACTACTACCTTTAGCCCATATCATCCATCCCGATTATTAACAACTTATATCAGCATTATATATTTGTTATCGTTCATGAGAGACCGTTCATATATTTATCCTGTTAACCACAGTCCATCTTCCACCACTGGATTCCCTGTGTTATACAGTCCCATGTTTTGTACAATCCATTCAGAGTGTATGCTCAGTGGCTCTCATTTTCATCACAGAGTTGTGCTGTCATCACCCAACTACCTGATTTTTGTCATATCCATTTCCTTTTAGTACAATTTTTATTTACTTAATCTTGTGCATTGAAATAAATTGAATCAATTTTTTCTAAGCAATGAGTTGAAACCATTTGTCTGATGTGAGATATATATATATGTGTGTGTGTATTTAAGCTATGCATTTTAATATATACTCACTTGCTAATATAAAAAGCAATGTTCATCCACCTACCACCTAAAAACATCTTGGGTACCTTGACAGTTATGAATGCCACACCGCTAAACTCAATGTGAGGCAAGTCACAGGGTGGGCCTGTAATGTATCTGAAATAGCACCTACCTTTTCCAAACTCATGTCCCTTACCTTTAGACCATAATAATAAATTTCAGGAATGTAGCTCCTCTGTGCACAATATATATGCAGCTGTTTGAATGATTCTGGCAAAGCAGAATAATCCTAAGAGTTAGTTGTGTTAAGTTAGGATGACCAAAGTCTTTAATTAAATGATTTTCTAATACTATTCTTTTTGCTGCTGTTTTTAGCCTCCTTTTCACTTCTGTTTAAAATGGTTCACAGCACTGTTTCAATGAGAAGTAAAAGCAATTGTTTAATAAGCTGAATTTTTCTTGTGGTCCTTTTCTCAAATATTTATTTTCACAACTATGAGTGAGAGGTATTCTTTTAGTGGGAGTGAAGCACTTGATGAAAGACACACAGTAGTTTACTGAGTCTAAACTTCTACTCTGTGCCCTCCCTAAATGTGTGTGCTATTAGGTGAGTGTGATAGTCAGAACAATGCACCCTCCTGCCCAAAAATGTCCACATCTTAATCCCTGGAATCTGTGAATAAGTGACATCACATAGCAGTTACAAAACAAATAGGAATTATGGTTGTTAATCAGCTGACCTTAAAATAGTGAGATTATCCTGGATTATTCAATATCATCATAAAAATGAAATCATAAAAATCCTTAAAAGTAGAAAAGGTAGTTAGAAGTCAAGGCTTGAGAAGTCAAATCATCATTACTGGCTTTGAAAATAAATTGGGGCGGCAAGCCAAAGAATGTGGATACCTTCTGAAAGCTGAAGAAGGCAAGGAAACAGTTTCCCCAAGAGTCTCCAGAAAGGAATACAGTCCTGCCCACAGAAAATCTTGGTTTTAGTTCAGTGAGACCCATTTCAGACTTCTGACCGCCAAACTGTAAAAAGATAAATTTGTGTTTTTTTTTTTTAAGCCACTATGTTTGCGGTAATTTTTTATAGCACCAAGAGAAAACTTGGATAGTGAGTGTCAAGATTTACCTAGTTTCTGAACTGATAAAGGCAAATTTGGAATCTTACTCTCCTATTAAAAATACCTAATTCCTAAATTTATACATTATTCTTGCTCCAATAAAGTACTGATGTTAGCACCCAGTTAACATTTTCTGAAAAATAACAAAAATGCTTTTTAATGTTTTCAGGTATTAAGAACAAATATAGAAGAGTTTTGGAGAGTTAAAAATATTTGCATTAAGCGTTTTGTAAAGGCAGTATAGTCAAGAGCTCTGGATTCAAATTAGAGCTGTGGCTGTTTGGAAAAATTAACCTAAGTGCCTGTTTCCTTATCTGTAAAATGAGAATAAAAATGATAGTATCTATCCAGTAGATTTGTGGAAAAATAATTAGTAAGGTAATCCAGGCAAAATTCTTATCCTGAGGCCCAATATATAATTAAGTATACCACATAATGGTGTTTATTATTATTATTGCTTTACTTTCTTGATTTCAAAAAAAGCTTGAAAAAAGTAAAGCTTTTTCAAAACCCTTGCATATTTGCGACATGCACGTCAACGATCTGACTTCTCTTTCAATCTTCATTTCTAAAGGCATAGCAGTAAGCCATTCTGAAAATAGCATCTCCCTTAGCAATACTTAACCCTGTTAACAATTCTTTTAATTATTAAATATACATTTAGTAAAGTGAGAGTTAAACAAAATTAGAGAGCTTAAGGCCTAATTATAGATCCTAATTAACCTTTTTTTTTTTTTTTTTTTTTTTTAATAAAAAATTTCCTCAGGCGGGACGGGATGAATTCTTTGCTCGGTGTCAAGTGAGTTTCTCTTCCGCACCACCTTGGCATAAAAGAGGGAGCTCGGCCTCCCCAGCGCTCTAGGTCTTTTGCCCGACAGCGGGTGGTGCGGGTGAGCGCGGCGCCGGGAGGCCGAGCATGGACTCGCCACGCCCGGTGCGCAGTGCGAGCAGCGGCTGCAGGTTGCTAAGCTTTTAGCCCCCGGCGCTCCCGCGCCCTCGTGGCCTCCTGCTGGTGCGTGCCCAGACGGTCCAGGCGAGGGTAACATTTGGCCTTCTCCGTCCAACTTCTCGTGCTCCTGTGGCCTCCCGGTCTCCTCCCGCGCCCGTGCCGCGGTCTCGCCTCCCCAGGGCTCCGGAAGGGAAGGAGGCGTGTCCGGAGCAGGCGGGAGGGAGCTATATAAAAGCGCTGGCGGCAAGCCGGCGGAGGCTGCACTCGCCGTCTTCTCGCCGAGACGTGGAGCGCCCCTGGAGGCACGGGCCGCGGATAGGGCGCTGTGCTCGGGCTACCCAATGCGTGGACTATCTGCCGCCGCTGCCCGTGCAATATGCTGGAGCTCCAGAACAGCTAAACGGAGTCGCCACACCGCTGCCTGGGCTGGATCGCAGTGCTGCCTTTCCTTATGAAGAAGACACAAGTGAGTAGGGCGCACCCGGGAGCTCGCCGGCTCGCCAAGAAAATCGCGCCCGGAGCTCTGGGGAAGCCGGCGCGCACCGGGACTGGGAGTCAGGGCGTGCGGGTGCGTGCAGGGCTGTGCACGCCCGACGAGCTCAGGGAGGCGGGTGTGGCGTGCGAGCCGGAGCCGCCCGGCCGGGGTGAGCCAGGGAGAGGAGTGGGAGTGATGAGGGGGAGTCGGTGTCAAGTTTGGAGCCGCGTAGGTTAAGTTTGGAGCTGTCAATCCGGAATCTCAGTTGCAGTAAAATGGAAGGATCGGCTCTTTGGCCGAGGAGTTCAAGTTATCACGGGCAGGCATGTCTTTGCACGGGAGACATTTTCCCGTGGATTCCGGAAGATTATGAAATAGATCCCCATTCCCCACCCTATTCCTCGCGCTTTGGCATGCACATTTATGCAGTCCCCAGGAGGACGCGGCTACAGCCGCTGGAGCCTCGCCAATCCGAAGCTCCCTAGCTGCAGCCCTCGGCGGGACGTGGGACCTGCCCGGCCCGTTTGGGAAAACTTGGCTCCTTGTAGCGATAGCCAGGTGTGAGGCTCTGGGTGAATTCCCCAGAGAACTCTAGTTGGCGTGAAACCTCCACTTTGCATCCACCTTCTTCCCTTACAAAATAAAAAAGTGGTTTTTTTTTGTTTTTTTTTTTTCTTTTTTATGTGTACCCCTAATGATAGTTAATGAGATAATTACTGGAGTTGCTAAATTGTGCATTAAAAACGGGAAAACACAGCCCAGGGGGACAATTAGATTTTTTTTTTCTTGAAGCAGATATCTGGTGGTGGTTTAGAAGGGACCACCCGGTACCCCCATCCATATAGTTTATTAGACCACCGGCCGTTCTTATCTCTACTCTATTACCCCTTAGAAATTGCTCTGTGCATCTGCGGCGGGTTGAGTAAGGCTGTCCTTTTACCCCCCAGAGGTTCCATCGGAGATTGCAGTTCTTGAAATGTGTGGAAGGGGTGGAAGTGGGGAGGGAAAAAGGGAATTGGGCGGTTGGTACCAATCGTCAGCTTAAAGTGAAGACATTCATGTGCTGAAAACCCTTTATTAAATGACCCTCTTAGCATAATATTTTAAATAGAGGACTAGGCCCGGGAAATGTACACGTTCGAGGGAAGTAGGAAGTATCAAGTCCCATCCGCTGGGGTAGGAAACCTGAGAGGCAAGAGGCTTGCCAGGCAGAAAGGAAGTTTGTGAAGTCTCTAGAGGAGCAGCCTGAGACGAAAAGAAGCAAAGTATGGATCTCATCTCTTGCAAGCACCTTGGTTTTTCTGGCAGAGCACCGGATGCCACACCTGAGGCTCTCCACAGGGTGCTGTTGAAATGCAAATGTTAAAGTTTCTTACACCAAAAGGAAAGCTTTAATGTCATGACTTTATTTGTACAAGCCACTGCTTTGTGGAATAATAAGCAAGGTCTATTTTCTTATTCCTTGGTATAGTAGCATAGGCTCACATAAATGGTAATGGTGAGGTGTAGGTGGAGAAGGCGCCACCTTCTAATTCAGAAAAACCCCAAAACGTCCTATTTAAACAAGAATACTGGAGACAGATCAGGTTAAAGTCCAACACTCCAAAAGGGGCGAGGTACTATCAAGTCACTTTCAGAGTCGGTAGGACTGATGATCTTGGCACCCTTGCTTTGCAAAACAAATGTGAGCTCTGTAATCTCCTTTCTCGCTTTGATTAAATGGCTGTGTAAATCGGATTACATGGAATAATTCCATTGAAAACTAGAAAGAGGTCAGTCCTAGCCTGAAACGCTGCCGCGTTAGTGACTCGGCGCTGCTGGCCAGGGACATTTGAGACAGCTAAGTATTTTAGAAATGTGACCTGCTCTGACCAAGTTAAAGTGCAAGCCCTTTGAGGGAACTTGCTGATGTTAAAGGGCTTGCAGGCTAAGGAGGGCAGTGCCCTTGTTGAATGAAGGCATTCATTGCCTGGGATCTAATGACCTTCAAGGTTTCCTTTAAGAATACTTATTCCTAGCAATTCCACATTCCTGCCGCTGAAAAGGGGGACACTGAAAAAAGCACAGAATCAATAAAATAATCCAGTGGAAAGGGGGGGTGGTGGTGGTTAGATCCTCTTTTATATTGCCAAATTTTCTAATCCAAAATTACAAAGAAATTTTCTGTGCAACAGTGCATTGATGGAGAGTAGGACAAGGGAATCAGCTACTAAGAAGTAGAGTCAGTTCTTCCGAATCTAATGCTATTCAAGTCAGAGAGGCACACCTACTAATATTCAACCCATTTAAATTGTCATTTATAAAAAGGGCATCAATTCCAGAGTTTTATTATAAGGCAACCAGTTCCTACTTTCCTATTATCCAAGATATAGAAAGAGAATTTGATTTAAAAAAAAAAAAAAAAAAGACTTTAACTTGAATTACTCAGCTCTGTAAAAAAAATCATGGGGACACTATAGACATTTGGCCTTTCAGTCAAGTTAAATAAGTATGAAAATTCCATCAACAACCACTTACGGTTTGATTCTTTCGTTTATGTAGTGCATGTGATGGACTTTAAGGATTTGTAAAATAATTACACAGGCAATAGTCATGAGAATCAATTGTAACAATGTAATCACAAGTCTAGAGAAAAGAACATGTTTTGCATTTCTCAGGTTTCTGTTTGATTGGATTTATTGATATTGTGTGGTTTTGCAGTTTCCAAAGAATTTGTGGCTCTGGCTTAGAAAGAACATCTGTCTTGATGTATAGCCATTTTTTAAACATAGTACTCTGACATACTGGTATATTAAGTAATGATTGGAACAGCATATTTTGTAACACCAATTTAAGAGTTGGTTAAAACTACCATCAGTTTGGTGGGCCCAGCGCCATGTTTTTCAATGCTGTACTTAGATTTTAGTTTTGAGATGGCTTGTGAGCATTATCGCAACTGCTCTCAGTATCAGAAATACTGAATTATAGGAGTCATCTTGCAAATACATTAATTCTCAGAGAAGAGGCAAATAGGTTTTGCTGTTCCAAAGAAAATTTCCCTTTTTGTCTGTATTTGCCATGTGGGTGATGATCCGTTTTACTTTATAGAAAAAAATTAACATTTATGAAAAGAGCATTTTAAAATCTTGTTTGTAAAATCACTCAGTTTGAAATGTGTGCTTTGCATAATTCTGATTTATATAGCTTCATACATTCTGCCAAGGGTTTAAAACTGAAGTGCTAAGTCAATTACATTTAATATAAAATATGGAAAATTAACCACATGTGAAACTGAAGGCCTGGGCCAATACAATTAAAATTGTTAATTTTTATTTATGTCTAACTGCTGATTTGAAGATAGCAAATTGAGTCACATTTGTTCATAAATGATTGGTGATGGAAATCTTTGCATCATCACAAATGACATTAAGAAAAAAATTCCTGCTCTAGTAGCTAGTTTGAATATTGGAGGTTTCTTTGAGTGGTCCTGTGACTCCCGGGAATAAAGCCCTTTCCATTTCATGTCTGGGAAGTTTGTAAAATAAAGCGGAAGGATCGTAGGTTCTAGCCTCTGACATCTATACTAGGAAGACCTAGATTCAAATTCCTGTTTTACCACTTGTGCGATAAATGACCTTAGGCAAATGGTTAAACTTCTTGGGATTTTTGATTTGTAACCTGTATCATAATTATAAAATAGTTTTAAAGATTTTTCTCACATGATGTGGTAAGGAATAAATGAGATTTTATGTCTTTATCTCAACACAGTGCCTTACTGTAATTAGAGTCTGAATTTATTGTCCCTGGGAAAAAAAAAAAAAAGTGTGGCCTGACGGCTTTTACAATTCCAAGAAAAGGTGGCTGTTGCAGGTAAGTGATGCTTCACAAGCAAAGTACAAAGATAAGTTTTCCTCAATTTGAATCTGTCAATTCAGTGCTGCCTATTAAAGGCTAATCCCTGTTTATAGACCATAGTTAACACACATCAAACCTGGAAAATGTGAAAACAAAAGTGTTATGTGGGCATGAGATATGTTAAATTCTTTTAGACTAAAGAGACTTGGTCAGCTTCCTGTTCCTGGTGTGCTTTGCACTTGCTCTTCTGGATGAGACCATGCATTCATTTCAGCAGGGTTTCTTTGTTGTCTTTACCAGGCAACATGCAGTGACATTTTTTTTTTTTTTTCATTTTGCAAGTTTGGGAGTTTTTTTTTCCCCATTCTTTCTTTCTTTCTTTGTCTTTTCTGGATTACCTTAATGTTCCTTGTTTTAAATTAGGGTAGGTATTGGATATAAATATCTCAGGAGTGATCTTTTATCTTTCTGTTCTAGTTCATGAATCATGAGCAGCTTCAGGAGACTATGTATTTGGTTTTAGTCACCTATGCAGTCTGAAGGATTTATAAAACAAATTAACAGAACACCAGGATGCTTTTATAATATATGCTGTTTTCAGGGTTGCTTTGTGTAGACTTGGTTTCATAGAAACCATTGGCTGTAGCCTGGCTGATTTATAGATGCAGCAAGATGTTTTTGCCTTTTCACTTAATTATGGACATACTAAAAATGTTTACAGGGGCTGCAATCTTATTTCTTTCTATCTCCTTCTGTCCAGAAAAAAAGGAGGTGTGCGTGGGGGGCTGGGGAGATGGGTGATTTTCTTATAAGTAGGCCTCACAGATTCCTTTTTTAAAAATCACATTGTGTGTTATTGAAACAAATACTGGCTCTTTATTTCTCTATCTCTTTGTGCTTTGGCTACATTTTACTGTTATTCTAGGCTACCACACTGGGTATTGGGAGATGGAATTCTTTTATTAACCAGGATACTAATTTGTATAACTTTGGGAAGTTACTTGAACCTCTCTGAACCTTAGTTTGTTCAATTGTAAAATGAGAAAGCAGGATTAAGGTGATTTCTAAGTGCCTTTGAGTCCTAAAAATTCTCTATTTCTACGATACTAATAAAATAGAGGTTTGAACCAGATGGCATTTAAGCTTCCTTTGATTCTGAGGTTTAAGTAGCCATTGCTTTGGTGTGTATACAAATTATAGCCATCATTTCATTTGTGAACCAGCCAATGGGGAGAAATGAAGGAGATTTAAATTTAGGCTGTTCCCCTTTTAGCCATTTCACCCACTACGTAATGTTTCTCTATAACAAGAATGGTGTTTACGCTTTCTTATTTTAGCTATATCCACAGTTTAAGAGGAGCTTTACTCTCCATCTCCTATTCTTTAAGTTTTGTAAGTGAGGAAGAATCATAAAGCAAAGTCAGGCAACTGGAGGAGATTAGCTCACAAAAAGTAATGTTCTCCTGTCATTGCCTGTCTTCTTTGTCCCTGCAGTCTAAAATGTCTGTGTGGATGAGTTGAAACAGAGCAAGCAAACCAATGAGGTATCTGACAATGTAGTAGAAAGAGCATTCGTGGGGGGAAGCCCTACACTTGGCATTGCCTTCAGGTACAAGACCTTGGCAAGTCACTGAGTCTTCCTATCTCTGAATCTCACCCAAAACAATCCTGATAAGATAGTGAAGAGGAGAGGCCTGCAGCTGGAGACCAGAGGAGGGAAAGGAGGGCGCAGCTCTTTTGCCTCAGGGAAAGAGGGTTCTTGTGGATGACACCGTGCCTGGTCTCTCCTCGATCTGGCTGTTCGCAGGCCCAGAGCAATTCTTGCTTACCTCCTTTCCTTCACTCCTCCAGGACTTGAACTCAGCAGAGAGCTGCGGCAAGCCTGGGTAGCTACCAGCAGGTTTTCCTAGGAAGTCAGAAGCCACAGCAATCCTTTTCTCTTTGACATGAGAGTTTTCAAAGATTGGCTGGATCTACTTCCCTCCCTCCCCACCCATGTCAAAGAGACAGCAGACTCCTCAGAAAATAGAAACATGACAATGAAGTTAAGGCTCTTCTTCCGAGCTATCCTCTGAAAGAAAGTTTAGAACTGAAGCAGTACTCTAGACAATTAAATAAAAAACTGGAAATATTCAGATATCAGGATGTGGGCCACATTTCAGCCTTCCACAGTGTAACTAGCTGTTGCTCTGGGGCTGTTGAACACTGCTGATTAGAACATGGTCTTAATGGGCGGGGGGCGGGGGGGGGTGTCGTTTGTGGCAATTAGTTTGACTTTTCTGTATTCTGGGTGCACAGATAGAAGCCCAAAAATCCACCAGTTACCTTGCAAAGAATGCTTTGGCTCTGCTCTCTGCAGTCACTGTGTGAAAAAGCATGAAAAGACGGGGGCAGACCCATCCCCAGGGCCCACTTAAAAAAGTATGTGTCTTTCATCTTAGGGTAAAACACCCCAACTGTATAACTGTGTCCCAGCTGTAGACCTCAGAGGAGAGAGAGCATGGGGGGTGGTGGTGGGGAGGCTGTTCTTGTGTTTGTCTAGCACACACACTCTCTGTTGCCCTTTCAGGAGCAGAGTTTCATCTCCTGAGCAAAGCCCTGTGTGTGCCTAGAACTTTTGCCTCTTTTTTTTTTTTTTTTTTTACCTTGACATAAAAGCCCTGAAGCAAACAAGTGTTCCATTTAAGTGAGTTTACTAAACTGGAAGGCTGAATTGAATCTCCTAATAGGCTTATTTTTTCTGTGTGTGAGTGAGTGGTAGTAAACCAGGTTGCCTCTGTATGTTACAATTTAATATTTAAGAGTAGTTGTCTATAGCGAGGAGGATCTCTCGGGGCCCTGCTGTGCTGAGGTTTCCACTGTTTACTTGGGGTCCCATTCTCAAAGCCTAACCAGCAGCTGCCTTGTGAAAACACACAGATTCTTTGGCTTCCAAGAAAAGTGTTACAGAGAAAGTACGTTGTATTATAAAAGACATTGCCACCCTCCTGGGATGTGTTGTCTAAATGTACTGGCTTTTAAACATTTATATTCACTTCAAAACTTTAGATGGGGGGCGGGGAGGAAGCGATGTTTTTGCGTAAAACGGTTTCTAACATGATGTAGAAAACTCAAGGATTGCAAAACAAATAGCAGTCGCACATCATTATTTATACTTCTGTTTAAATCCACATTTTAATGCTTCTGAAATAGAGCATTAAGGATTTCCTTTTTTTTTTGATGACTAACCAAAAACCTCTGTGATTGCTTTAGTTTGGCGCTCTGGAGATTTTTAGGAAACGGCTCTGTTCCTGCTGCTGCCCATAGATCTTTAGTGAGTTGTTAGCAGAGGACTGACCCTCACACATATGTCATTCTGCTGTTTGTTAAAATGATAAATTATCACAGTACAGGGGAATGGTGGGTACTTTGGGCTTCCAGGTGGTCTTGAAATGCAGGGACTATAAAGGGATTAGAAAACATAAGTGAAAAATAAAAAGGACACTATTAGCACAGTGTTTTTAATATTTAGAGAAAATTAATTCTATGTGGAAAAACACAGATCTACGAAATAGAGTTTATATAATTCTTCCACTGTTTTTGTAACAAATAACAGATTTTATTTTTTATTATTAACTCCTGTCCAGGGAAGTGTTTTTAAAACTTTAACACATGTTAGCTTATAATACACTGTATCCATACTGTGCCTTAATAGTACCTAGAAAATGTGGTAGACCTCTCTCTCTCTTTTTTCCGTTTAAGACTGAGATTTTTAAAAATTTCAAATGATTAGACTTTTAAAACCATAACTGATTTGACCAAATATTACTTGTACTTCTGCACAGATGTCACACACAAATGATTCTCTTTGAAGGAATGAAATTTACTTCAACATTGTCAAATGTTTGGCATTTAAATGTGTAGCCATTTTAAAAATAGCTTCCATTATTGCTTTATAAAATCAAACTACCCTGATAATAGAGCATGCCAAGTTGGCCCTTAGAAACAATTCCAAGATTAACTAATTTATAGACTTTTCTTCTGTGTGGTAGGTACTATTATTTTTAATATCCCATTTTACAGATGAGAAAACAAAAATAAGGTCTTTTCCCTGCCAACTCCAAGTATTTATTGCCAAGATTAATACCCAAGAGATTCAGCTGGCACAACCACAGTAAATTATTTGTCTTATGAAAACCTCGAAGACACACATTCTTTTTATTGGAACATTGAATTTTAAAAAGTGATATTTAGATATCCAAAACTGCTGCTTGTAATAGAATTTGGACAACAAAATTTTTATGACTCCAGTGCTTACCAGTGTGGCTATTACTAGGTGTCCAGTAAATATATGTTGAATGTTGTTAAATGGAAGAATGCCTGATTCAGGTTGTTAGGCAGTGAAACATCTTTCACAAGATTTTCTTTGTTTTTTTTCATGGAAGGCAAAATTTTTTTCCTGTACTTAGTCTGTTATACACACCTATGTGTTTGGTTGAAATTGGAAAGGTTACTTTGTTTAGCATATTTGATTTTTTGTAAATATGCAACATCATTTACTAAGTGAAAGTAGGAGCCAGGTGGGAAAAGAGAAAACACTGGACTCAGTTATAGCTCAAATATGATATTGGTTCTGTCACTTACTAGCTGTATGACCTTCAGAAAGTTTTTCTCTCTGAACTTCACTTTCCCAATCTTTAAAATGGGCAGAGAAATAACTAGTAGCAGTAGTGGTATGAGGATTAAATGAAAAACAATACTTAGAGACTAACAGACTAACTCCCTTATTTATATACTCTATCTTCTTTAACCCTCATAAGCACTCAAAAAATTGCCTTTTCCTTTTTCAATTTATCTCCTTTACCTTTCTCCCGTTTCTGAGAAAGGAAACAACTATATATATATATATATATATAAAAAAGACAAGCTGCTTAAGAAGAGAGACAGTAGCTCGTTGAATGAAGAAATAATGTAGTTTATATCTGTTGAGTTACTTACCATGGATGAGACACCAGCCACATACTGCGCAAATTCCACTTGATTTTAGCAAAAATGTTTGGAATGGCTATTACTATTAAAACCATTTGGTTTAACAAATGAGGAAACTAAAGTTCAGAGAGATTAAGAAAATTTGCCCAATATTAAAAAAAAAAAAAAAAAAAAAAAAAAAAGACAAGGAAGTGGGAGAGCTTGGATTTGAAGCCAAGTCTATTTAATTCTAAAGACTGATTCCCCTTAATCACTACAAAATAATGTGCCCTAGACACACATACATACATACAACCAACATAAATCATCTTGAGCTTCATTTTTTCTTTCTTTCTGGAATATGTGTGTGGAGATGATGGACTTGAATCGTAAACCTGGAAGACTGAGAGCAGGTAAAGCTATGTCTTTTGGGTGAATGACAGGCTGGTTTGGACCCGAGGTCCTCAGTACTGCCCCGGAGGTTGTGGATTGAGAGACATCCCCATGAGTCCTGGAGCCTGAGCCTTGTGACCAACCTCTCTCAGCCTCTTGTCTCCTTAGCCATCAAATGGAAACCTCATGCCTACCTCAGCTGATTCTTATGAGGGTGACACATTATAAACTGTAAAAATGCCATTTTACTTTCTGGAGTTAAGAATAACTGCCTAAATCTTAGTGTCTTCCCAAACAAATGGTACTTTTGTAGGTAGAAGGTAGATTTTAAAATATTTTAAAATTGTGTTTATAGATATGTTCTTGGAGAAAGAAAGATGCTACAGAGATGCTGTCAATTTACTCTGACCCTATTTCCATGGTTATTTTGAAGGCAATTTTAGGTTGCTATGATTAGATTAGAAAACTGTTGAACAGTAAATGTCTTTATGCTTAGTCTGCTTTGAAGCTATTAGGCCATTTACATTGTGACCTTTGCTTTGTAGTTCTTTATCAATCCAACTGCAGTGATAGTTAAAATCCATTTTCTATGTTAATGCTATGAATTTTTAAACAAATAACTATCAAAGTGCTGTCATTAGCTTCATCACCATGTGGCTTACTCATCAGCAATGAAAATGTTAGCTAAAAAGTCATGGCATCAACTGAGTACAGGTGAGGCAGTCAACAAAACAGAGGTGTTAAACAGACTCTACACTCAGACAGCCTGACCTGCTTTGGTTAGCAAAGCATGTTCATCAAAACAGGGAAAGCAATGGCAACTTTCTTATAGGGTGTTTATGAAGATTATATGAAATAATCCATGAAAAGCACTTAGCCCAACCCCTGGCACATAGGAAGCACTAAATAGACATTTATTCTCATTTTTAGTGTTAAATAAATGATAACCCTTATCGATGATAATGACTCTTTCCTTGAACAGTGACTTTAATTATGAAGTCTCCATGGCCAGAGTGAAAGGGAAAAGTGAAGCAATTTATCCAAATAATTTGGTCATCAAATTCACTTTGGTCCTAATAATTCGATTATTTTTGCTATTTGACAGACATTGAAAGGAAAATAAAAGCTAAATTTAATGTAGGTAAATATAATCTCAGATTAGTTCACCTAGAGCAAAGATGCTTCCTTCTCTCATGTGCCCCAAGGTCACGGAGCTAATCCGTGGTAGAACTGACTTATGAACTGGGGGGTCTGGATCCAGAGCCCACATTCCTAACCTCTCTACTCTGTTTAGAATTGGGAGGACAGAACATTTGTCCTTCCCATTTTGAATTGGTGAATGATTCCCTATGCTTCACTCTTTCGGAGAAATCATTTGCAGCATTGACAGGAATGTAGTCATTTGTCAAAGGAGAATGGAAAGAGCATGGCTTTTGTGTTAAAAGCACCTAGGTTTTATCTCTGGCTCTTGTCTCTAATTTGCCATGGGATCATAGGCAAATTATCGGACTTTTCTTAACCTTTTCTTATTCTGAGTTACTTCTTCTATAAAATGGAAGCTTTTGCAGCTTTCCTCCTTCCTTCCCTCCCTCCCATTTTTAATCTGTAAATACTATGCCGTGTACCTGGTCCATGATTAACACTCATAGAATGGTACTGTCATAAAAAGATACTTTTCAGGCTTAACACATTTTTCCTTCTGTACTCTTAGCACTAAATTATGTTTGGGTAAAGTGTTTGACTCATTGGCCTCATATAGACACTGGAGGGAGTTTGAGTTTTAGAGTTTGACAGATTGGGGCTCTTTTACTCACTGAGACCATACGCATATTATTCACTGTCTTAGTTTCCCTGCTTCTATGATAAATACCATACAGTGGGTTGGCTTAAACAACAGGAGTTTATTGTCTCATGGTTTTAGAGTCTGGAAGGCTCACTTCCTGCTGGCGTTGGTGGTCTTCTGGCCAGCTGGCACTTCTGGGGTTCCTTGGCTTTCCCCTCATATGGCAGTATCCTCTCCTTAGCTTTTCACTCCTCCTGTGGCTTTCTCTTTGTAAGATCTCCAGTAATAGGATTAAGACCCATCCTGATTCAGTTGGCCACACCTGAACTAGAAGTCACACCTTCAGAAAGGTCTGTTTACAATGGGTTCACACCCACAGCAATGGGATTAAGATTAAGAACATGCTTTTTTTTCCTGGGGTACATTACTCAGTCCACTGTTTTCACTTTCTTTCTCTTAGCTCAATGTTCTCTTAAGTATAATGGGGTAAGAGTATATAGCTGAAAGAATACAAGGATTAAATGAGACAATATATGAAAATTACCTGCCCTAGAAATAATGCTCAATATGTGGCCTCTCTAATGGTAAAGGACTGGATTATGTCAACAAACAGGTGAGCATGTACTAGCCTGGCTCCTCTGCATTAGTTTACTCCATGATGGCTGTAATAATTTAAAAAGTAGGTTGCTGAAAAGCAAAGTAGGATTATGGGACGTTATGGGAAACGGGATTTGTGTAACTAAGAATGCTCGTACACATTTTTTTTGGCTACCTCACTGGGTTGTTTTGAGAGTCAAGGGAGGTGATTAATAGAGCTGCGCCATTCAGAGGCTAGATTCATTATTATTCTAAGACTTAAGTGATAAAGAATTTAAACTTTACAAATACATGAAAGCTCTGTTTTTATTAGTCTTCCAAAATGAGTCTCAGACTCTCTTTGCATAATATGATTGTTAGTAACTTTGGAGACTTATCACAGACCTGGACCCACTTCTTGATTCTGTATGACTTTAAGTAACTTAATTCTTTTTACACTCTGATTTTCTCATTTATAAAGTGAGATTTATAATAGTATCTAACATCTAATGTGGTTGTGAGGATCAAACGAGCTAATATGTGCAAAGGGCTTAGTACCGTGCCAGGTACTCTGAAAACCTCTGTAAATATTAGCTGCTTGAAGAAAAACGCTTTTTTTTTTTTTTTTTTTTTTTTTTTTTTTTGGCATGCAAAGCTTTTAAAATAAGTTTTATAAGTTTTTTTAAATAAGTATGTATGATCAACAGTTAGGAAATGTTTCCATTATGTATTCAGGTTTTATTTTCTTGTTGGTGGTTGTGTTTAGACTTTAAGGGCTTGATTGTCCGGGTTAATCTTTGAGTAAGTTTTGTATCAATCAGACAGATGTAAGTTACTTTTATCAGTCTATTACTTCAGGTAAACAAGCGTTCCATTCTTTGACAGAACATTAAACTGTTATGTTCCTTTTGATGGAAGGCTGACTTGGTCAAAGCACTCGTTAAAGAAAGAAGACAGCTCCTGTTTTCTAACATTGTATAATCGGAAGGTTGTTTCTAAAGGTTCCTTGACTGAATCTTTGACTCTTTTTACCTCAGTGATTAATTTGCCAAACCAGAAATGTGTGAAGTGTTTTGGGGCTCACTTCAGTGTAAGGTCTAACACAGAAAAGCTTGAACCAAGACCAAACAGAAGGGAAATCTCTTTTAAATATTGATAAAGGAAAAGCATATGAGTCATTCTTTGAAGGCCCTAAGGAGACTGGGATGGAGACATTGGAATATATTACTTCCATAAAATGCTTAGGAGGAGAGTTACACTTAACAGTGGCTTAGTTTCCTGTCATTCCCTGGGGATTTGTATCCTAGCATTTGAGAGAGAATGCAGGAAAATGGAAACAAGAAATTGCTGGTCGTGCAGGACACGCATGTCCTAAATTCAGCGATGTGATATGGGTATATTTAGCCCCTCTGAAGGCATCTCTTTCACTATCCCACAAAAGGAATGGTGGGTTCTATGATTTTAAAGGTCCTAACTCAAAACAATCTAGTTATTAATGCAGACCTACCAAGTCACTACCCTGGTTAAAACCCTCGACTGACTTTGCATTGCCTGAAGGATAAAGTCCAAACCCTCTGCATACTATACAAGGTCCTCTGTGATTTGGCTGCTGCTTATCTCCACCACTCCCTGAGTGGTAAATTTCACTCCTGTGCCACCTGACTGCCTACAGTGACTTACCCAGCACACTGCACTCCTTCTGGAAGACAGTGATGGCCCCTTCCCACCCTTGACTGGTCAAGCTCAGATGGTTTTCCCTCTGGGTAGCCCTTCCTGATGTCTTTTTGCCTATTTGCTCTTTTCCCCTACCCCCTCTCCCCGAGCATGTTTTGTAATCTTATTCTGTGTTCCTTATAGGATTAAAAAAAAATCATATCACTTATCACGTTATTTTGAAATTGTCTTTTTGCTGACCTGTTTCCCTGGCTAAATTGACTCATGTTGGTATCCCCTGTGAGTGGCACAGTGCCAAAATCTTGGTAAAGATTTTCTGAACCATGCTATGAATTAATGAACCTGCCGGGGTTATTTTTGAAGGGGAACAGCCTCCTGTCAGCATTCTAAGATTCTAAGCAGGGATCTGTGAGTTTTAACAGTTTTACACCTCCTGACTATAATTGAGGTGGGGTGGCACCACTGGGGGATAACCTGGAAGGTGGGAGGAACTTCAGACCATTTCTATTGTGCATTGTTGTCAGTAGGAAACCCATACGCACCACGCCCACAAAACAGCCCCACACAAAGCCCTTGTACAAACATACCTCTCTTTGAAGAGAGTAAGTGATAAATAGGTTACTTAGAGTGTAGGGGAGAGTATGGACAATGGATTAAATAAGGGGGAGGGAATGGGGGCAAGTTGCTTGCCATTCTGTAAAAAGAAAAAAAAAAAAAAAGCACAGTCAATTGCATGGCCAGTGGCAGAGTAGCTTGTTAACCCAGGATATATAGATGGTTTAAGAGTCAGCAAGGATTTTAGGACAGAGCACTTTTGTTGATGATGATGATGATGGCGGTGAAGAAAATGTTCTTTCTCTGTGCCCGGTCCTGAGCTCTGTGCTGAATCTCCCCTATTCCATCCCATAAACGAAGGTGATAGTGCAATTATTCCATCTTACAGGAGAGAAATGTGAGTTTAGAGGTTGAGCAAGTTGCTCACTATCTTAAAAAAAACCTGGTCTGCTTGCTCCTAAGCCCTTCCTTGTTAACTGGTGCTGCTCTTATCTTCTTCTTTTGCCTAGAAAAGATTTTTTCCCTTGATACATAACACTGTTATAAATATGGTAAATTTCCTTCTTTCCCAGCTCATCCACATTCCTCTAATATTTTCTTTTCACAGTTTGTTCTGGTTAACAGGTTGCCAGTACAGTAGACAAGGACAAGATACTGTGTAGTTCTGGATACTGATATGTATAAATTTTTGTCTACAAAGTGAGAAGAAACAGAAATATGACATGATGAGTAATGAGTGTTAGAAATATTTTAGATGGTTCATTTTGAATGATATTTGAGGAAGATGGGATTGAAGAATTTAGCAAAAAGTATTGTTTTAGTACTTATTGTACTAATTTAGCAAAAGTATTGTTTAGTACTTTAGCTCAGAAAGCATTTGAGAGTGGAGGAAGAAAGTTGGAGAAAGATTAACAAGAAATAATGTTTTCAAATTCCTTGTGTGATTAGAAGCCATCATTTTAAGTGACCTGAGGCAGAAATACCGCTGCTTTACAACAGTGCTCTAAAGTAACAGTACAGAGATTTTGTGTACTTTTGAAAATTTATTTGGGTATGCCCTTTTGATGGCAAATTTTAAAAGGGCTGATTATTGTTATTATTTTTTAAATTATGCAACCTTGTAGTGTGGACTATTTTCCTTTTTTTAAAAATTAGGATAAGGTTCTTGGTTTGGGGTATAGAACTGAAAGACTAACATTTCTCAAACGAATAAAACCTTTCAAATTTTAAATAATTATATCACAAAGTACAAAATCTACTTCCTGTCTCAATTTGCAAACAAAAGCTCCAAATTGAGTGCCATAACTGAGGAGTTAAAAATTGAGCAATGATGTACAGATGTGCAAGATAATTTGTACAGATTTGGCACTTAAATAATGCAGCAGCTGAAGCATATCTTTTTAAATTTCATTTAACTGGATACACTGCTTATATGGCCTCCCTTCATTTCCTGAGGATGTGGATCCTCATTCTCTCCCATATGATGAGAGAATCTCTGCTATCCAAGCAGTCTCCTCTTTTGATTTCTCAGCAAAGCAGTTGCTTTGAAAGGAAGCTCTAAGAATTATCTTGAGATGGTTACCCACTCACCCATTTTCCTGCCCTGAGGAGAAAGTTTCTTTTTATCTAGCATTTTTCAGAGTAAGGACATGAGGTCTTAAAGTATATTTTCCATATCCTTTTTCTCTTCTCTTCTCTTCTCTTCTCTTCTCTTCTCTTCTCTTCTCTT
>JAKSZT010036119.1:20927431-21170204 GCA_026826555.1 Tolypeutes matacus | reverse complement strand
TCTCTTCTCTTCTCTTCTCTTCTCTTCTCTTCTCTTCTCTTCTCTTCACTTCACTTCACTTCACTTCACTTCACTTCACTTCACTTCACTTTTTAAAAGTAGGAACTTAATTGATAATATCTTTCCTAGTCTATTATGAAGAAGGATTTCAGAATGTGAAATAGTTTATAATGAACCACATTTATTTAGAAGATCACTAACTCAGGTCCTTTCATTTATTTTTTAAATAATGATAAAAAAAGGTGTGGTATTCATATCCTGATATATTGTAAAAAAATTTACTTTTTTTCTGTACATCTTTCTCTTCTGAATTTGGAGTCTCCTACACAGTGGTATTATAAAGAATGCTAAGCATACTCCATAGATATGGTAAAAAGTTGGGGGGGAAAAGGAGCTTATTCATGTTTGTTAGCATAAAAATGCAATAATATGGCCTATTTTGGGGAGGTGGGGTTGTCACTTGAGTCAGCTCATAAGTAGCCCAACATGTGACTTCACTTTCTTGCAAATAAGTCATTTGACAGGGGGTCATTATTACATAAATAGCTTGCCAGTGTTGCTCTGAATAAAAGGTAGCCACTGCAGTGGTCTGTACTGCATAAAGTTTTTTCTGCCTTCTTTAGTGGGATGACAGATAAGAGGCAACCAGTGCTCTGGGGAAAGATAAGTTTAGCATTTAAAAGCTTAACAAGTCATCACTTCTGGATGTCTCTGCTCCCAATTGTAATCGTTCTCTGAGTGTGTTTCCAATGCAGAATCACCATATGTAGTTTTTTTTTTTTTTTTTAATGAATGGCTGCTTTAGAAATTTTGATAGATTGCAGCTCATTGAAGAGACAGAGTAAATTTGTTGTTGTCTGTTATACTGAATTCTAAATAAAGTAGGAAGTTGTAAACTTCTCAGACACTTCCTTTGACTTATTGCAAGAGAGTTCCTACATTCCAGGTCTGTGGTTTTTTGTTGTTGTTTAATTTTTTAAAAGTATGCCTTTGTTGGATCAATAAAGGAAAGTAATTCTACATTATACTTGTCTAATTCCTTCAGAAAAAGAGCCCTGAGGATTTTACAGCCAGATCAGCACTTTGTTTTATTATCCCATTTTGGCCACATCTATCAGGCATAGGCATTTTCCACTGGCTGTTGATTCATGAAAAAATGTTTAGCATTTACTACCAGCTCCGTGCTGTGGTGTAGGGGCCAGAGATGCAATGGTGCACCCAACAGTTACATGGTCCTTGCCTTTCATGGAGCTGGCTGTCCTCACCTGGCTTATATCCGCATTTTCCATTTACATGGAGCTAGAGAAGTGTTAAAGGTACAAATAAAATAGCTAAACGTTCAAACTGAGAGGCGTTAAGCTGATGTCAAATTTGTGGATATTAAAGAGACTTCTGCAACATTGCTCACACTTGATTGTAATCATTAGGACCTAGCAGTTATTGGCTCAGAGAGTGAGAAGTGTGACAATGGTTTACACTCAACTGATGAGCAAAACAATTTTGTTTATCCTTCATTCATTTATTCTAAAAATATTTATGGAAGTGCTTTCTCTAGGCCAGCGCTGTTCTAATCACTCAGGACACAAGATTGAGTGACTGAAAGCCCCTGCCTTATCGTGCTCAGATTCAAGTGTGGAGACAGGTAGCAAGCAAAACTGGTTGGTAATTGTATTAGTCAGCCAAAGGGGTGCTAATGTAAAATACCAAAAATGGGTTGGTCTTTATAAAGGGTATTTATTTGGGGTAGAAGTCCACTGATACCAGGCCACAAAGTGCCAAGTCTCTTCTCTCACCACAGTCCATTGCCACATGTTAGAGCAAGACAGTTGCCGGCGTTTGCCAGGGTTCAGGCTTCTATGGTTCCTCTCTTCCCGGGGCTGCGTTTCTCTCCGGGCTTAGCTCCTGTTTCCTTCACAAGGTCAGCTGTAAACGGCTTGCTTCTCTTCTCCTGGGGCCTTCTTTCCAATATCAAAACTGCTTCTCAAAAGACTGCCTCAACCTTCCTTTGCCTTGCCTTTTATATTCAATTCCCCACCCACCAAGGGGTGGGGCTCAACGCCCTAATCCTAACCTAATCATGCCCAGATTAACAGATCAGTTTACAAGCATGATCCAATTATATTTTTGGAATTCATAATTACATCAAACTGCCACAGTAATATTGCAATTTCATTGTGTAAATATGAACACATCAGTTGAGGATAATATTGTATGTTATCCAGGCTTCATCTGTGCCCCATTTTATATACCTGGGTGTATCCTATGTTGAAATGGTTTAGCTATGGCCACCACCGTAGTCGGTACTACATAAAAAAGAATTTGGTTGTGGGAACACTTTTGTTGGGTACTTTAGAAGCAGTTAGCAATGTATGCATTCTCCACAGATATGGAGCAAGGACTATGAGTGAGGACCAGTTCAAGGTGTAGAGATATGAATAATGAACAAGAATAATGTCATCCTTGCCCTCATGCCATTTACATTCTTACTGGAAGGAGCAGATGGTGAAAATAATAAACTATTTGGGTTAGCAAGATAATTATGGAAATAAAAAGTGCTTTAACAGAAATAAAACTGTCTGATGTGAGAGTATTGTGCTAGCTACTTAAGACAGGTTATCTGGGAAGGTATCTCTGGTGTTTGAACTGCTGTTAAGTCCTGAACACTGAGAAGGACTTGTCTTTTCAGAGCCCAAGAGGGGGGAAGCGTTCAGTGGCGATTGCAAAGGGCTGGAGGCAGGAATACATTTTTGGTGTTTCAGGGACATTAAGGAGGTTAGTGTGGTGAGAGCATGATGGGGAGAGAGGGAGTAGTAGGATATGAGTATGAAGGTGGGCAAGTCTACCTTATGTAGGACCTTTGTAGGCCTTGGTCGGCAGTTTGGATTTTATGGTAAGTAGAACAGAAAGGCATTCAAAGGTTTTAAGCAGGTAGTGATGTTATATTCCTAGAAGACCACTCTGTAGTGAACTGCAGACGTGCAAGCAAACAGGGTTATTTAGAGGTTCTTTGTGGTCCTTCAGACAAGAGTAATGAAGCTTGGCACAAGTTGTAGTGGTAAAAGATGAGTTGCAGAGAAGTAAATGTTTTGAGATATATTTTGCTTGTAGAATCGATAGGATTTGACAGATTGGGTGTGGAAATAGGGGAACAGGAAGAATCAAGGGTGGTGTCCAAGGTTTTGTCTTGAAACAACGTCCCTCAAATTTGGAAATTACATTACTGGGGTGCTTGTTCTAGGTGGAGTTGAAAAGGCAGTAATGATAATAACTGTAGCAAACATTTATCAGGGTGCACCATTTGTCAGGCGCTCTGCTAAATGCCTAGCAACATAATTTTATTTAATCCCCACATTAAGCGTGGGATGTAGGTTCTATTGTTATGGCTATTTTACAGATGAGGAAACTGAGGCACAGAGAAAATTTATAACTTTCTGAAGGCCACAAACCTACTAAGTGGCAGAGTAGAGATTGACACTTGGGCAGTTTGATTCCAGAATCCATGTCTTCTAGTCCCGATGTCTTCTAGTCCTGCTCTTCTATATTGCTTCTCTGTGCTTTAGTAAATACACTCTGTTTTCTAAAGCTGTTTTATATTTATTGCTGAAGCTAACAGTTGTCTTTTGAAACTCTGCTGTTTAGGTTAACATTCACCCATTGCCCAAACAATTCAGCTCATTTTTGCACCAGGTAGAAACGATCCTGCCTGCTTAGGGGAGCTGACCCCAGTGCAAGCCCAGGGGGCAGTTTCACAACCGCTCTTTATCACCTTGCTGTGCTGATCGTTAATCTATGGGGGAGGCAGAGCATAAACTGGATTGTGACATTTACTGTTAGTACATCTTTTAATTTCTTGACTTCAACATTCAAGGGATTAATAACAATGATAAAACAATAACAGTCATGTAATAATCCCTTACTGTGTGCCAGTCATCTTGTTGGGTGCTTTATGTAACATTATTTATGTAATCTTTTAAAAAATCCAAAGGAATATTATCACCAGGAGGAAACTGAGCTCAGAGAGGTTGTATAATTTATTAAGGCATGTCAGTGGTAGAACCAAGATTTTAATTTGTATCATACTTTGGTGGTGATCTTCTGTTTTAAACTTCATCTCCTTTATAAACAAAAAACCTGCACTTGAAGTGTACTGTTGCCAGAGAGGAACATGTCCCGGGCATGTAAAAATGTAAATGCTTTGCTGTACTTCCAGTGGTAGAGTTGTATTAAATTCTCATGGGTTGTCAATCAAAGGTTGCTCATTTAAAAAAAAAAAAAGACCCTTATTTTACAATTTGAATTGAAATATTGAGAAGTTTCTAAAGAAAGTTTAGGCCAACCTTTATGAGAAATAAATGCTTAATAACTTGGTTCTTTTCTGCCACTAGTGCATTGGGTTTAGTTTCAGACAATGTAGTCCACTCTAGCTAGTTTAAACAGAAAGGAATATTTCGATGCATATTTGATTGCTTAAAAAATCATTGGAAGACTGGAGGAGCAGGCTGTGGGCTGAGCTTCCAGACAATTCCCAGTACCCAGAATTTGAATCCCGTTCAGTCTGCTGCGGTCTATGAAGCTGTGACAGCCAGTGCAGGGAATTGTTAGCTAATCGCAGGGTCTGGGTGCCTTCTCCAACATGCAGGCCCCAAAATGCATGCCCAAGATCCAGCCTCTCTTCCAAGTATTTCCTTTCCATATCAACTCTTGCAGAGTTGTGCCTAATTACTGGAACCTAAGTCACATCTGCAACTCCAGCCAACTGCAAGAGAGTGCAGGAAATGGAGTTTTTACCTTTCCAGGCTTGCAGTAGGCAAAGATATTCTGGGGGAGAGTTGGAATGGGAATTCAGAGAGGCAATCCACAGAATCCTCCATACTCATTATCCTTAGATTTTCTTTTATCAAGTTACTCTAAATCAGAGTAACCTTAAATACCTTTTTAGATTTCTTTTTTTTTTTTTTTTTGGCTTGTTTTTCCCTAATGATATATAGCACCCAGGCTCTAACATATATCATACTTTAGAAGGTGTGTAATCACACAGAGGGCTTGTTAAAAATGCTCATTCCTGAGCTGCACCCTCTGGGATTTGGATTCTGTATAGCACTCAGGATCTGCCTTCCAAGTAAACACCCCAGGTGATTACACTTACACCTAAACAAGAAACAGTTAACTCCCCTTATTTCAGTTGGGGCCCCTTCAGTGAAAGGGTGAATATTTCAACAATTTATTCAATTCAACAAAAGGCAGTTGGTGTGTCCAGCACACATTGCATAATCAGGAAGGTTACTGTTGTGACCTTTGCAAATCAGGCTTGTCATCTGAAGTGACTGAGAAAATGATCAAGATTGTGAGTGTTGTTTGAGCTCATGCCTTTAACCGCACCGATTTTGATGGTATTTGGAAGCACTTGAAACAGAGTATAAAGAGTAAGTTTATTTTAATGTAGTCAAAAACCCAGGTGAGGAAAAAAAAAAAAAACAAGAAAAAACTTTGTTGGAGATTTCCTGAGCTGCTTCCTCAGATTAAGGCTATTTTTTAAAAAAATTAAAGGGCCCTGTGAGACCAAACTTGTCAGACCCCCAGTAGCTGACCTGACAAGACATCTAAACATCTACAACCCATGGGGAAAAAAACAAGAAGTCCTAGGAAGTTTAGGTCATCCGTCTCAGAGTCAGCCCATAGAAACAGATGACAGTTGGAGCCCACATTCATTTTGCCATTGCCAAATTGTTTGGAGTTCAAAAGATTTTACGGATTTTAAAAAATTACAGAGCTTTTGATTTGTATGAGATCACACTTTTAGAAGAGAGTCACATTTAAAAGAGTATACATTATGATTTATGTTTTTATACCTGTCTTGTCAGGATACAACCCTCAGATTCTTCAGATTCCTGCATACCATGGGGGGTTCAATTTTTAGAGCAACTAATTGACATAATAATGAACAATGTCACCACAAAAGAACATCCATGGAGATCTGAAGGCAATATATGAATTTCAAAATGAACATTACATTTTTTGCTATGTTTCCAAAATTTGGCTAATGTTGGGGGCCTGTTCATCCTGTTTCTTTAGACTCAAAATTGAACTAGATCTCTAGACTGGTTTGGTTTGTTACGTATCATCATCCTCATAAAATTGGTCAGAATTAGTCATTGCCTAGTGCTTTCCTGAAATAAAGTAGATTACATTCTTTGGAGGGAACTTTTTCCTCCCTCTGATTTTGTATTATCACGAACAATGTATAGTTTTGAATAGCTATTGCCCTCTTACTAATGAAACATTCTACCCTGCTGGTACAATTCCTATTCTATTATGCAAGTCTCTTAAAAGATAATAACATCAAAACTTGAACACCCAGGCCATAGGTTCTAGCCTGAGGTACAAGCCCACCACAGGGTCAAAGCCTTTGAGGTTTAACTCCTCTCACAGGAAGTTGTTCCCTATGCATATAAGAAAGAGAAAAGGTTAAGTTTATCAATTCAGCCCTATTCTTTCAGAACTGCCTCTTCCATTCTACCAAGACCGAAGTTAATTTTCAAGCTCTTCCAGATATTTTCCTCTCATCTTCCTTTTCTAGGCTAGCTGTCATAATCTTTCCTTGACTTTCTTTCACACCCATTCACACCCACCCCTATCCACCATGGTGTAACTTCTAGATCCAGCACTCCATAGAAACTGTCCTTGTCAAGGTCAACTCTGTTAGATATTCTTCTACATTCCTCCTGTTGACATCTTCTAGTACTTGTTTTTTTGATCATACCCCTCCCCCCCGCCTCCCTTAATACTTTCTTTTCTATTGGCTTGCAGTATCCCACAATCAACTCGTTTCCCTCCCTTTAATTTGGCTTTTCATTCTCTCATTTCCTTTGCAAATTGTTCTTTCCCCTTGTTAAATGGTGATATTCTGCAGGGTTTTTGGTGATGACTTCCCAATTTCTCCCCATCCCCATTTTTCCTGGCTCAGAGAATAGCACCACCATTTACCCAGTTGCCCAAACTGAAATCTGGAAGTCATTTGTGACATCTCTTCCTCTCTCCTCACCTACTTTCCTTCCATTCTCCTTCCATAATCTCTTCAACTTGTTTGCTTCTCTGCATTTTCACTGCCATTTCCCTAGTTGTGGCTCTCATCGTGTCCATTCTGGAAACTGCAGTGGCCATCTAACTGGCCTCTTGCCCCCAGGCTTGTTGTACTCCCATCCATCCTTCATTCTGAGGCCCCAAGAACCTTTCAGAAATAAATCAGACCTTGACATTTCCCTGATTAAAATCCTTCGGAGGTTCCTCAGTGCCTTTAAGATAAAATCCAAATCATCTAGCAAAATGAAGAGGGCATCTGCCAACCTCTTTAGCCTCATTTATTTTTCCTTATTCCTTGAAACTCACTTTCCAATCTTGCCATGAATTTGAAGTTCTAAGGAAGTGCCTTATTCTCTCACTTTTGTGGGCATCTGCTCTGTCCTCTGTCAAGGGTCTTTTCCCAGCTCTCCCTGACCTAGTTACATCTTACCTTTAAAGCAGCTATCATCTGTTCCAGAAGCTGTCTCTGAGTCTGTCACCCTCTGTTCCTCAGTAGCTTGAGCTTCCTGATCATATCTTTTGGATCTTTGACTTATCAATTTATTAGGTACTCAAAAATGTTTGTTGAATGAATAGAAGCTCTTGGGGGTAATGCTAGTAGAAGTTTGAAAGCATCCAATTTTGTTTTTATCAGAAAGAACAACTATCACTTTACTTTTGGGGTTTCTCCCCTTCCTCTAGCTATGCATTTTTTTTTTTTTTTAAATCTATAGTTAAGTATAAAATTTGATTTACTTATACAGCTTGTTTACTTCAGCTTAGTAATGACTTGGCATTGTGGCTTCAATTAGAAACTGATTAAGCTAAAGAGACCTATAGGTCTTACACAGCATAAGCATTTTGAATAAAATTCAGTAGTTCACTTAAAAAAATCATTTTAATTATCTGACTGGCTCAGCGTTTTTCTTTTCAGTATAGAATAGGTCTTGTTTAAAACTCAGCCGGGTAATTTACTAGCACGATGGCCATAGCAAGTTACTTAATCATGCTGACTCAGGTTTTACTCACCTGAAAACAGGGTAATAATATCTATCTGATTGATGGAGGGTTATATAAAATAATATCTGTAAACTGCTTTCCTATACCTCGCCCTTAGTAGGAGCCCAATATATGTTGAGTCCCTTTCAATAGTATTTACATATTACACAAGGTCTGACTATTATGGGGTGATTTTTTCCCCCATTGGTTGATTACCTTTAAATTCCCCTTTTATATTAAAACCACTGTTTGCCTTTTTATGTTAAGCAGTTCCATTCTAGGATATTCAGTTTTTGTTGTTGGAGCATTACATCCTTTTTTTTCACTTTATATTTTAGTGATCACCCAATTGAAAATATTTTTATTTCAATTCTTAACAAAAGGATCTGCATGGAGAGAGGTGGAAGAGAATGTTCCAGATTTTAGTGCACTAATTTGGACTTAAAGCTCATTTGATTTTTACTTAGCTATCCTGTGAACAACTAACTGCCTTGCTGATAACAGTAAAGTTTAAAACTTGAACAAATCTGATTGGTGTTTCCTTTGTCCCTTTAAAATTGCTGTCCAGTTATTAGAGAATCTTTGAGTTTGTGTGGGGTGCTTAGGTATTTTCTTTATAATGTTTAATGGTAAATTTTTAAGAAATAAAAGGAAGGAAGCAATAAAAGGAAGAAGTCTTATAAAATTAAATATTTGATTATTCACCAAACCAGGATCTTCAGATTATTTACTTCAGATTATTTTTTAAAGGATTTAGTTCCTCTGACCTCAGAAGACCTGAACTCAGGACTAATTATGGTACTTGTATCTTGGTAACTTGCTTTCGTGGCTCTGGGTGGCTGAACCGGTTGGCTCTCTTCCAAAGCACGTTGGACTACAAGGCAACTGCCTGCTTTGCTAGCTGGCATGTGAGATTAAAAAGAAGATGAATGTTGTTTTGGCAGCAGCTGCTGTTTTGTTCAGGGTAGTCAATACCATTTTGTAGGTCTGTGCATAAAGAAAATGAGCTACGCATACACTCCTACCTTTTCAACTTTGCAAAGTCTGTAATGTGGGCCCTGGCAATGGGTATTTTATCATAGCTTTTCAATTCACAGAGGGAAAAGAGTTTGTGTTTTTCAAGTTTTTGCAAGATTCAAATCTGGTTTCTTGAACAGCATATGTTCCCCTGATGTTTTTGGACCGCATGCATGTTCATTTCCACTAAAGGAAAGGAGTCTGCAACCTGACTTCTGTGTTATAACACATGTTCAGATTAAGTAAATAGTTTGCTTTAGGGGACTTTGCAGCTTCTTTTACGGGTATAGCTTTTTTATTGTAAAGAAAGCTCTTTTATTTCAGGAGGAATCGATGACTGGGTGTATATTCTACAGTGGTCTGCTGATGTTGGTTCTCAGCAAAAATGAGAGTGAGATCTGACCTTTGTCTTTAGGGTCTTCAGCCTCATCTTCCTGAAACTCCCCCCCCCTGCTTTTGAGGTACATTTCTGGCATTAATTGCCATTGTTAAAACTACTCCCAGGAAAGGACCTGCTATATATTTGTCATTTTCAATGGAGTATGAGTTTTAGTCTCTATCACTTCCCTCTATTAGGACTATTAGTATTGCATGCTGTAGTCCTAACAGTGCATACTGATCTCTCATCAGTTTTTTCATCATGTACATAATTTGAAGGCAACTTCTGGCAATGAAAGGGTTATTGGAATTTTGTGTGTTGTGGGGAGCCATGTTAGGGACACTTTTTTGAGCTTGGCTCTAAATGAAAAGAAAATTTTAGAACTGCCCACAAGAGTAGTTTAATGTGTCTGTGCAACGAAAGGTTATCATGAAATGAGAGGTTATCACACAATGAGCGTGACCTAGAGAGGAAAGTTGTACGATGCTAAAACAAAGTAGCCAAAGAAAAATGTCATATACAGAAGCAGAGAATGTTACAGAAAAAAACAGTGAGATGATTACCCAAACTGAAATGATACATTTTAGAGCAGAAGTCACAAATATAGGGACATTTTGCTTCAGCCTTATATCTCCATTAGGGTGTGTGCGTGCGTGTGTGTGCCCACGCCCACACATTTAGGCACTCGTATGCCCTTGTTGGAGTTTCCAGACACTGCAGAAAGAGGAAGAGAGAGAAAACAAAGATAAATATTTTGTTGATATATTGGAACACCTCACTTAATTGGAAGTCAGTTCTCTGCTAAAAAAAACTAACTTAAATGCAGTTGAGAACTAAATTGAAAAAGGTATCTGAACACAAAATCAGTGTAAAAATATCCGTGTACTAAAGGTCATACTCTTTGTTCATGGAATATTTATTCTATAAAGGCCTTTCTCATACTGTTCCTGTCAAACATTTCTGAAACGCTTGTTTCCCTGGTTTCCTAGCCAATCTGAAATCAAAGGCCATAACAGTGAAGGATTGCAGATCACCTATCATTTTGAAAAGTTTTTCATTTGTTTCTCACCATCAGCCCATGAGGTGAGTGAAGTAAAAATTATTCTCATTTTATAGGCTGATAAACTGATATTCAGAGGGATTAAGTGAATTGTTCAGGGTCATACTGTGAGGGACTCAGAGATTTTCTGAATCCATGTTCTATGTTCTGCCTGTTACACCACTGGTATGGTGTTTGTTTGTTTTGCTCTTGGAAACCTTGGCTCAAACAAAATCTTACCCCAGAAGCATGGACTAATAAAGTAGAAAAAAAGCTGAACTTCTTTGCTTGAAGCATGGGTAGGGGGGCCTAGAATCCTGGGAGGGGCAGCTTACTCTCCTCTACAGGTATATCTTGAGCATCACTTCACTACTCTCCACATTCAGTAATTCTTTCAAGAAAATATGTTTTTTGAGTTGTTTTAGCTTTCTATCACTGCTGTAACAAATTAGAAAAGCTAGTCACTTAAAACAGTATAGATGTATTATTTCACAGTTTTGGAAGTCAGATGTCCAAAATAGGGCTTACTGGGCTGAAATGGTGTTGGGGTGTGGGGGGGCTGTGTTTCTTTCTCAGGCCTGTAGGAGAACATCTCTTTCCTTGCCTTTTCCAGCTTCTAGATGCCTCGTGCATTCCTTGGCTTCAGGTCCCCTTGCTCCATCTTCTAAGCCAGTAGTGGTGAGTCAGATCTTTCTCATGTTATATCTCCCTGACCCTTCTTCATTCATTGCATCTCTCTCTCTGACCATGGCTGCGAGTGGATCTCCATTTTTAAAGACCCATGTGAGTAGAGTCACCAAGAGAATTCAGGATAATCTTCCCATCTGAAGGTCTTTAACTTAATCACAACTGCACAGTCTCTTTTGTCATATAAGGCTACATATTCCTAGAGTCCAGGAATTAGGATGTGGCTATCTTGATGGGGCGGGGGGGCACAGGACATTATTTTGCCTACCACACCAGCTCCCATAATGGGCCATGTGCTTTGCTTGCCATCAAGACTCAGTGAAGTCACAAATAAGCACATTGACAGTAAAAATACATTGCAGGTGATGGGCTGACAGTCTAGAAGAAACAGGAAAACTGAAAACAAACAAACAACAAAGAAAAGTAAAAAAGAAACATCTAAAAACAGTCATTCAAACAAGTGCTATAATTTGGAATTACTTGGAGGAGAGGACAGTTACAATTACATAACTGAGATGCTTTACAAGTCTTCCCTTTATTTGAAGAGCTTGAACCATCAAAGATAAGCAAAGTTTATTATTACTACCCAGTGTTTAAGCAATCAGAGAAGTGTGTGTACTATATTTTAGAAAGATTTCTGTATTGAATAGTAGACACTAAAAACTTTTCCATAGAAAGAAGTACGCACTGCATTTCAACTATCTGAGAATTCTGATTAAGTAGGTATTAATTCTGTTGTGCAGAGTTCTCAGTACATTTCTACTTTGATTGCTTCTCCATCTTAACTTTAGCTATGCCAGAGTGAATTTTTGAATTTTATGAAAGGGGAAATATCAAAGTATCTTTATATATGCAAAATAAAGTTATAATGTGAGTTTATTTAATACCTTTAAAATAAAATACTCAAGAAACACAGATTTTCAGTGATATTTGAATGTTTATTAAGTTAATATAGATTTAATTTTAGCTATGAGTCCATGCCTATAAAATGAACAAAACTGAGGGCGGATGTGGCTCAAATGGTTGGGCGTCTGTCTGCCATATGGAGGGACCTGGGTTCGATACCTGGGACCTCCGGTAAAAAAAAAAAAAAAAGAACAAAATCATATCTTTATAGATGTTTGTATATAATTGATGTAAAAAATATCGATGCTGCCATGGTGAAGACATAGTTTGCAATTATTATAGAAGTCTGTGTTAATATTTTAAGAAACTATCAAAGAACATTATTAAAAATTATGAAAATGTGAATAAAATAGAATATTCAGCTGGACATGGAATATGGAACAAATGCTTCTCTATAACACTTGATATTTTCAAAACCATTATATAATGTGTTAGGGAGATGCTTTGGACATTCTCTCGAATGGTCTAACAGATTTCTGGGAGTACTCTATGGGGTGGTCAAGAGCACAGGATTTAGAATCAGACAGACCAAAGTTTTTATCCTGGTTTCACCACTTTGAAGCTGAATCTCTCTGTGCTTCAGTTTCTTCAACTTTCAAAATGAGAATATGTGAAACTTAAATTTTGTTTCTTATAATATATGCAAAATGCTTGATACATAATAAATTGTTCATTAAATGGTAGCTATTATTCACTGTGTTGTACGACAAATACATCTGCGTTCACGTATTCCAGCGTCCTGCCCGGCAGTATTGATGAACTGTCCATACTTATTTAATGCCAAACCCTCTACTTGGGAACTTCTTTTCTACATAACAGCATTTTTTCTCTCTTTTCTGACCTACATTCACCAATTGGTCCTTCTGGAGCATCCCCATAAGCATATAGTCATCCAGGTGTTTCTACCATCTCATAAATAAAACTTTGTTTACTCCCAACTCCCTGCCAATTACCACCCCACTTTGTTTTTATTTATTTGTTTATATATTTGCCCTCCTCTCTCTTTGCAGGAAATCACTTCAAAAGAGCAGTTTATACTTACCGTTTCTAATTAAATCCTTCTGTGCTCTCTTAAACACTCCAATTTGGCTTTTACCCTTACCACGTCAATAAAAATCCTCTTGTCATTGTCGGCAGTGGCCTCCATGTTGCTCAGTCCAGTGGTCGATTTTTATTCCTCATCTTACTTGACCTATTAGCAGCATTTCACATAGTTTGACCCCCTTTTCCCTGACATACTTTCTGCACATGGCTTCTTTCTACACCTCTGGCTTTTCCCTCTTGGGCTCCTTTGAGGCTCCCTTCTGTCAGACCTTTTAAGGGTAGAATATCTTAGGACCCAGTCCTTGGTTCTTTTCTCTTTTCTAGTTTTACTCCCTTGGTGATACTATCCACTCCTTGGTTTAAAATTCCATTTACATTTCCAAGACTATCAAGTTTATATCTCCAGCCTAAACTCTGGATTCAAATATCCACTCATTATCATCACTGGGATATGTCAACAGCATTTCAAACTTAACTCCTGATCTGTCCCCAAACCTTCTCTACCCCTAGTCTTCCCCATTTCAGTTGATGTCAACTGCCATCCTTCTAGTTGCTCAGGCCAAAACCATTGGAGACATCTTTCTCTCAAATCACATTTCAACTATCAGGAAATGATTAGCATTCAGAAGACATTCAGAATCTAACCTCTTTTGGTCAAGACATTGCTATGACCTTCTCTTGCTTGGAGTATAGCAATAACTAACTTTAACTGATCTCTGTGTGTCTACCTCTTGTTACTCTAAAGTCTGTCTTCATCTTATCAAACAGAGTAGTGGTTTTTTTTTCTTCTCCATATCAGGAAAGAAAGTCTTAGAGAAATATATTTCGGAGAGGGGGGCAGTTAGGTATTAGGAATGATGATATAAAAGAAAGCTGGAGTTTCGTCAATTATATTTACATATGTGAAGGAAGACTATGTTAATAGAGGCTATTTTCTATGCTGGGATTGTCCAAAAAGAAAAACACCCTAAACAGAAATTGTTCGTACCTGTAGTCTTCATTGTGGTCCAAGGGAAACTGAGTCAAAAGTAGTGCAGCATTTAATCCTGAGGTGTTTAAGCCTGTCATGGTAAGAATGTCCCAGACTTTATCATCTGGTGAACAAGGTCCACTAATTCTCTGTGATGTGATTCTTCACTTACCAAGCGATCTTCAGTTGCTAATAAGTTGGCCTCCTTTGCAGCGTTCCTATAGACCAGAAAATGTGCTGATCACCTGACATAGGATTATAGTTTATTTGACAGCTATATTTCTCATTGTAAGTAAATACATTTTTTTTTTTTTTTTTTTTTAAGATTTTATTTATTTATTCATCTATCCCCCCCTTGCTGCTTGTGCTCGCTGGGTCAGCTAACCACGCCGTGCGGGCGGGCCTGCCTTCACCATGAGGCCCCGGGAACCGAACCCGAGGCCTCCCATATGGTAAACGGGAGCCCCACCGATTGAGCCACAGCCGCTTCCCTAAATACATTTGTATTCTGATTTAATGTTTTCTCTTGTGAGTTTGGCTGTTCTGAGTCAGTCCCCCAGAATCTGATCAAATCTAGGTGCAATGATAGAATTGATTTTCCATACCTGCAATGGAGAGCACTAGATCAGACCTTGGCCATACTCAAGATTTTAACAAGCCCTTCCTCATGTGCATCCTTTTCTAAAATCCTAACGCTTAAGTTATGGATATTTAATAATGTTCATAATAGAGAGGTGTGATCCCACAGTGTTCAAAGTAACCTTAAATGAAACTAAGGATAACTGGAAAATAGACCATGATGGTTAAGCAATGTGTATTGATTGTTAAAACCCAATAAAAGGGTTTTTAATTTTGTTTACAAGCTACTATATCCATATAGGAAGTGTTGTGGTCTTAGAAATTTTAGCAAGTGAGAATCACTATTTATTCCAGTATAATTTCTGGTTATTAATTGAACGTAATAATCAGTTCCAAGCTACACAAATAGGAAAGATTTCCAGCCCTGTGCAGCTGAGCTTTTATGTAATTTGAAGATGACGTAAGTTACTGATAGCTCATAAAAGAAATCTGATATATTTTATATATCTTCACATCTCCATGCCTTTGTTCATGCTGTTAATTTTTCCTGGACTGCTCTCCCCTTCTTTGTCAATGCTTACAAACTCCTTGTCCTCCAAATTCCATCCAGATTCACCTTTTCTTTCCAACTTTTCTTGGCACTGTCTTCCTGCCACGAGTTCTCCCCCTTAAAGTTAATTGATTAATTGCTTCCTCCTCTGTGTTCCCAAGCATTTATCACAGGGTGTGCTTGTTATTTATTTACCTGCCTCTGAGTTTCAAGAGCATCTTCAACATTTTTGTTTCCCTAATGACTGGTGCACAGCAGCCGTCTCATAGTATGTGCTAAATAAATGTCTTATTAAATTGGAGCATTAGACTGTTTTTACCTTGGAAACAGATTCACCCAGCAAATACTTATAAAGGGCTTTTTATGTGAAAGGTATTGTGTTAAGTGTTATAAAGATATAAAAAATAAGTCTGATAATCAAGTTCTTAAAAACCTAATGTACACTCTAATAAAGGAAAATAAATCATGAATGAAGTAACTGTAATACGTGGTAGCAAGGGCTCGGTTTTCAAAGATATATCTATATATTTATATATCAAGTCTATAAAAGTGAATCGGTCCTTCCTGATAAGTTTCAAGAATGTCTTCCCATTGGCGAAGAACATATTTTTCCTTATTAAATGGCTAAAAAGCTTTAATTCAAAACATTGATTCTGTTGCTGTCTCACAAATTGGATTAAATTCTGTCCTAAATCTAAAAGTATACCTTTTTCCCTCACTTGAACTTGGTATAGTTTTAGACGATTGGATTAAAACATTGCTCAAGAGTTGTGCTGCTACTTGCCAAACAGTTTACATTTAAAGTAGAAAGAGTTTCTTTTGGTGCCTTAAGGTATGAATTTTATGCATTCTCTAATTTTCGGAAGGCATTCTAAGTGATAAACATTACATGTTGCTACAAGTTCATTTCTAATTGCCAATAAGAAATTGGCTGTAGAAAGCTTTTTTTTTTTTTAAGAGCCTTACCTTCTTCTGATTTCTGAAAGCTTTTGATAAAAGTTAACAGTGTCATTGAAATGAATAATTCAAACCAGATTTTAACAGAGAACTTTTTGAAAATTTGGTCAGTGAAGTTTGAATGCTTAGAATTTATTAGTTTTTTTTTTTTTTTTTTAATATGGTAAATTGGCTTTTCCACATCAAGGCAGGAGATGTTAATATTTTGAGTGATAATAGATTTCAATGGATGGTCACCAAGCACTTTTTCTATTTTTACATTTAGACTTGGATTATCACTTGCATTTATCTTCAACTGCTCCTCTTTAATCCTCTCGTCAAAACTAAAGGGATCTGCAGGAATCGTGTGACCGATGATGTGAAAGACGTTACAAAATTGGTAAGTTAGGAATGTTTTCAATATCTGTGACTCTTTTTCTTGTGCTTGTTGATAAAAGATTAGGCTTTATTAAACCAAAATAAGTACTTTTTTTCTGAGAAAAGGAAGGGAATTACTGAATTATTCTAAAGGGTAATAAAGAACAGGTTGGGAGATAGTTAAAGTCATAGAGAATTTGTTGTTAAAATTGACCCGTTGGACACCAGTGACTCGGTTTCTTTTTAAGTGCTTTCCGACAGAGTTCACTGTGTGCCGAAGTGCCACGCCAGCTTGTTCCCCATTGTCTCTTTTGTGGGTTCCTCAGCATGTCTTATTTTCCCTCCATGTACCTTCCCAGTTGCTCTTCTTCCCTTTACAAGAGCATGAAGACCCAGTCACATGTGGGTGAATGTTTGCTTCCTCAGTGACTGTAGTTAGAGGAGCGAATTGTTGCCCAAATGTTGAATGGACTCAATCTTCACATTTGTCACATGGGAACTTTGCTCTCAGCAAAAGCATTTTTGTTGTTGTTGCTATTTTTACACTGTTGCCTTTTGGTCAATTCCAGCTTCATGCCATGCTTCTCTTAAGATGGAGCTGTTGGAGAGGGCATAATATAATATTGGAAGGCATTTTTCCCAACTCTCACATACTAGGGAGGATTTATATACTCATTTGTCCTATAGTGTGTGAATTCAGGATGAGCAAAGTTTGAGAAGCAGTTTTGTAAGTTTCTGCTTCAAAATAGCCAGTTAGTTTACACTTAATTATTTGAATAATTGATTAGAGAAAAAAAAGTGATGCAAGAATAGGGAAGAAACTAAGGTTGTAATATAGAAAGAAGAAAGAAGTGCATATTTGTATATTTGCTGAGGTAATAGTATATGGAGTGGAAAGGTCTCTGTTTATTATCCTTGCTTTTGATGTACATTTCCTATTTTGCTTTTGTTTTTGGCTTTATAACTGATTCAAAACAGAGTAATAAGCATCTTCAAAATACCTTAAAGTAGGCTGCAACAGGGAAATTACAGCTCTCATGGTGCTTAATAGAAATTATAATACGAAGAAAACACACTACTTTTCACTAAAACAATTGTTGAAATTAAATTATCTCCCCTGAGCCACTTTCTGGAACAGGGGGCAAAAATCCCTTTCTTCAGTTTAGTGATTTCATGTTTGTCCTTAGGGTGAAGAATTCTTTTTTTGGTGTCAATATTAATAAATATCACTTTACTGAGCATCTCTCTTCTTTCTCATTTTACTCCCAGTAGTGGGAGGTGGAAATGAGCAGGGGAAGCTTGCAGTGGTGCCAGGAGCAAATTTCAAATATGTGAGCAATGAACCATAGTTGGAAGATGATAATTTATCTGATCACAGACTGGGCATATCCAAGATTATCGTGGTATTTAAGAACAAAATTACTTTTAGGCGTTATTATTTGAGTTTGAGAAATTCTACTTAAAAGCACCACTTCCTGGGAGATGTCAAACCAGTAATTTCAAGTGGCATATGTAGGTGGAATAGCACCTTCCAAGATTTTCCAGTCATGTCTTTAACCTTCCCCTTAGAAACTGTTTGTTACATATCAGTTCATACAACAAGAAATAGCAAGAAACATTAATAAGATGAGAAAGAAGAAGATGCCTGCCAAAGTGATACTTATTAATATTGACATGAAAATGTAATTCTTCATCCTTTGGGCAAATGTCAAATCATTCAGTTGAAGAAAGGAGTTTTTGCCCCTTCTTGCAGGAACTATCTCAGGACAGACAATTTAATTTCAACAGTTGCTTGAGTGAAAATTAGTGTGTTTTCTTTGGATTAAAATAAAAAAATAGGACCCAGAAGATCACTTCTGGTTGAATAAAGACTTACACAGTCAGAGCCTGTATTTCACAATCCCCAGTCTCAGAGTATTTATACTCTTTGGACAGATGGCCATAATCACAACACATGAGTAGAGTGCAATTAAAAAGATTTCATAATATAATACAGGGTCCAATCTGTGCTACTATATTGATTAAGAGAATGAATTTTGGAACCTGGCAGACTTGAGTATTTTAAATCCTAGTTTTTTGACCTTAGATAATTAACTACTTTAAAGTCTCAGTTCTTCCTTCACAATTTTGTGGTATAGATTAAATAAGAGAATTTTTATATAAAATTTTTACCACAACTCCTGTCACATAACCTCTTTGTGCTTCAGTTTCTGCATCAGTATAATAGAGATATTAATAGTACTTAACCTCCTAGAGTGATTTTGAGGATTCTATATATTAATAGAATAGTACCTGGCAAATAAGAAGTGCCTACTAAGTATTGGCTATTCGTAGGGATAGTAGTAGTGGGAGTTATAGGATTGTAGGATGTTGGACCTGAAAGAGAATTTAGAGATAATCTAGGCAAATTACTATAAATAAGGAAATAGAGAACCAAGAGTGGTGAAACCCAGCTCGTGAGCCCATTACCAGTACCTTATTCCCTAAAACAGTGATTTTCAAACTGTGCCCTGGAGCCTACGAAGATGCTATGCTTTTATTTATTTATCTGGGTTTCCAAATAAGACTTGTCTTGAAAAAAGAATTTAGCGTATGAAAAATGTTTAAAAGCCACTACTTTAACCAGAATTCCATGGGATATCATCGAGAACCCATCAGATCAGAATCTCTTGGGATATTTATTAAAAATACAGGTGTTAGGGCCCTACCAAAGAAATATTGAATCACAGCTTGTGGAGATGGGATGAAGGAATTTTAATGTTTTTGACTAACATCCTAGGTGATAGTTATTTACATAAAAGTACCAAGACTTCTGTTTAAAAGAAGCTATGGGTTTCCATCCTTAACCTGAAACTCATTGCTTTCACTAATTCAAACTGCAATGTCAGTGACTTTTGAGTTTTATGGATATAAATAATCACAAACTTTCTCTAAAGATTGGTGGGGCAAATTCATCTTAATTAGCAGGAATACTGGTATTGGTTGAATGCTTAGCTGTGTGACCTTAGACAAATCACTGAATCTTTCTGGAATTCATTTTCCTAATTTGTAAAATGAGGAACATGGATGAGATCATTAGTTCTTAATCTAAGATTCATAAGCTTCAAGTCCTTCCAAATGGAAACCCAAATTGTGCCTTTTTGTGCCCATGTGCATTTCTGAGGAGAGGGTGCATAGCTTTCATTGACTTCTCAGAGACGTCTTTAATTCCCCCCAACTCCCCCCAAAAAATATAACACTCACTAAATTAGAATTTGGGAGCCTTTTTTGGCTTTAAAATTCTTTTTATTCATAATGATATGTCTCCAACTTGTACCTATTGGAATAATTCATTCATTCTTCAACTAAAGGAGGTGGCATAGAGTGAGAGAACTTTGCTTTATTGGAATAACCTTGGTACATTTTATTGGAGGCAAAGAAAATCAGCTGAATATATTCTGTTCCCTCTGCACACAGAAATTTTTACAATTGAAATCATTCCTTTGCAGCCTCTACCAGTTCTGCCTTTGCATTAGGTGGCAACTCACACTGTGCCCACAAACCTTAAGTTTGTTTGCTTGGGGGTGATTCTCATGTTGCAGAAACACGTGAATTATGGCTTTACTGTCAATTTTTTTTTTTTTTTTTTTTTAATTTCTTCGTAGACTCTTTGCACTGCCCCTCCAATCCCCATGGTTTTCATTTGAAATCCTTCTGGCATATTTACTCAGCATAATAGTTCATCTATTTACAGAACATTTTGCTTTGTTTCTAAAAAATGTTGCAAGACTTGTTTTAAATGGCAAAGTCAGACTTACGTAAAGAAAAGGTCAAGTATCTGGGAAGAGGATGAATCAATCTTTAAAAACTTATGTCTGGGGCACAGTTAGGTTGTAGTTTCCAGTGGTTCTAAGTGTTAATGAAAGGAAGAATCCAAATATCAAAATAGTTCAAATTAATTTTCACCTTTAGTTGCCCCCTAATAAATGTCCTCCCAACTAAATGTTTTGTTCTCTCTACTATTAAATGTTTCCTTCATTTGTGATGATGCCTGGTCCTCATTTGGGGAATTTAATTAATGTGGCTTTGTTCCTTTTTTTTTTTTAGCGGCTTAAAAACAGACAAATTTATTATACTACAGTTCTGTAGGTCAACAACCCAGCATGGGTCTAAATTAAAGGAAACAGCAGGGTTGTGTTCCTTTCTGGAGGTCTGAGGGAGAATCCGTTGCATTGTCATTTCCAGCTCTTAGAGACACTGACAGTTCTTGACTTGTGTCTCCCTTCCTCCACCTTTAAGTCCAGCAATGCTGCATCTCTCCATGCCTTTCTTCCATAGTCGCATCGCCCTCGGACTCAATTTGTCTGTCCGTCTCTTCCACTTTTTTTTTTGACAATTTATTGAAGTATATCATTCATACATGAACATACATAAACTATAAGTGTTCAGTAAACATCATGAACTTACAAAACAAACATGCATAACATCACACAGAGCTTCCACACATCACCCCCCAACAAACACCCTGCATTGTTGTGAAACATTTGTTAACAAATCATGAAAGTGCATTGTTAAAAGTATTACTGCTAGCTATAGTCCGTATCTTCCTCCCCTATACATTTTTTTTAAGAATTTATTTATCTATTTACTTTTATCCATTTTTACTGTCCCCCCCTTTTTTTTGCTGTTTCTGTGTCCATTCACTGGGCAACTCTCTGTGTCTGTTTCCTGCCCTGTCTTCTCATCCTTCTCCTCCTATCTTCATTGGGATTCGATCCTCGGAACCTCTGGTATGGGAAAGAGGCATCCTACCGCCTGCGCCACCTTAGTTCCTGATTTTTTGGTGCATCTCGTCTTGGCTCTCCCTTGTGTCACCTCCCGTTACGTCATCATCTTGCTGTGTAGCTTGCGGGGCCTGGCGGCGCACCCATGCGTGGGGCCTGGTGGCGCACCTGTGTGCGGGGCCGCTTTGTTCCTTTTTAAAAATATTTTTTATCTTTAAATCTCTATTAAGTAATGATTTATCTTCCTCAAAATGATATTTTTCTTTGTCTTTTTTGTTCTTTTTAATTGACCTGAGCTTCCTAACCTTTGAGTTTGCGTTTGAGTTTTCAAAAATGTTTGAATGTTGTATGCTTTGACTTTCTAACATACAGAAAATCAATGGTATTACATGTCCTATGTTGATTCAAACATTCAACAAATTTTATTAAGTTCTTCCCAAATGCAAGATGTTTCTGTAAAGTGAAACGTATTTCAATTTTAACATAGGACAATGTTTTCTAGAAAAAAAATCCCCAGATAAAATTTAAGAAGATTGATGACAAAGCAGGTAAAGAATTGTTTATTTGAAGTAGGTCACTGTGCCATCCCTACTTTGTAAAGGTGAAATTATTCTCTATCTTTCCAAGGTCAGTCTACAAGTCAGTCAGATAGGATGAAAACTCAGGAATTCATGTGTTTCCTGGTCTTGTGGTTAGTAGTTCTTTTTAATTTGGATATATTTATACTTGACCTCTGGAGTTTAACTTAATGGGAAGTTATAAAATCTCTTTAGTTAATAAATTTCACACTTTGACTGTAAAGCTTGGAATAATTCTGATTTTTATTATGCTTCAAACACTATTTTTCAAATAGAATTAGAAGTAAGCATCCCACAAAGGGTGTCCAAACAGTTGCTGATTTTGTGAGACTTAGGGACCTCAGAGACATTTGTATCATGAGACCCAAAGGTTTTATTTTAGTGAGGGGGAGTTAATACTTTAATACTTTCAGTTCTTTTTCTCCTGACAGTCCAAATACCTGCAGTGTAAGGGATACAGCCAGTACCTTTTTTTTTTGGCCTGCAAAGACTTTTTCTTGGCTGAGTTTCCCATATTATACCCCTGTGAGCTGTTTTCTGTGTCATTGAATATGGTCAGTCCTCAAGACATCCAGAAAAGATAGCAAATGGAGCCACACCTTATATCTGGTAAAGTTATCCCATCATCAATAACTTGTTTTTGTAGTTTTATATATTTTACCATCTGACATGGTACTGACATCCTCATACTCCAAACCAAAGCTCATTGGAATAATTTCACCTTTGGTAACATTTTCTATCAATTAGGTTCTGTTACTTTGCCCTGAACTTATTTTACTAGAATAGAGTTGTTTTCAAAACATATAGCCCTATCCATTTAATCCTACTAATAGGATTCTTACTGGAATCTAGACCATGTTTTTGCTTTTCTAGCTGGTAGTCTCTGTATAAATGTTGAACACATATTCAGCACTTTTTAAATGTTCCTCTAACCTGCTCCCTGTTTCTAGTCTTTCCTTGCTTCAGTCTAACTTTCCAAGTTAAGCTTCCTAAATTTACCATCTTGTTTCCTCCCTGCTTAAAAATATTCAAAGTTGCTCCTTTGCTTTTATAAGAAAGTTAAATCAGACTGAGTTTTTAGTAATGATCTAGTTCACCCTCTTCATTTTACAGATGAAGAATGGAAGTTCCACAAACATGATGCCACGTGCATAAGGCTAAAGGGACTTGCTGTAGGTTTCTGGTGGTAGAACTGTTGCCACTGAACCTCACTGCCTCCCATTTGACCACCTTAGCCCAGCATTCAGATCCTTCTCTAATGCGGTTTTCCTGGTTTATTTTTCCTTTTCATCTCCTACAGCCTGATTTATATGTCCCTGGTCTCCCATTTATTTGCCTTTGCCTATGTCCCTTCCTCTATCTAGAATGCTCCACTCCCTTTCAATTAATTAAAATAGAAACTCATTCTTGCTCACACACCTTGCTAAGCATTATGTATTTTATACAAGTGACTTAACTTAACCCTTACAAATCCATTAGCTACATTCTATTTGGTTCCCATTTTACACATGTGGAAATTTTGTCTAAAGTCGATTAAATAACTTGCCCCAGCTCCCTGAGTTAACAGGTGGAAGGGCCAGGATCCAACCTGAGTCGTTGGTCTCTAGATCCTGTGCTATTGACCCCGGACATCAAACTAACTGCACCTAAGGAACATCTTCAGAGTTCCAGGCTCTGCTCTATAAAACTTTCCCTATGATCAGTATATATCAGAGAAGCCAAATTTATCACAAGGTTATCTGTGCTTTTTGAATACTATTCAATTTAATATAAATGTTTAGAAATACAATAATTCATGTAGTGACAAAAGTTTAAAATTTGACTTCCTAAGTTCTCTCAAATGTACCTGGAAAGGAGCCAGTGAGAGCCAGGAAAGAAATAATGGAGAGACTGCTGTAGATAACTGTGCTGAGCACCAGAGCCAGGGCTTGCCTCCTACCTCCAACACTCCTGCTGCCCATGGCCTTAGAGATGCCAGTTAACCTCTCTGTGCCATGTCCTCATCTTAATGACTTAATGACATATACTGCATGGGGATTTGGTAGAGACTGTATATGAAAACTTGTTAAACATGGTAAAGTACTTTTCAAAATTTGTATTGGTTTTCAGTCCAGTCAGAAATTAACTATCAGTAAATAAGCTTACATATCTTCCAAGTGGTGGTAAGATGTGGCAGTTTCGGTGTCTTGGTCAGAGGACTTCCTGTAAACTTTGACTTCTTTGAACCAATTTTTGTATATAAATTGCTATGAAAATGGAATTTCTAAACAATGAGATATCACTACACATATATTAGAAATGGCTAAAATTCAGAATACCAACACCACCAAATGCTGGTGAGGATGCGGAATAACAGGAGCTCTCCATTCATTGCTAGTAGGAATGCAGAATGGTACAACCACGTTGGAAGACAGTTGGGCAGTTCCTTACAAAGCTAAAGGTAGGATTATCATACAGTCCAGCAATTGTGCTGCTAAGTATTTACTCAAATAATTTGAGAACTTAGGTACACACAAAATATCTGCATACAATGTTTATAGCAGTTTTATTCATATTTGCCAAAAATTGGAAGCAACAAAGATGTCCTTCAGTAGGTAAATGGATAAACAAACTGTGGTATATAGTGCAATAGTATTCAGCAATCCAGAAAAACAAAACAAAACAAAACAAAAAACTGCCAAGCCACAAAAAGACTTGAAGGAACTATAAATGCATATTTCTTTTCTTTTTTTTTTTTTTTTTTTAAGATTTTATTTATTTATTCATTTATCCCCCCCTTGCTGCTTGTGCTCGCTGGGTCAGCTAACCGCGCCATGTGGGCGGGCCTGCCCTCACCAGGAGGCCCCGGGAACCGAACCCGGGGCCTCCCATATGGTAAACAGGAGCCCTACTGATTGAGCCACAGCCGCTTCCCATAAATGCATATTTCTAACTGAACGAAGCCAGTCTGAAAAAGCTACATCATATATGATTCCAACTATATGATATTCTGGAAAAGGCAAAACAGAGACAGTAAAAAGATCAGTGATTGCTAGGGATTTGGGGAGAGATGAGGAAGGGATGAACTTCAGTGAATAATAATGTATCATTAATGGTTCATTAATCTAAACAAATGTGCCACACTTATGCAAGAACTTAATAATAGAGGAAACTGTGTGCAAGGGAGAGAGGATATAAGGGAACTCTCTGTACTTTCTGTACAATTTTTCTGTAAACCTAAAAGTGCTCTAAAAATGACGTCTGTTAAAAAATATGGAATTGGCCAGCATATCCCTAATATTTTCTCTGCTCTTTAGATAGCCAGATCTTAAGTTTTCTGAAAACAAATCCAATCAAGTCGATTATTTATATTTTTTAAAATAATGTGAACTATGCTTAGAAAAGGCCTAGATTTGTATTCAGAATATCTGTCACTTCTTGCTGTGTTTCTCCACCTGGAATAGCTTTAATTTACATGGTTGGTTCATAAAGAAATAGAAGGTTGCTGCTCGGTCTCATATTCCAGGTTTCACACCTGCAAAGGTAGCTATTGTGTCTTTGCTGCCAGGGCTTACACTGAGCCCATGACATAAAACGACTAGGTCATTTTGCTTTTCAAAGATGGACTGAAGATTCAGAAGACAAAATAAATTATAGAAGTCCAGTTGTAAGTCTGACCAAGGGAAGGAAAGTTAAGCATAAAGAACATGAGAGTAACCCTAAAGTAAATGGAAAAAAATGAAAAGACCTTCCGTGGCATTCCAGATGTGTTTTCAGTAAGGAGCGAGGATTCTTCTGTTTTGTTGGGATGGATGAAAGGGATGATGGTGGACCCTCAAAAGAGGGGAAAATACCCTAGACAAGTATCCAGAGGATAGATGAAAATGTGTAGTGGATCTAACAGGCAAGAGAGGCTCTGCTTTCAGGGAGACCTGGGTTCCAATCCAGACTGAACACGTGGTTAACATGGGGTAGCCATGCCATCTGGGTCAAGTTGCTTGTCCTTGCTGAGCCTCAATTTCTTTGTCTGTAAAATATGGTTATCACAGGGATCTGGGGATTGGATGGGCCCTTAATGATTTCAGTGCCTGGCACATAGTAAATATTTAGTAAGTGCTAGAAACTCTTACTAATATGATCAAGTGAACTGAAGAAGGAGCAAAGGAGCAGCCAGATCGGTTGGTTCTCAGCTGGAGTGTGGAACGGGGTGGCTGAGATGAGTGTGAGATGGCACCTTTGGAAGGAGTGTGGTAATGAGCACAGTGGGGTCATTTATTACCTTAGGCCCCCTATAACTTGGCTATGACATTGCCTGGATTTTTTTTTTCTCAGCAAATTGCTCTCAGATTCTACAAGCTATTGGCGCGACCAAGAAGACACATGTGTATTGTGCGGTGAGAGACCTGTGGCAGATGACCTAGTCCAGCAAACATGCACAGGATCCCTGCTCACTATAGGGAAACATGATGTCGTTAGAGACAGGATAAAGGGGAATGTAAGACTGCAAAGCAAGGTAGAACCACTGAAGATGTAATGGTGCAAAACCACTTTTTCTACTGTGTATTGTTTTAAGACCCAATAGGCTAAATCCACTGTATTATTCACCTGGGAATTTTTTTTTTTTTTTTTTTAATTTTATTATTTTTTTCAAAGATTTTATTTATTTATTCATTTATCCCCCCCCTGCTGCCCGTGCTCGCCGGGTCAGCCAACCACGCCGTGCGGGCGGGCCCGCCCCCACCAGGAGGCCCCGGGAACCGAACCCGGGGCCTCCCACATGGCAAACGGGAGCCCCACTGATTTAGCCACAGCCGCCCCCCTCACAGGGGAATTTTAACAAGCAACGATATAAGAGAAAGGTGGGGATGAGGGAGCTGGCACTGTATGTAGGAAGGGAGATAGGAGAACCTAGAACTCCATAACTTAGTGGGGTATATGCCTAGGAATTCAGTTGCTAATATAGCTCTCAATGAAAAAACATGGATTAAGTGTTTGGCACATTCACTTACCTTGGTTCTTATAATAACCATTTGACATAGGTACACTTATCTCCATTTTACAGACGAGAGAAAACAAGGTACAGAGAGGTTAGATTTGATCCAAATACTCTGATTCCAAATCTGCTGCTTGTTCACCTATGCCACAATGAATAATGGAAATATGTTAGATAATTTTTAAAATCTTTAAAAGTAGATAGGCAAATATTCGAGGCATTTCAAATGTTCAAAAATCAAGCAGCCCTGGGTAAGTGATATCAGAAAACTGTGAATCTAAATTATTTAAGACCTACAACATTTGGATCTCTGAAAGTGTTGTTCTTTTGAAGTTTCACTGACATTTTTTAGAATCAAGATAGAGCAGTAGTTCTCTCAAACATAGACATGAATCAGAATCACCCAGAGGGTTTGTTAATTCAATTCAGTTGGTCTGTTATGGCCTGAGAATTTGCGTTATGAAAGGTTTGCATGTCTTTTTCTTCAAACCTCTAAAAACAGTCTGATTAATTGATATGTATGAATTTTCTTATGTCATTTTTGGTTTTTTTATCTGTTTTGTTTTCTGTTTTTGTAGGTGGCAAATCTTCCGAAAGACTACATGATAACCCTCAACTATGTCCCCGGGATGGAAGTCTTGGTATGTAAACTGTGCATTTCTAATATCCATTTTAGTGGCTAACAAAAACAGATGGGAGCATTCATACTGAGATTCAGAATTACGGGCCATTTGGGAGCTTGCTAATTGTCAGGATTTGAAGAAAGTATCTTTGGAATTTGACTTATTATACACCTTTTTCCTCTAGCTATAGCTAGACTTTAATTATGGGCAAGGATTACAGCACGTTTTAGGCCTATACTCCCAAAGTAAATAAGATCATTTTCCTTAGAGCTAGCCACAGATTTCTCAAATTTCTCTTATTCCTTGAGCCTATCCCCAAAAAGTTTTGACTGTAAAATTATATAATTTTTTTTTCATACTTGAAAAAGTCTTATAATTTGAGAGCACACAATATTTTATCTCTGAAATTATTATTAGTGAGATAGATTCTTGGAATATTTAAATAAAGATATGTGGTTATGATTATAGCTCACTTTAGTACTTAATCCAGGAATTATACCTTTTCTCTTTACATAGTATCAGAATTCATTTATTAAGAAATATTCCAAGCATAGAGAGTAATGTAATAACTGCTTACCTACCACATAGTTTACCAAACCTTACCATTGTTCAATATTTGCTGCAAATATATTTTATTAATTATGAAACATAAGTATAACTGAAGTCTGCTGTGTGACCCTCCCCTATCTTCATTAATCTTCCCTTTGTTTTTTTGGGTAACTGTTATTCTGAGTTGGAATTTTCCATTCCAACACATGTTTTCAAGGCTTGGGATGAGGACAGCATCCTCTGCTATTGTACAGAGCAAAATGGTATACAGTAGCCATGCATGCTTTTATTCTTTTCCTACAAACTGTGTATCCACAAATAACATGTAATTTTTTTTGCGTATTTTAAAATTTTATGTTAATACCTTTCATTATACTGTGTATACCACTGTGCAGCTTGCCTATATTTTTCAACATGTTCTTGACATGTGTACCACTTTGTTCCATTTTGACCTATTTTAACTACTGTTACATGTTCCTTGAGTTAAATTAAAACCATTTGGGTTACTCTCTGTTTTGCCCTGCAAGTCAACATCTTTCCATAATTTACCAAATACTTATTACACATCTACATTGTGCAAGTTGTTTTAAAGCTTTGAATAATTTCTGTGGATTAGGCTATCAAAATTATTCAATTTAAAATGTGGCTAATATTTATTGAGCAGTATCCTCACTATGGGCTTGTGCTTAAAGACAAGGCTCTCCTTTCAAGAAAATAACAAAGGCTACGTTTCTTCTCATTACTAGGCATTTTTGGAATGAACTACCTAAAATTCTCTAGAGAATGTATCTTCATGTTGAACCAGATATCTAGTTATAGCAGCCCGAAAGTTAATTAATTTAATCATTTGATTACTCAGTCAGCAAGTATTTGTTTAGGAAAAACTATGGAGCTGGCACTTTGTCAGATACTTTAGGAGACCCACAGTAGGCAATGGCCTTACGTTCAAAACCTATTAATAACTGGGAAAATTATTTGGCCTTTATATAACACAGTTCCATTTTCCAAGTGATTTCTTATATTCATTTCCTTGGATCTTGAGTAAAATTGTGCAGGAAGGTAAGATAGCTATTACTATTCCTGCTTTACAAATGACACACAAAGATTTACAGCACAGAAGTATTTTGCCCAAGGTTATAACACTAGAAAGTGACAGAGTCTTCAAAAGAAACCTGCTGGTCATCTGATTCTTATCCCCAGGTTCCTGGATGTGGGGATGTAAATAACTGCGTTAGTGAGGAAAAGTGTTCCGAGAGAATCACCTAGAAAATAAAGACCCATGCTCTGCTTCTGACTGTAACAGAGTTTAGGCGAGCAATTCCCAAACTTTCTCAAATAAACCTTGCAGCTCTTTGAAAAAACATGTTAAACTGAAAATAACTGAAGAGATAATTTTTGCGCTGGTATAATCATAGTTTGTGCTAACTCAGAGATTCCAGTATCGGCTGGTGATAGCAAAAGCCAAGCTTACAAGAAAAAAATAAAGTCGTTCCATTGCCACATATTTGTCACTTGTTTCTGTAATTGAGAAAAGTCCACTATTATTTGATCTTGGCACGCTGTCCTGGCACAAATGGAGAACACTGTTCTTGGCTACCACAGTTGGCAAAAGAAATAAGCTAGTGCATAGGGCTTTGAGCAGAAACAGGGGTCTCACCCTTTGTTTTACCTTCATTTTAAAATGTAAGTTTCTGCCAAGACCAGAGGAGTTTCCCAGTCGGGAGGCTCAGGATTAGTTGACAGTGGTCCCAGTCCCAGCTGGCTTATCATTTGTCTTTAAACAATAGAGGGTGGAGTGAGAGTGAGGGTGTGTGTATGGGCGTGGGGGTGGGGTGGGGGGAGCTAGTATTAAACTTCTACTTAAGCATTGGGCAGAAAAAAGCTTCTAGTATAGAATAGACTTTTTAACTTTGGTTTTAAAAATCAGCTCAATACTCCTGAAAAAGGAAAACTACTTTTTAAGGGCCTTCTTAGAAAATTACATCACAGATTCTCTCTCCCAAATAGCAGGGTGTGATCATCTGGTTAGTATTTAAATCTAACAATAATTACCAATTCTATTTTAAACTCTTAGAGACTATAATATTGCCAGACTGTTAGGTATTCCCTTAACTTTCTAACCTTAAAAATGCCCAAATATTCCTGGTCCTTTCCATTTACTAGTAACGTTATTATATATATATTAAAAAAACAGAAAAAGTTGCTTAATTTGCGCCACACATCTGCATTCATTCAAACATCTGTACTTCTGCATAAACTATGAGTTTCTTGTGGTATTTGAGTAAAATAATTCCTCATCAGTTTTTAATTAAAGCAAATTTTATATGCATTCTATTTTTAAAACATTTGGAAATAATTTCAAATTTATAGAAAATTGCAAGATTATTCAAAGAACCACCCATATAACCTGGACTTCACGAAAATTCACCTATTTTTAGTATTTTGCCTCATCTGCTTTATGAATTGTTTTCTTTCTATATGTACATGTGTGTTTTATTATTTTTCTGAACCTCTTAAGTTGTTTAACATCATGGCTGTATTTACACCCTAAATACTTTAGAGTGTATTTTCTAAGTAAAGGATATTCTCTTCAAATATCCTTTATGTCCAAATAACTCCATTATGGTTTTCAACATCAGTAAATTTATTAGGAATTAAAATACTTTAATCTATTGACTGACAATGTCTTCTTTCTCCTTCGGGTTCTGTTGACTTCCAAATTTTAGCTGTTCCCTGTGACTTTTCTTTGTCTGACTTTCACACTGCTTATAAAAAACTCCAGTAATCTGGATTAAAGCCCAACCTGATTGAGTTGAGCCACACCTTAACTGAAGTAACATCTTGAAAAGATCTTATTTACAGTGAGTCCACACTCACCAGAATGTGGACTAAGAAGGAGAACATGTCAAAATGGGGGTACACAGTTCAGTCCACCACAGGGCCCAATAATGTCTTATAGTTGTTTTGCGTTTCTTTTCCTTCGGTACAAGATCCGATCTAGAATCATGATTTACATTTAGATATCATGTGTAGCAAGGCACAATAATGTTTCTCCAAAGATATTCCAGCACAATCTCCCAAACCTGTAAATATGTTACCATACATGGCGAAAAGGCCTTTGCAGCTGCGATTAATTTAAGGATTTTGAGAAGGGAAGATTATCTGGGAGGGCCAATATAATCACAAGGCTCCTTTTAAGAGGGAGGCAGGAGTGTCAGAGCCAGAGCGGGAGATTTGAAGATGTTGTGCTATAGGTTTTCAAGATGGAGGAAGGGTCCACAAGCTAGTGACTTGCTGGCAGCCTCTAGAAATTGGAAAGGGTAAGGAAACAGTTCTCCCCTAGAGCCTCCAAAAGAAACACAGCCTCACAGTCACCTTCATTTTAATCTAGTAAGACCCACTTTGGATTTCTGACCTCCAGAACTGTAAGATAATAAATTTGCATCGTTTTAAGCCACTAATTTTGTGGTAATTTGTTACAGAAGCAATGAGAAACTAATGCATCATGTCTCTTTAGTCTCCTTTAATCTAGAAGAGTTGTTCAGCCTTTATCCTTATGACATTAAAATTTTTGAATAATACATGCCCCCCCCCCCAAATAGAGTGTTTCTCATTTGGGAGTTTGACTGATGTTTCTTAAAGCTTATATTCAGACTATGCATTGTTCTAGCCACAGTGCTACATAAGTGATGATGTGTCCTCAGGTTATCTCATCCAGAGATACAAAATGTCCATCTTCCCTAAATGGTACTGTTAGTTTAGATCACCTTGTTAAGATGTACAACTATTTCTGTGTATTTGCTCCCTGGCAGCTAATAAACAATCTTTGGGAGGACACTTTAAGACCATGTAAATATCCTGCTCCTTATCAAAGTCTCCCCCCACCCCCTTCTTAGCATCTATGGGTGATTCTTACCTGAGCTAATCTTTACTGTGATGTCTTCATCAGTTTTTAATTAAATTATTTTTTAAATGGAAAAGTCATTGGCAACATGTAATGTTCCTGTAACAGTAAGCCCTCCAGTCGTAGTTCCCTCTTCAGTACCCTTTCTTAGGTATGCACAGTTTCTCTTCTTATCCATGGCTCCCTCTTTTTGCCTGGTCCTGCTTCCTCTGGTCTCATGTCCCTTGCATCCAAGACATATCATTTGAAGTTTTGACTCTTCTTAAGTAGAGAGAGTATTTTTGTTTTTGCCCCTCCTTGTTTATAAACTTTGAATGATGTTTTGGGGAAATGGGAAAAGAAGCCTACAAATCCTTTTTCAGTCCCTCAGTCTCATTCCCTGATGTCATTGTTCCTGCACGCATGTCTTCCCCTCTGCCTGCAGTGCTGGTCAGTCCCTTTATGTAGGTAGCACCTGACATTTCACATTTCAGTTTCACTTTTTAAGGAGGCCTTGCCTCACCTCCTTGATGAAGCCAAGTCCTCCTACTGGCAACTCTTCATAGCACTTCTCAGAGTAGCAGTTCTCCATTTCTTTGTGGGATTATTTAATTGATAATCTTCCATTAGCCTGTAAACTTCGTGAGGACAGAAACTGAGGGACTGTATGGTTTTTGCTTTGTCTTTTAGTGCCTAATGCATGGTAGGCACTTAATAAATATTCACAGAAAGAAAGTGAAGGAAGGAAGGAAGGAGGAAAGGTCCTGGACATGCAATCATTTGTAATTCCACCGAGGCACACATGTGAACTGAATGCAGTCCACAGGGTTAACATGACTGTGTGCCTGTCGCTTGCCACACAGTGTCTGAACCTCCGCATTATCTTCTTTTATATGTGTGTGCATTTTATGAAAGACCTTAAGTTGCAAGAGTTGCATTATGCAATTTTGAGGAATCATGGTTCCCTTGCGCTTTCTTAGTCATTTCCATATTGAGTCCACTTCCATATTTGGCATCCTTCTCATTGTTACCAGCTATTTAAAGATGAAAGCCGAATTACTGAATCTGATGTACATGACTCCATAATCTTGTCCCATCCTAGTCATTTAATGGGTATCTTAATACCCATTCTTCCCCAACACAAGCTTGCCACTTCAGCCAGATTTATCAAAGTGTCCTAAAATCACTGTGATTTTCCTCAATTCCAACGCTTTCTTTAGTGCTGTTTCCCCCTTGCTAGGGATGCCCTCTCCACTCCCATCCACTCATGCAAATTCTGCTCACACAATAGTTAAATATTTGGCAGCTGAGAGTGTCTTACTAGGTGATCTAAAGATTCCCCTCTCACAAGGCCATTTCCTCCTGTTCCAAAGCCATTCTCTCTCCCCTCTATCATTTGGCTGGTGAAAACTGACATTATATCTCCCCTGTGCTGGGCGTCCTGCTTGGTGCTGGGTCTATAATGTCAACAACATCAACATGCTACCTGTTCTGTGGACCTTACTATTTAGTTGGTTATCTCTGAATTTCTATAGAATTTGTCCATAAAGGTACATGATCATATATTGCTTACATAGATGTTTAATATTTTATGTGTTATGTATGTGCCTTAAAGTATTATTGTGAGAAGTAATTAAGATGTGACAACTCGAGATGTGGTATGTGTACAATAACTGTCAAATGTCATCATTGTTACTATTTTGTAGTTGTTATGTATGTTTTTCTTTTTAACTTTCCAAAAAAGTAGTTAGATTAAATCTCTTACTCTTTTGTATTTCCTTACCATTCTTTAGACAATCCAATGCATATGGTAACTACACAAAAATACTTACCAGGAAAGATTTACTGTTGGAACAAATGCCAGATATCCAAATCCTTAAGCTACAGTACTGGGCTCATCTTATTAATAAGTGATTATATTCAGATACTTTTTAAACATCTAGACCAGTGGTGATAGAAATATAATGGAAGCCACATAGTAATTTAAAAATTTCCAGTTGCCACATTAAAAAACAAGTAAAAAGAAAGAGGTGAAATTAAGAATTATAAAATACATTTGATTCAGTAAAACCAAAACATTGTTTTTATAACTTTTAACCAATATAAAGGTTATTAATGGAATTCTTGACTTTCTTCACTTTATACTAAATCCTGGTGTATTTTACATCTATACATCCCAGTTCAGACACCAAATTTTCATTGGGAATACTCATTTTAATATACTTGTAGTTGAAAATGTAGATTCACATACCTAAGTTATTCCAACCATACTTAAACGTTTTCTAGTAACTGAGTCAAGTATTGATTTTTAAATCTAAAATTAAAGTTAATTAAAATTTTAGTCCCTAAGTTGCACTAGCCACATTTCTAGTGATCAGTAGCCATGTGTGGCTAATGACTCCGGTATCGGACAGCAGATACTGGAAAGTCCCCTTTATTTTTCAGATAAACTGAATCCCTGAATAGATTGACTTGCCTGAAATCATGTAGTAAATCGACAGAGTTGGGACTAGAAACTGTCTCTTGTTCATCATTGCTGTCCTGCTTCCCCCATGCTGTTTCTGTCTCACTGTGCTATTTTGTGTCTGGGTCAGTAGCCATTTATAGGCCTGCCCTGGGAAATAACACATATTTAGAGTGTTTGGGTTGATTGCCATCCTAATCAGATTGTGGTTTCTACATCACTTTAATTCAGACAAGAAAATGCAAAGCTAGAAATCTAAAGTGAACACTGAAGACCCAAATTAATTGTCGAGGGAGAGTACTAAAGGAAATCATTACAAAACCCAGCTTATCCAAAGGGCAGTTAAGGGTTTTTTTTTGTTTGTTTTCCTTTTTAAAATTTAAAAAAAAAATTTAAAATTAGAGACAATATACTAATAATGTGAGCACACAGTGTTAATATTTTGAAAATTGTTTTCATAAAAATGTTTTAAATGTGCCTGCCCATGGAATGCTGTAGGGTAGCAGGCACATGTAATAAAGGTAAAAACCACAAGGATGGTAAACAAAGTCCAATGGCAATTGGCATTTGCTACTTGGTTGCCATGATTACTCAGATACTTTTGCTTTCATCAGTATGACTCTAAGCTAAATGAAATGAGACAGAAAAAGCCGTTTCCATTCCTAAGAGATCTCAAAGGAACAGAGTGTCAGCGTCCAGATGTGAGTCCAGATGAGTCATGGTAAGTCTGGCAGAAAAAATACTTCAGCCCTACGTGCTTTCACTAAACTTACTGATCAAAGAACTAGATAGTGATTGGGAGTCCTTGGGTTCTAACCCTGTTTGTGTTTCAAATGTGATATGTAATCTTGTACAAACTTCTTCACTGTTCTAGGCCTTGGTTTTCAAAGCATTTATAAAGTTAGTGGGACTGGACAGGAAAACCTTCATTTTTCCTTCCAGATCCAAAATATTGTGATTCTAATGACTTGGCTCTAGATTCTTTTGCTTAGTCAGGAGGTAGTTGCTGAAAGCACAGGAAGAAAGAAAGGAATGCTTTGTGCCCTTGGCATTCATACCTCAAATTCTGGCAAGACTGAGATTTGACATACATTAAAAGAAAACAAAGCAAAAACAACCAACTGGGCAGTAATGCCAGTAATTAGATTAGAGTAGAAGTCTAGGTGAAAACTCCTTGTGAGTATTCCTGAGAGGCCTCAGAATTTATGAGCCAGGGCTTTTCTTCCTTGGAATCTCTAAGGGATATTTTCCTCCAACCCTTTGTAGAGGGCTCACTCTCTCACCATGTAGAGACCAACCTTAGGCCCAGTAAGGAAGCACTTAGGTATCTGTGTAGGAATAGCTTCTAAGAAGAAAATAGAGCAAAATACATCAATGAAAAAAATGTAGTCGTTTTTGCCCACTTTCAACTTCTCCATTGCTTACTGCTCTTAACTCAACCCATGCAGAATAATGTGTCAAATTGTTTCAACTAATAAACCAGAACAGTTTCTTGAATGAAGCAGGGGGTGGATGTTCCAGACTTGGCAAGTCCCCAGGATGTTTTTAAAGCACACAGTTCTTTTCAGCCAGTATTTCAAAGTTAGCAGTTCTAGAACTACCGAGAAGATATATCATACATCTTGTGGGGTTATCTGATTTAAATTTATGTTTGGTGCTTGAATGTGCATGGATATTCTTACTGTTTGTCTTCAGAAGCAGTCATATGCCTATTTGTGTTTAATATACTTATATTATTTTTCAATACTTCTTTTATTTAATCTTTTAGATGAATTATTAATTTGTTGCTCCTGACACATTAAAATCCCTAAGGAAGTTCACAGTTTTTAACCAAGTCTTTAGGGCCAGTGGTCTGCTAGAAGGTCAGGTCATGTTGATTGAATATATTTGATTCAATTAGCATTCTAGAATGATCTATGTTATAAAAATATGTAGAAAAAGAAAGTATGCTGTTTCAGCAGTCCTAGCTAGAGTTGCTATAATTAATCAGAAAATGTGACACAGAAGCTAGTAAGTGAAGGAGAGTCTAGAGTTAAGGAAAATCCAGGTAAGTTTTCCTTTACAAAGCAGGGACTATAGTTCTTCTTTTATAAATTTATGTAACGGGTGAATAAAATACTTCAAGGAATTGAAAACTATTCTTTACATCACCTCTTTGACATCCTGTGTGACTCTGTCAACTTTCCTAATCCCTCACATTCTTCTGCTAGCGAAGAGAGAAATGTTACTTATATCTTACATTATTCTCATGAATATTTTAGGTTAATATTTATATAGAACTATTTAAGTTAAATAGTCTCTGAGAGATAAGAAATAGCGATAATAATGCCTTTTATTAAGACAGAGGAAAAAATTGCATGTGTGAATTTTATAACCTTTAATTGTCCATTTTATAGCCATAATCTTGGGAGAGTTTAAAAAAAAAAACAGAAAAACTTAGCTCACAAATGAAATATTTAGGTTATTGTGTTTTGTCCTTCTTGCAAATCATTGACTATATTTAATTAAAAAGAAAACATGAAACTGCTTGATATTCCAGTCAAAGCTGGTTTCCTTTCTTGCAGGCAGGCAGGTCAAACATCTGTCTGACATTTAATATTATTTGTTTACCTCAGTTTTATCTTTAATAAAGCAAAGAATCTTAAAAAGCTAATATAGCCGGTTAAACAAATTAATGAAAAGATAGAACTTTGAATTGAGTATATAGCCTTTCCCAAGGGAATTATGGCACAAGTAAGAATGAATAATAAATGAAATAAGATAGTAAACTGTTTTGAAACATATGGTGTCTTTGCAGTGTTGTCAAGACGTTTATCATCTCAACAATCAACTGTATGTGATTTTAAAATTTTAGGCAGATACTGGGATAGGATTGGAGTGTGGGATGTCCATGATTTAACTATAAGAAATCACAGATTTGAGGGTTGAAAAATTTTACTGGAAAAAGTTGATTTCTCAGACTTGCTTTAGGTATGTGAAAATGAGGGGCTGGGGGTTGTTATAGCTATATAAAACCTACAATACAGAATGTAAACATAGACTTTAGTTGTAAATAGAGATAAACAAAAGCAGAAGTATCCTAGGGTTCCCAATTTAAAAATAAGAAACAAACACTCTTTTCTACTTTAACCAAAAAGAAAGCAAAACAGTGAAGGAACCCATTCATTTAAGGCAAAGACCACAGAACCAAAGAAGTGCTTTAGTTCAAAATAAGGGAATTTGCTTTGGTTCTTATATGTGAGAAGATCTGAATAAAGTATACAGAAATATTTTCATAAAGAAGAGCAAAGAAAAAATTTGAAAAGATTAGTATGGGGAATCTTGCCACCGAAATGTTTCCACAGTTACAACTGAAAGAAAGAATTGGTGAAGGCTCTTCTACCATATAACTGCTATTCAAACTATATTTGCCATGTATAATCTGTCCAGTATCCCAGGAAATCTGACCCTTGCTGATACAGCTATCTTTAAAGGGAATTATCACCACCTAAATGGAGGGAAACTTGCAGAGCATTTCAACACCAGAGGAAACTGACAGTTTTTCAAGAAATCTGTTAATGATACAAATATAAATTTACATGTGCTTGAGATAAGCATTGATTTAACAAAGCAAAGGGATCCATTATGAATATACTTAGGAAACACATTTTCTTGAGAACTTTTTTTGATGAGTTGAAATGGCTTATAATATCTAATTCCTTTTGGGGATGTGTTTATCTTACTTATCTCAAGCCAAAGCCAACAGTCTTTAAAGTTTTGAATGATATTTAATGCTTCCAGGAATTGGGGTTTACCTATCTTTAGATAAGCCAGTTTCCTTTTTGGCTATTTTGCATTAATTAAAATGGTTCTGTTCAATGAATATAAAATTGCTCACTTACATACTTTAGAATAAATAAATTACTTGCCCTGCCTCCACAGAGTATTCTTCAGAGAAGTAGAGAAATAAAGCCTGGTGGTTTGATTCATTTTACATGGCATCAATTACTATGACTAAAATATTTTTTATTTTAATAGAGGTATTAAATTATTTAGGACTTTAATAAGTAAATCAATTTTAGCTATTTCTAATTATAATCTGATTTTTCTCAATGTAAAGTTTTAATTGCTAAAGTAAATCAGAACCTCCATTTAAACAAAGCTTTATAAGAGCAAAGATAACATTAAAAATAATTAATTATGCAAATTTATGACCAATTATTATATTTTAAGTATTGTTACATTAATTTTTTTTACAAAGTTTAGTAATTTCTTTATTGATTTTTTTTCCTTAAATAAAATCAATGAACTCCTGTTATAAAATCCTCAAATACCACAGTAAGGTAAAAATACAAGATTAACAATTGTTAGCATTTATTGTTTATCCTTCTAGAACTGCATATTTTAATTTTTAAGTAATGTTACATTAATTTTTAAAATCTTTAAATCCATTCAAATATACAGAAAAACTTTTCTTAATAATCTAAACATCATTTCACAATCACCCACAATCATTTAAAAAATGGGTACAGAAACTGTAGACCAAATCTATCCCCCTGCCTGTTTTTGCACCATCTTACCTATCTTTAGACCCATAAGCTAACATTGATTTTTACACATGAACATTTGCAGTCTGTTTGATGATGGAGAATGCTGACTTTGAACCTCACTTAAGCAAAATGTTATCCTCAAATAAATAATTCCATTTTTCTCATTAATAGACCTGTAATGTAAAAGATACTATATTTAATTATATAAAAGAAATTATATTCAATTATTATTATTGCATTTTGAATTTTGTTAATAAGAATTTTGCAGAAAAAGTTATTTTCTCTCATATATTTACCTACGTAATATCTTCAGGTTTGCCTCTTGGTGCACAAAGTTGAAAATATTTACAATCTAGCTCTTTGCAGAGAAAGTTTGTGGACCCTGGATGGGTTTACAGTCATTTTTCTTATTCCTTCATTTTTATTCACTTGTGCATCCACTCAGCAAATGTTTTCTCAGCAACTCCCATAAGGCAGGCACTGTTCTAGGCATTGGGGATACCATAGGGAACAAGACTTTAAAAAAAATGCTGCCCTCATGCAACTTATATTCAAGTTATCTGCATTATCTCATCACAACTACTCTATGTGGAAGGTTCCATTATTTCCACGCTATAGACAAACAAAGTGAGATTCAGAGAATTTAAGCGGTTTGCCTGGAGTCTCTCGGCCTCAACGGAATTCAGACTTTCCCTGACAAGACAGCTTGAGCTTTTAACCATTGGACAGGACCTGCTTCATGGGTATGCGACTTCTGCAGTGACATAGGGCCTACCCCACGCTTAGAAAGGCCTCATGCTTTTGGTTTAATGCTGTACTTTCACCTCCTTGACATTCTTGATTGTTTTTGAATAAGGGAACCTACATTTTGATTTTGTATTGGGTCCTGCAAATTCTGTATCTGGTCCTTCCTCTAGGCCAAACTGTTTCTCTCTCAGACCACATTTTTCCCAGGGCTGTTTTTTTTTTTTTTTTGGGGGGGGGGGTGTTTTGTTTTTAAATACCACATGAATTTATTTGTAAGTCTTGAAATCTGTCAAGCATCCTAGAAATATAAGCTATTATTAATCGTTTCAAATGACATTCCAGTCTCCCAAAAGACTGGAAGTTCTTTGAGGGCTGGAACTCTTTCCTTTGTTACATTTGTAATTACCTCTGTGCCTAAAGCTCTTTTGAGAACATAGGGGGTAAGCAATAAATATTCAATTCCATTAAGATCTGTACCTTGTAAAATGTAAGAGGTGGCTCTGTCTTGTCTTAAATTTCCTTCCATGGAAAAGCACAATCACAACCATTAACGTTTTCCTCTGAACTTCATGCATTTGTAGATTTTGAAACAGGATCTTAGATCTGAGTTAAACAAAAGAACGGACCTGTTCTGATATAAAGAAATCCTTTGTGCAGCTGTCAATGACTGAAACACCAATGGCTTTGGAGAGTTCTCTGAGTTTACTGATCTGAAAATAGATGCTTTTATCTTCCTTTCTTTCACTTTCTTGCAGCCTAGTCATTGTTGGATAAGTATGATGGTACAACAATTGACAGTCAGCTTGACTGAGCTTCTCGACAAGTTTTCAGATATCTCTGAAGGCTTGAGTAATTATTCCATCATAGACAAACTGGTGAAAATCGTGGATGACCTTGTGGAGTGCATGGAAGAACACTTGCCTAAGGTAACCACATATTCCGTGGGATTGATTGTTTTTCAGTTCTCTTCTCTAAAACCTATGCCAATTGGGGTGAGGGGAAATGGTGGCATCTTTTTATAAACTTGAGTTTAAAAATATTTTTAAGGTGAGTACAGAAAATAGGTGTTTGCAGTTATACCGCAGTGCTGAAATATGCATGAAGACCTAAATGTTGTCACTTAATATAAAAATAAAATTTCTTTGCACAATTGTATAAAAACAGCCACATTTTTATCCTTATTTCATAAGTGAATGAAGTCCTCACAACCTTATTAGGTTACAAATGTTCATTTACCTTTAAATGGAAAAATTATCTATAATGGTCACTTATACTTGCCATTTAATGGGATTATACTGGAATCAACAATGAAGTGTACCTTTGTCTCCTCCAAGTCATTTGATAATTGGTTATTACCAACTTCAGGACATGGGCATGGCAGTGCTTTGGACTTCTAAGCATAACGCTAGAGATTAAGAGTGAGGTGCTGGAGTTCAAATGCTGAATCTCTCACTTAATAGCTTGGTAAACTTAACCTCTCCATGCCTCACTTTATGTCTAAAATGTTGACAGTGGCAGGATCTATCTCACAGGGCTGACATTAGGTGATTCATGATGAGTGCTTTAACATCACACCTGGCAAGAGAAATCTTAATACATATTGTTATTTTCATTATTTTATAGACCAGTATTATTATATAATAGAATAGAGTTTAGGAGATCTGCTTTGGTGTATAGCTCAAAAGGCCAAGGTTCTAGAAGTCCTTACTTAAGGACTTCTTGAAGTTTAAACCCAAGATTTTAAACATGGTTCTGTCCTGAAACACCCAAATGCTCCCTCCTCTCTCATGCAAATTTCAGCTACTCATTAAGACCCAGTATCAGTCCCATTTATATTCTCCAATCTCTGAATTCTTATCATATTTATAACCTAATCACCATATTTCATCACTTCTTTTGTTTCACTTTCTAATATCTGAAATTGGAATGTATTTTGTAACCAATGACATTAGAGTAAACATCTCTTTTTACATCATGCTGGTGCAGAGTATGCTGATAGCATTTATAAGAAGTAGAAATCACAAAAAGTTGGGAACGTCCAACAAGTTGTCACAAAGGAAATAACATTTGTGTTGGGGCTTGAAAAAGGAGTTGTGTTGAGTAAATGGCAATAGTGGGAAGAAAATTCCACATACCAAAGAATGTGCATTTACAAATCATGGCACTTTGGCTAGAACCTAGGTGATTACAAGTTGTGTTTCTCAGCTGTTTTAGAGATCAGTTGAGTTAATATATATAAAACACTTAGAATAGTACATATTAAGTGCTGTGTAAATGTTAGCTTTTATTACTTGCTTTTATTTATAGAAAACCATCCATTTATGTATCCCTGAAGTATAGCTTTTTTTTTTTTTTAAAGATTTTATTTATTTATTCATTTATCCCCCCCTTGCTGCTTGTGCTCGCTGGGTCAGCTAACCATGCCGTGCGGGCGGGCCTGCCTTCACCAGGAGGCCCCGGGAACCGAACCCGGGGCCTCCAATATGGTAAACAGGAGCCCCACTGATTGAGCCACTGCCGCTTCCCATGAAGTATAGCTTTGATTTGCTTTTTTTGAACTTTATATAAACTAATCATACAGTTTGTATTCTTTTGTGACTTTGCTCCTCTCACTCAGCATTATGATAATGAGATTTATCTACTTCGATGCATATAGTACTAATTAATTTTTTACTACTATAGACTATTTCACTGATTGAATATCCCTCTATTTATTAAACCACTCTCCTGTTGCTTGATATAAGGATTTACAAACACTGTTGATAAGAACTTTCTTATACGTTCCATAGTGCATTACAAGCGAGTGTTTCACTAGGATATTTACCAAGGTGTGGAATTTGAAGATCACAGGGTGTACATATATCCAACTTAGCTAGATAATGTCAATTATATTATGCTAGCAGTGTATGAGTCCCCCTTGCTCCCCATCCTTGCCAATATTTAGTATCATCAGTCTTTTAATTTTTGGCTATTTGAAGCATTTGTTATGGAAGGTTATTTATTTTTTAATGAACAGTAATGTTTTTATTAAGCATCCCTGAAAAAGCAGTGTCCTCACTGTGTTGTCAGGATTATTTCATTGTTATGACATTGTGTCTACCCGCTAGCTCCCAACCTCTCCTCAATTGCTATTATCCGGAATCCAGCCCCAAACTGAACTGGATGGGATCACTGTCCTGCATTATCTGTTTGAATTATATAGCTTGAAACAGCTGTCTAAAAGTGTTAGTTTTAAAACTTCAAATACTAGAATCTTTGAAGGACATGTTTATAATCTATTACCTTGACCTCACTTAAATCTATAAACTATATGAAAAATGTTATCATGTTTTTTTTTTCTTCCAGAATGTAAAAAAACCACTTAAAAACACAGAACGCAGGCAATTTACTCCTGAACAGTTCTTTAGAATTTTTAATAGATCTATTGATGCCTTCAAGGACTTTGTGGTGGCATCTGAAACTACTGAATGTGTGGTTTCTTCGACATTAAGTCCTCAGAATGGTAAGATTTCCACTTTTAAATGTAAATAGCAAGCTTGAATTTTATATGTGTAAGTAGAGATCTACCAATTAATCAAACAACATGTGTAGCTATATACATGTTGGTGTGTATGTCTAATATAAAAGGGAATATCAATGGTACAAAAAGAAACTAATGATTATAGATTTGCTGGTTTCCAAGCCAAAACAATATTCATCATTTTCAAATTAAAGAATTTTATGTGGGTAAACAATATATGATAGTCAATCATATATTTTCTAATCTGATATTTGCTAGTAATTTACATTTATATTATTCCTCACCCCCAGTTGTCTTCATGTTCCCTTCTTACATCTTACCGTTTAGGGTCTAACTCAGAGTCATGAATTCTGATTCTCATCAATTGTTTGGTAATGAGACTCCTTTTTTTCTCCACTGGTTCTATCTAATGTAAAGTCTTAATTTCATTGTCATTTTATTGTTTTTAATGACAAATTACTAACAATTAGTCATTATGCATGTTTAGTAGCATAGGTTTGCAATAAATCTTTGTTCTATAGATTGTGGTGAATTTCCTAATAAAACAGAACAGTAAGACCCAGTATGAAATAAATAGGAATAATCTAGACTTGGGAAGCAGATCCAGAAAGTACTCTGGTATTGTACTTCACCTTTGGGGACTCTGTAATTTGCATAAATCTCCATACAACCCTGACACATTATTGCTTTCTATTTAGATTCCAGAGTCAGTGTCACAAAACCATTTATGTTACCCCCTGTTGCAGCCAGCTCCCTTAGGAATGACAGCAGTAGCAGTAATAGTAAGTACAAATATCTGATTTAATGCATGCATGGCTCCAATTGGCATCCATAGGAGTATTGCATGGTCTTTAAAGGAAATTTCTACAATTATTAATATTAATACTGTTCTGTTACTGTTCTTCAGGTTATGGTCCTCTTGAGAATTAAATACTAGGTTTGTAGAATTGTATTTCCCTAGAGCTTGAAATAATGTTTGGAGAATTGGGCCAATAAATTTCTGCTTCAAGATTATTTTAAATAAGGATGAAATTTCTTTTAGAATTGTTATTTAGTTAGATTTTTTTTAATTGTAGACTTAAAAAAAGATCATTTGTTTGGAATTTGCCAGACTAAATGGAATTTTATAATTGAAAGTAGAAATCTGATTGTGTGGAATTCTTGTACAGGTATTTTTCAGTTTTGTATTTATTTCGGTATATCCTATTGTGTGTTTGGAAACTTTGATGAGTTTCTTATTTGACTATAAAATTACATTTGGAGGAGAAGATGCTGCTTTTCCTGAAGTTTCTGGCCTCTTGAGCCAGGAATGCAATTTTCTCTGAAGATTTTGTCCTCTTTTCACATCCAGGCAAAGGTCATTATAAAGATCATTGGATTTACTAAATAAAATGATCTTCTAGTTTCTTAGAGGCTACAGGTGGAAAAAAATTCATTCTGTAATCTTAGCTAAGAAAATCATCCCTTAAGACTTATAAATGGAAGACTGTTATTTGTTCAGGGACACAAACAACTTATCTGTAAATAGGAGTAAGTAATATAGTACAAGTCCACAATAGCTTGTCTGCAATTCTAAATTAAAAAACAAACTCTAATACCCAATTTGTTTTTGTAATTTTTTTTCACCAAAACCTTACTTGAACCAAGATGAGGCTATTTATAACCATTATTTATCCTTCTAAAAGTGAATATTTATACATTTCACTGAGAAGTTTATAAGGTGCTATCTGGACCTCCCTGATGGTATTATATAAAATACAATATTTGCAATGCAGAACCTTCTAAAATCTAAAATTGTGAATTACAAAATACATTGGATCCCCAAGGTTCAGTCAGGGATTGGGGCCTTGAATGTATATTAGTCAATGAAGATATTTCCTACTAACTATGGATTATGGAAATCTTTTCAAAGAACCAACTTTTGGCTTCTTAAACTCTTTATCATTTGTTTCTATTTCATTGATTTTTACTCTGATCTTTATTATTTTGTTTTACTTATCTAGGGTTTAATTTCCTCAACTTGTCTAGCTTCTTAAGGTAGAAAATTAGATCATTGATTTTAAACCATTCTTTTCAAATATAAGCATTTAAAGGCATCAGTATCCCTCCAAAGACTGCTTTAGGTTTGCTCCCACACATTTTGGTATGTTGCGTTTTCCTTATCATTTGTTTCAAAATATTTTTTAATTCTCCTTGCGATTTCTTTTTTGAGTCATGTGTTATACAGAAATGAGTTATTTGTTGTTTAATTATTAGGGACTTTTAACTATATTGTTGTTATTGGTTTCTAAATTCTGTTGTCAGAGATCATTTAAAATGTACATTTTAATTTTTTGAAATTTATTGAGATTTACTTTGCATTTATTCTTCATTTATTGGGAATAGCATTATCAAATTTGGTCAAGGTGGTTGATAGTATTCAGATCTTCTATATTTTTATGAAACATTTTGTCCAGTTTTTTGTCTTTTACTGAGAGAGGGGTATTCAGAAGTTTTCTTCATGATTGTGAATTTGTCTGTTTCTTCTTTGGGTTCTGTTAGTGTTTTGTTTTGTGTATTTTGAAGCTCTGTTATTAGATGCTAATACATTAATGATTGTTATGTCTTCCCAGATTGATCAACACATTTATCTTACTGAAATATCCCTCATTTCTTCTGGCAGGTTTCAACTGTCTTGAAGCATATTTTGTTTTATATTAGTGGAGCCAATCTTTCTTACCCTTACTGTTTTCCTGGTATATCTTTTTCCTTCCATTTATTTTCAACTATCCATGTATTTAAAGTACATCTCTTACAAATACCATATAGGTGGGTCTTGCTATTTTATCCAGTTTATCTTTGAATTTAATTAGTGTTTCATCATATTTAATAAAATTATTGATATGGTTTGATTTAAGCCTACCATTTTCTTGATTTCTATTTGTCCCACTTGTTTTTATTTTTATATTTTTTAAATTTATTGATGTATATCACTCATAAATAAACATACATAAACAATAAGTGTATAGTAATAGTTGTGAACTTACAAAACAAACGTACATGACATCATACAGGGCACTCATACCTCACCCTACCACCAATACCTTGCATTGTTGTAAAACATTTTTAACTAATGATTAAAGAACATCCTTAAAATATTACTACTAACCAAAGTATTTTTCCCCCAACCCACTCTATTATTATTATTATTATTATTTATATCACTTATACATGAACATACATAAACAACAAGTATATAGTAAAAGTTGTGAAATTACAAAGCAAACATGCATAGCATCATACAAGGGTCCCCTACATCAACCCACCACCAATACCTTGTATTGTTGTGAGACATTTGTTACAAATTATGAAAGAATATTGTCAAAATCTTACTACTAACTATAGTCCTTATCTTACATTTGGTATTTTCCCCCCAACCCACCATATTATTATTTCTTAAATCTATTTAAGCAAAAATTATAAACTTTTAAGCAGAAGTTGTAAACTTGCAAAATAATCATGCACATGTGCCGAATTCCCAAACAACACTCCTCTATCAACACACCACACCGTGGTAGAACATTTGTTTTAGATTATGAGACAATATCATCAGATTATTACCAGGTCCATAGCATACATTTGGCACACTTTTTCCATACTCCCGCCTTATCAACACAGTACATCTTTGGCATAGCTACATGAATATTACATTATTACTGTTAACTACAGTCCATAGGTCAGTATTTTTCCCCATATTTCTCCACATTCCCACCACCCTGCAATATTGATGTATATCTGCTCTAGCTCACAAAGCACAATCTTGCATCTGTTTCATCAACCACAATTCTCATCGACCTCTGGGTTTACTGTCCCATTCAGTCCCAAGATTATTCTCCATCTTTCTGTCAATTGGCATCTACATCTCTAGACCACCATTTTCAGCCACATTCCCATTTATAAACCAGCTGCCACTCACTACAATGTGTTAACATCAAATCTGTACATTTCACACTTTTACAGTAAAGCTAGTTAAAACTTCTTCATATGTTAAGCATCAGTAGTCCATCTCGGTCCTCCTCTTACCTCCTTTAAGAATCCACCACCCATTACCAGGCCTTGAAGATATTTTCCTACATTTTCCTCTAGAAGTTTCATGGTTCTTGCCTGTACATTTAGGTCTTTGATCCATTTTGAGTTAATTTCTGTACAGGGTATGAAATAGGGATCCTTCCTCCCTCCTTTGGCTATGGACATCCAGTTCTCTCAGCACCATTTGTTGAATGGACTGTTTTGCCCGAGCTAGGTGGGTTTGACAGGCTAGTCAAAAATCACTTGACCCCAGATGTGAGGGCCCACCCCCGAACCATCAGTTTGATTCCACTGGTCTATGTGTCCGTCTTTATGCCAGTACCATGCTGTTTTTACCACTGTAGCTAGGTAATATGATTCATAGTCTGGAAATGAGAGTCCTCCAACTTCGCTTTTCCTTTTTAAGATGTCTCTGGCCATTCGGGACCCCTTACCCTTCCAAATAAATTTGATAATCGTGTTTTCCATTTATTTAAAAAATGCTGGTGGAATTTTCATAGGGACCACACCGAATCTGTATATCAATTTGAGTAGAATTGACATCTTAATGATAGTTAGTCTTCCAATCTAAGGTCCTTTTTGCTTTCTTTTAACAATGAGTTGTAGTTTTGTGAATACAAGTGCTTTACATTGTTGGTTAAGTTTATACCTGAATATTTGGGTTTTATCTGTTATATTTTATTTTCACCACTCTTTTGACACTTTTAGTTACTTTTATTGATATACTCTTCATTCCTAGACACTCTTCCAGGCCTTGCTCTCCTGTCTTTTCAGGTTGTAGCACATCCTTTAGTATTTCCTGCAAAGCTGGTCTCTTGGATACAAACTCTCAGTTTCTATTTATATGTGAATATTCTAAACTTACCCTCATTTTTGAAAGATAATCTTGCCGGATATAAGATTCTTGGCTGGAAGTTTTTCTCTTGCAGTATCTTAAATATATCATACCAGTATCTTCTGGCCTTCATGGTTTCCGATGAGAAATCGGCACTTAATCTTATTGGGTATCCTTTATATGTTATGCATTGCTTTCTACTTGGTGCTCTCAGAATTCTCTCTGTCTTTGGCATTTGACATTCAGATTAGTATGTATCTCAGAGTTGGTCTATTCAGACTTTTTTGGATAGGAGTATGTTGTGCTTTTTGTACATGGATTTCTTTGTCCTTCAGTAGGGTTGGGAAATTTTCTACCATTATTTCTTCAGATATTCCTTCTGTCCCTTTTCCCTTCTCTTCTCCTTCTGGGATACCCATGACACGTATGTTTGCATATCTCTTGCTGTCATTTAGTTCCCTGAGACCTTGTTCAATTTTTTCCCATTCTTTTCTTCTTCTGTTCTTTTGTATGTTCACTTTCAGAGGCCATTTCTTCATTCTTACCAATCCTTTCTTCTGCCTCCTCAAATCTGCTATTATATGATTCCAGTGTATTTTTAATTTCATTTATTGCACCTTAATTCCCATAAGATCTGCTACTTTTCTATGTATGCTTTCAAATTCTTCTTTGTGCTCATCCACTGTCTTTTTTTTTTTTTAAGATTTTATTTATTTATTCATTTATTCCCCCCTTGCTGCTTGTGCTCGCTGGGTCAGCTAACCACGCTGTGCGGGCAGGCTTGCCTTCACCAGGAGGCCCCGGGAACCGAACCTGGGGCCTCCCATATGGTAAACGGGAGCCCTACTGATTGAGCCACAGCCGCTTCCCCACTGTCTTCTTAATATGCTTAATCTTTTTAGCCATCTTATTAAATTTATTAAGGAGATTTGTTTGAACATCTATGATTAGTTGTCTCAAGTCTTTTATGTCATCTGGAGGCTTATCTTTTTTGTTTAACTGAGCCATATCTTCCTGTTCCTTGGTGTGGATTGTAATTTTTTGTTGGTGTCTTGACATCTGGTTTACTAGAGTATTTATTCTAGGTGGAATTTCTCTCTTTCATTTAGGGCTTTCTTGTCCTTTCTACCTTGCTGGTTGTGTAGTAAGAGCCAAGGATGTAGTTGGTGCTGTAAGCTGTAGAAGCTCAAGGCTGCCCTCATTGTCCCAGGGACTGATGAAGCTTCTCCCAAATTTCTCCTTTGCCAAGGGTAGGGACGGAGCCACAATCGTGTGTAATAATCCAGGCCTACACTGTAGTTGCCCAGAGAGACTGATGAAGCTTCATGCCCCGTCTCCCCCACCTAGGGTGGGGATGGAGCTGTAGGTGTGGGCAGCAATCTGCTGTGCGGGTCCAAAATGACCGCAGTTGCCCCGGTAGACTTCTGAGTAGTCAGTCTGTGCCAGCGGAATGTACCTGCAGTTACTTGGAGAGGCTGATGCAGAGCCCACCAGCTTCCTTCCTGCTAGAGATGGAGCGGAAGCCTAGGCTAGGGCTGCAGGCTGATCTGGGGGAAAGAAACCAGTAACTACCATCACTGTGATTTTCAATCAGCCCGTCTTCCCCTCAAAATGGCGGCTCCTGGCCTCTTTCCCACTTGGACAGGTTCAAACTTTAGCTGTTCTTAGGTTTGTATTTCAGCCAGCCAAATTTACTGATCAGTAGCTGAAATCAGTGGCAAACTGTCTCTTCCTCCCCTGTTTTTGAGAAATGGAGCTTCCAATTCCAGCCACAGAATAGCTCCTGAGGTGGCTTGCACCGCCAGAGTAGGATGATTGCCCGCCTCCGTGGCATGGCCTGTAGTTTCCCAGAGAGGTTGGTGGAGTTTCCCCCAGCTTTCTGCTGCTGGAGGTGGGGCTGGGGCCCATGCCAGAACTGCAATCTGATCCAGATGGAAAGAAGCCGGACCTTACCAGCACTGTGATTTTCAGTCTGCCTGGCTTTCCCTCATGCCAGTGTTGGAGTTAAAATGGCGGCTACCGGCCTCTTTCTGGCTTGGACAGGTTCACACTTTAGTTGTTCTTAAGGTTTTACTTTAGCACACTGAATTTAATAGCGAGTAGCTGAAGTTGGTGCCCAACTGTCTCTTCCTTCCATGGAATAGGTCCCGAGACGGCTTGTGCCATCGTTGGAGGATGAGCACCAGCCTCCGGGGTATGGAGTGCTCTACTTATGAATCTTCTCTGCAGCTGGGCAGTCTCCTCCTTCCATTCTTTCAAGGATGTTGCAGGATGCTCCTTTGGTCTCCTGGAGCCCCCAAACAGGTGCTTTAGATAGCTCTGGGTGATTACTAACTGCCCTCTAGCAAGAGCTGACTCTAGGAGCTCCTTACTCTGCCGCCATCTTGCTAGTTTTCCCTGTCACGCTTGTTTTTGATCTCTGTTCCTACTTTCCAGACTTCTTTTGCATTAAACTTTTGTGTGTGTGTGTTCCATCTTAATTACTCTGTTGGCTTTTCATTGATATCTCTACATTATTTTGGGTTGCTTTAGAAATTACAGAATACATCTTAAATTATAGCATTCTCTTTGGAGTTAATTTTGTAGCACTTCAGAAAAATTATAAGAAACTTGAAATAGGGTAGTTCCATTTAATCATACCTACCTTTTGTGCTGCCGTTGACTTATATATCTACATAGGGTATAAAACCCACAATACACTCTTTAAGATTTTGCTTTAAACTATCACAAGTATTTAAGGAAAGTAAGAGAAGAAAAACTGTTTTATCTTTTTTAATTTATCCACATATTTATTATTTCCTACCCTCTTCAACCCTTCATATAAATCCAAGTTTCTGTCTGGTGTTTGTTCTCTTGAGACTGAAGAAATTCCTTTAGCATTTGTTTGCAGGCAAATCTGCTGGCATCAGCTTCTTTTTTTCCTTTTAATCAAAATATTCTCTTTATTTTGATTTTAGTGTTAAAGGTATTTTTTGCTGAATATGCAATTCTGGATTTTGTTTCAGTCCTTTAAAAATGTAGCCCTATTGTCTTCCCACTTCCCTTGTTCCTTATGAAAAGGTAGCCATCATTTATATTGTGGTTTTCCCTATAGGTAGTGTGTCATTTTCTTCTGCCTTTTTTTCAGAATTTTCTCCTGCTAAAAGCAGTTTAAGATGTGCTGAGGAGTGATCTGCTCTGTATTTGCCAAACTTCTTGGATCTGTAAGTTTGTTGTCACCCAAACTTGGGGAAAATTAGGCTATTATTTTTTCAAATATTTTCTCTTTACTCCCTTTCCTCTCCTTTTGAGACACCAGTCACATATATATTAGACAGTTTGATATTGTCTCACAGGTCATGGAGATTTTGTTCATTTTTATTAACCTCTTTTCTCTCTGTTCTTCAGAATGGATAATTTCCATTTATATGCTTTAAATTCACTGACCCTTTATTTTGCCATCTCTGTTGTGGTGAATTTTTCATTTCTAAATTTGTACTTTGTGTTCTAGAATTTCTACATGGTTCTTTTTCTATTTCTTTCCTGAGATTAACCATCTGTGTATTCATTGTGACAATATTTTCTTTTTCATTCCTTGAACATAGTTATAATAGCTGCTTTAAAGTTCTTGTCTACAAATTTCACCACAAAAATCATCTCAGGGCTAGCTTCTATTCTATTTTTCCCCTTGATTCTGGGTCATATTTCTCTTTAAATGGCTAAGTGATTTTTCAATATATGCTAGATATATGTTGTTTAGTATCCAGATTTTATTCTCTTTCTTTAGAGGCTGTTGAGTTTTGTTCTGGTAGGGAGCCATTTACTGGCAAATCAGCTTTATCTTCCTTGGACCTGTATTTAAGCTTTCTTTTAGAGAGAGGGCAGAGTATCCTTATTCCTAAGGTTTGGGATTTTTTAGGTGTCTCTTGACTTTCTCAGAATGTCTCTGAGAATTTCTCAGAAAGTCTTTCTATTCTTGCTTTTCAGAACTCCTTTGTCTCCCATTCTATATCAGTACTAGGGTCTCTATTAAAATCATAGCTTCCCAGTTGTTTTTGCTAGGTTTTGTGAAATCTCTCCCTGTGCATGTACAGCTTATTCAACCAGTGACTTAAGGAGGCTCCTGGATATTTCTTGGTACACCTTCTCCCAATCACCCAGCCCCACAAATTCTAGCCACATCAGCATCCCTGAACTTCTTTGACTCCCTGTTTCAGTGAGACCATTGACCCACTGTTTGGCTCTCTTCCACACCTCAGCCTGAATGTGCCTACCTGTCAGAAAGCCAGGGGGGTATTGTGGGACTCACCTTGTATATTTCCCCACACAGGGATTACAGTCCTATGCTGTCTGTTGACTAATGTCTGGAAATAGTTACTTCCTATAATTTTTCCAGTATTATAATTACTTAGGTCAGGAAAACTAGTCTGCGACCAGTTGTTCCATCATGGCTGGGAGTGAAAGTCTTTCTTTCTCACTTAAAAAGACAATGTAAAAAAACCTATAAATGGGTCTAACTCTGTTACACTGGAGAGCATAAATTCCAAAGTAAGGCCCACTGACAGGGAGCCTAATTCCTGAGCTGTCTGCTTTGCTTATAGTTTCCGGATGTCTCTAGAGCCCTCAGGAGCCCCGCTATTGGAGGCACTGTTTACGGTGGTATAGTCAGTGAGATCCTGCTGAAACTTGCATAAGTGTAACCTCTGGAATGACCTCTCGACTTACTTTGAAATCTCTTAGCCATAGAAATTCATTTTTATTTAACATTTCCCCCTTTTGGTCAAGGTCTTTTTCCAGATGCGTTGCTAGTTGGTGCTTGGTAATAATCCTTTGGTGCCAGGGAGGCTCATCCCCAGGAGTCATGTCCCACACTGCGGGGAAGGTAGTGCATTTATATGCTGAGTTTGGCTTAGAGAGATGCCGCATTTGAGCAACAAGTAGGCTTTCAGGAAGTAACTCTTAGGTAGTATATAATATTAGGCTAAGTTTCAATTTCACAAGAAAAGGTTCATAAGTACAATCATTGATATCAGAGGCCTGGCATAATGGTCTGTCTTCCTTCCTTAGGCACTGCCCTTGTACTCGGGGGATTCTTGCTGTCCTATTAGAGAATGTAGCATTTATGTAATCTAAAGTTTCTTTAAAAATAAATTTTTAAAAAGTAAACTAAAATTTTAAAAAAGATGCAAAGCACCTGTTTAATCCTGTGTTTTGGAGTCTGAGTTTACTTTTTTTATTGTAAAGATGAATGGATGGTCTTTTTTGTTTGTTCATTTTTGTTTTCTTTTCTTTTTGTTGTTTTAAATATGGGTCTTGTATCATCATCAGCTTTTGATCAGGTGATGTCATTCAGATGAATATGGCACTTAGATTCCAATGCACAAGACTAGCTCTCATGGAGCTTAGTTTCTGATAAGAGAAGCAGATGTAAACCAAATACACATAGTACAGTATATTATAAGAAGAATAATAGAAGTATGTAAATGTTTTGGGTTGTAGTCTAGAGGTGATAGAGACTTTTGGGGGAGGAGGATCAAGGAAATTTGAAGGAAGCATACTAATTTTCAGAGATAAGATCCAAAAGCTGGCCATCATACCAGCCAAAGGACCAGTATGTATGAAAGAATGTTCTGGAGATGTGAATGTCCTCTCCATAATGTGCACAGAAGAGACATGATATATATAAAAACCTCCAAACCTCCTAGTTATCCAAAGAGGATTGTGTTTTCAAAATAATAATACCCTTTGGACTAACCTAAAAGATGTTTGAGTTTGAGATCCTTGAAGACAGGACTTAAATGATATAGAAAGCAATCTTTACTTTATCATTACCTTACACGTCTTCTAGAAATACAATCTTGAGTCCGACTGCCTGAGCTTGTATCCCAGCTCTAGCCTTAAATTAACTGTATGACCTTGGGCAAGTTTTTTACTCTCTCTGGAGTCCCCAGTGAAATGGAGGGTGATAATACTTTTCTTCATAGGGTTTCTGTGAGCTTTAATGAGTTAATAAACATGCACATGGAGCCATGTCTTATGTATAGTAAGTGTTCTTCATTAATTATTAGCACAATAAAAACACCAAGGCTGTGGATCAGTAATTGTGATGAGCCTGTAGTGAACTTTGGATCTGAATCAAGGAGGAGTAAAGAGTTTTCTGTTTCCAAAGCACCCAGAAATCCATTTTTCACGGGTAAGGGGCTGATAAGCAGACACTCTTAAAAAGGGAGATCAGCAAAATTGTAGCACAGGATTTTTGTGTTCTACGTTTGTACAGATGTCAGGAATTATTAATCAAACCAAGAAGTCAGTTCCCATGAATTTTAGACATGAAATAAGATACAATTAATAAGATAACCCAGAATTTGGGACTACTCAAATCCTATTCTAGATTAGCCTCCCCCTCCCCACAAAATGCCAGTGGACAATTTTTAAAAAAATTCTCTTACCATATATACAACCTAACATTTCCCCTTTTAATCACATTGAGATATATATATATTTCAGTGCTGTTAATTATGTTAACAATATTGTGCTCTATCATCACCAAGCACTAACAGAACATTTCCATCATTCCAGATAGGTACCCTGTACATTTAAGCTTTAACTTCCCATTCCTTATCCCCACCCCATCCCCTGGTAGCTTGTATTCTAGTTATTTCAAATCATTGTCATCATACAATATTTGTCCTTTTGTGTCTGGCTTATTTAACTCAACATGATGTCTTCAGGATTCATCCATGTTGTGTCGTGTGTTAGGGCTTCATTCCTTTTCATAGCTGAATATTCCATTGTATGTATATACCATATTTTATTTATCCATTCATCGGTTGATGAACACTTTGGTTGCTTCCATCTTTTGGCAATTGTGAATAATGCCACCATGAACATCAGTGTACAGATATCTATTCGAGTCCCTGTCTTTAATTCTTTGGGGCATATACCAAGTAATGGGATTGCTGGGTCAAATGGTAGTTCTATACTAAACTTTTTGAGGATGAGCTCAACTGTCTTCCACAGAGGCTGCACCATTTTACATAGCTACAAGCAATGAATGAGTATTCCTATTTCTCCCCACTGGTTGGCAATCTTTGCACAGCTTTGTCACTGGGGCTTCAGCCCCAAACATCCTTCATAAACGCCTTGAGGTATACAATTCAAGTCTCATTGATTTCTGGTGGTTAACATCAGAGGCAAATACTGGGAGTCATATCCTATAGGTGTAGGTAAGCCTTTTCTGAAAACTTTGTTTTTCTCTTCCTCTAAGAGGGACAGCAGTATCCCTGGTGAACCAAGGACCTGGCTGTTAAACCCTTTAAGTTAACGAGAGAAATAACAGAAGTGAGGTATCATTGACCTCTATAGGAGATGAAGCTCCATACCTGTGGGCCCTTTCTCTTCCCCATCATTTCCATACCTCTCTCTTCTTCTACAAGAAGCCTACTGCTGTGTATTAGTCAGATTCCAGGACTTTTGTCTTGAGACATACTCCTCAGGGTGGAACTTTCATAATGATTAAAGACATGGCATTCTGGGAGAGCGAGTATAAGCTTTCCTCATGCCAGTCTCTCCTCTTGCTACTTTGGGGTGTCTTTCTTGGGAGCTGTCCTCCTGTTGATGGTATCCCAGAGCACCTCTCTTTCTAGTAAACTCCTCCTGTTTTTTGCTAGTGCGTGTGGTCTCTCCTCTGATTTGAGTGATAAAATCAAGGCTTGGGTTTGGGCTTTGGGTAGAACAGACGGCTCACTGGAATTTTTCATTGGGTTTTGGGAACAAAATATCATTGATTTCCTTTGTTCCCTCTGTGGGCATTGCTTAGAGCCTCTCAAAGAGGTCACCTGGTCAAACCTATGATAATTGCATGCAAGCATTCCCAAAAGACAGTATGGGCCACAGCAGGTTTGCCATCAAGAATACAAACATGACAGTGGACTACAAACATAAACAACCAAGTTATTAATAGACTATGATACTAAAATTCCTAAAATAATAAGAATTACTTGTTACTCTGAATCCATTTTCTTATAGAAAACACTTTAATAAATGGTAGTTAGTTCCCAGCCCAGCCCAGATAATCTTATATAACCCTTAGCATGGCTATATTATTGTAATAATAGTACCGCTTGCAATTATACCAAACCTCATTTTATAACTTAGGTTTATTTTGGTGAGAAAATTCATGTTGAGCTCCAATTTGAAATGGCTCAAACATATCTTCCATGGGGCTCTAGAATAGGGTGGGCCAGACGGACACTTAGAGTAGTATAGTTATGTGGAAGGAACAACTCCCTCCCCAACCTCCCTGCACCTTACACTTGACACCCCATTCCTTACTCCCTCCACCCCCAACACATGCAGGCAAGCTTCTTATTATTCAAGCCTCTGACCTAGACATAAAGTCCCTTAGAATTAGGGAATTTCCTGCTCCTACTTCACAAATGGTCGGGGAATAGACAATACCTTTTCTTACTACAGTAGCTAAGATCTGTTTTGTGCTTCTAAGGTTAAATCTGTGAGTTCATTTTTATTTTTCCCTTGGAAATGATGATTCACATTTAGTGGTTTAGTTCTTTTACTTTATGAACTTTACATATTAGATAAGTGATTGTAGGCTGACCTGGTAACCCAAATATCATTGCAGAATTAGCCAAAAGCAGCCACATAACCTTTAATTTGTTTATATTTTGATCATATAATTGCTGGAAATTTATAATTTATAAATATATTACATTTTCAAAATAAAACTGAGAATTTATTCTTACTTACTAGCACATGTGTATCAATAGTCCCAAACAATTAAGTTGTTCCTTATAAGGAAATACATAGAAGAATCTGGAATCTGTCATACTGTTAGGTTTTGTAGTGGGAGGTGAGACCATTGGGAAAGATTGTGTGTATGTGTGTTTTAATTTGTGAATCATTATGCATCTTATGGAATAATAAGGCAGGATCAAGGCATTTGTCCCAAAATAATCTCATATGACTTTTTTTTTTTTTTTTTAAAGATTTATTTTTATTTTATTTTATTTATCCCCCCCTTGCTGCTTGTGCTCACTGTGTCCATTTGCTTGGCATTTTTCTGTGTCTGCTTGTCTCCCTTTGTTGGGTCACTGCGCCGCGCGGGCTGTCAGCTCACCGCACCACGCGGACCAGCTTGCCTTCACCAGGAGGCCCCAGGAATTGAACCCGGGGCCTCCATATGGTAACCAATTGAGCCACATCCGCTTCCCCTCATATGTCTTCTATCTCACCAAGTTTCTTATTTAGATTAAGTGTAGGGCAGCACCGTTTGGTACTTTAATGTTAAGTAGTCTCAAGTTTTCTAAGATAAAATGTCAAAAAAATCAAACACTTAGTACATATCACCATGCCTGGTACTGTCTGACATCTATTAAATGTGGATGAAGATGTGAGTGAGGAAAAGCCATGATTCTAAGCATGAGGTACCTAAAAATACCAGAGTCCACATATAACAACTTAATATTTGTAGGAGGACAAACAAGACTCAATGAATGTGGACCTTGATCCAGGTTGCAGTATCATCTTTAAAACATCTGGGCAAGATGTCAGGAGTGGGGAGCGGACGTAGCTCAGTGGTTGAGTGCCTGCTTCCCATGTACGAGGTCCCGGGTTCAATTCCTGGTACAGCCTTAAAAAAAAAAAAAAAATGTCAGGAGTGCGAAAATGAAAAGACATTAGAAGGTAAAGGTATCAGAGATGGATTTTCTTGATAGTATAAATCATTTCCCCCAGGAATATGTCACGTCTGTGTTACTTACGTGTCAATATTAACCATGTCAAAACTCCTCTTGTCTGTAGGATAGCTTTCTTTTTTAAACTTCTTTAACTTTTGGAGAGTTCACGGACTTGTTTTTTGTTTTGCCTTCCCAAAACAATTCTCAGCGTAAAAATCTTACTTTCAAATAGTTTAAACAGAGCTAGGTCAAGGGAACGTTACGGAAACAGTTGGGAACAGCCGCAGCATCAGAGCGAAGCCTCTAGTGTGGATGTGCTATGTTCACTCTTGGGCTTTTTAAATTACAGGGAAGGCTTCAAATTCCATGGGAGACTCCAACTTACAATGGGCAGCTATGGCACTGCCAGCATTCTTTTCTCTTGTAATTGGGTTTGTTTTTGGAGCCTTATACTGGAAGGTAAGTTGTTATTCTTTCTTTGTTTTTTCCCCAAAGATCAAAAACTTTCTGACTTCTACATATTTATTTGTTCATACTAATATATACATAAATGATTAACAAACAGACCTTTTCTGAGAAACGATCCTACCAGGAAAACAGTGAGTCCTACCTTGATTTATAGTTTCAACAAAATTTAAATCTCAGATTGGTTTCTCCTAGTACTCATCACACTTTGTAGCCAACTCCTCTAGCTGAGAATGCATACTTGAGAAATGGAACTGGTTTTAATAGCCTGGACTAAATATAAAAAGGAAGAACGTATGCTAAAAATCCTATCTTGGAAGCCAAATATAAATGCCATTTATATTATCTTATATTTTGGATTTCTAATTATTTGTTCTCTTCTCCTTTTAGACTGTCCAAAATTTTAAAATGTGTTAAAGCATCATGATTCAGCTTTTTGAAAAGTCTTTTGAAAGTGATTACTACTTAAATCTGGCAGTTTCTTTATTACTCTTTCACCTCCAATATCCTAAAAATGTTGATAATGCTGCTGTGCATTTTTCATACTTTTTTTTGCAAAAATATTTTGCATGTTGCATGCTGAACAAAGTTGTTATTGGAATTATTAACATGAAAAGTAAAAATTTCTTCAATATTGTACCTTTCATTGATATTTTTACAATATATGTCATTGTTCTTTTCCCAGAGGAAGCAACCAAATCTTACAAGGGCAGTTGAAAAAATACAGATTAATGAAGAGGATAATGAGATAAGGTATTTTGTTTTGTTAAATGTTTGCATAAGTAAGCTTGACATTGCCATTTCACATACTGTGCTCACACACATAACATCTTTAAGAAGTTATTTCCTCACGTAATGGCAGCTTATAACCACTGCCTCCCACATCTTCATCCATGTTGTTGTCTTCTCACTCTCTGTTCAGTCCTACATCCCCACTTACCAGAGTGATCATCTCTGCTTTCTCTATTTCTATAAACAGCAGCCATGCTCAGAACTCTGATCTGGGAGCTCTGAAGGCACATTTGATTATTCCCCTTCTTTTCTACACCATTACCAGGACCTACTGATTCTTTTCCTAGGGTCTCTGCTAAAGCTTAGCTCTTTCTTTGGCAGTAGTCATTATCTTCATCCATATTTTTACTATTTCTTGACTGGGTTACTGCTACTGAAGCTTTCTTTTCTCTAACCTGTCCTAAACCCAACCTTTGTCACATTCTTCTTTAAACCCTGGTTCATAATGCCATTTTCTGTTCAAGACCCTTTCAGTGCTTTTTCTCTTGCATACTTAGTTTATTTTAATTCATTCTGGCTTTCAGAGCCCTTAACTTTTCTCAGAATATTCAGTATTTTTTATTTCAAAACCAAATACAGAAATTGTTTTACATTACCTCCCCATGTGCTGTAGCTGCCCCGATCACTCTTTTTATCTTACCCTGTATAGCCACAGCACAAATATTTGTGTGTGCAGACATACACATGTGTTAAATGCATACAAGCATTTTTAGCATGGTTATATGCATCTACAGAGAAAGAATTTTTAAAAACTACTTGGGAAGACTATGTTGAGACAGATACCCAGAGAGTATGACTTAGGAAGATAAGCTTCCCGCTGAATTTTGCAATCATTTGCTACTGGATTTACAGGAAAACTGTGCCTTTTGCTGAGGCCCAGATCATGGTGTTCTTCAAAATCTCTGTCCAAAAGCAAATAAGCATTTTTCTTGTTGTTTTTCAGTATGTTGCAAGAAAAAGAGAGAGAGTTTCAAGAAGTGTAATTGTGGCTTGTATCAACACTGTTACTTTTGTACATTGGTAAGTTTTTTAGAATTCAAGCTGAAATATCGAACAAGAATGATACAGCATCTTAGATATCAAAATTTAGAAACAGCATTTATCAGTGAGTTGTCTGTCAAGCAGATGCCATTATGTTAACTGAAGGTGTTACATAATAGAATCATGCATGTCTAGTTCATTATATGTATCTCAAGTTTTGAAGGGTAAGCAATGTTGATCCTGATTAGGAGATTCATCTTGTGTGATATATATATATATATAAATTAACAATTGTGTGTTTACTTAGACTGTTTTGAGACCACCTAGGGGTTACCACCCTAAGATGATAGAAAAAATATGCCACCTATTAGATGCTGAAGCAAGAGAAAACCTAAACTGTTTCCCTGGCGTTGTAAGGAGAAGGAGAAGAGTCAAAATAGCTTACACGCAGGAGAGTAAAATTGTAAAGGTGTTAAAGTGCCACCTGGTACATGATGGGTTTAACAATAGTGCCTCATAACAGTCCAGGGCCCAGGATGCATTGAACGTCAACTAGTGACCAACTGTTTGGATTGTGTGCATCAGTGGAAGGCTTGTTGAGGGGAGGAGAAAAAGACATGGCCAGAAAGAACCCATGTTTCTATCTCCTCTCCTCTCTACTTTTCCCATTCCCCAGCTGCAGGCACTGTTGGAGGAATTCCCAGCATGGCACCGACCTGATCCAGTGTTACTTCATGCTGTCCCCCCTTTCCCTTCTGCTGACTGACTACTTTGTTATTCTCATGAAATCCCAAGCACATTTACTACGGTGGCCTATGGATATTCTGCCCCCTTCCGAAATCCTCATTTCTTCCCTGCCCTCCCTCATTGTCGAGAGGACCTTTTATTCTCCCATATAATTACAGATGGGGTCTGTGGTGAGCTCTGCCTTTTCCTTTCAGGTCACTGTCCCTCCAGCTTTCACTTCTGTCTCTAATTTAGAGATTTATCTCCAGAGCTGAGCCTTCCTCAGGGAAGCTGGGTCTTACCTCTTCCAGGAACTCACTTTTATAGTTATAGAACATCATTTTCCAACAATCTAGCGCAACATAATATGATAAAAATTTTGTAGCATTTGTCTCTAACATTTTACTCCTGTTCTACAGGTTTCTTCATTTTTGCTTTTAATCATTCCTTTGATCATGGTGTCCAAATCACAAATTGAACTCTCTTTCTTCTGTTCCCCATCCTACCCTCTTTGCAGGCTGTTTTCCTGTCAAGTAACATGAATGAACAGCCTCTTGGCTCTGCCTTTTTTTTATTTTTTCAAAGCAACATTCTCCATAAAGAAATCATGGTTTTTCCTAGAGACTCCTTTCTGTTCTTCAATCCTGGTACAACACCACTCACTGTTTCATCCCTAACTGCTGATTCAGTTGCCTTAGCAAGAAATCCACAAACCACATATCAAATAGTTAATTGAGTTGTAAAAGCTCAAGTCATGTTCTATATTGTTTGGTTTGGGATTTCATGACTGGGATCCAGTTTTGGCACACTTGACCCTGTGGTTAAATTGTAGCATTTTTTCCTGGGGCATTTGGAAAAACTCAGGCCACTTATTTAGGAGGAAAGAATATGGCACTTTGAAGCAACTATAGTCAAGCAGTGTATATATATATATATGTCTACTAGTCAGATGACATTTGAGGACAGGAACAGGTTCTGGCTGTGTCCCCAGCACCTAATTGTTGCCCAAGCATTGTAGGCTCTCAACAAATCTTTGTTCAATGAGTAACTGAGTGAATGAATTATCTTTAAATGAAAGTTTAACTGAGTCATAAGGAGCGTGGTTCTTCTGAAATTGGGTTTGTTTTTATCTTGTATATATGAACGTGTGTGTGTGTGTAGTACATGATGTGTGTGTTTAATTTGCTGGTTCTTGTCAATAAGACAGCAAGGCAATGAGACTGTCAACAAGGCAGCTAGAGAGAATAATTTGTATATGTATAAATAAAAAGAGTTCAAATGCTGAGGGAAAGGTGAATAAAGGGTAAGAGCCAGCTTATCACCAAAGTCAAAATGCATCTGTGTCATTTGTAATCATTTATTGAGTACCCAATGAATGGAGGAAAGCCTTACGCCTAGGCCTGTACACACAGGTTTATAACCTGCCAAGGAACTTCATATCTAGTTCAGGAAGATGGGTATGGTGGAAGGAAAGTTTGGGAGAGCAGGCTCCAATGTGGTGAGAGAAAAAATACCTCTCAAGAAAAAAAATAACAGTAGCTTTTTAAAAAGTACCAAGGTAGAAATGAAATGTGGAGTTGAAATTGTATATTGAAAAAAAATTACATGTAATTGTATTACTATTCTCTTGGTTAACAAAGAAGGGGAAAATAAAGGGAATGACTCAGGCTTATGGTAAGGAATTCCTCCTGAAGTGAAAATTTCAGCAACTAAAAACAAATTAAGTCAAGGCAAATACTGGAACACTGAATAGAAAACACAGGATATTAGCTCTCTGTAGGAAATACCCTGTAATTGGGAAACTAAGAGAAGTAAGGAGAGTTTGGTAGTTTAAGCAAATGCAGAAAGAATATAAGTAAGTTGTGTTTATTTGATCTCAAACATGAAAACATCTATATGAAAAGTTAAAATCCACTTAGTCACCTAGCTGATGCCAAATATCCATATGTGGTATCTCACAAGAATTTCTCAGGTACTTTTTATTTGTTTGGTTGTGTGTAGCACAGTTTAAGAAATGAAATAAAATGGGGATAAATTACTTGGAGAACTTCATTTATTTTAGTATATTATAGGACAGTTTTGTTCTTCTTTCTCCCCACAAATTGTCTATTTATTTATTTTGGGGGTACCGGAGCTGGGGATTGAACCTGGGACCTCGTATGTAGGAAGCCAGCGCTCAACCACTGAGCTATACCAGCTCCCCTAACAAGTTGCTTCTTAAAATCCTAGTTAGGTGCATGGATGAATGCAAAGCTTAATGCACCTAGTTGTGTCCTCAAAGTGCTTATAGCCTACAAAAGCAAATACGACATTTGTAAAGGATCAAATGAAAAAAAAAAGCAATTAGAAATTTACAGAGTTCAAAATGCAGCAAAAGACATTTATCCAGAAAATGCAATATAAGATCAAAGATAGGGCCATTACGTATGGTTGTGCGGGATGTGTACTTAACACCACTCTAGATACTGGTTTGTATCTAGTGGCACCCCTTAGCACTGTGACATATACAACCATGCACAATGGCCTCTTTTGAAGGGAGAGAGAAATCATAAGCAACAAGAGAAAGACTTTGTTGTAGAGGTGGTAGAAGTTACATTTGCAGTGAGCTGGATCTTGGATGACTAATAAAATTTCATTTGCCACATTAGGGAAGGAGTATCCAGACATTGGGAATGGCATAAACCAAGTCATGCAGGCCCCAAAGTACAAACAAAGTTCAAGGGTCAGCTTCAACAATTGAACTCCTGAGTTCACATAAAGGGGCTAAATGCCGAGAAAAAAAGGGTAGAGATCACTGTGAAGAGGGGTTAAATTCAAGTACTGGAATTACTATACTCCACTGAATAAGAAATAAGAAGCCATTGGGGGTTTTAGAAAAGGTATGAGTGATAGAATCGAAGCAGATATTTAAGAAAGTAATCTGGTGTTTGTGAGACTAGATGGAGTGGAGTGGTGAACTGGAGGTAGGTCCATTTAGAAGGCCAATCTTCTAATCTTCAGTGGCCTGAACTAGAGTTGGGGCCATGGACATAGGAAATCCATGGACCACTTTGGAGACATTGCAGAGAAAGAATCAACAAATCAGTTACTGATGGTATGCGAGGCTTGACAACAGGGCGACTACTCCAGGAAGATTTGGAGGCCTTGGGAATAGCAGGTAGTGATGTCAAAATTAAAAGAAACTGGGAAGTTGGGATAAGGACTTGTTGGTGAATATTGGTAGAACTGTCCAGTGGCCAAATATTTAGACTGGAACTTCAGAGAGCAGTCAGGGCAGGTAAGAATAGATTTGGGAGTCACCTACAAAGAATTTTAATTGAAGTCTTGGGAGAAGCACTGCTTAGTCAAAGAGAAGGTCCAGTTTGGTTAGTAGTAAATAGCATGGATTTCTAGATGCTCAGCAGTGTTTATTAACTTACTCTAGCATGATAAGTATAGAAAGTAAATTCTCATTATAATTAGGCATGTGTAAAAATTCATAAAAGCAACATACACTAGAATTTTCCTATATATATATGAGCTAAGAGAGAAGAAAACAGATCTGAGAATTGGAAGGAAGGATTCTTGAGTCAAAGTTGGACATTTAGTGCAGAAGGCTTGCAAATGGTTGGTTGCCAGATAGCAAGATCTGTTCTTCTTTACCAGGTATTTCCTAGAAACTTCTAGAACTTGTTTTTTTGTTTTTGTTTGTTTGTTTGTTTGTAGATACATTGTGGTGCAGTGGTTTAAAGGGAATTACAGAATACTTGGGCTTAAGCCTTGGCTTCTGCAACTTAACTAGCTGGATGAGTCAGTTTAACATCTTTTAACCCCTGGTTATATAATGAAGGGGTAATAATATTTTCCCTCCTTATTTCATGAGGCCGTTCCAAAAGTCCAGCGTATCATTATAAAAATTGTAGTTTTATTTGACGAGAACACAACTGTCAGCCTTCAAGTTTTTTTTCTTTGCTAAAGGACCCAGGGCCAACATCAGAAACAGATTTCCAATCATTACTTCTCTATGCTTGATTAAGCTTAGCATTTCAAATTATCCCATAGTTGTTTTTCCCATTCCTTTTGCTTTTTGTGATTGCCTTTTGCTTTTCTAACCAAACTTTATTTTAAAAAATATCTGCTATGCATTTTGCATTTCTGAAGTTTCTCTTAATGTCTCAGTTTTTCTTTCTGGGTTTAACTCTTCTTTCCTAAATACAATTTATCTAGTTGCCAGAGTTTTCTGTCTGATAAATTGCCATTTAATGCAGTTTTTAGTATACAACATTTAGAGAGACTGCTCTTCTTATAACTCATACTATGGGATTTTATACATAGCCTATGTAATGATCTGGAATAGTTTAAAACCAGTGATCTGTGGTTCAGGGATTGATAAACAAGAAGGAAAGCAGGGATGGAATAGGTGAATAAGGAAGAGAAGAGTTGCAACATATACATATTTTTTAGCTGCTGTGATTAAAGTTAGAGTGAAGATGCTGTTTAATAAAAAGTAGGTGAGGAAGCACAAATACTTTACCTGAAAACTGAAAATCTGAAAGCTGAGTCCAGAGCTCAGTGGTTTAATACCAACACTGAAGAACTACAAGTATAGCTTTCATGCTTCAGCAAGTACAATAAGTGGTGCTGAGGCCAAATGAACCTTCCTAGAGGCTTCATCAGGATGTGATGCCAGGATTTTAGTCTCTCTTTGGCTGACAGTGTTGAATGAGATCTTGTTGCTGTTTCCTCTGTTGAGAGAAATGATTACTAGAGCCTGGCTAGGCAGTCAAAATTCTAGAGCTGTTCATTGACAATGAGGCTGTTTTGTTGGTGGCCTCTAACCAATTTTCCACCTGTTCTGGATATCTCTTTCATGCTACTACATCTATCTCTACTTCTCCACTCTCCACTCCCTACTCTTCAGCTTCTTTCTGCCAGTGTTCCCCACCCCCCGCTTTCCTTGCCACCTGTCTAATATCTTTTCATAGCCTTGCCAGAGAAATTCAAGGCTAACGAAGAGGCCAACCTCTTATCATCCATCAAAAATTGAGATAATTGGTGCTATGTCTGAGGCGATGAAAGCCATATGTATTCATTCATCCATCCTTTCATTTAACAAGTACTTACTGAGAATCTATTATATACCATGCACTGTTCTAAGTGTTGGGATACAGAAGTACATAAGATAGATACAGCTTCTTGCCCTCATGGAGCTTACATTCTAATAGGAGAAGACAGACAATCAATAATCAGTTTGATAATTTCAGATAGGGTTAAAGATTTTTAAAAGCAAAAATTGGATGATATGGTAGACAGTGAATGATCACTGCATCTAGAAAAATGTTGTCCAGTTCTTTCAGGCTAAGTAGTTGAAGCTTGCCTTGTAAATCTGTTGTTTATTCTGTAGTCTTATTATTAATTCAGATATTAAGAATGAAAAGATGGGAGAAAGCAGACAAGCCATAACCTCTCTTTTTCCTTCCTTTCTAGGTAGGTAACAGTTCATGTTTGCTTCATAAATGAAGCAGCTTTAAACAAATTCATATTCTGTCTGGAGTGACAGACTGCATCTTTATCTGCTCTTGCTACCCATGACTATAAGGATGATTCAGAAATTGGAACAAAGTGTTTTACTGTGAAACTGGCACTGAAATAATCATCTATAAAGAATGCTTGCATGGAGCAGGACTCTATTTTAAGGACCTGGGGGACTTGTGGTCTCATTTAGAACTTTGCAACTGATGTTAGGAAAGGAAGAACATGTCCCAGACTGCACGCACCATTTGCATGCCTCCAGAAATGTCTAGTTGCTGAAAAAACGCATAGCTTTATTTTTCAGTTACAACCGGCAGCCCATGATTATCCTGGTCTCTGCAAGTAAATTTCAGCTGGGATAGTCGGGGGGTGATAACACTTTCTCAAAGTTTTTTTCTTAAAACTTTTTTTTTTCCTCAAAAACCAAAAACTCAATAGCATCAGCCACTGTACAGTAGAGAATGCAGTGGGAGCAAGATGATTGGAGTAGGAGACATGTCAGCCTAATAGCTGCCTGATTATATGATATGTCTGCTCTTGATGTCTTTCTGATGGAAATCATGCTCACTCATATCCCACTAGACAAGTGGACATGGTCATCTGGTTCTATTCATGCACGGGAGCCAGTACTGAATTAGAACAGTGATGCCTTCGTAGAGTGAAGATTCTCCCCCAAAATTCACCCATGAAGAAGCTATGAACACTGAACAGCAGAATAGTCTGCCAAGGAGGACATTTGGCATATGTGGTGAAATTTGCCTCTTCCCTTGACCAATTTAGGGTGTATAAATTGTGTTTGCAAAAAATATTACAAAATGTTTATATTCTGAAGCTATTAGAGAGTCATGTAAAGGGACCTTGGAAAAATTGCCGAGTGTATGAATGTCTCATTTAAGAATTCCACCATGGGACAGAGAGTAAAAATAAATTATAATATTTAGTATCAAAGGTTAGAGAACCACACCCACATGCTAATATGGGTGTTGAAAACTAGGTTACCTGGCTTTTACAAGAATGCAAGGAATCTGGAAACTTTAGTTATTTATAGTATAATCACCATTATCTGTTTAAAGGATCCATTTATTTAAAATCAGGCACTATATAGTCATTAAGGTTTATGAATTAAAAATAAAAAGAGAACTTTATATAATCGTGTCAGTTTGCTGTTTAAAATGTATGATAGCGTTTATTGTATTAAGAGTGAATTTGGCAGAAATTCCCAAGATGGACATTGCACTTAGAAACTAGAACTTGTAACATGGTATGTGAATTCCTTTGCCATTTTTTTTTTTATATTCAAAAAAACATCTGACTAAAGTTAAGGATTGATTTCCTATGGTTTATTTTGATGAAGGTTCTTTTAACATATCATGAAATCTAAAAAAGGAATCCAAAGCTTCCCATTCTAATTTGATTGTTGTGACAATATTATCATCATTTATTGTAACCATAAGATGACCATTTCAATATAGTGATGCAAACAGGCATGAAAAACTTTCCTTATATTTCAAAAGTCCAAGAATTTTTTATTTAGTGGATTTAGCTTAGGTTCAAAGCTAATTCAAATACAACTCTAGTAAGTGGCCTTTGCTCTTCTTCTGTACCAAAGAGCCCAGATGATTTCCACAGTCCCTTCCTTCTCTAAAATGCTGTGGTTCCTCAAACACTAATCATTTCTCTAAGATCCAACCCAGGTGCTTTGGGAAGCTACATTAACTTGCTCAGGCCTTCACATATAACCACGGCACAATCTAGTAGTAATAAAGCCAGAGATCTGTTTAATTGCTAAAAGGACCTGTCTTACTTAGTGTGTGACATTGATTATTTTGTGAGAAACAGACTTAGGCAATGGGAGTTATGTGTGTGGGTCATGGCTGTCTGGGTTGATAAGCCTTGATCTAATGGTTTGACTTATATAACTAACGGTTTCAATTTTCTCGGGCATATGAAAAGGTTGTTAAATGAGCTTTAGAGAACAATAAGCGTAGTCTTGTTCTCAAAGCCAGTAGCTGGATTTTAACACTTAAGGGCATGGTCCTAATCAATAAAGCTAAATAAACAAATACAGCAAAGTTATGAAATGTGGCATGGCAGGAGAGGGGGAAAGTGATCTGCTTAATTAAATGCATTGTTTCATTGAGAGTTACATGGATTACCAATTTTTAAAAACACTACAATTCAATAAAATACATGAGGAATAGAAAAAATGCTGGATATTATTTTGGATGTTAGCTGCCTGGGCATTAACTGTGTCATATCTGATTTGAGAAAGAAATAGATATAGCTTTTCTCATTTTATCCCATATGTATTCTGAATAATATCATTCCTCATAAATCACTGAAAACTCAAAACTGACATTGTAAACTATGAAATCACCTTTCAAATTGGTACCATGTAGCTGATAGGTCTCTCTTGTAATGTTTCAAAATTGCCTTTTAAAATATTTTCAGAAGGCCTGAAGATTCTAAATTATATTAAAAACTTTCCACCTCTTCAATATTACCCAAGTCTATAAAGAAACTGGCTTCAGGGTAAACTATGCCTGCACAGCAGCATCAAAATATTCTTAGATATTTTACTATTATCTAATGTGCTTACCACACTGCCACTCTTTAATGAATCAGAGACAAATTGACTTTTTCAGTACTATAATGGAACAAGTAACCTGTCCTATTAAAATGTAAAAGTATGTATCTATAATAAATGGTTTGCTTTTAGTAAGAATTAAACATTTTTCATTGAGCATTAATGTACTTAGAAAACCTCTGTAATATTTTAGTACACTAATTCAATTGGAGTTTGAAATCAACAGAAAAATCCATTCAGAAGTCATGGATATGTCTTAATGTTTTTCTGCAGCTAGATGTTGGCTTCAAAATTTAATTCCAATATGAGACTTTCAGTCATTCCATATCTGTTCTTTAACTAAGAAAAATGTTTTTGAGAAAGATAGTTTGGTAGAGTAGGATGGATGTTAGGACAAATTGTCAGAAGCCCCCACTCTGCCATTAACTGATGACAAATTACCTCCCTTCTTTGGATCTCAGTTTTGTTTTTTTTTAAATCTGTGTGGTGAACTCGGACGTGGCTCCTTGGTCTGAAACCTATTGCTCTAACAAAGAGTTTAAAATAGAGCTGACACTGCACCATACAAAATATTCTATTTTGGTGTCTGTGAACAAGCATCTTGACCATAAAAAGTCATTGCTGTCCTTGTTTCCAATGTAAGTGGGTTTGTTAGTGAAAGTAAAATTCAGTCTCAAATAGGGTGAATTGGATAACCATTTACACAGCAATGGCTTTTCCTTTGCTTAAATAAACCATTTGGATCACCTCCGAAGAATGAAAACCAGTATATTTTAGCCATCTTAAGTCAGGAAGATATACTATAAGATGTGTGTAACATTTGGAAATGCACCAAATTAAGCATTTAAATGGCCTAATTTCATTAAAAGCTAAGAGCAGGAAATGTAGGATGCTCATAATAAAGTTTTTGAATGCCAAAAGATATTTTAGAATGAATTTGGAAAGGGGTAATCCATTAAATTACGTTTTAAAATTGGAAAAATGGGATAAGAATTTTAGAGTAAGCCCGCTTATCTTTCAGACTGCATTATTTTGAAATTAGCTTTAAAGTATAAACATTCAGATTGAAGTTCTAACTAGTTCATATGTGGTGTTTGGTCACAATTCATGAAGTTACTGCTTTCCTTTAGTCTTGAAATGCCTTTGTAAAGATAAGATAATGGTACTTTTATTTCATAGCAAGGGGTTATTTTAGAAGTAATCCATATTAAAATGGATATTCATAATCCCAAAATGTTTAACATTGTAAATTTAAAACTGCCATCCCCAATTACATCCTTGTGATGTTTTTAAAAATTAAGATAATTGTTTAAATTAAAACCCATTTTTTCAGTGATTTGATTTCTGAGCTATAAGTCTAATTTTCCAACCAAAATACCTATTCTGTATTCGAAGAACTATTGTGTGATTATAGCGTCCCCTTGCCACGATTTTTTAAATCAGTGGACTTGAAAAGTATTCAGACATTTAGATGGATGCACAGACATAATGCTAGTTCAGTCATAGATTGGAGTTTGCATATGGTAATGTAAATGTATGTCAACACTATTCTAAATAGTTTTATTATGACTGAAGTTTAATTAAGTAAAAAGGTTGTAAAATGTGATGTGTATGTGTATATACTGTATGTGTACTTTTTAAAATAGGTATATGTCCTGACCCTTTTTTATACAGGTTTGAATTTGAAATTACATTATATATACATATACTTTATTGTTCTAAATAAAGAATTTTATGCACTCATTATATGGGCTGTCATTTGATATTTTAAGATTATCACACATATTTACAACACGGTTGAGCATTTATTAGCTAAAATCAAATTTTTCTATGGAAACTTTTTTCATTAATCTAGATTTCGTTGAAAAAATGGACACAGGGGGATAAGAAATCCTTTTAATTTAATAAATATTTATTGGTCACTAAAATGAGTAAGGGGGAGCGGGTATAGCTCAGTGGTTGAGTGCCTGCTTCCTGTGTATGAGGTCCTGGGTTCAATCCCTAGTACCTTTGAAGAGAACAAAACAGCAAAAAAAGAGTGAGATAATCAAGGAAGAAAATACATTGCTTGCCCTTAAGTAGATTATAACTTAGTTGGGGAGAAAGATGAAAAGCACTATAGTATATATAAAGCTACAGTGAAATAGCTATGGTATAGCTAAATGTGCTTAGGGCACAGAAGAAAGAGAAATGGACACAGACTGGGGGTTGGGGCTAAGACTTCTTATAAGGATGATGGATTTTGATAGAAAATGAGAATTATGCCCAGTCTGAACAGTATTTCACAGAGCAAGAAGTTCTAAAATTTCTCATCTTGTATCAAAATCAAACCAGTGTTTCTTGGACATATACAGTATAAAGAGATACAGAGAGATGAGACAAGACCCTTGAATGCCACAAAACGGAATGTAGACATTATTCTTAGGGGTTATGAGAAGGCATTGAATGTTTCTGAAAGAGCAATGGCAAGATTAAACCTCATTGTGTCTTCTGTGGTTCAGGCAATAAATAATCGCCTCACTTCACCCCTAGTTGGTTTTTGACTCTCGAGACCACATCCTGTAACTGATCATTTCTTTAAAATTTCTTTGCCTATAATCCCTTCTCCGCTCACCTTTTAAATTGCAAACCTCCATCAATATAAGCACAGACTACTATAATAGCCTCTTAACTGAGCAGGCCCCCCTTCCTTTTAGCCCTTTTTAAATCCATTCATCACTTTAGAGTGAATTACGTGTAGAAATCTGATATTTTCTACTGGTTAAAATACTTAAATGGCTTCTCATTGTTTTCAGGATAAACCCCTCAGCATGGCATACAAAGCTGTCTTTGCTCTTGCCAACTCAACTCCATCTCCTGAAATGTTCACCATCTTGAGGCATTAAAACACATCCAACTTTCTCTCTACTCTTGGCCTTTAACCTGCAGATCTCACAGCCTGGAACACCTTACCCTCCTTTTAACCTACCAACCTCCTACTCATCTTTGCTCTCTCCCTAATCTCGTTAGATATTGCTCTATGCTCCGGTAATGTTGCCTGCTTGATCTCTCTTCGCACACACGATTACTAATGAACTTCTTTAAACCATGAGCAAGTAGCACGAGGGCTGGGACCATAAATGCTTGTATCCCATTGCATTCCCTCAACTTACTGCAAATAATAATTTATATGATTAAGTTGAATGAAAATTTGATCCGAGCAGCTATTATTTATTGCATTTTCCAATAAGTTAAAAATTATTTTAAAAAATTCTTTTTGAGGGGAGCCAGTGAAGCTCAGTGGTTAAACGCTGGCTTCCCACATATGAAGTCCTGGGTTCAATCCCTGACCCCGGTACCTAAACAAACAAACAAACAAACAAACAACAACAAAAAAAAACTATGGAGCTTCATTATCATATTTAATATAAAATGTTAGAGAGCAAAAAAAAAAAATTCTTTTGGGAGCAGATGTGGTCCAAGCAGTTGAGCACCTGCTTCCCATGTGGGAGATTCCAGGTTCAGTCTCCAGTGCCTCCTAAAAACAAAAAAAGCAAACAAAAGGCAAACAAACGAAAAAACCACCTCAAGGGAGCAAATGTGACTCAGTGGTTGAGTGCTGGCTTCCCACATGCGAGGTCCCGGGTTCAATCCCCGGCCCCAGTACCTAAAAAAAAAAAATTCTTTTATTAAAGAAAATTTCAAATATATGTAAAAGTAGACAGAACTGTGTAATGAACCTCCACATACTCATTACCCATCCTCACACACACTGAACTCCTAAATGATCTTATTTTATCCAAACCCTCCTATCTACACTGCTTCTCCACTACCCTTTCATATTTTTCAGGCAAATAAAAGAGGTTCATCTGTAAATATTTCTATATGGATCTCTAAAAGATAATTTTAAAAAACATAACCACAATACCCTTATCACAGCTAAGAAAAACACAATAATTCCTTAATATCAAAGAGGCAATAAGTATTTACATTTAAATGTCTAAATTGTCATTGAATATTGCAATATTGCATTATAGCAATGTATAAAATTAAGGTATAAGTATCTCTCCAACCTTAAGGCTTAAGGTTATGTTCCTCCAGGTATAAATAGTGGTAACTGTTTCTTGGTAATTTTTTTTACATGTTCAAAACATATAAGTGTGTGTGTATATATATATATATATGCAATACTAATGCATATGCAATACTAATCTCTAACTTGCCTATTTCACCATATTAAAAGAATATGGCTATGACTATAGTTAGTGTAAGATTGATAGTATTCTTTTCATAAATTGTAACAAATGTCTCACAACAATGCAAGGTGTTGGTGGAGGGTTGATGTATGGGACCCTGTATGATGTTATGCATGTTTGTTTTGTAAGTTCACAACTTTAACTATATACTTATTGTTTATGTATATTCATGTATGAATGATATAAAAAAAAATAATAGAGTGGGTTTGGGGGAAAATAACACCAAATGTAAGATACTTTGGTTAGTAGTAATATTTTGAGGATGCTTTTTCATCATTTGTTAAAAATGTTTCACAACGCAAAGTATTGGTAGTAGGGTGAGGTATGAGAGCCCTGTATGATGTTATGCATGTTTCGTAAGTTCACGACTTTTATGATACACTTATTTATGTATGTTTATGTATGAGTAATATATGTCAATAAATTTTTAAAAAAGAATGTGGAACTCTATGCATCAACATAGACAAACCTTTATCCACTATATAGCCGTACCATAATAATCAGGAACTTTGAGTTTGGTTAATGGACATTGAGATTGTAATATGTAAGCTATTTGGAATTCTAGTCTTTACTTAGCAAATCCAGCATACTCTCAGACTTTTCCCTTCAACATCTTACTCAAAATTATAATAAGGCTGTCTTCTGGGATAGTTCAGCCCTCTCAATTGGTAGCTGTGTTTTCTCCACAGCTATTACAAGGTCTGTAGGAGGGTTCTCTGCTTCTTATTATCACTTCTTGGGCCATTCTTTTCTCCTCCCTAAACTAGCACTCCCCACCCCCACCTTCATCTTTGAATCTCATGTTATCAGCTTACATATCCACTGCCATTCACTGGTGCTTTCATGTAGTAACCCCCAGTTCTTCCTCTTCATTTCTTGAGGCTCACGATCCCTGAATTCAGTTATACTATCCTGATTCTTGGGTTTTTTAATATACACATAAATGATCCTTGCAACACCGTGTTCTTTCAGGTCCTTGAACTTCTCTCTTCCCAGTGAACCTTCTCTTAACACCACCCTAGCCAGTCAGTATCATGGTCATACTGTAGACCTTGTCATTGCCATTGACTATAGCATTCCAAATCTCAATTCCATGCATCTGATCTGTGACAGTTTGAAGATTTTGTAGATCCCAGAAAGGATCTTGGAACTAATCCATTCCTGTGGGCATGGGGCTTTTGATTGGATTGCTTCTGTGAGGCAAGACCTAGGGTGGGTCTTGGCCTTCTTGCTGGAGTCATTTATAATGGAAGACTGAAAGCAGAGACACACACAGAAAAGTGGCAGAGCCAGAGAAACCCCAAGAAGCTTGAATCAGCAGAGCACAGAGGCATGGAAAGAGGGCCCCAAGGAGCTGAAAGAGAGGAGGCTGGGAACAGAGGGGAGAGATGAGCCATATGGCTGATTGTCCATAGCTGAGCTCCGGGAGAAACTGAGCCCTGGAGGGGAAGACAAAGACCTTGGCAGAGACTGGCTACCTTTGTGCCTTATCACGTGGCAGGAATCCAGGATCACCAGAAGCCAACCTTCAGTGAGACTGCATCTCTGATGATACCTTGATTTGAACATTTTCACAGCCTCAGAACTGTAAGCTTTTAACCTAATAAATTCCCATTATAAAAGCCATCCCATCTCTGATATTTTGCATTGGCAGCTTTTGGAAAATAAAACACCATCTTTGATCACCACCTTGTAGCTTTCCAGTTCACTCCCTGATGGAACCCATTCCCAACAATCCTTTCAAACACAGAGCCTGCCAATCTACTGATTTTACTATTTTTCACTACCATCCCATTGATCTCTTCTGTCCTTACCCAAGTAGAGTCCATGGTCCAGGGTTATAGTTCCTCCTTTGTATACAGCTTCTCCCTTTATCTCTCTCACACTCTAATATTTGCTTGGCAAACCACAACCCTGCTCAAATCCAATTCTCCACCCACTCTGAACCTACACTTACATGGCTAAACATGGCCAGAACACAATATATACCATCATGCCTATTGCTGTCTATAAATTTCTTCTCATGATCCTCAAGAGGGTTCTTAATGCTGCTCATCAATAATACTATCTTCCCCTTGTCCACTTACTCTTCCAATCTCATAGATGACTATTCCATACATTATTTTCTCCCCCCAAACCGCCCACCTCATTCCCCATTCTTACTCTGAATTGAATATCTTTATTACTATTTCATCTTGAAAATTGAAGCAATAAGAAGAACATTCTCAAAGACTCCTGGCACATGGCAGAAATTCAGAAATGCTAAAAAAAAAAACAAAAAAAAACTTAAACTTCAGGGCTGCCTCACTTTACTTATGTTCTTTATAAGTCTTTGGAAGGTGCCTAGCAACATGTTCACATGGTCATATGTTTTGTTAAATTTGCAGTCGCTTCCATTTATCTTTAAGGTATTGCCAACTTTTTTTAATGTGGGAATGGCTTCCAGCAATTTTCCCGCTGACCACTGTGCCAACTCACTAAGGCATCATAACACAAAGGTATATCAACAGAGGCTCTGTCGTGATATGAATGTGTCCTGTGGCCCTGGCATCAGAATTGTGTGGGTGATGAAGAAGAAACAAGGTTTGAAATGAATGGAGTCTGAAACCAGTTTGAGGGAAATATTCTCAATCATAATCATCTGATGGATGAGATTGTAAGGGGAGGACTCAAGCTTAATGCCTGGGGTCAAAACAGAACTTCTCCCCTGTCTGGAATACACTCAGTAATGCAGTATACACACTTATAAACACACCATATATTTTTTTCTCTTTTAATTGTAAGAAGGCAAAATAGAATTTAACAAAATTATTGCATCTGTAGAGCAAGTAAATCTGTATGAGGTCACATGTTTTATGCTTTTAAATGTAATAGTCTTCAAAAATAGACTAGAAGATACAGTAGTATTTTGAAGTGCTAAAAAGTGTTATGAAGCCAGAAAGTTAGTAAAAATTTGTCATTGAAAGAGCTTTGTTCTTCAAATGTCATCATGAAAAATAGCATTCTTTAAGCAAAAGAAATATCACAACCATTGATCTGTTCACTGATTTTGATCCATTTTTGTACTTGTCAAAATGAAAACAGTAAATGTGACTTGCTTTGTTTAAAGTCTACATAAAATGATCAACAATGGGCACATATAGAGTTTAAGTAATGTGAAAAAATTTTAAATTTTTTAAGTTTCTTGTTCATTTGTTTTTTTTATTTATTAGTAGTAGTAGTATTGAAATAATGAAAATGCACTACTAATAATTAAAATGATGAATGCACAACTATGTGATTATTCCAAATACCATTGATTGTACTCTTTGGATGAATTGTATGATTTATTAATATGTTTCAATAAAATCGATTTGGGAAAAAAATAATTGGACACCAAATTATTATATGCCACATGTGAAAAATACTGATTAATTGGTGATTATTATGCACTGTTTTTAAAACAGAATAGACTATGGATGATATTTACATTTTCTTACAACTGAAAATAATCTAATCTGTGACTTTATTCAACAAAATGAAACAAGTTCTAGAGCAATCGCAACCTGTCTTTGAACACTCTTGGTCAGCCTATACCAAGAAAAGATGAGCATAAAAGCCTGCAAGCATTTAATTTTTTTTTAATTATTTTAGAACAGTTTTAGATTTATATATATATTTCAGTGATTATACAGAAAGTTACTCCATACCCAGTTTTCTTACATTATTAGTATGGTATATTTGTTACTTTTAATGAACCAATATTAATAAATTATTAAGTATTTTTTCATTTGCAACATTAAGTTTCACTCTCTGTGCTGTAAAATTTCACAACCCTAAAAAATCCCCTATCCTTCACCTATTTATTCCTCTCCCCTCCTCTTGAACCCATGGCAACCACTGAACTTTTGCTGGCTCTATAGTTTTGCTTTTTCCAGAATGTCATCTAATTGGAATAATACAGCATGTATTCTCTTCAGACTGGCTTCTTTCACTTAGCAATATGCCTTAAGGGTTATACAAGTCATTGAGTGGCTTGATAGTTCATTTCTTTTTATTGATGAATAATATTCCATTGTTTAAATGGATGTACCACTGTTTGTTTATGCATTCACCTATTGAAGGACATCTTAGTTTTTTCCAATTTGGGGAAATTATGAATCAAAGATCTATACACATTTGTATGCAAGTTTTTGCATGAAAATAAATTTTGAAATCAGATGTATAAATGCCTAGAAGCCCTAATGCTGGATTTTATGGTAAGACTACAAACGCAAAACTATCTTCCAAAGGAGCTGTATTTTTACAGTCAGCAATCATTGAGACTTTCTGTTGCTCCTCATCCTCACCAGCAATTAATATCATCGGTTTTTTAAAAATTTTTGGCCATTTTAATAGGACGGTAGTGTTATCTCTTTGTGGTTTTAATTTGCAACTCTCTAATGACAAAAAAAAAAGTCATTGAGCATCTTTTCATATGCTTATTTTGCATCTGTATATCATCTTTGGTGAGGTGTTTGTTTAGAACTTTTTTTGGGTTATTTCCTTCCTTTTTTCTTGAGTTTTAAGAGTTCTCTGTGTATTTCGGATATTAATTCTTCATTGGATATGTGTTTTGCAATTTTTTTCTCCCAATCTGTGGCTTAGTTTTTCATTCTCTTAGCAGTGTTTTTTGCTGAACAATTGTAAGCATTTAAACACATGCACACACACAGTGTATTTATCCTGCTCATTTCATTCCTTTAATCTCATCAGAGAAAAGCTATCTCTACTGTACCTGAAGCTTTTCCTACACAAGTTTCCATTGTAGATGGAGTATTTTAAACACACATGCAAACTCAGATTTTTGGGGATCTTTGTGTGACAAGATGGTCTCCCCATTTCAACATAATTAATGACATTTTAAGATTTGGTTTAAGATTTATAAAATATGTATTTTAAAGAATCAAAAGATCAAAAGAAAAAAACACAAATAAGTAAAAATTTTGATAAAGTTAAGATACACTATTTTAATTGTGATTTAGAAAGATGTTTTGCATTTTTCATTAAAAATGTGAGAAATTACAAATTCTTGATTGGAACACACATAATGGTTGTAAAGGAGATCTTTCTATCATCTTGATATTTATTTACTAATGAGCTGAGAGAATATTTAGATTAAAATTCAATAGCTATGAAACAAAATAAAAATAATTAAGGAATAAATTTTTTTGACATTGAGAAGCAAACTGTAACAAAAAATAGATCACACCAAAAGCTGTAATTAGCTAACAGGAAGTGGTAAATTTTGAATAGAAATTATGAAAATGCCCTTGAGAGTGATTCATTGGAACACCCTGGCAAAAGACTTAAAAATTTTTGCTGATTTGACACAAAAATACTACATTCAACATAAAACTTATAAAACATCTCCATAAGGATATCAGCTACAGATTAGTTAATGAGTGTTAATTCCGTAAGTATTTAAGATCTATTGCAATACAAGAAAACTTGAAATATTCTAAAATCTTATAACTCATGTATGAAAAAAAACTTTACAGAAGATTTCCCAAATGTGAAAATTAAACAAATTTACATGACATTACCAAAATAAGCTACATAAACAACTTTTCTTAACAAAGTTAAAAAAAAAAAAAAAAAAGTTGACCAATCATGCTAGTGATGGTATGGCCGTTTGAGATTATTTTACAAATTCCAAAAAGAGATTTTGTTTATAAACTAATCTGTTCCTTTGGGTGTGATACCCTTTAACTGTATTAAATTCAGTTGAAGGTCCTTTGATTAACTTACTTGTTAAAATTGCTTTAGGGCTTTTGATTGTACTATGTCAGTGAGATGTGACTCAGGTTGAGTCCCTGCCATTGCTAAATCTGATAGAAACTGACACTAGACAGAGGATAAAGGGAACCTGCATATTTGACTTCTCAATGTGAGAGAGAGGATTGCCTAAGCACAAAGCTCCAAGAGGCTGGGCCTACGGAGCAGCTCAAGAGGAGACCAGCCTTGCTATATGCCTGATAGTTTACAGATGAACTTGGGAAGAGAGTGAAACAGCCAAGACTGATATAGGAGACCTGGAAAGAGACAAGCCCTATGCCAGCTTGCAGCTGAAATTAGGAAGAAAGTAGAGCAGCAGAGTTTGAGAGACGAAACCTAGAGAGGAAGGCAGAGACCAGGCAGAGATCACCTGCCATCTTGCTTCAACACATGGCAGCTGACTTTGGTGAGAAAGCACTTCTTTTGATGCTTTGAGTTGGACTTTTCATGGTCTTGGAACTGTAAGCTTTTACCCCAAATAAATACCCATTATAAAAGCCAAAACATTTCTGGTACTTGGCATTGGCACCTCTTTGGTAAACTAAAACAGAAATGAAGACTGAATTACGTTTCTATTCTTTCTGTAGAAAATGATATTAAAAATATTTTGTATACAAAGATGTTAGAAAAGAGTATGCAGTCAAAAAGAAAAGGAACAGCTTGTTAGTAAATAGCAACAGCTAAAGGCAGAGTATACCAAGTCTGTTTTCCTCCCCTAACCCAAGCACAGCACAGACAAGGCCAGTACTCTTCAGTGGTGAGTCCTCAGGTAACCAACTCCTCTTCAAAAACCCCTTCTCTGTCACAATGGAAAAAAGAGACTTTTGGTCTGTTTTCTATTAGATCTCACACTTTTATAACCCTGCAGGCAATGAAAAATTGACAACTGCTCAGAGAAGATTGCAGGAAAGATACCATTATTCCCAATTTTTCAGTGAGGAATCTGAAGCAGAGGCAAGCAAGACCACATGGTCACTAAGTGGTGGAGCCGGGACTAGAACCCAGGTCTTCTAATGCCTAGGTCAGTGTGCAGCCATGGCCCAGTACTGCCTCTCCTCAAGCTGGTGTGTTACTGATGGCTAGCTCCCTATATTTTCCACCCCTGTTCTCCCAGCTCTTTGGGACTTCCTATTGTTGATGCCCTCCTTCTCCCTATGTATTAGTCCTCCCCTGTCTTCACTTCCTATCCAACATGGATTCCATGGTTCATGCTTTCAATCATTCTCTTGCAAATTCAGTAAACCCCACAGGATGATAAGACTTTCTTTGGTCAAAGGAAGTTGAGCAAATTCAGCAGAATATAATTGGTAGTTGGCTCTCCTCCTCCATCCAGCCCCCATTTTTATTTCACTAACCTAGCCAAAGCAAGTCTCTCCATTTTATGCAACAGAAATTTTGGATTCCATGCAAAATGTTATGATGGAATTTTACACTACTGTCAAGTCCTTTTTCCTATGGTCTTCCATCACATTTGCATAATGTCCATTATCTCAGGTTCAGCATTCAGGCTACTGGGTGTTGCTGGAGAAAATCACCAACTGGTCAGAGTAAGGTATATTCAGCTTCCTCTGGGCCACAAGTACAGCTCTGGGATTCTTCTCCAGTTTGTTTCTCAGCTCTCTTTTTCAAAATCTCTACTCTTTTCAAATCTCAGATTCCTTTAGGCAGATGAAGTGACTTCCGACTTCATAGAGACAACAGACACCATTAGATGGAAATGACTTCAACTTCTGATCATCAGATCTACATACATTCCTGCATCAATGTTCATCCTTTTCTCTCCCAATTATAATGGAGGAGGTGCATCAAATTGTGGTCCAAATCCCATTTCTTTCTGTGTTTTAGTTTGTGAATTTCCAACTTTCCTCTTTGATAAGCTCAAGTCTATCAAAAGGTAAAACAAAACAAGACAAATACCCCTTAGAACCACATCTCCTTCTCTAGCCATTGTTCTGTCAGTCTCCACTTCTACATAGCAAACTTCTCTATAGAGTTTCTAAATTTTGCCATCTTCTCAGATCTTATTGACGCCTCAACCCCCCCAAAACCTGGCTTCCTTCCTCATCATTCTACCTACACCTGTCCCACTAAGGTCACCAATGACCTCCATGTTCCTTCATTCAATGAACACATTTACTTCTCATTAGATTTTATTTCTCAGAGGCATGACACACAGTTAACCATTCTATTCTCTCCTCCTGGAAACATTTTTGACTTTTATGGCACCCTTCTCTCGCTTTCTGTGCATTCTGCCTTGGAGGTTTCTCCTTCTCTTCTACCCAGATATCTAATTTCCTCTTTTCATTTGATACACTCCTCAGATGATCTCATCCACATCCATGACTTGAAGTTCCATTTGTTCACTAATAACTCCCAAATCTTGAACTATTGCCACAATCTTTCTACCGAGCTTCATACCCATGTATTATTCATCTGCCTACTTGGCATCTCCATTTAGAAGTTTAATAGGCCTCAAAAAGAATATGTGCAAACCTGAACTTGTGATCTTTCCCTTCAATCCTCTGCTCTTCCTCCAGCGAATGGCCCCACCATTCACTGAATTGTGCCTGGGAAAATCTTAGGCGTTATCTGTAATAAGTACTGTCTGCCCTGCCTCCATTCACCATTGTATTGGTAATAGATCCTCAAATCTCCTCCGGAAAACTACCCTTTCCCACTCTTGGTTTATTTACTCCATGTAGGACTGATTCTACCCTCTAGCTCTGGGGTGTACATGTCATCCATGCTTAGCCAATCAGGCTAAGTTCTAGAACATTTCCAGAAAATATTGAGAAAGTCCCTTCTGCTGGAATTGCTGCCCTGTGAGGATGTGAACATGGGGCTTCCCAGTAACTATCTTGCCACCATAAAGAAAGAGCTTTCCAGATTGAGTAAAGCCAATGCATGAGATAAAGAGTTTGAAAGAGAAATACTCTTAAAGGTATCTGAATTCCTGGATCCAGCCATGTCTAATGCATCTGATTTACTCCTAGGATTTTTCTTTTAATCAACAAATTTCCTTTTAGGCATAAGCCAGTTCTGCCAATTGAGTTAAGGTTACTTGTAACAAAAACAGTTCTAACAGATAAAATACTGTGCTGGTTTGAATATTTGTGCATCCCAGAAAATCCTGTTTTTAAAGTGAACCCACTCCTGTGCCCGTAAATTTACTATACACAGGACTTTTTGATTAGATTCAGTTAAGGGACCTTTTGATTAGATCACTTTGTTGAGATGGCTTCAGGTAAGGGTCTTTGATTAGACTGCAGGACCCAGGGTGGGTCTAAATCCTCTTATTGGAGTCCTTTATAAACAGAGGACTAAAAAGCCACAGATACAGGAAAAAAGATACAGAGACAGAGAGATAAGTCCTAGAGGTTGGAGTCATGGAAAGAGTCCCGAGAGGCTGAAAGAGAAGAGGTCGGGTGGAGATGGACAAGATGAACCATATGCCTAATCACCCACAGCTGAGCTCGGGGAGAAAGTGAGCCTGGAGGAGAAAGCAGAGCCCACTTTCTGCCCTGCCACGTACCTGATCACCTGTATCTGTAACTTGGTGAGGCAGTATCTCTTGATGATGCCTTGATTTGGACAATAGCCTCAGAACTGTGATCTTTTAACCTAATAAGTTCCCATTATAAAAGCCATAAGTGTTATACAGGTGTGCCTACCAGTTAAGTAATAAAAATATCATTTGATTTTCTGAATATTGTAATATTTATGTCTGTTAGCTTTTTCAATTTGTAGTTTGTGTAATTTCTTTTCTTTTTAAAAAAATAAATATTCTTCTTCCTACATAATTTAGCATTTGTAATTATCATATTATTTTACTTAAAGAGCTCACCCAAAGAATATTAACTCCAAATCCCAGAAAACTGGATCCATCCCTGCTAGCACAAAACATCTGTCCCCATGTAGTCTGTCTTCCTGCCTGCCACTATAAAGCTAACCATGCTTTGATCTAAAGGCAGCTCCTCCTTTTGTGCACAAATCCCATCCCCCTCTTGCTCAGGACATCTGTCAAATAAATCACCTTTCTTTCTCCCACACTATTTTTTAAAAATTTACTTATTTTAAAGACACTTTAGATTACATAAATTTTACATAAAAAATATAGGGGATTCCCCTATGCCTCACACCCTCCCCCTCCCATACTTTCCCACATTACCAACACCCTTCATTAGTGTGGTACATTTGTTACAATTGATGAACATATTTGGAGCATTGCCACTAACCGTGGATTATAGTTTACATTATAGTTTACCCTCTGTCCTGCACCATTTTGTAAGTTATGACAAAATATAGAATGGCCTTATCTGTCATTGCAATGTCATGCAGGATGATTTCAATGTTCCGAAAATGCCCCTACATTACACCTATTTTTCACTCTCCCATCCCGCAGAACCTCAGGTGGCCACTGCCTCCACATCAATGATAAAAGTTCTTCCCTTGCTAGAATAACAATAAGTCCATAGTGGAATACAATTTCTTCCATACTACTTTTTCCCACTTTATTTGATCATCCCACTGGCATACAAACTTGCTCTTGCTTCTCTCTCTTTAGAAACCAAAGCAAAACAACAAAGGTAACTTCTGCCAGCCCTTGCTTTATACCTTTTATTACTTTTTCTTGCCTTCTGACTAGGACTTCACATACAGGTTTTTTTTTTTTTTGTCAATATAAGTTTCCTTTTTATTTTGAAATTAAAACATCGGAATAAAGTGGTTTGTGGCTGAAACAAACTTCACGGGAAAGAATTCTGGAGTGTTTATCCATCAAAAGAACAAACACCAAAAGTCTGAGCCAGTGGCCCCACCTTCCTGGAACAAAGTAGAGAACAGAATGAAGGGTGGAAGGATGGACACAATCAAAATCAGGGTGGTGACAGCTGGCCACATACAGTATTGAATGGAAGTGAAAACAGCAGACATCCCTGCCTTGTCCTAATCACAGGAAAAGGGCTTTCAAAATTTCATCATATGGTAGGATTTCCCTCAAGTGTTTTTTTATAGATATCTTTTATTAGGTTAGAGAAGTTCTCTTTTATTCCTGGTAAGTTAAGCAGAGGTTTTTTATTTGTTGTTTATTTATTTTTAGGGTTATTTTTAAAATCATGAATATATATGTTGAATTTTATGAAATGCTTTGTCTATTATCCTTGAGATAATGTATGATGGTATGATTTTTATTATTTTAATGTGCTGAGTTATATTTATTAATTTCTGCATGTTAAATTGATTTTACATTCCTGTAAAACAACTATTTTGTCTGTATTCTCTTTTTCTTTGTATTCTCTTTTATATATTGATGGATTGAGTTTGCTAACAATTGGTTTAGATTTTTGCATTTACATTTATGAAAGATATTGTCCTATAAATTTAATTTGTTGCAATGTTCTCCAGTTTTGATATCAAGATTACTATGGCTTCATAAAACAAAGTGGTGTTGGGAGTGGGTGTAGCTCAGTAGTTGAGCGCTTGCTTCCTATGTACAAGGTCCCAGGTTCAATCTCAGGTACCTCCTAAATAAATAAATAAATAAATAAAAACAAAGTGGTGTTTTCTATTTTCTGGAAGAAGTTTTTGAAAGATTGGTGGTAAATGTTTACTAGAATTATCAGGTGAAACCATCTGGGCTGTGAGTTTTCTTTATGGAAGGTAATTTAAATAAGGATTCTCTTTCTTTAACCATTTATAGGACCATTTTGATTGTCTATTTCTTTTTGTAGATATTGGTAAGTTGTGTTTTTATAAGAATTAATCCATTTCTTCTAAATTTTCTAATTTATTCGGACATAAAGTCCCCTTATGATCTTTTCAAATTTTGTTATTTCTGTTTTGTTGATGAATTCTTATTCATTTCTTCTTATTCATTCTCTTTTAAAAAAATATTGTCACCAAACCTTTATAAATTTTTTATACTTTTCAAAACATCAATTTTTATTTGTGTTTATCCTCTTTTATATTTGTTTTCATGCCTTTAATTTCTGCTTCCATTCATATTTAGTTGTTCCTTTTACTTTTGGGGGATTAATTGTTGTTCTTATTTTAACTTCTTTAAATAGATGCTTAGTTCTTTTATTTTGAGTCTTGTAGACTACATATTTTCAAAAACATGGGTTTAGCAGCATCTACTTATATGAAATATAGCATTATCCTTATTAAATAAAAATATTTTCTAAATTCTATCTATTGATAATACTTTATTGACCTATGCATCTTTTAGTTTCCAAATATATAGAGTTCCAATTCTTCTTTTGTTATTAATTTCTAGCTTAATTTCACTCCACTCAGAAAACAGATTAAGATATCTTTATATTTCTTGATGCATCATTTATGGAACTATTTATGGTCAATTTTTATAACTATTCCTGGGAAATTCATTGAAAACCTTCATTAGAGTTCCCAGCTTGTGGCCTGCCTTATTTACATAATATACATATATCTATGCCTATTTTTTAAAAATCATTCCAATTACTTTGCTGTTTATTTACTTTGAAGTAACCAACAGAAAAAACTGGCCCAAGTTTGGATATGAGTATTACAAAAAGGAAGTGACAGAAACTGGCAGTGTAAATTCTTTACATTTAAATACTAGGAAAAACAAAGCAAAACCCAACTCCAGCATGTTATCAAAAGAGACACAATTCAGTGTTACAACCAACAAAGAAAGTTGAGAGAGGATATAAGACAACCCTATGTTCTTGAGGTGAAATCATCTCAAAGACAAACATTGTGCAAACATGGGCAGCAAAGGTGGAAATGGCCCTAATCCACCTCCTCAATGGTGGGGCCAGACCCAGAACTCCCCTGGAGACCTGAGCCATAGGGCCACCCACATCCTGGTGCAGCCTGCTGCTAATGGGGTTACACACCTGCTCCAACTCCTTCCTCTTATGCTCAAACTTGTCCTTCTTGGCCAGAGTGTTGGTGCTCAACTAGGAAATCACCTCCTGGCATTTGTTCAGCATTTTCTTGTCTGCCTCGCTGAGCTTGCCCTTGCACCCCCCATCCTCTATGGCGTTCTTCATGTTGAAGATGGAAGACTCCACTGTGTTCTTGACAGACAGTTCTGATTCCTGGAGAACCCTGACTTAAACAGATTTTGGTAACAGAAGTGGTTCTTGATAAATAGGTTCTTAAGGATGAAATTTCTGAGTTGGTTCTGGGGTCTTTAGAGTTGGTTCTCTAATCTGATTAGATTCAAAGGCACTAAATGGTATTTCCAATAATTAAGATCACACTGATAGACCATGGCATGAATTGGTAATATCACCACTGCTCAGATGCTTATAAGAGGCAAACCTCTGGGTGAGAGTGTTTTTGACACCTTAACAGAGTTTTGTGGAGTTAAAAAGTATAATGATGTTGACTAGTTGTTCCTAAATATGCTGGATATGGTTATAAAAGACAAAGATGAACTCAAGGCTTTAAATTCCCAACTTAAGCACCATGGGAAGGACATGAAAGTTTCTATGTGTGCCTTGAAAGAAAAATCTTATTTCCTGTAGCTATAGACCTGAGATTTCTGAAAGCCACACCAAGAGTCTTATTGTGCAAGAGGCTGAATTACAACATAAATGGAATTCCCAATCTTGTAGGGGTCTGCTGTTAAAGTGAGGGCATTGATTGGAAATGAATGGAATCCTGAAAATTGGAATGGGGACATATGGGTTGATAATAATAATGGTGGGGACCTTGAAAACTTAGATTCTGGTGGGTCTTTGTGAGATAAACCTGTAATGGTCTGCCCTGAGGAATCAGTTATCCAACCTCCACCTGATGAGATTAACCTTGCTGTGCCTGCTAAACCTGTAACCACCTCCCCTGAGGAAACAGCCCTCACACCTCAATCTGAAGAGATTGATCCTGTTTTACCAGATGAAACTACAATGGAATGCCCTGAGGTATTACAAGACACTTCCAATTCTTCTCATTATTTATCCCTACTACCCCTCTCTTCCTCCAGAACTAAAACTGGACTGAAGTCCCAACAGGCCCCAAAAGGTGAGGTGCAAAGTGTGACCCATGAGAAGGTGTGCTATACTCCAAAAGGACTGCATGACTTTTCCAATTTATTTACACAGAAATCAAGGGAATATGTGTGGGAATGGATATTAAGCATGTGGGACAATGGTGGAAGGAACATAAAGTTGGATCAGGCTGGATTTATTGATATGGGCCACTAAGCAGATATTCTGGATTCAATGTTGAAGATCAATGGATTAGAAAGGGCTCTAAGAGTTTGACAGGGTGGTTGGTTGAAGCATGGACCAAAAGGTGCCTTACATTGCCTGAAGTTAAAATGCCAGAAATGCACTGGTATAATGTAGATGAGGGGATCCAAAGGCTTAGAGAGACTGGAATGTTAGAGTGGATTTATCATTTAAGACCTGATCACCTACCACAGAAATGTCCAGAGGACACATCTTTCACCAGGACTGTGAGGAATAAATTTATGAAACTAACTCCATTATCCCTGATGAACTCTGTAGTTGCTCTTCTCTGTAGGTCAGATTTTTCTATGAGAACTGCTGTCACTAAATTTGGATCTTTAAACAAATTGAGGATGATTCGACTTCGGTTGGCAGAAGCCAAGTGGCAGCGCTGAATTGTCAAAAATAAGGTGGATATAGCTACCATAATGGACAACAGACTCAAAGCAGTAATCAAAACAGTCTGATTAACAGAAACATATGGCATTGGCTAGTAGATCATGGGGTACCTAAAAGTAAAATAGGTGGGCGGTATACTAAATTCTTACTTAATCTGTATAAGCAGAAGAGTTCTCTGTCAAATGAATGAAAGTCTAACTTGAATTACAAAAACAGAGAGTCAAAACCCCTTAATCAATTTCCAGACTTGAAACAGTTTACAGACCCAAAACCCCTTGAATGAAGGGAAGGGTAGGTGCCCTTGATGAAGTATCCTGCTACACTGCCACAAATTTATACTGTTTAACTTCTTCTTCCCCCAAGGGACTTATAGCCTTTCACCAGGGTAACTGCTTTGGGGAAAAGGAAATGACAGGGCCTATTGAGGATTACTAGACACTGGCTCGGAAGTGATGTTAATTACAGGAGACTCAAAATGTCACTGTGGTCCACCAGTCAGAGTTGGAGCTTATGTAGGTAAGGTTATCGACAAACTTTTAACTCAGGTCTGTCTCACAGTGGGTCTAGTGGGTCCCTCGTCCCATTCTGTGGTTATTTCCTCAGTTCTGGAATGCATAATTGGAATAGACATACTAAGCAACTAGCAGAATTGGTTCCCTGACTTGTGGAATGAGGGCCATTATGGTGGGAAAGGCCAAGTAGAAGCTACTAGAACTGCCACTATCCAGCAAAATAGTAAATCAAAAGCAATACCAGATTCCTGGGGGGATTACAGAGATTGCTGCCACCATTAAGGATTTGAAGGATGCAGGGGTGGTGATTCCCACCACATCCCCATTCAACTCTCCTATTTGGCCTGTACAGGAAAGAGATGGATCTTGGAGGATGACAGTGGATTATCATAAATTTAACCAGGTAGTGACTCCATTGCAGCTACTCTTCCACAGGTGGTACCATTGCTTGAGCAAATCAATACATTCCCTGGTACCTGGTATGCAGCTATTAATCTGGCAAATGCTTTTTTTCTCCATTTCTGTTAGGAAAGACCACCAGAAACAGTTTGCTTTCAGTTGGCAAGGTCAGAAGTACATCTTCACTGTCCTACCTCAAGGGTATATCAGCTCTCCAGCCCTATACCATAATCTAGTCCACAGGGACCTTTATCATCTTTCCCTCCCACATGACATCACACATGTCCATTATATTGATGATATCATGTTGACTGGACCTAGGAAGCAAGAATTAGCAACTACTCTAAACTTATTGGTGAGGTATTTGCATGTTAAAAGGTGAGTGATAAATCCAATAAAAATTCAGGGGCCTTCTGTCCTTCTACCTCAGTGAAATTTCAAGGAGTCCATTTGTGTGAGTATGTTGAGATATCTCTTGTAAGGTAAAGGTGAAGGATAGCTGTTGCATCTGGTCCCTCCTACAACCAAAAAAGAGGCTCAATACCTAGCTGGTCTCTTTGGATTTGGGAGACAACATATTCCTAATTTGGGTGTGCTACTTCGAACCATTTACTGAGTGACCCAGAAAGCTGCTGGTTTTGAGCGGGGACTGAAACAAGAGGATACTCTGCAGATCCAGGCTGTGCAAGCTTCTCTGTCACTTGGGACATATGATCCAGCAGATCCAATGGTGTGAGTAGTGTCAGTGCCAAATAGGGATGTTCTATGAAGACTTTGGCAGGTCCCTATAGGAGAGTCGCAGTGCATACCTTTAGGATTTTGGAGTAAAGCTCTACCATACTCTGCAAAAAAATACTCTCCTTTTGAGAAACTGCATTTGCCAGCTACTGGGTCATAGTAGATATTTCTGAATATCCACTGATGGTCAAAATCCACTGGGGGGAAGTGGATGTGGCTCAAGTAATTGGGTGCTTGCCTACCACATGGGAAGTCCTGGGTTTGGTTCCTGGTGCCTCCTAATGAAGACAAGCAAGACAGCGAGCTGACGTGACAGGCTGGTTGGTGAGCTGACGCAACAAGTGAACACAATGAGAGACACAATAAGCAGGGAGCGAAGGTGGCCTAAGTGATTAGGTGCCTCCCTCCCACAAGGGATGACCTGGGTTTGGTTCCCAGTGCCTCCTAAAAAGAAGACAATCAGACACAGAAAGCATACAATGAATAGACACAGAGAGCAGACAGGGAGCACAAACAATGGGGGAGGGGGAATAAATAAATAAATCCTAAAAAAAAAAAATCCACTTTGGTTGATTAACTTAATTCAATCAGGGATTGAGATAATTTGAAACTAAATTTCAATCCCTGGGAGGGTCAATCTCTTCCTACTCTCACACCTTTAGGATCCCAACTCAATGTCTGGAATTTTTTTTACCAGAACTCATCCTCCTTGGAAAGCCCCAAAGTCCAATTTTCATCCTGAGAGTCTGTTGAAAGCGTCTTACTTTGCCTTTTAGTTGCCAGTTCCAATATTGCTAGATAACTGTATGAGAAAAGCATCCTTGGTTACTTTGTTATCTCTCTGGATCTTAGTCCATAATTTTTTCATTGCTTTTGTTTCATTTTTTCATTGCTCTCCAATATCTTCATATTTTTTATTAGCATTTTATCCAGCTTGTTCATAGCTGGAGGGTTGATACAATGGGATCACTATATGTGGAAATCTTCTCCATCTCTCATTTCACATTCTTTGTTTATACCTACACCAACCAGCCTTTCATTCCACTACTTTAAAACTGCACTTGAAATTGTCAGATCTCTATGTTATTCATTTCAATGGTCAATTCAGAATACAATTTGCTGTATATTCCCTGATGCACTGTTTCCATTCTTATTGTTTTATCTTCTTTACTGGTTGTTCCTTCTCAATCTCTTTGCTGGATCTCTCAATTTCTTCTTGTCCATGTTGAGAGTTCCATGGCTCAGTCCTTGCCCCTCTTCATTTCTCAGAATACTTTCATTTCTTGGTGATCTCATTCAACTTAATGGCTTTAAATAACATAGACAAAGCACATGCATCCAATTAATATATCCAGTCCAGATCCCTCTTCTTGGATATTTGAATGCCATTTCAAATTTAACATCCAAAAACTGAATTTTTGATCTTACTGCAAAAGCAAACAGCACACAGAAACACATACACGAGACACACACAACACATAAACTAAAAATAAAAAAATTTCTGGACCCAGGTCTCAGTTCATAGGTGTTCCACCTTGTTAGTTGTGCAGGTCAAAATCTTTCTTTCCACCCCACATACAATTCATCAGGAAATCCTGCTGCCTTCCCTTCAGACTAGATTCAGATTCTTTACTACTTGTCACCACTTCCACTATTACTATCCCTTTTGGAGCCTCCATCATTTCTCTCCTGGATTACTAAAATCATCTCCTAACTGATCTCCATGTTTTTGCCTTTACCTTTCTATAGCCTTTCACAGCCAGATTAATGCTTTCATGACATAAGCCAGATCATGCTGGGTTTTAACACTATACAGCATTTAAAATAAAACTGAAAGAAAAAATGTATTTAAGGAGTTCTTTGATGTTATTATCCAAATAAACTCTTGGAACTATTAAGAATTATATATTAGATTTGTGAGTCTATTAATTGTGGAGTTTTCTATTGCTACTATCATTTTTACAAGGAAATGAATAATTATTTACTCAGGAGACTAAATTTTATTCAAGCAATTAGTATTTTGGCTTTAACTTCCATACATCTGAAGGTATATTGTTTCTTTCAGGCTATAAACAGTGATTTTGATATTTACTTGTATCTAAATACCCTACTTCTCATTCTGACATGAGCTCACTTAAGTTATGGTATTTGTTGGTTCATGAAGATTTTAATCTGAGGCAAAAGGAAATCATATGCCTAATTAAACACCTTCATGTAAAATTCATGTAATGTAAAATATTTTTCACTTGAAATATTTAAAATGTGGTAACATAAAGTTGCCTCTAGAAGCATTCAGAAAATAATATAACTTAAAAAACTGCTGTTGAAAAATAATTCACTCACAGTTTATTACTCTTTAGATGTTTTATCATGAAAAGTACTGTAAAATAAAATTATCTTCCTTTGTTCTTTATGCACAATCATTTTTCATTTAATATTGGGCATTAAATATGTGGTAGACTACTGAAAGGATTTTTTTTTGTTTGTTTTTCTTTTTGGAGGGGAAGTAAAGGCATAATGAAGCATTTGTTTGTAGCATATAATACTCTAAAGGTCAACTTTTCATCATAAGCAATATGTCATTAAATGATTCACTTAATTGATAGAAAACTAAATTTTCTAAGACAAATAGATATATTTATTTATAAAGAGCATATGAATTTTGAAAAATATACAACAGTAGTTCAAACTTTATATATTTCAACTCTAGCTGATTCATAGTTTATTGAAGTATGAGAAGATTCCAATATAAGTGCTTGTTTTTTAACCAAACCATTCATTTTGGCATATAAATATCATATTAAAAAGTTTATAAATGCAATGATTCCATATTTCTCTCAGAGCAAAAGCCAAAATTCTTCAATAACCTATGTGACTTGCCTAGGTTAACTTAGCTCTTACTACTTACCTTTGGCTCATTCTGTTCCAGCTTCACTGTCCTCCTTAAGCGCTCTAAGCACACTACCATCTTGGGTCTTTTGCACTGCCTCTCCTTCCTCTCCTTCTTCTTCCAGTTATTCACGTGACTCACTTCCTCACCTTTTCTAGGCTTTGCTCAAATGTCACCTTCTCAAATGTCACTAACCAATACACCTTATTTAAAATTTAACCCACCCCATTCCCATCCCTAGCAATCCAGTCCAGTTTAGTAATTTAGTGTGCTCTGCATTTTTTACATAGCATTTATCATCCTCTAAAACAGAAGTTCCCAAACTTTCTTGTTCCATGGCATCCTTAGTTACAAAAAAAAATTTTTCACAGCAAGCCTTAAGACAAAGGAAATATTTAACCATTCCATTTACTAAATAGATAAGTAATTAATAAGTATTTATGTCCTAACAAGTTAATAGCCATTTGAAAAAATAATACATACAAAATTCAAAGAAAATAATATTTGAACTTCATTCTTAAAAAACCACGACTACTTAGTAAATGGAATGTGTCCATCTGTTGGTCACTGCCCAGCTTCTCAACACTTGTATTCATCCTGAACACCACCACCCTCATTTCCTGATCCACGATGATTTTTTTATAGTGCTTGCTTGTTATCATAGCAACCACTGAAAAACCAGCTTAGAAAGGATATGAGTTCATCAGAAGGAATTTAGCATGAGTGAATGTTGAAAATTTGAGTACCTCAAGCTAGTAATTTGTGCATTGTCTGATAGATGTCACCGTGTTTCCCTTGAAAAAGAAATTAATCCACTGCACCCTATAATTTGGCTGTGGCACCCCAGGATGCTTTGGCACACAGCTTGGAAATCATTGCTCTAACATATTATATAATTACATATTTATTAGGGGTATTATTTCTTATCTTCTCCACCACCATCTCTCATAATGGACTGTAACTCCCCAAGTGAGAATATGTGGCAGTTTTTGTGCTCTGAAATATCCCAAGCACGTTGACTAGTCCTGGCATATGTATGTTTTCAGGACATATTTGCAGAATGAATGATTATTGGCTATTTATGTTTCTTTTTCCGTGAGCCATCTGTTTCTATTTTTGCTAATTTTTCTTTCAGGCATAATCTTTTTATTGGTTTGTGAATATTTTGGGGGTTGGCTATGAAATGAGCCTTTCGTCTATTATATATTTTCCCAGTTTGTCTTTTGCTCTTTGATATTTTAATGGTACTTTTTAAAATAGATACTTAATTTTTATATTGTCAATTCTGGCATTTCTTTTTCTTTATAACCTTCAGGTGGTATTTTATGTTTAAACAGAGCTTGCCTGCATTTCATGATCCTAAATAAAGAAAAAAAATTGCACCCATATTTTTTTTAATTCTTAAGGTTCCTTTTTTATTATTTTGGTTTTAAATCATTGTTTTACCAGAAGTTTATTTGAGCTATAAGATAAAGGTTCAGCTTGACATTCTTCCAAATGGCTAGCCAGCTATCTCAATTCTTCCTATTAAATAATTGATCTTTCCTCTCTGATTTGAAATAACAGCTTTGTCACACACAAAATTCCCATGTGTATTTTGAGAATATTTCTGGAACTGTCAATTCTCTTTTAATTAGTTGTCATTTTGTTCCTTCTCAAGCACTAGCCTGTCTGAATTACTGTAGTTCTGAAAATTGTTTCACAATTTAATAGAGCTCTAATTTGGAGAGTGGGCATACAATATAATCCTTTGAAACAATTCTTTATAACTTAATTCCAACAAACTATTTGGCAAGATTTAGAAATCACAATTCAAACAGAATCTCAACAAAATTTCTGCAGGAGACTTATTTTTTAATCCATTCAAGTGTTTATTACAATTCTGCACATATTGTGGACACAAAGAATTTCAGTGAGTCAAATAACTTCTAACACTGGCAACAGGGCAGCATGAACTTATACTTGAAGTACAGAAAAGACTAGTTATGCCTGGATTTTTCTGGACGTAATCACCTACTTGTTCAGTCATCCTGTTAGAATGACCTTTTTAATGCAAGGACGGTAATATCATGAATTTCTATCTTCTTCTAAGTGAATAGCCCAAAGCCTCAAAATATGCAATTAGAAATACAAAGCAAAATATGAATAATCACCTATTTTATGATGTTTTTGAATGGAGCATATCCTTTGCTCATATCAACATATTTGAGCAGCATAAAACATCACAGCGAAAGATTATATTAGCCTGTAAAGATATCTTCTAAAGACTCAACAAAACCTTTATTCATCTACAAGAATGCACAGAAGATACATACGCATATGTGTGCAAAGGATTTAAGGTAGCTCTTTGCAGGTAGAAATAAGTAAGCATGCAAATGTTAAAGGACTGGCTTAAAAAGTTTTTAATGATTTAAAGACATGGTCCAAGTGCTCTCACCAGTAATTGTCTTATTTTTGCTTGTCACTCTACACAGGTCCATGAGAAGCTGGCAGGACCCAAAAATACAGATTAAAGGGTTTTATTATTATTTTTTTTTCTTTAGAAATATGTGAGACTTGGGCTCTTGGTCAGCAACAAATACAAGGCTAATTTTCTTTACTCTTGACAATGCAACATGCTTTCTTGAGCTGGTGGAAAAATTTTCCTTGGAAACCAACAACAGCCTATCTTATTTATAACTAGCAACAAACATACTAAATGTATAATAGTGTAAATGGATGAATTAGGGTAAAGGGCATAGAAACAGAAAGGTACCATGTGTAGCTTTTAGCATATTTAAATCACTATATCCAAAGCATCCATTCTTTAGCCCCCAATTTTGGAAGATTCTTGCTTGTAATCACTTATACTGTGACATGAAGATGTTTAAGACTGACCAACTGTATTGTTGTGTATTATTTTGTTCCCAAAGTTGTTATTGAAAGGTCTAGGGCATTCATACCATAGAAAATACAATTCTGTTAGTACAGTCAGGTAGAAGCATGTCAAAATTCTATAGAAAGTGGACAAAGCTGTGATGTTTCCTGTGCCAATTAACAGCATTGCTAAGCAAAAAGGAAGTGTGTCTAAAGATGCCTGAATAAGAACCCAGCAAGCTCAGTATTTGAATGAGAACAACTCAGCAAGCTTTCTAGGGCTTTTGGCATCCATAGAGGCCACTGTAAAGAGTTCCCAGGAAGGTCGACCAATTCAAATGAACCAGAGGGATTATGTGGGAGGGAAGCATTTGTGTGGTTTGTACCCTTCAGCATATATCCAGGGGAGGACATTTGCCAATGCCTGGCACCATAGGGCTTATAAATATTGTCTAGCTGAACTTGTGAATACCGTCTTTCAAATACCAGACAAATGATGGTGCAAACGAGTAAGTTCAGTGGAACCCATGAATTGTCGGAAAATTCAATGAATTTGCAAATTTGCCTTTGGAAATAACACACACATGCCTCAAACACATACTTTGACTTAGACTCAAAAGACAACTTTATTTAACTGTGGGATACTTATCTGATGATTTGTCGATGGCATTGTTAGACACAGTCATCTGGAAAATGCCTGTATTTCCAGGATTTCAGCAATCCTTACATTTGAATGAAGACTGACTACATTATAGTGTAGTAAGTATCATTTTAGATGTTTAACTGATATACTTGATTGTGCTAGAATTCTGTACTCCTTCAGGTATTAATTTTAAGATCTAGGGACAATATATTTTTTTATTTTAACACTATATCCTATGTTTATTCAAAGTTATTTTGCTTTCTTTTCTTTTTCCCTTTCCACATCCTAGTACTGCATTTATTTAGTGTTGCTCTTCTATGAAATAAAAATTAATGTAATTTTTTTCAGGTTGCATTTAATACATACATTTTTCTTATGTCTCTTGAAGAAAGGAAACTAGTTCAACAAATATATGATTACCTACCAAGACCTTCAAACATTTGCAAGTTTTCAGCATATTAAAATAAATTAGATCCATATTTTGCACTCAAAGGGCAGTTGTTTACTTATCTGTTGTTTACAGATAAGTAAACAACTAATGATTATATAGTGTGATATATGCTCCCTCCCTCAAAGTCTATTCTCAACCCAGCAACCAGAGTGAGTCTTTTAAAAGTGAAGTCAGCTCTTATCAATTTTCTGCCTAAACCGTCAGCTGAGAGTCAATGGCTTGCAAGATCCTGGATCATTTGGTCTCCATTATTCATTTGTTCACCTTTTCCTACCACTTTTTTCCTCTATAATTCTTATCCTGCCACACTGGTGTATTTATTCTTCCTTAAACATGACAAAAACACTCCTGCTCCCCCAGATAGCTACCCACTTTCTTATCTCTTTTAAACCTTAGTTCAAATTCCACCTTTTAGTGAGGCGTTCCTTGACCATCCTATTTTAAATTGTAGTCACTCCCCAATACTTACTATTCCTTTTTAACAGGTTGAATTATCTCCGTAACACTTCATATTGCCACACAACTTACCTTTTCATTGGCATTTAGTTTCTGTCTTACCCATTAGAATATAGCTCTATGAGGGCTGGAACCTTTGACAATTTGCCTATTTGTATGTTTTCAGTGCCCATAAGAAAACCTGGAGCACAGAAAATTTTCACTAAATATATGTTAAATGAATGAACAACTACTGGAAGTAAGAACAAATTGCAATGGGAGCATAAAAGTCTAAATGATTCTTGGTCATGGGATAAGGAGGACTTCGTGGAGATGTGACAATCTAGCTTGGCTTTAAAATAAGAGTAGATATTTTACAATATATATAATTGAGTGCAAAACATCTTAATCATGGAGAAGAGTATATCAGTTAGGATGCTTTTGAACAGCTAGTAATAGAATACCTGTCTCAGAATAGTTCAGTCAATGATGAAATGCATCAACTCACATTAGCGGGAGCCCTGAAGTTGGGCAAGCTTCAGAGTTGGTTTTGTCCAGTGTCTGTGGCTCTTTTTCTACGATATCTCAGCTGTGTCTTCATCTCTGGAGTGGCTTTGTCCTCAGGCTGGCTTCCCTCATGTGAGCAAAATATTTGTAATGGTTCCAAGATTCAAACCCTCACATATAACACACAGAAGAAAGGAGAAAACTCCCAGGAGTGAAGATCCTTCTTTTTCAGTTTCCCAATTTATTCTTTAATCAGTCAATCTGGCCATTAGATATGCCATAGACTGACTGGGTTAAGCCTGATTTATATGAATCCATTATTATGGCAAGTAGAAATTGATTCCCATGTTTGGATAAAAATAATTGATTGGGACCATCCTTCGAGCTGGTGGTGGGGCCATTTTCCCTCCAAATCCAATAGGTAAGGAAAACATCACAATACTCTTAACAAACAGTAGGTGCAAATGTGAAGCATTAAGATGAGCATTGTGTATCCTCAGGAAGATGTTTAAAGAAGAATGGAGGGGATTGATTCTGGAAGGACAAACTGAAGTCAGATTATGTAGGGATTTACATAACTGGATAATGGGATTAGAAGACTGGACTTTCTCAGGGAACTGCTAGAAAGTCATCAAAGATTTTTAAGCAAGAAAGTGACACTATAAGATTGTTTACTCCTTTGGTATTTTAACTAATTTGGAAAAATAATTCCGAACTGGAAAGAGTATGGAGGAAGAAAAATCATCTAGAATATTACTGTAATAGTGCAGGAGAGCTTGAACTCAGGCAAAGAAAAAGGATCTGAATTGGAGAGATCTTTTGCACATAAAATCAACAAAACTTTGAAGTCAATTAAATAGGTGAGTGTTGATAAATAAGAGAGAAGAGACAAAGATGACTCTAGGTATATAATTTGAAGACCTGGAAAGATATTCTTGTTTTCAATAGGAAGAAAGAGGACCCAGGATTAGGAGGAGTATATTGGAGAAGATAGTTATGAAGAAATCCTAGGAGGAATTGAATCAAAACCTTTGAGGGAGAATTGGGAAAGAGTAGAACCAATTTTTTCCAGAGAGGAGGCAGAGGGGATTTTTGTTGTGTGCTGACTTCATAGGATTGATTTTCCCTTCTTCGGGGCACTCTGATTCTCTTTGGGGGAAGCATTGCTTCTCCACTGGTTACATTCTGGTGTGTCTGTCATTGGCGGTACTGCTTCCACTTAGCCAAGAAGCAACTTCTGTAACCCAAGCTTAAGTCACTTGGCTGCTTTCACCCCGGAAGTTTAAGACTGGGCAGAGTGACAAGAGACTGAAAACAGCTTAATTCATTTCAGTGGTCAGGCCTGGAACACCAAGCTGTTTTTGCCATCAAAGAGACTGTTTTTATCATTTCCTCTGGGGCTTTCTTGGTTCCCGCAAATTACCAAGTCCATATCTCCAGGCTTCTTGTTGATTCTGTGATCTCATAATATCCTTCTAATAAACTCCATTTTTCTTAGCCTGAGTCCATTTTTGTTGTCACAGCTATAGAAGTTTGATACAAAAGGGAGAGAGAAAGATGATGAAGAAATATAATATGCTTGAAAGAGTAGATAGTGAAATTAGGGAAGTTCTTGCATGGTAGGCAAATTCACAATTATGTAAAAACTAAGTAATCATTTTTTGAGAACCAGGGGCTGTGAATAGGACTGAAGACTTGAAAAAAAACATATAAAGATTTTTATCTGTTTTATTTTTTTTAACTTTCACTGAAAGGAATTCTGCAACAAACTTACTAAAAATGATTAAAAGAATTGTTCTCATTGAGGTTGAAAAACAAAATTTTAATGGAGCTCAACCAACATAATTATACAATTTTCTTTAATATTACTTATAAATCATGAAATGTCATTAGAGAATGAAAATCATAGATCCAGATTTAGGGGTGAGTGGAATCTACACTCCTCTAAACAGTCAAAAGAGTAAAGAATGCAGGGGGTTGATGAATATATACTTGACATGATGAACTTTGCTTGGGATTCTGTCTGAGTAAAGAGCTCTCCAGACCATGTATATGGGTGGGTAGAACAGTTAACAGCTTAATCTATAAAGGATGTGGTAAAGATAGGATTCAAAATTGAGCAATTCTAGGAAGTGTTTTTACACAGATGCCTTTAGACAGCATAGACAAAAGGAGAGCCCAGTCTATGATCCTAGAGGGAAGAGAAAGTTATAACTCCAAATACAATGCTGAACTGCAAGCCCAGAGAGTAATAGAATTTAAAAAATGTAAAAGTTAGTGATAATGTCAGAAATCTGGGAGAACTGGGATAGACTGAGGTCTCAGTCCTCCAACTGACTTGTTGGAAGACGTAATGGCATCGAGGTACATGATATACCTGCTTGTTTAAAAGAGCCAGTCACAAGAGGAAGATGAAGTTGAGTTAGTTAATACATTGGAAGACAGGGAAGGTCACAATGAGAACAAAGAACAAACTTACTGAAACCGAGGAAGTAGAAGAGGTGGAGAGAGGAGATCTCATTCAGAGAGAGCAATCCCAGGATTAAATATATTAGAAGTATAGACAGCCCTGTGGGTGGGGTAGAGGTGAAGGCTATTATTGTAAAGTAGATCAAGGAAACGGACCTAGAGTATTGAATGAGTCATAAATATAAACATTGATTTTGGTAGTTGGAAGTTGTATTAGCCAAATTGGTTGGTTTTTATAAAGAGTATTTATTTGAAGTAGAATCTTAGTCACAAGGCCTTAAAGAGTCCAACTCAAGGTACCATAAGAGGTACTTTCTCACCCCAAGTGTGTTGCCACGTGTTGACGCAAGATGGCGGGCGATGTCTGCAAGGGTTCAGTCTTCCTCCTCCTCCCAAGTCTCCATGGTCCCAGCTTCTTCCAATCTCAGCCACAGGCTGGGACAAGTTTTGTCTCTCTCCCAGGGATCGTTTCTCTCTAGGCTCAGCTGCTCTGCTCTTTCCACAAAGCCACCTGTAAACTGTCAGGTGAACGCCTCTGCCATGTCTAATGGAGACTTCTCTCTTTCCTCACGTATCTGCTTCTCTGTGTGAAGCAGAGAATCTTACTTACGTATCTTACTTCCCAGGCTCCAGGATCAAAACTCACTTTCTCCTCTGTCATGTCCTTTTCTCTGTGAGTCCCCGCCCCCTTGGGATGCCCAAGGGGGTGGGGACTCAATGTCCTACTGACATGGCCCAGTCAAAGCCTAAATCATTATTTAATCAAGTAAAAGTGAAACCTCTGAATCCAATCCAATCTAATATGCCATAGGAACAGACCAGTTCACAAACATAATCCAATATCTAGTTTTGGAATCCATAAACTATATCAAACTGCTACAGAAGTTAGTAGAAGGAAGGATGAAAAGAAAAGTGTCAGCACCTTCAGTGAAACAATTTCTTAAGATATCATGAAGGGACTAATTGAGAGTTAAGCAAGAGGGAAGCAATAGAAACTGGCTAGAGTGTAGATTCCTAGGGCAAAAAGATTGTATTGAGAAGAATCCTGGTTTTGTGGTAAGTGTGTCTGTTCTTATTCTGTCTTTCCTTTCCTTTACTGGATCTTTAGATCTGCCTTCTAGTCTTGAAATAAAATAGTTTCCTAGCTCATATGAGACTCACATCATCAGGGTGAGAAACAGGCCTCCATTACATGGGTTCCTTTTCCAAGGTTAGTTTCATCATTACATGTTTTGCCAAAATGACCTAGGAGACACTGAATTCCTTGACCTGAGAGACAGCCATAAGGAAAAGTAGTAAAGTTCCTATGATAGGTGCAGCAAAGGTGCTGGGACCTCCAGCTGTATGAGCGGGACAAGACCCTTGGGTGGGATGCCTGGGACAAGGATAAAACACATCTTGTGGGCTTAACACAGATGCTTCATGAGGAAAAGATGCTTTAGGAAAATACATTCTCAGGACAATTCACAGTAGTTGAGCATAGGCTTGGGAATCAGACAAATATTGATTAAAATATTGGCTTTGCCAATAATTGTATGACCTTGAGCAATTTCTTTACCTCTCTGATTCTGTTTCATCATCTTTAAAATTGCTAATACTTTCTCATTACATGAATTAATCTATGTATGTAAAATAAGACCAATGGTTCTTCCTTCACTAAATATGCCCAGTATGTAAGCAGACTGTTGAGCCCGTAGTGAGCACTCATTAAAGGTTAGACTAAAAAAAAAAAAAAATCTAACCAATTGGATCTAAGTAGCTTTGGGTTTCCAATTCCTATTCCTTTCTATTTTAACCTCATCTTTTTCAAAATGTCTTCTAATTTCTTATTTCAATATCTTATTGTTGTACAGTCATAATTTTTTCCTTGACAATGGAAATTCAATGAATATTATATATTAGGTATTGAATGAAAATTCAAAAAGCAAAGCAAATAAAATCACTCACTTTCTCTCAACCTTCCAATGAATTCCTATCATACTAAGCATGACATTAGAAGTCCCTACCATGTACTACAAGTCTCCCTTCATTTGGCCTATCTCTAATGCAATTTCCTCCAATCATTCCCACCCACTCCATCCCAATTCCTGCCCAAGATCACTCTGTTCCATCCCTTGCTGTTTCTAGAACATTCCAAGTACATTCTTACCTTCGAGTATTTGATCTTGCTCTTCCCTTTGCCTGGAATGCTCTTCTCCAGATATTGGGATGGCCAGCACTCTTCATCTGGGATGCTCCCAAAATGTCACACCCCTCCCATAAAGACCTTCTCTAATCAACCTACCTAAAGAAGCATGCTTGCTTCAAGAGAAATTCCCTTCTCTTTTTTTCCCCTCACAGAACTTATTAACAGACATTACAGGCCAATTCACCCATTATCTGCTTTCCTGCTTAGAAGGTAAGCATTATGAGAATAGGGAATTTTCTATTTTTACTGAACTATTCCCCAGTGCCTAGAACAACACTGTGTAGATAGTAGATACCCAATAAATATTTGTCCAAATGAATGATTCTTTTCATCATTGGCCTAGGTAGATTAGATCCAATTTCCACAAGCAAACTAACTAATAAAACATTCAGGAAGTAATTTTCTTGGTTTGATAGGAAATGGGAACTTAGAGAACAAAATGAACTCTCTTATTTATAACTTTATCATATTGACTAAAAGATTCATTGTTTAAGTCAAAGTTCACTACAGAAGTTGAAGATAGTTGTATACTTTGTGAAGATCAAATTTAAGGAACTAATTTTCAAGTGCATATATTTTTGAAATGTGACTTTAATATTTCTGGTCCTCAAGATTGTAAAATACTTGGGACACCAATACTCCTCAGAGAGTTCTTGCTAACTTAGAGTAATCTTCCATTAAGGTTATCAAAAGTATTCATCTGTATGTATATTTCAGACTTTTGGAAAACAAAATCATGACATTTCCTGCATACTGTTAACAAAGCAGCATCATTACAAGGACATACTGTATTCATTCGTTCTCAAAACTTCTAATAAGCAATTATTCAGCAATTATTATGGGCCAACTAGCATGCTGAGTATTTTATATACATTTTACTTAAATATTCCAACAATTCATGAGACAGCTACTATTCTCATCTCCATATCACAGTTCAGGTATAGAGAAGTTAAGTTACATCAAGTTAAGTTTAAACTCATGTAGCTACCAAGTGAAGAACTATCTCAAATCTAGATCTGTCTTCAAAGGCTATATTCTCACTCATTTTATTCCTTTAATCTCAGAATATATTGTATATAGCTTCATTATAGCACCAATCATGTTTTATGATGGTTATGTGTAACCAAATTTAAGGTTATATCTTATTCATCTTTTTCTCCCCAGGCCTAGCATGGTACTTGGCACATAGCATATACAACTGGTTGTGAAGGAAAAAAAAAAAAGAAATGAAGACCTTTCCTTTAAATGGAAAAGTCCTTCCTTCCTATGTAGTTCTCCCTTTCTTTACATATAACAGGTTAATATCAACAACGGTGAAGAAGTAGCATGTTTCATTATGTTGTTAAATATATTTCTCTAGTTTTTCAGCTTATTATTTTAAGGTAACCCCTCATTCTTAAAGTCATGCTCTAACTGTGAATGATTTTATATTTGCAGTTTTATTTATTCTTTAGACCATGCCTCATTATAGGAAAGATTTAAAGTGATTACCTTGTAGTGATAATAAAATAAACTAACAGAAAATAATTGCATATGAAAATGGGACAATCACAGAATGAAAGAAAAAGCTACATAAAGTCATGAGTGAGATTTGAACAAAAAAATTCTTGTCTTTGTTAATGATGGGTACAAGTGTTCAAACAGGAATGCTAGAATAAGATGACATGCTCAGAGTAGTTCCTAAGTTAAAACACATGAGTTTCTCAGGAGACCTTCATTTAAAGATGAGGAATGGATATTTTTTCCCATGCCTCTACATAAAGAAAGGAATTTCATACAGAGGATCTTAAGCTGTGATGTTTTGTTGGGGAATAAGATTCTTTTATGGTATGAACACAGACTTCAGAATCATACAAAACTGGGTTCAAATCGTGGCTCTATGACTTACAAGTAGGACAATCTTGGACAAATTCTTGAATTGTTTCCATTCTTGTTAACTGGGGATAATATACTTTATCTCAAAAGAGATGGCTCCCTTGTCTGTTTGCTTGTTGTTTTTGTTCATTGTTTGCTTATTGTCTGTTTCTTCTTTAGGACGCACTGGGAACTGAACCGGGACCTCCCGTGTGGGAGGTGGGAACTCAGCTGCTTGAGCCACATCCACTCCCCCAAGATTCTTAAGATTAAAAGACATAAGGTGGAAAGTGCCCCATAAATAGTGGTATCCTTCTCCTAATAAATGATTATCTTTTACCATAGACTTCTAACCAATCCTTTATTTGTGAATTTGCTTATTGTCCTTTCCTGCTTCGGATCAAAATCAGTGTTCATTTTTAACAACTTACAAGCTATTGATTTGTAAGTCTTTACTTACATAGTCATATACACATTGCTTTATGTTTAGTGAAGTTGCTATATAAACACATTTAACTTATGCATATTCTACTAAAAATTTTTAAAAAGAAAGAAAAATTAATAAATAATGATTTTCAAAAGTGTAAGCAGTTTCACTCACTATCCCATTCTGTGAACACAGACCTGTTTAAACCTTGAAATCTGCCTTGATTTCTATCTGTCCAACTGTAAGTGTCTCACAACAAGTGTGATATGAGCATTTAAAGATAAACATTTGTCAACAATCATGGCCTGTAAACAAATGCCAACTGCTTCATCTAATGCTAATCTAAGAAATCAGAAATCCATTCCAACTTTGGAGGAAAAATTAACTGCATTCTACTTATTGGAAGACATTCTAAGTAGATTGTGAACAGTAATTTTGATTCTTTGTGACCACAGGTAAAATCTAGAAGCACATTTGAAAACCTAGTTTGCACAGAAGATAAGACTTCTCTTTATACTCTATTGTGCCAGATAGAAAAGAAGAACTGAAAAAATATATGTTGGAAGAAAGAAAGAGAGACAGAGGGGAGAGAGAAAGGAGAGAGAGAGAGAGAGAGAGATGAGAGAGATTGGAAGAGAGAAGAAAAGCTCAAGCTCAGAGTTTTAAAGCTTAAAGTTTTAATAGACTTCCTGGTTACATAAAACCAAATATTCAGGGACATATTCTCTCTCTTTTGATTTGTGATATTAGAATCCTTCAGTTCTAGTTCTCTCTTCTTAGCTGGAAGTTTGGGTTCTCTAGAGAATTTCTCTCCCTTTCTCTTTTCAGCAGGAATGAAGACTACTCACTAGATATTCCTTTTTCCAGATTGTTGGACTGCCCCAGCCTCAGAAGGGTAGGGATAAAAGAACACTAGATTTGAGGTCAGGAGGTCTGAGAGCTAAGCCTTCCTCCTCTAACAATTGTGCAATCTCTGAAAACATGCCTAAACTTCTCTCTGTGGGACTCAGTTCTTTCATATCTGCTGTGAGGCAGCAGGACCAAATGATCTCTATAAGGTCACACTGATGAACAGTTGTTGGATTTGTATCCTATTTAATTTAGGCGTTTCCCTGATCATGAAAAGAAACAGTCTCCTTCTCTCCTTAATGTTCTTAGATTGTATTTCATCTCTCCCATACAACAGAAAACTTTTCTTCCTTCCAAATTTAAGAGTTTATAATCCCAAAATGGGATTAATATAATAGTTTTCAGCCCGTCTTCAATAAAACAGGATTCTATGTGTTCCTGTTTTATTTTCACATCTGAAAAGTATGCTAACAATACACAAGAACCTCTCTGTATATCTTATAATTGCTTAAATGTTTTACAAATTAGAACCATATTTTACCAGGTTGATTTTTTCAAGAGATAGTGACAAACTGATATATTACATTTTGAAAAGTGTGGGATTTCATCTCCAAAGACTGACAAAGATCCTATGGCTAATTATGACAGAAACCATCCACTGTGTCCACACTTACATTCCTTTCCTCTCTTCCAATCTAATAAAACCAAGGTATGTTCATATATCAGTGGAAATCACTCTACCTCCGGAGAGTAGATTCTGATGCAAGTTCTGGAGGATGAATATAAACAATCTGAACTAATTACAGCAATGCCAGCCCCCTTTGGGCAATAATTGACCTCTGGGAGGTCCTGTGACTCAGTTCTGACCAAGATGATGTTAGGGAAAGATGATAGGTAGAGACTTCTGGGAAATTTTGCTTTCCTGATTGAAAAAAAAAAAGTCAGACCACTCAATATGGTCCTGTGGGGTGTTTGTATTCCTCTCTTCTTCTGCCTGAAGAGTAAATATAAAAGCTCGAAGCACTCTAACCATATTGTAACTGTGAGGCAATAAAGGTACAGACAAAAACTAACATGACAAAGATGGGTCTTTGCTGACATAGTCTAACCACCTCACCAGCTTTGCACTCCCTACTTCTTGATATATAAAAAAGACCCAGGAGCGGATGTGGTTCAAGTGCCTGCTTCCACACAAGGGAGGTCCCAAGTTCAGTTTCTGGTGCCTCCTAAAAGCAAAAACAAACAAAAAACAACAAGCAAACAAGTGGGGAAACCAACTCTGGTGAGCCCATGAGGCTCAGTGGTTGAGCGCCGGCTTCCCACTTACAAGGTCCTGGGTTCAATCCCCAGCCCTGGTACCTCAAAAAATAAAAAATAAAATAAAATAAAAATTGAGATGTAACTATTCCATATACAAGTGAACTCACAAAGAAGAGCAAGTATCTATATATTTTTAATTTAATGATGCTTTCTCAGATCAGCAAGTGTAACAATTACATGACTCCTGGTTATACATGGCTTGCTACAAGATGGTGCTTAACTCTCTCTCAAACCCTTATTCAACCAAAGGGTGGTGGTTGTTTATAAAAATCATTCTCAATTTACTCTTACTCTACTCCTTACCATACTATTTCTGATTCTTATTCTTTTCTTCAGTCCTTCAATTCTGCCACTGCCAACTTCACTCTTACCTAATGACATAATCTCTTACCTCATCATGAAAACAGAGGCTGTTAGACATTAACATCGAGGTGAGCAAAAATAATGTCCCTCCAAATATGTCTACATCCTAATCTCCAGAACTTGTGAATATGTTAGCTTAAGAGCAAAAGGAATTTTGCAGATGTCTTTAAGGGACACTTGAGAAAAAGGACATTGTTCTGCATTATCTGTGTGGACTCAATCTAATAACTTTAGTCCTTAAAAGATGAGAACATATCCTGGCTGCAGTCAGACAGATGCAATGACAGAAGATACTGGAGAGATTTGAAGCATAAGAAGGACTCATCCCATGTTGCTGACTTTGGAGATGGAGGAAGGGGGCTATGTGCCAAGGAATGAGGTGTCCTCTAGAAGTTAGGAGTTATCCTTGGCTGACAGCCAGTAGGAAAACAGGTACATCATTTCTGTAACTGCAAGGAACTGAATTATCCCAACTATGTGACTGAGCATGGAAAGGGATTCTCCCCTAGAGTCTCCAGAAAGGAACACAGTCTTGCTGACACCTTGATTTCAAACTTCTAAAACCACAGCGGAGGAACCAAGTGAGCCCATAAGACTTCTGACCTACAGAACTATGAGATAATAAATTCATACTCTTTAAGCTGCTAAATTAATGCTAATTTGTTACTGTAGCAGTAGAAAACGAATACAAACATTTAGCTCTACTCCCTATGCTTTTGGTTTCATGCTTGCATATTTCTGGACAATATTCAGAGTGAGAAATATTGATCATTTGATAACCACTATTCATTTTTTTCTTTAAGATTTATTTATGTTTTCCCCCCTCCCCGAGATGGCTCCCTCATCTGTCTGCTCATTGCTTGCACTAGCTGTCTCTGCTTATCTTCTCTAGGAGGTACCAGGAACGTAACCCGGGACCTCCCATAAGGGAGGCAGAGCCCAATCTCCTGAGCCACATCCACTCCCCGATAACCACTATTCTTATAGTTAACATCAAACACAAAATTATATCTCCAACCTTTAATGACACTTTTCAACTCCAATGTTCTGGTAGAATAGTTTATATAAGGTTCTAAACCTCAAAGAGGTTTTCTTAAAGTTAATTTTCTTTATCTCATCTTGAGGTCTTTGTGATAAGGAATATTGTAATGTTTGAGAGACCGATTTTTTGATAGCCAAAGTTTTCCCAGTTCTCTTCTATCTAAATCCATATGATTTTTAACAGGTTTATTGAGCTGCACTCAGAAGGGTTCAAACAAAAGGCAACTGTGTTGTTTCTCAATATTGCCCATTAGACTCATTCTATTAGCTCATTCCTTCTCACTCCTAGATGAAATCTTCAGAAGTGCTACATATTTTTAAGACACTCTCAGGTATGAAAACATTACATCTTTTTTTAATGTTAAGACATAATAAAAAACTTATATTTTTCATTCTTATCCATTTTAAGTCTTTCCCCTTTCCCTAGAGCAGATCTATCCCAGGGTACAAAGAGGGGAACGATAGGCTTCTTAATTATTTCCTTACTTGCCCTTCTACTCTTGTCTCCTAACTAGAGATCTTCCAGAGTTGGAGCAGATGGAAGGGGGAGATGTAAGACAGTAGCCTAGTTCTTATTAGACTAGTTCAATTGTAATTAGATGATGGTGTCTTTTGTAAGTATGAGATGATCAAATGTTTCTTTGGTAGGATGCCTGTGTGAGCTCCTGGGTCTCTTAGAGACCCTCTTGCTGGGATGCCCAACTGCTGTTGCCTAATACTAGTGATATTTCTTCTAGTCAGTTAGATATGATTGTCCCCAAGCCTCTGGCTTTTAGCAATCCATCCTCTTTCTGCTGATGATCAGTTCTCCAGGTGGTCTTTTTGGAAGAGTCTGTCAAGGGGGCTCACAACACTCTGCCTACTTTGGGTCCAACACTGATCCATAGAAAAGACATGCCTTCACTCTGCCACACATGGAGGTATGCCTTGCTATCACTCAAATTCTCTCTCTTCTCTTGGCTATAGGCAAAATTTGCCAGTACCTGGATTTTCTAGATGTGAGCCAGGTTCTAGTCTAGTCTCTATGTTTTCCTTAATTTCAGACCACACAGATCAAGGAATTGACTGGCATTCTTGAGGTCTGCTTCTCTTGGGCTTTTAAGGAGCTGGATTCAGAGAAGCCCAGAAATAACTTTAAAAAAAATAAACACGCACTCTACAATCACTTACTTCCTACTGAAATTTTAGGCTTCTTTGATATAGTCTGGGCCAATACTGGCACAACTGTTTTTTGCCAGTTCCTTTATAAATCCTGCATGGTCTACCTTACTTTTCTTGTACAGCACTTGTTATTTTTGGCTTTCAGGGCTTGGCCTAAACTCCCAGACAGGAAGAATCATATTTTGATATCCTGTAACATTTCTTCAAAAGCTCTGTTTCTATGATAGTGCCTTGCAAAGTGAGAATTAAAGTTCATCCTGAAATCACTGTAACTACTAGCGCCCTAACAGTGCACATTTAGAAAGTATCCATCCACTGCCTAATCTTGCCATTTAGGTTTATAAAAAGGAAAGGAAACAAAAGACTGATCAAAATATTTCCTGAATGGCATTTCTAGAGAAAGGTCTTTTTTTTTTTTATTCTGCTCCCAGAGAAAGCTCTGACTCTTATATGACTATGAATTGTTTTAAAAGCCAAAGGATTAAGGAAATGCTTAATAAAACCACTTAAAATACATAGAATTTACTATTTTCCATTTTCAGTATATATGTTATCCAAATTAAGGAGGCTTAAATTTTAAGTAGTTTTTTTCCCAGATTCATGATTCATAAAACTAGTGAACTGCTAATGAAAACGTATTAATTTGTGCTTGAGAAACATGTAGAACCTCAACCCATTGAAAGAAGAGGGATTTACTGATTGAAAAGCTTCAAAACTGAAATAAAAAGATGCTATATATTTTTGTAAAAAAATTAGCATGACGTTCCATACATGAGGGATTACTAAAAAATTGCTTAAACTATTCTTTATTGGAAGCTTAAAAGGTATAGGGTTGGTAACCACTAAATAAGAATTAGAGGATATCACCCAGGAATACCTACCTCATAGGCTGTGTCTTGAAGCATATTTTGATCTTCACAGGAACACCTCAGTATATGGAGAAACTTTGATATTAAGAAAAAGAATTGCTGAGGCAAAAGTCTATATATTGAACTCAGTTTTCCCATTGGACTCTGAAATGCTTAAATTTTTATGTCATCTTGGCTAGCTTATTGTTTCCAGTTGTTTGATCAAACACTGGCCTAGGTGTGGCTATAAAGGTATGTAGTAGTTGTGATTAACATCTATAATCAGTTGACTTAATCATCACCAGTACAGAGTATTGATAGTGGGGTGATATATGGGTAAAATGCACCTAAAGCTTATGTCCATGGTATCTGAATGTATTTATGTTGTCATATGTATGTTTTCTTGATAGATATAGGCCCACACATCAGTTAACAAAATATGAAACTTCCATTCTGGGGAAGTCCAGCTACTTTCTCAAGTGAAATGGCAAAAATCTCGGGAATATATAAGCCATGCCTAATAAAAGAAAACAGGCCAATACACCAAGCTCTCGATCTTAGTGCTTGTAGTGATTAACTTTATTCCTGTAAAAATGAAACTTTGCCTAATTATAATTAATGCCTAAGAATTATCTCCTGAAAACCTCCTCAAATTTGGCCCCTCTCTTAACCAGGGGTTCGTGAGCTTGAATTAAAAAAAAATAACAACAAAAACACATTATTCTTGTGGGGACATGTTGGTATGGGTGTATTAAATAATACACAGTAAAGTGTGGACTTAGTAAGGGGTCTGTGGTTTTCACTTGACTGGCAAAGGGGTCCATGGAACAAAAAAGGTTAAGAACCTCTGCTCTAAGACAAACTCAGCAAATGAACTCATTACCTTCCCCTGATGTGGGACATTACTCCCTGTTACAGAGGAATTATACCAGGCACTAACCAGTTATGCATTTGGAAAAAGACCTTGACCCAAAGAGGGGAAACATTAAGTGAAAATAGCTTTTATGGCTTAAGATATTTCAAAGTGAGTCAGGAGGTCATTCCAGAGGTTACTTTATGTGGGTCTCAGGCAGATTTCATTAACTGCACAGTAAACAAAGCCTCAAACGAAAGTGCTCCCAAGGGCTCTAGGGACATCAGGACACCGTAGGCAAGGCACACACACAGCCTTATGAAATCAGAACCCCCTTGATAGGCCCTCTGCTAGTGACTGAAGATACAAAGATATTTCATAAAAGTAATATGAAACAAGGTAAAGAGAAAGGAGGAAAGTCATAGAAAAAAAAATGTAATCAAGGGAAAAGTAGTGAGTGAGGTGATAAAAATCTGGAATAAACATCTCTGAACAAAGCTGCCTAGAAGATGAAGAAGTCTTTGAAAGCTCAGATGGTACAATAAATTCTATTTAAAACATTGCAAATAAATGAAGATAGGAATAAATGAAGATAGGAAAGACATAGATATATTTATAAGCAGGAAGGAACTGGCTGAGAGAGAATATAGATGTAAAGAAGAAAATAAAGAAGCAATTTTCGTCAGGAGTTGGCAAAGGATAAAGCTAAGAGAACAGGTAGAGAAAAGATGAAGAAAGGACACTTTTTAATTTTTTAAATCTAGGGAGATATTGAAGTAAAGACCAGAGGAAATCCAAAGCTTTTGGGTATCCAGAAAGATCTCAGCTAAAAGCTGAGTAATTGCATGCTATGGAGTTAGGATTAAAGTTTAAGTAGAGGAAAGGAGTCTGAAATGGCCTTTCTAGGAAGTTTAGTTTAGTGAAAATAGTGATGAATTGAGAGGCAGGGTGTCAGTTTCCCATCTGCTAAAACAAATATCATACAATGTGCTGGCCTAAACAACAGGAATTTACTGGCTCACAGTTTTGAGGTTAGGAATGTATAAACTTGAGATATTAGCAAGGCTATGTTTCCTCCTGAAGATTGTGGTGTTCTAGGGCTGGCTGCCAGTGATCCTTGGTTCCTTGGCTTTTCTGCCACATGGCAATGCACCTCCTTTCGCTTTTGGGTTCTGTTGACTTCCAGCTTCTTCCCATGGCTTTCTCCCTCTATGTCTGAATTTCATTCTGTTTATAAAGAATTTCAGTAATCCACATTAAAGCCCCACCTGCTTCAGTTGGGTCACACCTTAAGTGAAGTAACATCTTCAAGATACTATTTAAATGGGTCCATACAAACTAGAATATGAATCAAGACCAAGAACATGTCCAAACAGGTGTATACTAGTGAATCCACCACATAGGGGCTCTTGGTTCAACCCTAAGACTACCTGGGTTACTCTTAAGTCATTTATGCTCATGGAGTCTTATTTTCCTCCAACGTAAGACCAAGTGGTTGACTTCTGTGCGTTCTAAATCCCTTTCCAAATGCAGAATTCTACAACAGAAGAGTGCCACAAAACAGCAAAGTTTTATTTGAAATTGAGTAGCAATAAGTAAATGAGTACTCAGAATAAATGAACTCATCTGCTAGCTTGATGTTCCTGTATGAAATGCTTATGGATATTTGGTTCTGAGTTAGATGGACAATCCTTCACAAACTCCATCTATACTGACAAGATGCTAAGCTAGCAAAGTGGTCTAGAGTAGAGAGAATATCATTTTAGAAGACTGGCTGACATGTATGGGGCTCATGATTCACTCCTGGAGGGTGTGTAGCCTATGAGACATGAATTATCACATCCATATTGGAGCCATAGGACCTGCAATCACCTGGTTTTATCTTCTTTATTTGCAAGTAAGGAAACAAGCCCAGATTTATGAAGTACATTGTCCAAATTAATACAGCTAGTTAGTGGAAGAGCCCTGGTTTGTAAGTAATTAGGTCTCTCTGGTGGTTTGGAATGATGTAGCCTAGAAAAACATGTTCTTAAACTTAATCCATTCTTGTGGGTGTAAATAGGACTTTTTGATGAGGTTACTTCAGTTAAGTGTGGCCCAACCCAATCAAAATGGGTCTTAATTCTATTACTGGAGTCCTTTATAAGCAGAATAAAATTCAGACAGACAGTGAGAAAGCCATGGGAAGCTGGAAGCTGAAGGTCAACAGAACCTGTAAGAGAACAGAAAAGCCAGAGAGGCTACCATGTGCATTACCATGTGACAGATGAGCCAAGAATCAAGGGTCACTGGCAGCCAGCCCTAGAGTAACAGTCTTCAGGAAGAAAGCATCACGTTGATGGCACCTTGACTTGGACGTTTTCCTGGCCTTAAAACTGTGAGCTAATAAATTCCCATTGTTTAAGTTAACCCATTTTATGGTATTTGATTGAGCAGCCAAGGAAACCAAAACAGTTTCCTTACAACAGACATAATCATAGTCTGTATTAGGGAGTGTGTAAATATCAGGGAAGATGAGGTTCTTCAGTGTAAGGAAACAAAGATCTGAAAAATGTTTATTTTTCATTCATAAAAAATAAATCTGGGGGAGGCTTTTCAGAGAAGTATAGAAGCACCACGTTATTAGGGACCCAGACTCCATTTGTCTTTTTGCCCACTCAATGTGGCTTATGTCTTAAAACTCATTTCATAGCCCAAGCAAGCTTCCAGACTCTAATCTTACATCTGCATTCCAGGAAGTTTGTAGAAGAAAGGAGAAAAGATGAGAACATCCTTCTATCTTAAGACTGCTTGCTAGAAATAAAATATAATTCCCACCTGTACCTTGCAGCCAAAACTTAATGTAATCCCTACACCTAACTACAAAGGAAATTGGAAATATTAGTTTTTTAGCTGTGACTGACTAAAAGTGGATGCTCTGATAACTAGAGAATAAGTGGAAAATAAATAATGGAAGGTAACTAGCATCCTGACCAAATGTCCATGCACAGCCTTCTTCCCACATAATAGAATAGACTCACCTTCTCCCAAGGGAAAGAGCCCCAAGCCCCTACTTTGCATCTAGTCCTATGCCCAGGATCTCTAGGTAAAGTACGGTCCTCTCCATTAAGTTCAACTATGGTTGCTTACGTTACTGTGACCTATGCCCCACCCCCCAAAAAAATTTATGAGCTCATTAAGTTTTTACAATGGCAGAGTAAGATAACAGAAATAAAAACTCCTATTTTAGAAAAGGGAGAATGGGAAGCCCTGGGCTTGTTCAATTATCAAAGCTCACTGGGATAGCAAAGACTTTCTTCCCAAGTAGATAAATGGGTAGCTCCTTATTCCGGTCTCTGGAAGGAACTCCCTTCTTTCTTGTCTTTATGCTTCTGCTTTGCCCTCTGGGAGCTTCTTCCTTGTTCATTATCCTCCAGGGTACACCTTTTGTGGGCTGTAGTTTGTAGACTCAAGGATCTCAGTAGTGCTTGTTACAGGGCAGTCTTTGACAGTGCAATAGCTTAAAAAATCTTGGTAGACTTTCCAGCTGTTTGCTCTAGGCAGATTCACGCTCATTTATCTCAATATACTTATTTCCCCCAGACAGAGCTCTTGTTTTTTTATTTTCTAGCATCTTTTATTTACCTGTTCCCAACTGTACAATGACCTCTGCCTTGAAGCCATCAGAAATCATGGTTTAGGGTGTAAAGCCAGTGCTCTCAACCCCATCTCGGCTGACAAACTCAAGGCATTTGAACGGCAAGCCACCTTTCACACATGTTCTCTCCACCACACTCAACTTAATTTTTAAATTGCCATCTTAATTTTTTTTCATCCACATTGCTTTCCATCAGGAATACTCTTTTTCTGTGAATTGACTTACTTCTCTTATATAAATTTAGTTTCATTCAAAAGAATAACATTTATGAAATCCTTGGTTTGACACTTTAGTGCTATTTTTCTGACACATATTCACATAATCATATGTGTTAAAAATTTTTTTAAGTTAACTAAATGAAGTTAAAGAAGGTAGCTGGTAGAGAATAGCCAAGCTAATATTTGTTGAATGAATGAATATACAAGACAATGATATGAATGAGTTTTTTAAATAAAAAGTTAGGTGGAAAAATGGAAAAGTAGTAAAGTAGCATAGAAATAATAACAATTTAAGGTATCTTCAGTAACAACATGTGACCTAACCTATCAAAAGATTTAAGGACACAATTACAGCTATCAGCAAATAACTAAACTTCATATATACTATATAATTGTTTAATATATGCATTACTTTTTCAAACTTCTTAAGTTGACCAGTGATAAAAGCAAATAAAATTATGATCTAAAAAATTTAAAAAAATAGCAACCAAATGCGTATTTCATGTTAGGACGAAGTCAAAACTCTAGAATTCATAACAATGTGAGAAAGGTGAAAATAATAAATAATATACTATGAGAACAATAAATCTTGAAGAAACAAAATAAATTCTTGCATTAATAAACAGCATTAATTCCAAGACATTCTTTGATACTGGATAAAAGATCAATATATGTAACAGAAGTGGTGTATCTATCAGGTTATGCTAGGTTATGCTGCGTTAACAAACGCAAATTCTCAGTGGTTTAAAATAACAAAGATTTCTTCTTTTTTTTTTTTTAACTTTATTTTGTACATTTAATAATTGAAAACATAAGCAATAAAAAACTAAAAAGTAAACACAGATGAATAAATATATACATTTCTCAATTAAATGTAATGGATACATGTAAATTTTTTTGTTGTTTTGTTTTTTGTTTATTTTTTTGTTTTTTTGTGTGTGTGCCCTTCTCCAGAGAAAATTGGGTTGCAACTTTGCCTAAAAAGAACACTTCTGCAGCTGTAGTCAAAGGTGTGTGAATCAAACAATATATTTCACAATATATTTGGTTCATAGTAATGCATTCATGCAGTATTTGTCCTTTTATGTCTGGCTTGCTTCACTCAACATAATATCCTCCAGATTCATCCATGTTGCCATATGCTTTATGACTTCATTTCTTCTTACAGCTGCATAATATTCCATCGTGTGAATAGACCACAGTTTATTTAACCATTCATCTGTTGATGGACACCTGAGTTGTTTCCAGCTTTTGGCAATGATGAATAATGTGGCTATGAACATTGGTGTGCAGATGTCTATTCGTGTCACTGCTCTCAGTTCTTCTGGGTATATACCCAGTAGAGGTATTGCAGGGTCACGTGGCAAGTCTATATTCAACTTCTTTAGGAACTGCCAAACAGTCCTCCATAGTGGTTGTACCATCCTGCATTCCCACCAACAGTGAAGAAGTGTTCCTATCTCTCCACATCCTCTCCAACACTTGTAGTTCTCTGTCTTTTTAATAGTGGCCATTCTGATAGGTGTGAAATGATATCTCATTGTAGTTTTGATTTGCATTTCCCTAATCATGAGTGATGTTGAGCATTTCTTCTTGTGTTTTTTTTCCATTTGTATTTCTTCTTCAGAGAAATGTCTATTAAAGTCTTTGGCCCATTTTTTAATTAGGTCATTTGTCTTTTTATTGTTGAACTGTAACATCTCTTTATATATCCTGGATATTAAACCCTTATCAGATATGTGATTTCCAAATATTTTTTCCCATTGAGTGGGCTGCCTTTTCACCCTTCTGACAAAGTCCTGTGAGGTGCAAAAGTGTTTAATTTTGAGGAGGTCCCATTTATCTACTTTTTCTTTTGTTGCACGTGCTTTGGGTGTGAAGTCCAAGAAACCACCACCTATTACAAGGTCTTGAAGATGTTTCCCTACATTTTCTTCTAGTAGTTTTATGGTTCTGGCTTTTATATTTAGATCTTTGATCCATTTTGAGTTGATTCTTGTATAGGGGGTGAGATAGGGGTCCTCTTTCATTCTTTTGGTTATAGATATCAAGTTCTCCCAACACCATTTGTTGAAGAGACTGTTTTTTCCCATCAGCGTGGACTTGGTAGGTTTGTCAAAAACCAGTTGACTGTATAGGTGAGGGTTTATTTCTGGATTCTCAATTCTATTCCACTGATCGATGTATCTATCTTTATGCCAGTACCATGCTGTTTTGACCACTGTAGCTTTGTAATATGTTCACAAAGCTACATCCTCCCACATTGCTCTTCTTTTTTTAGAATGCTTTTGGCTATTCAGTTGTACTTCACCTTCCAAATGAATTTGGTAATTGCCTTCTCTAATTCTGTAAAGTAAGCTGTTGGGATTTTGACTGGTATTGCATTGAGTCTATTAATCAGTTTGGGTAAGATTGATATCTTCATGATATTTATTCTTCCAATCCATGAACACGGAATGTCTTTCCATTTGTTTAGGTCTTTAAAATTTTCTTTTAACATTGTTTTGTAGTTTACTGCATATAGGTCCTGTACTTCTTTGGTTAAATTAACTCCTAGGTATTTGAGTCTTTTTGTTGCTATTGAAAATGGAATTTTTCCCCTGATTTCCTCCTCAGGTTGTTCAGTACTAGTGTACAAAAACATTACTGATTTTTGCGTGTTGATCTTGTATCCTGCCACTTTGCTGAATTCATTTATTAGTTCAAGTAGCTTTGTTGTGGATACATCAGGATTTTCTACGTACAGGATCATGTCATCCGGAAACAGTGAGAGTTTTACTTCCTCTTTTCCTATTTGGATGCCTTTAATTTTTTTTTCTTGTCTAATTGCTTTAGCTAGAACTTCTAGTACTATATTGAATAACAATGGTGACAGTGGGCATCCTTGTCTTGTTCCTGATCTTAGGGGGAAAGCTTTCAACCTTTCCCCATTGAGTATGATGTTGGCTGTGGGTTTATCATATATGGTTTTTTATCATATTGAGGAATTTTCCTTCTATTCCTATCTTTTGAAGTGTTTTTATCAAAAAAGGATGCTGGATTTTGTCGAATGCCTTTTCTGTGTCTATTGAGATGATCATGTGTTTTTTTTCCTTCAAGTTGTTAATGTGGTGTATTACATTGATTGATTTTCTTATGTTGAACCAGCCTTGCATACCAGGAATAAATCCCACTTGGTCGTGATGTATAAGTCTTTTGATATGCTGTTGGATTCGATTTGCAAGTACTTTTTGAGAATTTTTGCATCTGTGTTCATTAGAGAGATTGTTCTGTAATTTTCTTTTCTTGTAGAATCTTTATCTGGCTTTGGTATTAGGGTGATGTTGGTTTCATAAAATGTGTTGGGTAATTTTCCCTCCTCTTCAATTTTTTGGAAGAGTTTAAACAGGATTGATGCTAATTCTTTTCGAAATGCTTGGTAGAATTCACCTGTGAAGCCATCTGGTCCTGGACTTGTCTTTGCTGGGAGATTTTTGATGACGGAGTCAATCTCCTTAAGTGTGATTGGTTTGTTAAGTTCTTGTATTTCTTGTAGCGTCAGTGTAGGTTGGTTGTGCATTTCCAGAAATTTGTCCATTTCATTTAGGTTGTCTGGTTTGTTGGCATATAGTTTCTCATAATATCCTCTCATGATTCTTTTTATTTCTCTGGGGTCATTTGTAACCTCCCCCCTTCCATTTCTAATTGTATTTATTTGCATCTTCTCTATTTTATTTTCTTTGTTAGTTTAGCTAGGGGGCTGTCAATTTTATTGATCTTCTCAAAGAACAAGCTTTTGGTTTTATTGATTTTCTCTATTGTTTTTCTGTTCTCATTCCCATTTATTTATGCTCTAATCTTTATTATTTCTTTCCTTCTGCTTGCTTTGGGATTGATTTGCTGTTCCTTTTCTAATTTCTCTATTTATTCAGTTAAATCTTTGAGTTTAGCTCTTTCTTGTTTTTTAGTATAGGCATTTAGGGCTATAAATTTCCCTCTCAAGACTGCCTTCACTGTATCCCATAAGTTTTGATATGTTGTGTTCTCGTTTTCATTTGTCTCAATATATTTACTGATTTCACTTGCAATTTCTTCTTTGACCCACCGATTATTTAGGGGTGTTTTTTTTCAGTCTTCACACATTTGCAAATTTACTTTTTTCCTGTCTATTATTGATTTCTAGTTTCATTCCATTATGATCTGAGAAGGTGCTTTGTATAATTTCAAGCTTTTTATATTTATTGATAGATGCATTGTGACCTAACATATGGTGTACCCTGGAGAAAGATCCATGGGCACTTGAGAAGAATGTATAACCTGCTGAGTTTGGATGCAGTGTATATGTCTGTTATTCTTGTTTATCGTATTGTTCAAGTTCTCTGTTTCCTTGTTGATCTTCTGTCTAGTTGTTCTATCTAATGATGTGAGTGTGGTGTTGAAGTTTCCAATGATTACTGTAGAAATGTCTATTTCTCCCTTCAGTTTTGCCAGAGTTTGTCTCATATATTTTGGGGCACCCTGGTTAGGTGCGTAGATATTTATGACTATTATATCTTCCTTGTGGATCGTCCCTTTTATTAATATATAATGGCCTCCTGTATCTCTTATATATTTTTTGCATTTAAAGTCTGTTTTGTCTGATATTAGTATAGCTACCCCTGCTCTTTTCTGTTTACTATTTGCATGGAGTATCTTTTCCCAACCTTTCAATTTTAGCCGGTTTGTATCCCTGGGTCTAAGGTGAGTTTCTTGTAAGCAGCATATGGTCCATCTCATCTTCACTCAGGAATGCAGGCAGACAAACCTCTGCTATCTGGTGTGTGGATGTATCCTGGGGCCAGAGAAGGTAGCACCCATCACTTCCACTCACTTTCATTGGCCAATGGCTACCACAGGGTCATTTTGGACTTCAGTGGGGCAAAGCAAAGGAATCCCACCCAGATTATTGATGGAGAAGGACCAGAATAATTGTGAGCAGTCCTAATGATGACCACAGGGGCTCTCCTCCAAGACCCAGTTACATTGAGATTCTGGATTATGATCATATAAGAATATATCAATGACTACCCAGAAACATCAACTACAGCAAAAGCATGGGAACTCTCTTTAAAGCAAACTTTGGTGCCCTACAGAATCACAATTAAATGCTGGTTAGTAATGCAAATTTCTTGACACTACCCCTACTGAGTTTGATTCTGTAGGTTTGGGATGGGCTCTAGAACTTTTCATTTAACAAACAATACAGAAGATCCTCAGGCATATAACCACACTGTAAGAAAAACTGTATTACAGGTAGAAGAGCCAAAATGAAATAAATTAACTTCAAAGAGTAGCCCAAATCAAATATTATTCAAGGCATTTTCAGAATGATGAAAATGGAGCTGCTTTCAGAATTGGAGATGATAAATTTTTCAACATATCCAAGCCTATGATAAATTAAAACAGCAAAATAATTCTGATTCATTCTAGATCTGAGAGAATTGTTAAATACAAGTATCCTTTATCCCTTTATTGCCATTGTTGTTGTTGTTGTTGTTGTTGTTGTTGTTTTTCTGGCCAGCATTCTAACTCTAACTCTTTCTATGTCATAGAAGACATAGAAAGCAGTTATAAACACTAGGTTTGGTGTCAGACCCATTTTGGAATCTCAGATATACCAATTATTTCTTGTGTGAACTTGGGCAAATTTATACCTTGTCTGAGGCTGTTTCCTTAAAAAAAAGAAGAATACTGCTTTCCTTACAACTTTTTTAAAAGAAGAATTAAATGATGTATGTGAAATACTTAGTACAAGTGCTTTCTAGTAAGACTAAACAAGAGAAAGAATTAGAAATAAAAATCGTATTCCAATGATCATGTCTATTTGATAATCTAAAGATTCTCTGAATGAAATAATATGTTCTATAAAAGATATACATGTTATTTAATCCAGGGTTGGCAATTTAAATGAATTTCAGCACAGTATGCAAAAGATTTATATTTAAAATTTAGAATAAAGAACCACTCTTTAGGCTGAAGAGAAGGAAGATACTCAGCATAGAAGACCATCAGATGGTAAAAAATCATTTATTAGGTAAATATTTTCCCTATGTAATTATTATTCTTATCTATGTGCTTTCAAAATCCTTGGTAAACATGAATGTATATCCTATTGATAACCAAGAACAGTGCAAAAGGAAAAAAAAGTTCTGAATACTTTATCAAGGTGTAAAATAGTCAAGAGTCAGCACAAGAAAATAAAAGTAGTCCCTGCAATTCCTGTCTGGACAAGTGATGAATGAATCAAGAAAGTATAATCAGAGTGAAGATTAAAAATATGGCTGTTGCCTGTGTATCCCAGAAGCTCCACCCTACGACTGGTATCAAATCTACATCAAATGGCAAGAGAAAACCATTAAGGCCTTGAAGCCTAGCCAGTTCTGCTGCATCAAAGCTTCATGGGCACCTCCCAACTGTGCTCAGCTGGTCATTCCCTAACAATGGCTGATAACAAAACCCATATAACTCACCAGCTGCTGTCCATTCAGTTAAAATGGGCCCTCTATGGGGCAGGCAGATGAAATTCTATAAAAAGTCACTGAAGGAGAAAGTTAAATAGTGCCATACAGATTGCTATTGACTGTGGGAAGGCAATTGCAGCTGACAAAGGCACCAACCATAGGTGTGTGCAGTGTTTTGACAGTAAATAGAGATGACGAGCTCAATTCCAGGTGAAGCGAAATGCAACGAGAGGCGAAGGAGAAAGAGGTGGATTTTCAGAGAAGCAAATGAGCGTCTTTAATGGCACTGAAAAAGGACCTTGCATGTGTTCATACGGCCATTTGTTTTCATAAAATTTTCAAACGTGTCCTATTTTAACAGCAGTTGGTTGAGTCTCTTTCCACCCCGTTTACTCTCCATCTCACTTCCTGTATGGAATGATGTTAGAGTGGCCGTGGGCTTAGTGGATTATATTTACCACTTCTGGCAATATTTAAATTCTTGCTAGATGTCCTGGTACAGGAAAACCAGGAATATTCTTACCGCCTGTTGGGTAGACTCACCCAGAATCTTAAAACAGAGGTGTTTGCATTATAAATATCTCCCATTCATGGGCTCTGGAAAAATGTGGGCAGTGAGTCGAAACAAGGTAGTCTGTGGGAAATACTTCCCAGGTGTTAGACATGTAAAATTTTAAACAGAAGATTCAGCTCTTATAAAGTCCTAGTCAAAATGGAAGTTCTCTGCTGTTAGGGTAATATTTCATAATGTAAGGTATATAATTACAAAAGCACCAAATATTTTTAATGGGAATTATAAGAAATAGAATTTATCAGAATTCCTGTGTTTGTAGAGCCCAAGTTTGAAGTAATGCACCAAATAGTAAATAAACAGTAAATAGGCCTGTGTATGAAATCTGGTATTTTTTTTAATTTAAAAAATTGATCTATTTTACGAGATGAAAAAAATCTATTCTCTCATGTCATATGGAAAGGCAATCACAGAATGTGCAGCTATAACATAGGAAAATAAGTTTTATAGAAGTGTTACAAGAAGTTAATAAAATTATTTTGTTATATTTTGTGATTTCTTTTTTAAATCTAAATAAGTACTCATTTTGAAACTAATTTTGCATTTAGAATTTTGTTTTCTTTTATTTAATGGGTGCTTTCCTAAAAAATTAGTGACTATTGCTGTCAGTGTTTTTCAATCTTCCTAAATTTCAATCCTCCTATTGGTCTATTAAGTACTTGTTCTCTGTATAGCAGAAAGAGAAGGCCAGATTTCTGAAAAAGAACATTTATGTGTGCATAAAAATTGTGTATTACATATCATTATATATTTGAAATTTTATTGAAGCACAACATATCTATCAAAAAGTGCACAGATCTTAAGACTAGGGTATAATGAATTTTGCCAAGTTTACAAACTGAACATACCCGTATAACCAACATCCAGAATAAAATTAGTAGAACCCCAGATTCTCACATTATTCTCACTTTAAGTTTCTCCACTCTCCCCAAAGGGTAGCCTCTTTTTGAACTTTACATAAATAGAATCATACATTATGTACTCAGTTGGGTCAATCTTCTTTCCCTCAACATTCCTTGTTTCTGAGAGTTGCCCATATTGTTGTGTGTAGTTACAGTTTGTTTATGGTTGTACAGAGTTTAAATTGTGTGACTATATCATAATTTATTTATTTATTCTACTGTTGATAGACATTTGACTAGTCTCCAGTTTGGGGCTTTTATAGATGATGCTGTGATGGATACATTTATATGTGTCTTTGGTAAACACATGTTATACACTTCAGCTGGGTAAATGGGTATATAGCAGCAGTGAACTGCTGGCTTATAAATATCATTAAATTTTAAAAACAGAATTAATTGCCATGCCTTTGTCATTTTTTAAAAAGATTTATTTTATTTATTTATTTCTCATCCCCCTTTGTTGTTCGTACTCGCTGTCAGCTCTCTTTGTCTGTTGTGTGCTCATCTTCTTTTTAGGAGACACCAGGGATCGAACCCCAGACCTCCCATGTGGGAGGGAGGCACCCAATCACATGAGCCACCTGTGCTCCCTGCTTGTTGTGTTTCTCATTGTGTTTTCTCATTGTGTCATCTTAATGCATCAGCTCACTGTGTTGCTCGTCTTCTTTAGGAGGCACATGGGAACTGAACCTGGGACCTCCCATGTGGAGGCAGGTGCCCAACTGCTTGAGCCACATCTGTTTCCCACCATGCATTACTTTTATTACCATGCCTTTAAAACTCAAATCAAATTTAAAATTCTGTGAATTATTGAATATTATAATGGTTCTGTAATTTAAATTTTGTGACTGTAACTATAAGATACAAACATACATTTGATATAGTAAAAAAACTAAAACACAAAAATAGCCAAGAAGAATAGGACAGAAGCAGAAACAGCACATAATCCTTTATTTCAAGTATTAAACCCTTCTTTAGTGATGGTTAGGGAGATCTGGGTATTAGGGTGATTCAAGTCCCATTTACATCTATGGTCAGTATAATTATTAGTAGCACCCCATTTCACTTAATGGTCACCTAGGATAAGAGAAATATTTGAGTAGCCATATTAATATTGAAATAACAAAAGGTGAGCAGTTAATCCTTGGCTGATTTTGTGAGTAGGAGACACTTTGGATTTGAAAGCTAACAAATTTTTGGTAATTGTTGTGTAAATTATGTAATCCATATAGTCTGCTGCTTCATTTTATGGATAGTATATAAACTCTAGTTGAAACCCACACACACATATATATTTAGATCTTTTCACATAATAGGTTCCAGGTTCTGCATTTCTACATTTTTCTCCTTCTGTATCCAAGCCAATCTTACACACTACAGAAGCAGTAGCACTTCCAACCACATTCTACTTCTTGAGATATACAAAAGGACTATTCCCCTTTCAAAATGTCTGCAAGAAGTAGAGAGAATATAAATGTACCAGCTAGCAAAGCAGATGTGGCTCAAGTGATTGAGCTCCTGCGTACCACATGGGAGGTCCCGGGTTCAGTTCCCTGTGCCTCCTGGAGAAGACAAGCAAGACAGTGAGCTGGCACAACAGGCAGGCATGATGAGCTGACATAACAAAGATGATGCAACAAGGAGACACAAAGAGGAAAGACAATGAGAGACACAACAAAGCAGGGAGCTAAGGTGGCTCAAGAGATTGAGTGCCTCTCTCCCACATGGGAGGTCACAGGTTCGGTCCCCAGTGCCTCCTAAAAAGAAGACGAGCAGACACAGAGAGCACACAGTGAATGGATACAGAGAGCAGACAGCGAGTGCAAAAATGAGGGTGGACAGTTTAGCAGTTTCATATTATTTATGAATTCCAAAAATAGATATTGGATTATATTTGTGAATTTGGTCTTTTCCTCTGGGCATTTTAGATTATATTGGATTTAGAAGTTTCACTTTTACTTGATTGGGCCACATCAGTAGGATGTTGAGTCCCTGCCCCCTTGGTGGACGGGGACTCACAAAGAAACCGCACTGCAGAAAAGGGAGTTCTGAGTTTTAATTCTGGAGTCCTGGGAAGTAAGCACACAGAAGAGCAGAGCAGCTGAGCCCAGAGAGAATTGAGCCCCTGGGAGAGAGACAGAGCCTGTTGCCTGACAGTCTACAGCTGGCCTTGTGCAGAGAGCAGGGCAACTGAGCCCAGAGAGAAACAAGTCCTAGGTAGAGAGGAACCCAGGAAGCCTGAACTCTTGGCAGACGTTGGCAGCCATCTTGCTCCAACACGTGGAAATAGACTTTGGTGAGGGAAGTAACTTATGTTTTGTGGCCTGGTAACTGTAACCTTCTACCCCAAATAAATACCCTTTATAAAAGCCAACAGATTTCTGGTATTTTGTGTCCACACCCTTTGGCTGGCTAGTATGGGGGGAATAAGTAAATAAAAAATAAAAAAATCTTTAAATGTACCAGCTAAATCATATATTCACCAAACCTAGTGGCTTATTCTACACCCACCAAAGGAGATCTCTTATTTCTTCTAGAAGTGAAAGTCCTTGGAATGATCCCAATGCAAACATTGAAAATAATATCTTTTTCATCCATATTCTATTTGAAATTGTGGCAAAGATAGCAGAACTATCATCAGGTCTTTGATCTGACCTAGGAACTCAGCCAATGTCAGTATTGAAAACAACTTCATATCAGAGTTTTGCTAGGAAACTTGTAGCCAATTAATTAAAACCACACCTCATTTACTTAGTCATAGCCCCTGAGTAATTACTTCTTTTCCTTCTCTCACTCCCATCCTTTTACCACTGCACCCTTGGACCGCTGTCTCCCCCTCCTTCCATTCCTTAGAGAAATCTTACTGACCCTTGTGTATTATTCCTCTTTTATATATATATATATATATATATATTTAATTAGAGAAGTTGTTGAAAAAGAAGTGATATCTGTGTATTACTATTTTTAAATCACTGCTGTGTTTATTTTGTTATTTCATTTATATTTTTTTCAAATATTAACAAATGAGTTTGGGTTGTGAAACTTTTTGTATCATCCCTGTGGTAGATTGAATTATGTACCACAATTCAAACATGTTTTTACTCTTACTCTGCATCCCTGTGGGTGTGAGACCATTAAAAACAGGACCTTTTGGAGATGGTATTTTTAGCTAAGGTGTGGCCATCCGAAGCAGGGTAGAGCTTAATCTGGATTACCAGAGGTCTTATAAAGAAAGATAGTCATGGGGAGGAGCTAGAAGCTGGAAGTGAATGGAATGGAAGCCAGAAAAGAAAGGAGAGGACCAACACCATGTGAAGGGAGGCAGAGATGTAACCTAAGGATCCTCAAGGATTGCTGGCAATCCAGCACCAGAAGGTTACAGACTTTGGGAAGAAAGCATTCCCTCACTTTTGCCCCAGTTTTGGACTTCTCCTAGCCTCAAAACCATGAGCCAACACATTTCCATTATATAAGCCAGCCCATTGTATGATATTTTTCACAATGGAAAACTATGACAATCCTTAATTTTGCTAGCATTGTAAAATAATTTGGAGTCTCTACATATTTTCTGATGATTTGGCAATTTACCATGAGAATGATCTGTCCTTGAAGGTTTGAGTGGACCACCCATAAAACTATATGAGCTTGTTGTGTTTATTTAGGAGAAAGATCTTTGATTACCCTTTTATTTTTTTGGAGGCATGTATTTTATTAGGTATATACACATACACAAACATACAGTTTCCATAACTAACAAATTCTTAAACTGTAATTGGTTTTAAAACCACATGAATAAGATTACTATTGAGATTTCTTTGTATCACCTGGTTGCAAACCTCTCTCAGAATTATGGATCCTTCCAAATCACTCATTGCACAAGTAAAAAAAATGTTCAAAAAAAGATAATTTCAATCCAAAAATCACATTATACCACAAGAAGTGAAATTAAGAAAACATATCATATGGCATAAAATGTTGTGGCACATACATTCTTGTGTTATTTTTCCTTCATCCCAATGTTTTTATGTTAAAGGCTATCAAAGAGACATATTGGGTCCAATTCAGAGCCCTCTTGTTTCAGAGCACTGGTCATTTGTGTCTGGTTTTATTAGAGTTGAGCAAATAAACAAAACCCCCAAGATCCATGAGAAAAATACCAACAACATGAAAACAAACAAACTACCTGCAAATGAGGCATCATTCATTCATTCAATATAAAAGCCACTGGATGGTTTGGAGGGACTAAAAGTTGGAGCTTTTAAGGTGCAACATGAAAAGGGCCCTAGCCATATGCAGTTGTCCATGTAAATGCATAATAGAAAATAAATCATTATACACTATTTAATTACTTCCTAATTCAACAGGACTTACAGTTTTAGCCCTAAATGAGTAATGTGGGGCAATGCATTTTGCAGTTGGCTCACCAAGTGCCAACTAGCGATGCATCAGGAAGAAGACCTTGACCAGAAGGAGGAAATATTAAATACAAATGAATTTTTATGGCTAAGAGATTTCAAAGTGAGTTGGGAGGTCATTCCAGAGCTTACACTAATGCACATCTCAGCAGAATCTCATTGACTGCCACAGTAATCAGTGCCTCAAACGGTGGGGCTCCTGAAGGCCCTAGAGACTTCTAGATACTATAGGCAGGCAGACCATCTCAGGAATTTGGCACCATGTCAGTGGACCTTACTTTCAAATTTATGTCCCCCAATGTAACAGAGTTAGTCTCATTTATAATTTCCCTACAAATGGCTCTTCTGTCACGTTTATTTGAACCTATAATTAGCACTACAGTTGTTAAATATATGTCCCGGAGACTTAAATCTTCAGTCTGTTCATATTCTGGCTGAGCCCTGAATCTCAGCAGAGTTGCAACCAACAGCTACTCTCCAGTTCATTGGAGTCACCCAGGACAACTAACAAAAGGATGATGATGGACAACACCCATCCCAAAAAACAGAGTACCTATAACTGCAAGCAAGACAATTTCATCCATCTGCCCCATGGGATCTTTGGCAGTTTGATATTATTGACGAATTCCAAAAAGAAATATTGATTATGTTTGTAAACCGGTCTGTTCCTCTGGGCTAGTGATACCCTTAGATTATATTGCATTCAGAGGTTTCACTTTTACTTGATTAAATAATGAGTAAGGCTTTGGTTGGGCCCTTGGTGGGTGGGAACTCACAGAGAAACCACATTGCAGAGAATGGAGGTTGGAGTTTTGATTCTGGAGCTCAGGGAAGTAAATTCACAGAGAAGCAGAAAAGTGAGGAAAGAGAGTAGGCTCCATTATACAGGATCCTGCAGCCATAAGAGGAGAGATGAGCCATTCACCTGATAGTTTGTAGCTGCAGAGACCAGAGCCCTGAGCAGCTGAGCCTGGAGAGAAACGAGCCCTGGGAGAGAGACAAGATTTGTGCCAGCCTGTGGCTGTGATTGGAAGAAACTGGGACCACAGAACCTTGGGAGGAGGGGAAGACTGAACCCTTGCAGACATTGCCCACCATCTTGCATCAACATGTGGCAACAGACTTTGGTGAGGAAAGTAACTTATGCTTTATAGCCTGGTAACTGTAAGCTTCTACCCCAAATAAATACCCTTTGTAAAACCCAACAGAGTTCTGGTATTTTGCATCAACACCCGTTTGGCCGATTAATACAGGATCTAAGCCCCCTCTCAATAAAAATTAGAGTGGGCATCACTATCCCAAAATCCTTAACATTGGGGAATGAACAATGGACTAAAGTAGACATTATTATTCTATTATAGACTTATTATTCTAGCAATGGAAGAAGTTGTATCATTGATATAATGGCAGTGGCCACCAGAGGTTCTGAGGGGAGGGAGAAGGAAGAATAGGTGTAAGATGGAGGCATTCTTCGGACATTGGAATTGTCCTGCATGACACTGCAATGACAAATACAGGCCATTATACATTTTGTCAAAACCTATAAAATTGTGTGGGATACAGTGTAAACTATAAGGCAAATTATAGTCCATGGTTAGTAGCAATGCTTCAATATGTGCTCATCAATTGTGACAAATGTACCACACGAATGAAAGATGTTATTAATGTGGGAAGGTGTGGGAGGGGGAGGGGAGTATATGGGAATCCCCTATATTTTTGATGTAATATATATGTAATCTAAAGCTTCTTTAAAAATAAAAAAATATTAAACAAAAAATAAAGAAGGGCTTCTTAACAGTATCTTCCAACAAAAAAACCCCAGGAGTGGGGAGAGGAGGGATTCTCTCAACTTTCTTCTCCTTTCAAACAAAGACAGATATGCAGCTCAAGTTCTGTATGTGATTAAGTAGAGTTTGGGTAAAGGTCTAGAATATTTACAGGAAAAGACATCTAAATGCTTATGTGCTCCAACTTTGGGAGTAAGGATGATTATAAAGTAAATTTCCAAGCTGGCATCACGTAGGTTATTCAGACGATCACTATGATAATAGAGAAGTACAAGAAGTGCTTCATCAGCAGCTGAAGCTCATAAGTAGAACCATAAAATGAAACTTCACTTAAGCCCGTTGCTTAAGCAAATGTCTCAAGGTGTCTACCAAGCGTGGCCAGTGTTTGACATACTACCTAGGAATACAGTTATATTCAGATAAAGTCATTTGGGATTCAGAGATTAAAGATGGCAGAAGCTTCCTTCTGTAAGATGGCTGGCAGCTGGGCTTTCACTAACCAGCCACTTCACAGATTCTCCAAACACCACCTCACATTCATAGACCAAACTTCTTCAGTTGAGTCATCCACATTTGGATTTCCCATCAAGGACGTCCAGACGAATAAGTCCCCCAACTGGTTTAAGCCCATTAGAGCAAATGTCTTAGGGAAAACTTTCTGGGGCAGTGCGCTTCACACCATAAACTTCCTGGCAGGTGTTCAACCCATTGATTTCTATTTTGTTGGGGACAACTGGTTTTGTCTTATCTTCCACACATACAAAAGGCTGAATCCCAACTTTAGGATCTTCTTTCTTTACTTCTGGAGATACGTTACACTTCTTGTTCTTTTCATGATTTCAACTATTCTCTTCTTTCTCTCCAGTCGCTCCTGCTCAATCTGCAGCATGATTTATTCTCTTTCTAAACACATCTGTTTAGCTGTCTGTTGGGCCTTCACTTTTGCTGCTGCTTTCTGTCTTTCGTGCATGGCTTTTTCTTGTTTTTCTTTTTTCCGGCTCTTCTTTCAATGGCAGCTCCTCCTCAGCCTTCCGCTTGGCCTCCTCTTCTGCCTTCCTTTCCTCTTCCCACTTACGGGCTGCTTCCTCTAGATTACGTCTTTCCTACTCTGCCTTTCTTTTCAATTCCTCTCTCTCCAAACTGTCCTGTGTGATATTTTTCACAATAGAAAACTATGACAATCCTTAATTTTGCTAGCATTGTAAAATAATTTGGAATCTTTACATATTTTCTGATGATTTGGTAATTTACCACGAGAATGATCTGTTCTTGAAGTTAAATCCATTTAACTTAGATTTGCTTATTTATATCTGTAAAATTCTATATGATATCTCATTGAAATAAAATCCCATCCATATCTCCAGTTATAAAAAATGAAACACGTTTTATGGGTTCTTCTTTTCACTTTTAGTAGTTTAGAAGTTCAAAATTCTATTTCAATTCTTTTCATTTTATATATTAAATTTGAGACAAATACAAACTTTGTTTTTCAATGAATATGGAGAAAAATAATATATGTCCTCCCTCCCCCAACAAAGGAACTTCCTTAACATACTTTTATTTACCTTCTCCCTTCCATCTCCCATGTACTATTTTTTAAATCATTTGGAGTTATATACACTCATTTATTTTATCTAAGACATTTGCTAATTTACGTTGAAATTTGTGGGCAAATTGTCAATAATTTCTTGGGTTTAATAATATACTTCTTTTTCCATATATGTTAATATATTTCACATCTTCTTTCTTGGGTTGATTTTAGTTTTGCTGAATTATATCTTGAGCAATTTTTCTTTCCTGAAAATGCACATGAATGGTGTACTTAAGACTTAGTGTGTCCAAGAAAATCTTCGTATTTCCCAAATAATTGCATAATAATTAACTGGATATAAAGTTCTAATTATAAATCCTTTTTCCTTCAGGACATTGAGGTCATTGCTGCATTATCTTCAGGTATTTAACGTGATGGCTGAAAAGCCCTCTGCTAGTCTGAGTCTCAGTTATATGTTTGGTTTGTTTCTTTCCTTGTGAAAACTTAACAACTTTTCTCTTTATTCTTGAAATTCAAAAATTTCATCAGGATGTATTTGAATATGCATGTGTTTTCTTAATCCTGCTCATTGCATCAAAGAATTTCCCATTCAAATACTCACTTCTTTCTTCAGTTCAGGAAATTTTTCTTCTATCAATTATTTATATTTACCTCTCTATCTACTGTATTTTTTCCTTCTTTATTTCTGTTCTTTTAGGTGCTTTTTGGATCTTCTGGCATCATCCTCAATGGCTCTTATGCTATCTATCATTAATATTTTCTATCACTTTGTCTTCTTAATGTTCTGGAATATTTCCTTAACTTTATCACTCAGAGTTTAGCCTTTGGCTCTATCAATTTTGTAATTTGACACTCACACACACACACATATGTGCATGTGTATGTGTTTGTTTTTGCAATCATATTTCTATTTTCTAAGAATTCTTTTTTATTCTCTGATTGTAACTTCTTTCTAGTAGATAGTACTTGAGTCATGGCTTCAACAGCCTCTTCAATCTTTCAGAGGATGAATTAAAATATTTAAATTTCCTCTGGTCAGCTGTTGGTTTATATTGGTGTTTCTCTTTTCAGATATTGGCTTTCCTTAAATGCATGGAAATTCTTTATTTCTTACAGATTTGCAAATGAAGGACTGGCTTGATTAGCATAAGTAGCTAGTACGGGTTTTCTCAGAAATTGTATGTATCTGATTCTTCACCAGTCTCTTTCCCCAAATAATGGGAAATCGGATTAAACTCCAAAGTTGAAGGGCAAGGTTAGGTTGATGGTCCGTGGGTAGAAAGACAGCAAGCCAGGCAATGACCTCTTCCTGATGCCAAAATAAGGATGTTGAACACTTGAGTGTATTTCACTGCTGTATTGAGCCATTTATTCCCTCCCACCTTTATTCTATTTCTATTGTGGGGGTTTAAGTCTCCCAGACTTTGCATCATTTTGCTTTACAGCATGAAGACCATTTGGGGATTTTGCTATCCCTTCTTAACAATTGCCTTGGGCCGGCAGATTCTCCATGTTGTTTTGAAAGTTCTCCTTAGGTTTATCCCGGAGGCAAACACTTCAGCCAGCTGCTAATATAAAACTGACCTGGCTCTTTGACAATCCTTCAAATGATTTACCATACTGGTCACCTCATGGCATGTTTCTACTCTGAGGCTAGTTTATTCTGCCTTGAATCCTGCCACCCTTCCCTGTGCTTCTTTCAAATTTCTCAGCTTTGCTTTCTTTATCAATCAGATCCCCAAATTTAGCCTGCTGATTCAGACTTCCACTTTTTCTGCAATATCATGGATTTAAAAATCTATCTCTTCATTATTTCTAGAACTCTTGGCACACAAAGAAAGTAAATGCATATATTTGTTCACTGTCTTGAACCAGAAAACATACATTTTATGTACCCAGTTATAATTAATAACTCACACTCCACCATACACATATACATACAAAGGCAGTTACTAACTTTAGTGAGCTTTTTAAATTTGTAATGTCTTTTTCTTTATACTGTCAAGGCCACAAAGTTAGCCAAAGACTGCATTATCTCACACATAATGATTTTAGTAGTTCCCAACTGTTTTATGCTTAGTCACTCCCTCCTCCAGATGATTCAGCATAATATGCAGGGTTGCAGCATGCCTTTTGCAGACTGTAGGCATTTTTGCCTTTGTGGGCCCTGTTATTCATTTTTTTCAAAATTACATTTTTTTACTATGTTGGTATAAAGATGAATATAACACAGGTTAGAGTCATTATTATATATTCATTATTTTCATATTCATTTTCTTTCTGATTTTAAATGAAATAAAAATTAAAACATTTTTGTGGGCTTTTTAAAGTACTGTGAGCCTTAGACCCTAAGCCTACCCTGCCTAATGGATAAATAGGACCCGATAAAATTCCTAGCTTACTCTTTAGGAAAATTTTCTTTTTCTTCATGCCAATTCTGTGTGTGTGTGTGTAAAAATCGTTGACTGTAGTACATATAAGATAAAGTTGAAATTCCTTTAATATGCTTCTGGTCAATATTCAATATCATATGTAACTATTCTAAATGATTTTTCTAGCCATTCCTCCCATAGATTTTTAGCCCAAGTCCTCTACTCTAGTTAACTTTCACCTCTATCCAACTGCCCTGTTCCTCCTTGGATCTATTCACCCCCACTTCCAGTGTGTAGAGTATGGTGACGAACATGGGCTCTGGAATCCATGTCTGAGTTCACACTTACATGCAAGTTATATAACCTTTATGTGACTCAGTTTTCTCAACTATAATATGGGGAGAAATAATAGCACCTATTGAAGGGGTCTGGGAGGAGTAACACAACAATAATAAAACCAAAAAGTAACACTTACTGAGACTTTACCAAGGGCCACTCACTGGTCTGAGTACATTACATATATTACATGACTGAAGAGCTTAACACGATGCCCTTTACAAAGAAAGCTGTCAATAAAAGGATTTTATTATTTTCCTACAACATTACTCAATAGGGCAAGTACTACTTTAAAAAAATACACTTTCTCAACATCGGTCACTGAGATTGCTTTCTCCTGACTTCTGCAGCATGTTAAATGTACTTTCTGCATTTGGCAGTTATCATACACTACTTAAAAAAACAGGAATAGTGCCTTGTAAATCATCTTTGCTTCCCTTATACAATTTGCCACAGAGCCTTGCAGATTGCAGAAGCCCATTTTATATATATATATATATATATATATGTGTGTGTGTATATATATATATGTGTGTGTGTATATATATATATATATGCTTACTTAATTGATTACATGATTTCTTCATGTCCAGCAGCCAAAGGTCCACGCAGCTGATAGATATTTGGAGCAAGCAGCAGCAGCAGCAAGGCTAGCAACAAGGGCAGCCTTCACAGAGAGCCACCATGCAAGTTTCCATCCATCTTGCTCTATTAGCAACACTTCAGCCTCTTTACTAGTCTGGAGTTGACCTGGAATTGTGCATTTCCTCACTTATGACCAGTGGAAAACTGTTTTTCCACCACCTTCAAAGTGCCAACGAAGGCCACTCAAGAAGGCAGGTGGCTGATTTAATGGCACAATTTGGTTCCAAAATGGTATAATTGACCACTAAAATAATGCCCTTAATCAGGAGTCACAGTATTAGCCATCTCTATCACTTGAGTTTTATTATTTTGACTTACTCCTTCTGGGATAATTGCTAGTTCTTGAGTGGGCTAACACAGGCTAATTTTTCCTACAATATTGGGCATTTATTTTCTCATGAACAGTTAGAGTACAGCACTGAGAACAGGTTGGGGATGTGTGTGGTCACGGGGAGAAAGGCCTGTAAAAAGGGGAAAGGTCCTCATAAGGGGGAAGTGGGCAGGAGATCAGCTTTGCCTACTTCACCATGTGGCTCTGCTCAGAAGTCACATGCCTCTTTGGAGTAGAATGCAATCTCGCAGTTCCAAAATGCAGACCACAGGCTAGAACTTCCAGACCAAAGTTGGTGAATATGACCCCAAACCCCTAACTTTCTTTGAAAAAAAAATTTGGCTCTGGTAACTGTAGATTGAGCAAGTTCGAGAATATTCAGATCCCTTTCCCAGAATTACCTTCAGCCTGGTTATAAAATTTTGGCCAAAACGGTTGTATTTTCACTAAATATGTGAAAACATTCATCATTGCTGACTATAAAGTTTCCCCAGGCATTTCTAAAGCAATGGTCTGTGTATTTGGTAAAGCTGTCTATTTACCTCCTTTATGTCAATACTCACAAATCCTTTCTCTATTCCCAGGGCCGCTTACATGTCCTCCCAGGGCACCTTAACCACCAGAGGCTTGGTGTCTGGACAGTGAAAAGAAAGATGTTGTGTGAAATGAAGAAGATGAGATAATGATGTGACTAGAACTAAAGCATTAGAGTCAGAGAGACGTGGGTTGAATCATGGTTCCATGATTTATGCTTTTGCACAAATTTTAAACCACTCAGAACCTCAATTATATCTATAAAATGGGAAAGCAAAAATAACTGTGTCCTATGACAATTAAATGGAAATATACTTGTGAAGTCCCTGGAGCAGTACCCAATTCAGTAATAAATGGTAGTGATGGTGGCAGTAGCAGCCTTCTCTAAGACACTTGCTGGCCTGCAGAGAAGGCCAAGGTGTGATTAAGCATCACTGCTCAGAGATTCTAGACCAGTAGGAGAAACTAGGAGAGTATGAAAATGACTATACTGCTAGTCAGTATGTGATAAATCACTACAGGAGAAGCATGCAGGGAAATGTTTCTAGCTGTAATGATCAGAAATGGCTCCATGGAAGTGTTCACAATTGAGCTGGAGCTCAATAGATATGTCTCTTGAGATAGACCTTAGTTTTCCTAGATAGAATCAAGAGGCAACTACAGCTTCCAGGAATGTTCAGAGTCATCTCAGTAAATATGGTAACTCAAAAACTTTCCAGGTATGACAAAATCTCTGCCTGTGTAGGTATCAAATGCTTTTGATGTTCTCAGGCAGTAGTTCATCACTGTGACATTGTGGCCCATTGATGGAGGGCAATAAGTTCCTGGAGTGACATAAATAAGTGAATGATTTGCTTTTTTTCATTTTACTTTAATCAGTTTCATTGATACATGTTAATAAAGCATATAATCTATCCAACGTGTACAATCAATGGTATTTGGAATAATCACACAGTTGTGCATTCATCAATTTAATCATCATTACAGTATTTTCATTATTCCAATGGTAATAGCAATAATAAACAAAAAAACCAGACAAGCAAATAACCATACCCCATAATAGTCACCTTTCAATCTTTCTAAACTTCTCCTGCAATACATAGCTGCTATTTCATTTCCGTCTCTCTTATTTTGTATGTTCATATTTTTCTTTTCTTAAGCTTTTTTTTTCAATTTTATTGATACATATTAGTAAAGCATAAATCCATCCAAAGTGTGCAATCAATGGTATTCAGTATAATCACATGTTTGTGCATTCCTCACCCCAATCACTCCCAGAACAGTTTCATTATTCCAATAATAATAACAAACAAAAAACAAACAAGCAAATCTCATCACTCTCAATCTCTCTATGCCTCACCTGCCACACATAGCTGCTATTCTTTTTCCTTCTCTCCAGTATATTTATATTTATATTTTGTAAAAATAATCTTATATATGCAATATCACCCATATTCATGTTTTACATGAGGTTTTACTATCTTATACAGTCCCATGTTACAGTTTTTAGCTTTCCTCTCTAGTAATATACATGACCTTAGACTTTTCCTTTCAACCACTGTCCTACCTATACAATAGCACTGCTTGTTACGGACAGCATGATGATATGCTTTAACCATTTCTCTTCATTTCCGAAGATTTACAAACAACCTTTTTAACAATACTGCACAGATTAACCCTCAGCTTTCCATTCTCTACTCTCATTCTATTTTCTGGTGACCTATATTCTAATTATTAATTCCATGAGTTTACACAATATATTTAGTTCATAACAGCATAATCATACAGTATTTGTCCTTTTGTGTCTGGCTTGCTTCACTCAACATAATGTCCTCCAGGTTCATCCATGTTGTCACAAGCTTCACAACTTTTTTTCTTCTTACTACTGCATAATATTCCATCACATGTATACACCGCAATTTGTATATCCATTAATTAGTTGATGGACCCAAAACTGCTGTTTTGGGGTACAATGCCCTATAGATATCTGTTAGCTCTAGTTCATTTATGATATTATTCAAGCTCCCTGTTTCTGTATTCATCCTCTGTCCAGATGTTCTATCCAATACTGAGAGTGGTGTATTGTAGTCTCCAACTATTATTGTAGAGACACCTATTTCTACCTTCAGTTTTGTCAGTGTGTGCCTCATCTATCTTGGGGCATTCAGGCTAGGTGGATATTTTGCTTTTTAATGTGAACTAGAGCAGATTCAAGACTATTACTAGGTAGCGCTTAATACTTTGCAATATTAAGAGGTTTCCTTCTGCCACTCTTTTTATCCCTAAAACAGTCATCATTATGAAAGCAGAGAGCTCACTGGACATGCACTGACTTGTGGAGGATGGCCTCAGCAAAATCAAAGAAGTCACTGCTTAGCATTGAGTTTCCAAATAGAAGTTTTTTAAGCTCATATCAGAAACATTAGTCTTGAAAATCAGGTCTTGTGTCCCAGAGAGGCACAGAATTTGTATCTTGCTTTTTGTGTTTGGCCTGGGGAGAATGATGCTTCTGATAGAGCAGTAGAGAAGCAGTGGTGGAGTCAGGTTCCCAGGAGGCTGGACTGGAGGTCTGGCTCCAAGCCCAGAAAACCTACAAAAATCTTCCGATACCCCGAAGGAAGTGTGGAAGTGCTGACTCATCTAGTGGTACCTAAGGAAGAGAAAAGGAAGTCTGCAGCTGTGTGGCATGTCAGTGTCTGTGGCAGGACCAGGACATCAGCGGAAGATGCAGCGAGGTCACTGACAGATAATAGTAAAAGTGTCACCTATTTAGGGCTTAATATGTGCAATGCTCTCATGAGTGGTGGGGATTGAATCACACTCTCCATAAAAGGCATGTTCACATCATAATCAGCATTCCTATGGGTGTGAATCTGTTAGCAAATAAGACCTTTGGAATGTGTTATTATTTAAAGTGTAGCAAAACTGAGCCACGGTGGATCTTTATCCACATGACTGGAGGCTTAGAGAGAGAGGGAATTCAGATGCAATCAGTCAGAAAAAGCCAGAAGTCAGAAGTCAGTGGAAACGAGAAAAGCAGATGCAGGGAAAAGAGATCACATATGATGGGAGACAGAGAGGCAAGCCAAGAAGCTCCAAGGGCTGCAGAAGGCAACACCAGAATGTTACAGACTTGGGGAAGAAAGCCTTGCCAGCTCCTTGATTTTGAACTTCTAGCCTCGGAAACCGTGAGGCAATAAATTCCTGTTGTTATGCCAATCAGTGGGTGGTATTTGTCTGGCAAACTAAGACAATGAGTTATCTTATTAAATCCTCAACATAATCCTTCAAAGTAGCTACTATTCATGCCCTCATTTTACAGATGAGGAATTCAAAGCACCAGAAAAAAAGGGTCAGTAAGAAGCCCAAGGTCACAGAACAGGTAAGTAATAACAAGGATACCATTTGAATCCAGAGCTTACCCTCCACTGACATCAGGCCAATATCCCCAGGAATACAGAACACCTCAAGGAAGATATCAAGAAGAGAAAAGACGACTTTTTGACGGACTCAATTTGCTTAAAAGAGTTTGTATTTTAAACTAGACATGGCTAATATTCCTTGAATTGGCAAGCCTGAAGCTCAGGAGCTAAGTACTAGAGAAATAAGGGTTATATATACTTTTTGGAAACACTAATTCTTGACTGTGAAAGATCATACTTGCTATATACATACTCATTACTTTTCCCCATTTTATCTCAATTGTTGACTTACTAGCTACAACTGTGTCATTTTGTTTTTCAGAGGTGGTTTCAGAATTTATATGTCTTTAACTTATCATGGTCTACATTCACATAGAGTATAGTAACCTTACAACAGTGTACTTTTTTCTTACATATTTTTTAGCCCCAAAGTACATTGATATTGATTTGCTTTAAACCATCAAATAGCTTTTAAAGAAATTTTTAAAAAGAAAAAACTTTTATATTTACTCACATATTTAGAATTTTTTGTGCTTTTCAATCCTTTGTGTAGATGCAGATTTCCATCTGGTATCATTTTGCTTCTGCCTGAAGAACTACCTTTAACATTTCTCCTGATAATTTTCAGTGTTTCTACATCTAAATAAGTCTATTTGCTGTCAAATTTGAAAAATATTTTTGCTGAGTGTAGATTTCTATGTTGACAAGTTTTTATCTTGTTTAATTTTCTTTCAGTGGTTTAAAGATGTTTCCCTACCATTTTCTGGATTGCATTGTTTCCAACAAGAAATCTATTGCCTTTCTTATCTTGGGTTTCTCTGTGATGCTTTTAAGATTTTCTTTTTATCACTGCTTTTAAACAATTGGATTATGGCGTACCTTGGTATAGTTTTTGTCTGGTTTATTGTACTTGGGGTGCATAAACTTCCTGGGTCTAATGGGTTTGTAGTTTTCATCAAAATTGGAAAATTTTAAACATGATTTATTCTAATTTTCTTTTCTGTTTCTCCTCTCTCTTTTCATTCAGGGACTCCAATTTCACAAAATATAGGCTGCTTAAAGTTGTCCCACAACTTCATTTATTTAGTCTTGGCTTCTTCTATATTTGATTTTGAGTAGTTTCTATTGTTATATCTGCAAGTTCACTAAACTTTTCTTGTGCAATGTCTAATTTGCTGTTAATTTCATTTAGTGTATTTTTCATCTCAGATATTTCTAAAAGTTCATTTGGATATTGTGTGTGTGTGTGTGTGTGTGTGTTACCAGGACCAGGGATTGAACCCTGGACCTTGTAGGGGGGAAGCTGGCACTCAACCACTGAGCCACATCAGCTCCCTAAGTTGGTTACTTTGTTTGTTTGCTTTTTGTTGTTGTTGTTATTGTTGTTTCTAGAAGGCATCAGGAACCAAACCCAGGATCTCTCATGAGGGAAGCAGTCACCCAATTACTTGAGCCACCTCTCCCCTAGAAGAAATTTTTTTTTTTTTTTTCCAGGTACTGGCACCGGGGATTGAACCCAGGACCTTGAGTGCAGGAGCCGGCACTCAACCACTGAGCCACATTGGCTCCCCTGAGTTGGTTTTTTCATTTGTTTGCTTGTTGTTTGTTTGTTTGTTTGTTTTAGGAGTCACCGGGGACCGACCTGGGACCTCCCATGTGGATAACAGGTGGTAACCGCTTGAGCCACATCTGCTCCTGGGTCTTTTTTTAATGTATCTTTGATGTATCAAACTTAAAACATGCTCAAACTTTCCCTTTCTTCTTAAGCACATAGAATATTCCATATGGAATGCAGCTATAACAACAGTTTTAATGTCTTTGCTTAATAATTCTATCATCTGTGTAATTTCTGGGTCTGTTTCTATTGGTTGATTTTCCCCCTTTTTATGAGTTATTTCCACTTATTTTCATAACTGGTAATTTTTTATTGGATGCCTACGGTGGTTTGAAACTGTATGTACCCTAGGAAAGCATGCTCTGAAAGCTAATCCATTCCTGTGCTATTTAAACCTACTGAAAGTAGGACCTTTTATTGGTATAATTTTAATAAGGTTTATTGTAAAAGTGTGGAAATGAAGAGAGTTGATGGTAACACATTATAGTTAGTATCAGTAATTCTGCTGATTTATAAATGTGATTGTGACTGGAAGTGGTAGTCAGGACATAAATGTCAATTGAATAGAAGCTAAAGAATAATATAGGGACTGCATAATAGAGATTTCAATGGTGGATGAAGATTGTGGTTAAAAGTATAAATATAAGGGTGCTCTTTTACAAAGTGTTAAGAATATAGTGATACATGGGAGAATTACAACTAATGCAACTTATGGATGATAGTTAAGAGTAATATAATATTTTGCAGTAATGGCAAAGAAGATATATCAATTTTAAGGGACAATAATAGGGGGGCAAAAGAAGGTATGGGATTTTTCCTTACAGAGTAATGAAAACATTATAAAATTGAATGAGTTGATGACAGCACAACTCTGTGATGAAAATGAGAGCCACTGAGTGTACAGAAGGTGGGACCTTTTGATGGGGTTACCTCAGTTAAGGCATGGCCCAGGGTGGGTCTTAATCTTCTTACTGGAGTCCTTTATAAGAGATAAAATTCAGACCAAGAGAGAAAAAGCCACAAAGCAAGAAATGGAATGCAATGACATCTGGAAGAGAAGGAAGAGACCAGCAGACATTGTCATGTGCCTTATGTGGCACAGTGTTTTAGTTGCCAAAGGGTTGCTGATGCAAAGTACCAGAAATGAGTTGGCTTTTATAAAGTTGATTTATTTGGGGTAAAAACTTACAGTTCCAAGGCCATGAAAAGTGCAACTCAAGGCACCATAAGAGGTGCTTTTTCAGCAAAGTCAATTGCCACATGGTGAAGCAAGATGGCCACCAATCTCTGCCAAAGGCTCTGCCTTTCTCTAACTGTAGGCAAATCTGGCATAGGCCTTGTCTCTTACCAGGACTCCTCTATCAGTTTCAATGGCTCTGCTTTCTTCCTGAGTTTAGCTGGAAGCTATCAGGCATATAGCTCATTTATCCTTGGGCCTCAGCTCTTTGAGCCTCTCAGGGGCATCTCTCCTTGCAGCTCAGCTGTGGGCAAAATTGGAGTCCTTTCTCCCACATGGCAAGATCAAATATAGATGGCAGTTTCCTTTAATCTGCATCTGTATCTGTCTTTCTATTTGTCTCCATTTATATCAGACCTAGCCAGAGGACAGAGACCCATGATGGCTCATGCCCCACTTGTGTAATTCAATCAAAAACCCTAAAACAATATTATCAAGTAATCTAATCAAAGAACCCTAAACCAAATTTAATGTAATCAAAGGGTATCACAGCCACAGGAATAGATTAATTTAAAAATGTAATCTTTCTCTTTTTGAGATTCATAAACTAATTTCAAACTGCCATACACACAAACCAAGCATCACCAGCAGCCATCTTTGGGAAAAAAGCATTGCTTTGCTGATGGCTTGACATGGACATTTTTCTCAGCTGCAAAACTGTAAGCTAATAAATTCCCATTGTTAAAAGCCAACCCATTTTATGGTATCTGCTCTCAGCAGCTTAGCAACCTAAAACAATGCAAGATATGGTAAAATTTTCCTTGTACTGGATATTTTGTATTTCCTATTAATATTTTCTGAGCCTTTTTCTGGGATGAAGGTAAGTTACTTGTAAATAGTTTGATCATTTTTGAGGCTTGCTTTTAATCTTAGTTGGACAGGACCAGACCATTCCTTAGTGTTGTCCTTACTCACTTGCACTGACTAGTACTGAGCTAAAGACTTACAAGGGCCTGCAGCAGAGCTCTGTAGCTCTCTTTCTCTCTGTGCAGTTCCCTCCTCTCCAGGACTCTGTCCTGCAAATTCTAATCACCTTACCCTACTCAAACTTTCAGCTCCATCTTCCCAGCTTAAAGAGGTGGCCAAGCTCCCTCTGGGTTTCTACTCCCTGCACTGCATCCTGGAAACTCTAAGCTGTAAATTGGGCCAATTTTAAGTTTCACGATTTGTTGTCCCTCTCTCAGGGATTACTGTCCTGTACTGTCTGGTATCCAATGTCTGAAAACTGTTGTTTTATAAATTTTGCTCAATTTTTTAACTGGTCAAGCCAGAGAGTAAACCCAGTCCCTATTCCATCTTAGCTGAAAGAAAAAATTCTCCCCAATAGTGTCACTTTTTATTCTCTTTTGTCTAATATGCTTTGAGTAGAAAAGAAAAGAGGTTATAGGTAGATGAACTATTCCTAATTTTGAGTATGCATGTAGCTATAAGTTGCATAAATAAACTTCATATGACATATGTGTAGAGGCAGATAAAGTTAGAAAAGTGCTAAAGTGAATAGTTGCTTTGTTATCCCTCTGAGGATCATACATCTAACTATTCTAATGTTATTAAAGACCTTACTTTCAACTATAAGTTGTAATACTTACTCCAAGTTTATTGACATAGCTGATATATATTTATTTATACAAATTCTTTCATATAGAAATCACACGATAGCTCTCTATTAGAGTTTTGTAGAAACTCTTTATTACTAAATGAACCTGATTCAATAGCAAATACATTCTCTAAAGACCTACTAGTGGAGTTCAACACACATTCTCTCATTACACTGAGTATCAGTTTGTGGACAGGAGTGTCTTTAGAAGATGATTTTGATGCACTTGTAACTTCAATTTTTAGCCAACTGAAAATGAACTCTGTTCTAAAAGACAGTAGTTTCTTTAAAGTGTACAGAGAATCTTAACAATCAAAGGCATTGTCAGTTATTCTTTTATATACTATTGGGAATTTAATTGATTAACTGGATTTAATTGAAGCAGAATGACTTAATTACAAGTTAATAAAGTCACTATTTTATTAAGTGATTATTATAAATTTTCTTTTAAGCCTTTAAGCTTTTGAGCCATATTTGTGACACAGTTTTAACTGAACTATCAGAGAACAATTTTCCCTTTATCATTAAAAATTTTATTCCATTATTAAATATGATTTTATTACATTTTGAAGTTAACTTTTTAATAAAAGAAAGACTGCTCTGATTCTATAGAAAGAGGATATAATACACCTAATGATAATAACAATAAGCACTAACATTTATTAGGTATGCTATTAACAGGTTGGAAACCTCTTGTTCTGAATATTTATTTTATAGAAACTCACTACAACTGAATTCATACACCAGTTAAGTATGAAACATATTACCTGAAGACTTCTATGCATGTGTGTTATTTTCCCAGCTATTATGATAAATACACACAATGGGTTGACTGACACAATGGGAATTTATTGGCTTATAATTTCAGAGGTCAGAAATCCAAATCAAGGCATTGGCCAGAAGGCTTGCTTCTTCCCAGGGTCAGTAGCTAGCAATCCTGGTGTTCCTTGGGTTTACCATCACATTGTGATGCCCTCTTCTTTCTCTTCTGGGTTCTGCTGACTTCCAGCTTCCAGCTTCTGGCTCCTGTGCATGGCTTTCTTCTCTGACTATGTCTGAATTTCTTCTGCTTATAAAAGCCTCCAGTAGGCTGATTAAGAACCCTCCCTCATTCAGTTGGGCCACACCTTAACTAAAAATAACATATTCAAAAGGTCCTACTTAAAATGGGCTCACACCTACAGGAATGCAGATTAAAAACATGTGCTTTTTGGTGTACATAATTCAACCTATCACAGCACGTAAACATTTTTTCCCATTTACCAGTGTTTGAATTCCTGGTCTTACTATGTGTCTGGTACTTAAGCAAAAGCAATAGTTACAAGTCTGCCTAACTTCACCACTTACTTACATGTTTTGTGCCTGACACTATTGTGGATGATAGGTATGATTATGCATATATGTATATTATACCTATATATATCCATATAGGGCTAGATAGATGGCTAACTAGCTAGCTAGGTAACTAGATCCATGAGTAATCTTGTGGGTGGCTACTATTAATTAAAATAGCTTAAGTAATGTACTAGCAAATGTCAATGCTTGATTGTTAACCCAGGCCAATGACACCTTACCCAGTGCATTTAATTGGAATAAAAATAGCTAATCCTATTGAATACCTCCTCTGGGTTAGGCAGTGTTCTAAGGGTCTTACATGTATTAACTCATTTAATCTTTAGAACAAACCCATTAGGTAAATATATTATGACCCCCATTTTACAAATGAGGAAATTGAAGCCCCAAGAGTCAAAATAAATGTTGAAAGTCATGTGGCTGGTAAAGTGGCAGAGCCCCAACCCATGCAGTTGTACTTCAGAGTCCATGCTCTCTAGCACTGTCCTGCCCTGCCTCCCTAAGCACACTCTTTCATCGAATGGCTGATGTACTTTCCACAAAAGGGAGTCCTATTAGTTTGGTAAAGCATGGATTAAAGGCAAAGGATAATCTGTCATCACTATGTCTAAACCAATACTATAATCAAAGAATTTCTAAACCTTTAATCAATTTTTATTTAGTTCAATTTCTTCATTTTATAGAGGTAGAAACTGAGGCCCAGGCTGTTTGAAAGTTTTGTCCAAGGTAAAACATAGAACTCAGATTTTTGTCAAAGCAGGGAATTTGACAGATTGCTGGGCTGTCTTGCACAACAAATATTGAATGCTCTTTCTCAACAAATATTTGCTGAATTGAATTGAAAGCCAGAGTCTTTCTTGAGATTAGACTAGTAAAAAGCACCATAGTTAGAAATGCTTGTAGACCTGGGCCACAATCCACCAGTTTCTGTGCATAAGTAGTGAACTTTCTAGAAATAGGTTTCATAAATAATGGAGTCCCATTACTATTGTTCTTGTGTCATTTTCCATTGAGTTAGCCTGAAGTTGTTTTATTTTTGTGTTATAGCCTTAAAATGCCACTGCAGAAGAGAAGGCATGTTTTCAGAACATGTTTCTCTCAGGCTAAAAAAATTAGAAACTATTGATTTTTTTTTTTTTTTTTTTTAACAAAACAAAGGGTATTGCTGTACACTCAAGACTGACATGGGCTGAACTTTACTCTAGTAAAATGAGGGCAATGCTTCAGGAAGGTTGGGCAAGAAAGACCATTCAAACAACTCAGCAATTTGAAACAATAATAAGAACTTGATTAAAAGAAAATTGCATTCATCAGCAAAAATCGATATAATAATATTTTCATATAATTAACATGTATTGATCTGAATGTTATTTATTTTGTCCCTTGAAGGAATTTGAAAATTTCTTTACTTTAATTTCTATCAAAACTCAGGCACTTTAAAAAGATTTTTTTAAAAAAATTATAGTCACATTAGTTTTCTATTTTAATTGATATATATTTTCAAATCTTTATATACTGAATAGTATTCTAGCATGGATATATATATATATATATATATACATACACACACACACACAAATATCGTCTAAATAGTTATAAAGTGGTTACATTGGTTTATTTTAATTTTCCCTCCATTGCAGACTCTAGCCTATATGAGATGTCATTTTAATTTGCTGTAAAAATGAAACTGAGAACTTATTTTAGTAAGAAAAATTATTTAAAGTCTCACATCTGTTACATTCAATCTTACCTTTAAGAAACATAGTCCAATTTGGTCATAAATTTCATGAGAATGTTTAAAGCTATTGTTCCATCATTTAAAAAATATGTCCAGATTTTAGTTACTAGAGATATTTTCCTATGATTTTATTGTCCAAAAATGTACAAAAATATCCACTCTATTTAAAGCAAATATTTTATACCAGGAGTTTAAAATTTAAAACTGTAATACTTCTAATGATTGAAATAATGAATGCACAATTTTGTGATCATAGCAAATACCAATGATTGTACACTTTGGATGAATTGTATGCTTTATTGATGTGTATCAATAAAATTGATTAAAAACAAAACAAAACTGTAATACTTCAATCCTAGGGCTCCTTGGCAAAAGAATGTGTTCTAATTCTAGAATAGATAAAGACTATTTTTCACTTTTCCCCTAATGTTTGGTTTGAATTTACTTAACTTTTTTTTTTAAGATTTATTTTATTTATTCCCCCCCCCCATTTTTGTTTTGCAGTTGCTGTCTACTCTCTGTGTGTTCTTCTGTGTCTGTTTGTCTTCTCTTTAGCGGCACTGGGAACTGATCCTGGGACCTTCCGGAGTGGGAGAGAGGCGCTCAATCTCATGCGCCACCTCAGCTCCCTGATCTTTTGTGTTTCCTTTTTTTTTTTTTTTTTTTTTTTTTACTTTATTTTGTACATTTAATAATTGAAATTTTAAACAATTAAAAACTAAAAAGTAACACAGATGAATAAATATTTATATATCTCAATTAAATGTACTGGATACATATAAATTTTTTTTGACTCTAACAATATGCTACACAATATATCTGGTTCATAGTAACACATTCATACAGTATTTGTCCTTTTGTGCCTGGCTTGCTTTGCTCAACATAATGTCCTCCAGGTTCATCCATGTTGTCATATGCTTTATGACTTCATTTCTTCTTATATATTCCATTGTGTGAATAGACCATAGTTGACTGTATAGGTGAGGGTTTATTTCTGGGTTTTCAATTCTAGTCCACTGATCAACGTGTCTATCTTTATGCCAGTACCATGCTGTTTTGACCACTGTAGCTTTGTAATATGTTTCAAAGTCAGGCAGTGAAATTCCTCCCATGTTGCTCTTCTTTTTTAGAATGCTTTTGGCTATTCGGGTGCACTTACCCTTCCAGATGTGGTAATTGCCTTCTCTAATTCTGTAAAGTAAGCTGTTGGGATTTTGACTGGTATTGCATTGAATCTATAAATCAGTTTGGGTAAGATTGACATCTTCACGATATTTGTTCTTCCAATCCATGAACATGGAATGTCTTTCCATGTGTTTAAGTCTTTTAAAATTTCTTTTAGCATTGTTTTTTAGTTTTCTGCATATAGGTCCTATACTTCTTTGGTTAAATTAACTCCTAGGTATTTGAGTCTTTTTGTTGCTATTGAAAATGGAATTTTCCCCCTGATTTCCTCCTCAGTTTGTTCAATACTAGTGTACAAAAACATTACTGATTTTTGCATGTTGATTTTGTATCCTGCAACTTTGCTGGACTCATTTATTAGTTCAAGTAGCTTTGTCGTGGATACTTCAGGATTTTCTAAGTACAGGATCATGTCATCTGCAAACAGTGAGAGTTTTACCTCCTCTTTTTCTATTTGGATGCCTTTAATTTTTTTTTTTTTCTTCTCATTGCCCTAGCTAGAACTTCTAGTACAATGCTGAACAACAATGGTGACAGTGGGCATCCTTGTCTTGTTCCCAATCTTAGAGGTAAAGCTTTCAACCTTTCCCCATTGAGTATGATGTTGGCTGTGGGTTTTTCATATATGGCTTTTATCATATTGAGGAATTTTCCTTTTATTCCTATCTTTTGAAGTGTTTTTATCAAAAAAGGATGCTGGATTTTGTCGAATGCCTTTTCTGCATCTATTGAGATGATCATGTGGTTTTTTCCTTCAAGTTGTTAATGTGGTATATTACATTGATTGATTTTCTTATGTTGAACCAGCCTTGTATACCAGGAATAAATCCCACTTGGTCGTGATGTATAAGTCTTTTGATATGCTGTTGGATTCAATTTGCAAGTATTTTGTTGAGAATTTTTGCATCTATGTTCATTAGAGAGATTGGTCTGTAATTTTCTTTTCTTGTAGAATCTTTATGTGGCTTTGGTATTAGGGTGATGTTGGCTTCATAAAATGTGTTGGGTAATTTTCCCTCCTCTTCAATTTTTTGGAAGAATTTAAACAGGATTGGTGTTAATTCTTTTAGAAATGCTTGGTAGAATTCACCTGTGAAGCCATCTGGTCCTGGACTTTTCTTTGCTGCGAGATTTTTGATGATGGATTCAATCTCCTTAAATGTGATTGGTTTGTTAAGTTCTTGTATTTCTTGTAGTGTCAGTGTAGGTTGGTTGTGCATTTCTAGAAATTTGTCCATTTCATCTAGGTTGTCTAATTTGTTGGCATATAGTTTCTCATAATATCCCCTTATGATTCTTTTTATTTCTGTGAGGTCATTTGTGACTTCCCCCCTTTCATTTCTGATTGTATTTATTTGAGTCTCTTATTGTCTTTCCTTTGTGCCTCTTTTTGTTGCATTATCTTGCTGCGCCAGCTCTCTGTGTGTGTCAGCACTCTTCGTGGGCCAGCTCTCCTGCACGGACCAGCTCTCCTGCGCGGGCCAGCACTCCATGTGGTCCAGCACTCCACATGGGTCAGCACTTCGCATGAGCCAACTGTCTGCTCAGGCCAACTTTACTTTTACCAGGAGGCCCCGGGCATTGAACTCTGGACCTCCTATATGGTAGACAGGAGCCCAATTGCTTGAACCACATCTGCTTCCCAATTTATTTAACTTTTATTTTAAAGATCGATAAATTATTTTGAGCTAACTTTCCTGTAAAATTTTAGCTTTTAAGTTAATTTGTTTGCCTAAATTCATATATTACTACATAAAACAATATACTTTTTTTTTTTAGCATTCTGTCTTTTATATAGAAGAGAGGATTATGATGTCTACTTGATTTAATTTTATTTTACACCCCTAAGCCTAAATCTGCAAAAGGAGGGAAATGGAAAGTATGTGTGTGTTTTTGTGTGTGTATATAGATGCAGATTTCTTATAATTTTTTTTTTTTTTTTAAACACATTGATAAAAGACATACAAAAATTCATCTGATAAAATATGTTTCAGCAACTCATTAATATGGAGAAACTTCAAAGACAAACTTTTTTTCTTTTAACTTAGAATGCTTAGATATAAACCCCTGAGGGTATGGGCTCAAAGACGTTATTGTTTATTCATCAGCCTGTGATTCAGTCAGATTGTTTTCTGCAAATTTCTATGACAAATTAAAATGGAGACATACCTTTTGTTAAATTTGAAATGCAAGATAAAAGTTACTCACCCCCTTTCCATTGCACTCCTCCAAAGTCCTTAGTTATCAGAGAAGTTGGATTAGTCATCTTCTAAAAGCAAATAATGGAAAGTGAAAAATAAATGAAAACTCTTTTATCAGATGCTTTCTAACAATGACCCTTTGTTCAGTACAACAAAGGTATAACAAAACAGGCACTGTGAGGAAATGTTTATTCATTTAAAAGAACCAAGACTAACAGCAACATCAACAACAAATCACCAAGGATTGAAAAACAATTTCTTTAGGGAATATAATTAATGAAATGTATAAGTTTATGACACACACACCTCCCTCCACTTTAAAATTAACTTATCACTGACCAACCTCCACTAATAACCTATTAGGTAAATACAATTGTTTTTGATATATCAGTTTTTAAGATATTTCACTGATGGCTGATAGTGTCACCAAGTTCATTTAACATGCAAACACAAAACAAAGCTAAAACTATTCTTGGCGAATTAAGAATGAAATATACAAATTATGATTTTATGTTCTAAAAATAATGATGTTTAAAGATGTTAAGTGCCTTAACTGAGGGAAAAAAAAAAACACTATTTAAATAAACAAATCACTACATTGCTGATAAAACCACCAGTGCAAAATTGAGATACTTAGAAATTAATTATGACATGTAAATTCAGTGATCAAATAAAATAAATTCAATTGCAAAAAATTCCATTTTCCTTAATTTTCAAAAATTTTTAGTTATTTTTTACTCTAAAGCTAGAAAAGAGAAAGCTCTTTGAAAAGAAAGCATCTCTATTCTTAAATGGCTTTTTTTTTCAATTAATTTATTTTTTTTATTGTGGGTAAAAATCAAAATTTTCACAATACATACAAAAATAATATTGCCATGTATTTTACACTTGATCTTAACCAAAAGGCTGAGAAGCGATGCCATGTATTTTAGTGTATACTTTTTCCTTTTCTAAAGTTGATATATAAAATTGAACTTTAGAGGGATCAGTAGAAATACCCTTTTCACAGATGTGGATAGTGACTACTAGACTACTGGACTGAACTCAATGCGACCAAGGGAACATTCACTTCTCAGTAGCATAGGAGTAATTAGCAGCAATAAGGCTTTATATGTACCAATGTTCACTATGTCAGGCATGACCATAAGTACTTTACATCAATTATTTTAATTAAATCCTGACAACCAACCTACGAAATAGATGCTATTATTCCATTTTACAGAGGAGGAAACTGAGGTGTGGAGTAGTAACTTGCCTAAAGTTGTGGGGTAGGGTTTGAACCCAGGTGGTATGGATCCACTTTCTTGTTCTTGACCATCATCCTATCCTGTCTGGGCCTTTTCTTCTTCCTATGGATTGTAGTTCTTTTAGGGGAGGAACCATATCTAATATATCTAATATTTGCCTTTCCAAGAACTGGTACATAATAATGTGCAATAACAATTTATTTGTTAATTGCTTTTAAGTTCATCTCAGAACAATGGGCAGAAACTCACTTCAAAGACAACTGTCTAAAGTTCAGTTTCTAAAAATCTACTCACTGGAATGTAGCTATTATATTGTGCTACTTGATTTTGCCTCTTTAATTCGACTATTGGGTCCTTTAACTAGGAAAGTTCTGGGAACATTAGATATAGAACTTGTTTTTTAAAAGAAATACAGTGAAACAGTAGAGACTAAGATTCTTAAGTGACCCAAATTTTTTTAAGTAACAAACCATATTAGTTAAGTATTTTTATTTTATTACAATATTGACCCAGTCTAAATGAAATGTTTGACATCTAAACTACATTGAGATGACTACCTAGAATATTTCTCAATTTGGCCTTCTCGTGAAGTTTGCTAAAAAGCATAATGTTAAAAAAAAAAAAAAAACTTACAACATCATAGAATCATTTGTGTCCAAATCTCTTTCCTACCCTCCTATGGTTGCCACACTAACCCCATTAAACTAGAGTGAAAGTCTTTATTTTTTTTTATTTTATTTTATTTTTTTACCGGGAGGTCCCGGGGATCGAACCCAGGTCCCTCCATATGGGAGATGGACACCCAAACAGTTGAGCCATATCCACCCCTGTCTTTACTCTTTTACAAGACTAAAACATTCCATCAGAGAATTGGGAAGTAGAAGGGGAGGGAGGCATGGAAGTCGAGAGGAAGGGAATCATTATCTCAAAAGGTGAGTCAAAATGTATACATCACCAGAAAGCACCCCTCTCTTACTTTTCCATTAGAGCATTGATTTATCAGAGAAACAGGAATATACCTTCAGACTTTAGAGTAGGATCTATTAGTCAGAGAAGTTACTGGAACATGAGGCAAAGTATATGATGTCATTCCTACCTAGGAAGTTAGGGGTAGAAGAGATCGGGGCGTGGTTTGGGGATGGTGAGTGTGGCTTAAATGGAGTCAGATAAATTTTACCTATTGCATTATTCTAAGTTCCACTTACTTTAGATTCAAATAAGAGGGCACATGGCAGATAGTTGATAAACATTTGCTAAAAAGTTATGAAGTTCAAGTCATTTATTAAAGTTTAGTCTGTATAAATTTCTGAGGTATTATGGGATAGACCTAGTATTATATTAGTTATTTTATCAGAAGTGATATCCCTGCTCTTCATGGAAGGAACAGGTGTAAAGAAATGTAACACTTATATTTAGTTATTAAGTATTTATGCCTTAACTGCTTCGAAAAATATTGTGTAATAAACAAACCATTAATTCAGGCAAAAAAGAACAAGCATTAAGATCAAGGTTAAGGGGAGAGAACAGAGAGGAGAGACAGGAATGCCACACAATTTATATTAAGATAAGCTTTAGCAGAGTTCTCTGAGTACATGATGACATATGAATTTCTACTATTGGTGGTCACACTTGCACAGTAGGACACTTGCCCCTTGTACCACCAACAGACCTGTACTCTGGATCTGAGAACAGCTAAAGGGAATTAAGGCTCACTTGTGTGGTAATACTATGTGACATCATACATATATTTATCCTTCTACAGTGTCTGGACAGAGCTTTTTATAAGTTCTTTGAAAAAGACACAAGGCAATGTAGCTTCCACCAGAAGACAACCAGCTATACATTGTTTGTTTGTTTTTTTTTTCCAAGTGAGAGAAAGTGGTTCTGAGCTTTGGTCCAGAAGCTGGGGTCCCTACACACAGACAACAGATAAGAGAGACACTTATACGGGCTCTACAGAACATCATTGGCTCTTAGCAACTTTCCAATTAAGCACCTTCTTTATGTAAAAGAAGTGATGAGGACCTAATGCTTTCCAAAATCCCTAATGTGGTTGGGATTGAGTAGTGGAGGCAGTGGTGGGAATTGATGATTATGCAAAGAGATAATAAGAATCATCAATTGCCAAACCAGCTGCTAAAAACCATGTTTTCTGGAGCCTCTGAAAGTAGCCATGGTTGGAATATTCAGTTGGGGAAAACACTATCACCAAGCCTCTATTTAATTTGGACCATCAAATAATAGTGTTAGACTGTGGTGTCTATAGATCTCTGGCCTTCTCTACCATCCTAATATGAGTCACTGTTAATAACTTTGGGAAGGATAGAGACTATTGATCCTTCAGGACATTTCCAGTTTGAACCTGATTGGTGGGTTGGTATTGAGTGTTCATTTCATATTCAGCTAGCATTTCTGGAGGATATGTGTGACTAAAGAGTCTCCAGAGGAATAACCTATTCACAGGGAAGACAGAGTCAAGACAACCTTGTTTAAGGCTGCCTCAAAGGGGAAGGTTGAGCAGCACCATGTCCTTCATTCAGATATCAACTAACTTGGCCCAGTGGATGCCAATGCTGCAACGAGAGCCTTCTTTACATTTAAAATTTCACTAAAATCTCTGTATGACAATGGAAATTCAAGGCAGCACTGATGTGTAGACTATCTTTCAGAGGTAGCATTAGTGGGAGCAAAGGTAGGAAGAATGTATTCTCACCTGGAGAATGATGGAGCTTGGAAAGGACACTGGCTGAAGCAGTAGCCCTGGGCCACAGAAGGTATATTCTGTGGTCATCAAAGTCAGAGGTTGTCCGAAACGTCAGTAGAGGGGAGAAACAGCTTCACAGAAGCTTTATAGGGTCCTGACTGCTTTGAAATGTCTTCATGTGATAGAACAACAGACAGTGCTTCAGGAAGCAATAGCAGGAGAGAAGGAAACTGTCAGGTGCCATATGACACCTAGAGGACTGTTCATGTGAGCATATGTAAAGTGTCTCCTGGAGATGCCTGGAAATAACTACAGGTTGCCTGTCAAATGAGGACTCAGATCCTTGTAGCTGGCACTGGGACAAATCAGAGACAGGACTTCTAGAGCCTTAGGAAACATAGACTATATACACTTCACAAATGATGAAGGATAAAGAATAACAACTTCACACACACGTGCACACACACACGTGATTTAATTAATTTTCAATTATTTAAAAATCAATTGTTATTGAAAATTCAATTGTTCTCCAGTTCTCAGATTTTCATTAGAGGGTGTGACCCAATGAAGAGGGATATACTGCACTCCTCCTTAAACACAAAGCGAGGTTCAAAAAAAAATTCCTAATTGTTTTTCATGAAATTAATTAACAGTGTCTTTACCTTATCAGGCTTAAAAAAACTTTACATACTAAATATTTCAATTATATATTAAAAAATATTGCAAAACTTATGGGTTGAAGGTAACTGTTGATTATTTTTCATACTTCTACGTGTTTACTGGGCTCCAATGGGTGGTTTTTCTGCTCCTTGTAATGGGTCACTCATGGGACTAAATTCAGCCTTTGGCTCAGCTAGGGCCTCATAGCTTGTGTCAGGTGATGTTGCTTATTGTCTGGGGTGCCTCGTTACTTTTCCTTGTGCCTTGTGGCCGCTCATCCTGTAGGACCTTTTGCTCCATGTTGCTTCCCCAGCAAGATAACTCTGAATTTCTTATATTGCAGCTGGTTTCCCAGGTGTTAGAACCAAAAAAAAAAAAAAAATAACCACCACCAGTAGCACAGCCTCCTAAGGTCTAGTCACACATGTCCCTTCTACAATGTTCTATGACTTAAGGCAAGTCACAGGGTCAGCTTGGAGGCAAAGGGAATCTGGTGAGAAAAGTGAAAAAAGTCACATTGCAAAAGTTGAGAGGGATCACTGTGACTAGCTTTCAAATAATCTCACACCAAACTAAAATACTTGTGTAATAAGTTTGAACTCTAGTTCAATGCTATGTGTGACTTTTTTCTATGGGGACTAGAATGAGGAGTGATTCAGTCAGATGAACATCTGTTTTCCATTGATGTTTTTCAATTTACTGTGTGAATTTCGTGAAAACAAAAGATAAAACTTTGGATGAAAAATGTTTACCCTGAAGAAATCAGATGGATCACTGCATACTTCTCAAGTCATTCATTTCTCATGCTACCCTATCTATCTATCAGGAAACTGAAAGATCACAAATCACAGGCTGCCACAAGGGGAAAATAGAGGACTGACTAAAACTTTTATTACTTTAATATGGTTTAGTGTTAAATTTCCCCAGTCAAAAAGCTAATATACCTATTCTTATCACTGGGAAAATTTAGAAAACAATAGCTAGAGAAAACAAATGAAATACAACAAATGAAAGTAACTTTCTAATTATAATTCTGGGTTAGAATTGGGCATTATTTTGAAGCACTTTTTTCTTTGGCTGCCCAAAGTCTAGATGCACTCCTATGTGGGGAAATCTCTTGTTATATTAATTTTGGTGGGAAGTAGAATCCTGACTACCACTTGGCAGCAGTCAGGGGTTACATATTGTCTCTCCTCGCCCTGGACAGCTGGATGGTTGGCACAGATCTAGGAGGCGTTAACAGGACTCCAGAACTAGGAGTGGTGCTGTAGGACAGGGACAATTAAGAGACTTTTCACAGTGGTGATAGGGTGAGAGCCCCAGGCAATGCTGACAAGTCCTCAGTGGGGTGGATACCAGACTATATGACCTTCTCTGAGTTTTCTGTACCTCAGCCTTCTTTTATTCCTAACTGTTTTCTGAGTCTGCTTCTTTAGTCTTCCAATATCATTTCAATAAATTATTTCTCTGCTTATTTAGAACCAGGTAACATTGTAGTTTTGCAACTACAAGCCCTGACTTAATAGGCAGCTGGGAGAATTGTTCATTTTCTAAAATATTTATTGAATGCCTATTAGGTACCAGGCATTGCAGATACGGCATTAAACACAACAGACAAAAATTCCTACCCTTATAGAGCTTGCATTCTAGTGAGAGGGGTGGGGCGCAGAGAGACAACATAAAAAATAAAGAAACAAACATACAAGTAAAATGTCTGATATATTTGAGTGCTATAGAGAAAAACAAAGCAGGGAAGGGGAATAGATTTGCTGGTGAGGGGCAGCCATCCAGTGGAGTGGAAGTTTTGCAAATTTAAATCGGGCGATTATGGGAGCCTCCCAGAGAAGACAGTATTTTAGCAAAGGGGTTGAGGCTGGAATATTTTATGAGCAGAAGGAAGCCAGCATAGTTGTAGTGGCATGAGAGGCTAATAGATAAAAAGGAATGGAGCACGAGCAAAGTTAAGCTTTGCAACCACTGCCAGAACTTTAGCTTTTATTCTGAGTGAGCAGGAGAGTCATCGGAAGGTTATTTAAGCAGAGGTGCACTTGACGTAACATAGGTTTTAAAGGGATCACTCAGGCTGCTGTTTGGAGAATAGACTAAGGGGGGAAGGGGTGCACTAGTGAGGGTGGAGACCAATTAGCTCCATCAATAATTTCAGTTAACAGACGATGGTAGCTTGAGCTAGAAGCAGTAGAGATTGGATTTATTTGTTTTTTTTACTCTGGTTGCTTTCAGTTTTTATGTAAGTTTAGGAAAACAACAGTGGCTAGCCTAATTTTTTTTTCATTATCATAAATTCTTTCTTAAGCCACTGTTTTCCAAAAGCTACATTTCCTATTAAAGAATACGCTGTAGTAATATATTTTCCTGATAGCTTTCCAGATTTTGTTTATAGGTTCCTAGATCCCACTGCCAACCTCTGTGGCCTGTTGGTACGGAGGCATTATTTTACTTGCCTTGGAAAAATCCTCTAACTCTTGCTAAATTTCCCACAAGGAGGAGGATTACTACTCTGAATTAATGCCATGCAAACATATTCCTTCACACACATATGTGATATAATAATTTAACTTTGAATTTCCATTAACATATTAGCTCAGATTAGTTTATCAAGATAGCATTAGAAGGTTTAGGGGGAAAAGGAGAGAAAAAAATCCGAAAGAGGGAATCCTATCCATAAGGAGAGAGCTAGCGCAGGGGAAAAGACCCAAGATTCAGGCTAAATGAAGTCAGTGGTTATTTCATCTGGGAGAGCAAGAAAAACATTACACCACTAAGTAAATTTTATATCTTTTCTAGAGGAGGGCCCACTAGTAACCACACAAATGAGCAGGTTCTCCCTGCTCAGGCTTCATGGAATCTGTTGAACTAAAACCCCTATAAAAATCAAGCAGTATTTTAGAAGAGAAATATAATATACTTTGCTCATCTTTCTTAATCTCAATCCCATTTTACAAGGATTTTTGTAGGTTTTCAAATCGGAGGACTTAAAAACATTTAGCATTTGCTATAGGCAGATTTCCAAATCCTTTGAGTCAAGCTGCTGGACTTGTGAGTAACTGGAGTATTAAGGACCAGCAAAGAGAGCTTTCATGAAGCTGTAGGGCACAGTGGAAAGCCTTGCAGTCATAAAGCCTACAAAAAATTCTTTGCCAAGCTAAATTTCTAGTTGCGATTCCACATGCAATTATAACTGAGGATATAAGCTCCAGCCTTCTTACTTATCCTAAAAAAGGAACATATCTAAAACTATTCTGATTTTTTTAAAAACCATGTAACAAAATTTTCCTTTTGTAGGGGAAATTTTAGATCATAGATAAGCTACTAGAATAAAAACTAAAAGGAAAAAAAAATGTCTTTTGTACTCAATCTTTATTTCTTATTGTACTTGCCATTGTCTCAGAACAAACACTCAGCTGTCTACATCTTCTTTGCCAGGTTCCAGTATGAACCCAGTGAGTAAATATTTGTTGTAGCGAGACAGCATGATGTAATTGAATGCCAGAAGAGAAAGAGAATTGGAGGTGTTCAGGCCTTGCAGGCATGGGCACAGAGTCAAATCCTAACTTCAGTTCTCAGGAGCTCTGGGACATTGGACTAGTCTCACCATTTTTCTGAGCTTCAGTTTCCTCATCTCTGAAATGGGAAGGATAATGCTTAGCTGGAAGGATAGCGATAAAAATCAAGAGATCCTATTACAAGTGCCTGGGCAGTGTCGTTCATTTAGGATGCTCGAGGCTGCTGGAAACAAAATACACTCAGCAACCACAGAGCTCAGAGTCAACAGCTAAGAAAGGTATAGAAAGAGAGGAAGAGCCTCATTTGTTTACTTTTTTGCTATTTACTTTCAAAATACAATGGTGGGTTTTTTCCAAATTTTCCCATAGATATTCCTTGGGGAGTGCATTTAAACAGAACAAAATGTCCTTTCTAGGACCCAACAGAAATAGAATCTGTGGTATTATTTTAGTCTTCATGTGATTAGGTGGGAACATTCCCTTGCTATTTGTTTCCTGTACTCTAAAGGTAGCATTTAATGTAATCTGGTTTCACTTGGGTTTCTCTCGGACAAAGGGGAATGATTAATTTCTCTTTAGCAAAAATTAAAATATTTACCTACACACTGCCAGGTAGACTGCTGTGTTTTTTTTAAATAGATAAAAAATATTTTGTTTCAAACAATTAAAAGAACTTAAATATGGTCTTTGTCATTGTAGTATTCTTGTCAGGTAGCTGGGCAGGCATCAGGAAGAACCCAGGTGCTTTCTACAGGGAATAAATGTGAACTGTGCAATGAATTGCTGAGTGCTTTATAGGTATTTTTATACACAGGGATAGAGTGATTAATTACAAACTTAGATACTACATATACGATGTTTTAAAAGCTTATAGCATAGATAAGAGAGGGTAAGCAGCAAACCTTTAGCAGAGGAAATGACTGGAAACCCAAATTAGAGCCTGGCTTTTAACCAAAATGAGAACTCATCAGAATTTGTGTTCTCACTAATCTATAGTATTTTCCTCCTCCAGGCAACCCCTTATCCAGGTGCTGAGTTTCTTCCACTCATCAAAATCTCTCTCAGTAGTTCAAATTTAAGTTATTATAATATCTTAGGGACTATTCTAAAATGTGGAGTTTTTCCCATAAGTAAATAAGAAAATTTGTTATATGCTAAATAAATTACCAGCACCAATGATGAGGCAGATGAAGTACAATTTGGGGCCAGAGGCATACTCCTGAAATCACAAAATGATTTCCATGTACACCACCTTGACAGTACAATATCCTTTCCTTCTAAGTTACACTTTAATACTGTAATCCTTTTTTTTTCCTGTTGATTCCCTGATGATTACTATTTGTCTTTCAACAAAATACATGTAAACCTTTACAGTAAACTTAAATGAAAGGCAAGAGTAACCATTATTTTGGGGGAAATGACTTTTATAAAATACCCTAAAGTTAAGATTGTCTCCCTCTGTTGGAGTTGTTAATGTATATGCAGAGATAAGAGACTTTATACTACCAGAGAGTAGTAGTATATGACTATAGAAAATATCCATCATTCTACTGGCCATTTTTATACATTTCAGATTATACACTGCTAAGTCCTGCAGATCTAATATATGTTGGTCTCTTCAGAATGTAGCATTTCTGTTGCTCATTTAAAAAAAAAACCAGAGAAGTAAGGGTATTGCTGATGCCACTAAATTATAACAAGGTACAAAACTTCTCTGAGGTTAAAAAAGAATATTAATGCCTCAGCTGGGGAAAGGAAAAAATTCTGTCAACAATGCTGCTTTCATTTTTCAACCCTGGTTTTTGTTTTGGTTATTCTGTAAAAACCTTAAAATGTACATTTAATATCCTTGAACAAAGAGTGGAAAGATAGTTTTTATACATAAAGGTTGAGATGAGACTGGACCACCATATAAAAAAGATTTTGCACTAGAAAGTGAACTTGTAACCTTATCCAAGTACCATTTTGTTCATAGAACTACTTACAGAGTCTCGAACTGGTAATTTGCAACTATGTGTGTGAATTCAGTGGTCAGAAACTAAACCTGCAATTTGCATTCATTGCCACCAGGTGGTGGCGGTGTCCCAGCTCCAGGCAAACAAGTCACTATTAATACCTAAGCATTAGATATGATTGAAAAATGGTAAGTACACTATTCCTCTTTTCAAAGAAACCGAGGGGAGTAGGTATAGCTCAGTGGTTGAGCACCTGCTTTGCATGTACGAGATCCCAGGTTCAATCCCCAGTACCTCCTTAAAAATAATAATAATAATAAAAGAAACTGAGAGAGAGTTTCTTAGTAGAATGTAATATAGAAATAAAATAATTATATTCATGTTGAGAGTAATACCTACTGAAAGGCATCAACTATGTTTGGTTTTCAGTGATCACATATCTCACCCATAGAGACAAAATTGCATTTGTTGGGCAGAAAGTTTAGAAAGAAGAATGGCTAAAATAAATCAAGACAAAAATAAAAGATCATAATGGTTTAGGCCAGTATTTCTTAAATTGTGGCCCAAAGACCACGTGTACCCTCAGCAAATGCTAAAATGCCAATTCCAGGGCCTCCCTCCAGACCTACTGAGACACATAGGAGCCAAAGAATATATACATAATAACTTGCAAGCTTCTCAAATAATTCTAAAGTTTGCTAACCCCTAACTTAAGGATATCAACAAATTTCACTTGTTATTTTATAATTCTTTCCCTGACATACTCTCTATCCCCTATTCATTTTTCTTGACAACAAAAATAGACCAAAATATAGACAAACATTTATTTTTTACAATAGTAACTTTGTAAGCATATATTCCAAATAAACAATGCTGATTCTTCTGTCCAGGTCCTAAATATGTAAACTTAATTTTTGTATTGTAAGAACTGTAGCTCAGTTTACTTAGTTTATAAGCAAGTTTGCCAGGCTGCTATGAAAAATACCACACAATGGGTTGGCTAAACAATGTGAATTTATTAGCTCATGGTTTGGGGCCCTAGGAGTCTTGCTCTTCTTGGAGTTGGTAGCCTCATGTTGCAGTTGGGCAGTTTGATGTAATTATGAATTCCAAAAATATAATTGGATCATGCTTGTAAACTGATCTGTTAATCTGGGCATGATTAGGTTAGGATTAGGGCGTTGAGCCCCACCCCTTGGTGGGTGGGGAATTGAATATAAAAGGCAAGGCAAAGGAAGGTTGAGGCAGTCTTTTGAGAAGCAGTTTTGATATTGGAAAGAAGGCCCCAGGAGAAGAGAAGCAAGCCGTTTACAGCTGACCTTGTGAAGGAAACAGGAGCTAAGCCCGGAGAGAAACGCAGCCCCGGGAAGAGAGGAACCATAGAAGCCTGAACCCTGGCAAACGCCGGCAACTGTCTTGCTCTAACATGTGGCAATGGACTGTGGTGAGAGAAGAGACTTGGCACTTTGTGGCCTGGTATCAGTGGACTTCTATCCCAAATAAATACCCTTTATAAAGACCAACCCATTTTTGGTATTTTACATTAGCACCCCTTTGGCTGACTAATACACCTTATGACGCTGGCTCACCACAATCCTTGAGGTTCTTTTTTTTTTTTTTTTTTTTTTTTTTTAATTCATCTCTGCCTCTCATCACTCTCTCTCTCTCTCCTTATGTCTGCTCTTCAATTTTCTTCTGACTTCTGGCTTCTCCTTATGGCCTTCTCCAACTTCTGCCTTCCTGTTTATTCACTAAAAATAACAACATTAAGAGGTTCTATTTACAATGGGTTCATACAGATATGGTTAAAAATTGAGAACATGTTTATGTTAGGGTACGTAATTCAATCTATCACACTTGGGTAAAGTAATAGTAACAGGTAATAATTTGTGGACATTTAAAAAATGTAGAAGCTCATCTGCAGCCCTGACTTTCTAAAGAAGAATCAGACTGAAGTATGATTTAGGAATTTCTGTTTTAGAAAACCTTCACAGTTCATTCTGGTGTACTTCCCTAATTAAAAACACTATTATTTAGGACAATATTGGGAACAGAATATCATGAAATACCATTGGGCAAAAGACAGGGAATCAAGTTTTAGACAGGTACTCAATTATTAAAATTGGGGTACAAAAAAGTGTTTTGGTCAAAAGGAAAGAGCTAATGAGTCTGGAAGGTAAGATCAAAAAAGCAAAAGCAAGATTATTTTGTTTTTGAGAAATAAAGAAGTTCCCCCTTCTAGGAGTAAGATTAGGTTTAGATTTTAGGGTAGGAATGAGCTTCCAGATATGGGAAAAATGGTCCTTGATATAGAATTTAGATAGAATTCAAGTATTAATCAAGAAGTTGAGAAGATGGTTTCAATAGTCCCTTCTGGAATTCTCATTTCAGTATAGAAAACTCACTTTTCATGAGTCTGGAAAATCAGTAATGATGCGCTGTTAGCAGAAAACTAGAAAAGGATAAGTATGTTTTAATTATAGCCCTTTATTTGGAAAATGCCTTCATTTTAATATGCTCTAAATCAGCATATAGGAATTCATAATAAACAAAACTACTAACAGTTCTTCCTGACACACATTACAGGTAATTCACAGATGCTCGTCTACATCAATCTTCATGCCTCATATTTCACTCTGCACAGTTGACTTTTAGTGGACAAATGATCAACAAATGCCTGCTAGCTCAATATCTAGACAAGCAAACCCCAAATAATTACCTCCAAGTTTGCCAGTGTTTGTAATTACTAAAGCTGGCAAGCATATAAAATAGAGCACCATGAGTTTTGCTAGCTTTGCCGTTAAAAAACACTATACCTATTGCAAAAGGAAATGAACTTTGTTTTCCTCTTGTATCTAGCTTGGATACCAGTTGGCAGTTTGTTGGTTGTTTCATGGCCAAATCCAATAGAACCATTGTCCTTTGGCTTTTATCTGCTCCTCAAAAGACCAACCCTGCCCAAGGGTTGTACGTTAGTGTAACATGTGTCCATACCTCAATGGTTCTTGTCCTTTCCTTTGTGGTAAAAACACATTTTCCATTTTTCCTTGACAAAACTTAATAAGGAGGAGATTAAAATTCATCACCACAACTAACATTCCATTCCTGTATTTACTGCATAGTGCTTTGGGGCTGTAAAAGCTTTACAAACAAAAACACACTAATCCAGGTCAAGAAAAGGCGAAGGCAGTGGATGAGAGACCCTTATTGGGAGTCTTTTAGTCATGAGGTAATAGCAGAGTAGTGGAGGCAGGGCCATTTTTTGCATGCATCATCTAATCTAGTTTATTCAGCCATGTACCCTCACACGGAGCACCTGTTTATAAATATTACTTAACTGGGTAGACAGGGGAAAGATGAAGAGTAAAGAGGAAGAGCAGAATGGGGAAGGTGAATGTCCTCAAGTTAGGCTTTCAGTTAGTAGTTTTTGAAAGGGAAAAAAAAAAAGTAATTTGAGTCTGGTTATCCTTTATATTGTCAATTGAATGTTGGCATTAAAACCCAGGGGGAAAAAATAATTGAGTGCTTATAAATCGCAAAGCTCTGTTCTTAGGTCTACGAGAAACAGTGAAACAAGAAAGTCAGTAGTGAAAGGGAAGGTTCACATTTAAATACATTTTCTTGTCCTCCAAGGTTTTCACATGTTCTGTCGTATGTTTGTCCTGTCACCTCAAAAAGACTGAAAATTCAAGTGTAGAGAAGACTTGAATGAATTGTCAAAGGTTTGATTACAAACGAGAGAAATTATTTTAATGAGAACTGCAGAGGCTTTTTTTTTTTTTTTTTAAGATTTTATTTATTTATTTATTTATCCCCCCTTGCTGCTTGTGCTCGCTGTGTCCATTTGCTGTACTTCTTCTGTGTCTACTTGTCTCCCTTTGTTGTGTCATCTTGCCTCACGGGCCAGCTTGCCTTCACCAGGAGGCCCTGGGAATTGAACCCGGGGCCTCCCATATGGTAAACGGGAGCCCTATCAATTGAGCCACATCCGCTTCCCTGCAGAAGCTTTTAAAAACATACCTCAAATGAAGGCTGTAACTAATTCTTATTGAAAATTATGTAATAATATATTATAATTAATATAATTAATTAAAATAAATCAAGCATATGAAATGTTCAATGAAGCACTAATAATCTTCTCCCTGTCCTCATCTCCAGTCCTAGCTTCTTGAATTCAGAATTTTCTAGAGCAGGGCTGTCCAATAGACATTTCTGTGTTCATGGAGGAGCTCTTTATTTGTGCTGTCTTATAAGACAAAATTATGTCTTATAATTTTGAGAGAACAAGTAACCACTAGCCACATATGGCTATTGAGCGTTGGAAATGTGGTTAGTGGGACTGAGGACCTAAAATTTTAATTTTATTTAGTTTTAACTAATTTAAATTTAAATAGCCACATGTGCTTTGTAGCTACCATACTGGGCATCACAAGTATCTAGAGTCTCATATAAATGCATGGCTAGAGGTTTTTTTCTATTTTATCAAAAATTAAGGCCCACCCTCAGCTGGCCACACTTTAACTAAAATAACATCTTCAACAGACTCTATTCACAACGGGTTCACATCCACAGGAATGTGTATTGAAGATTAAGAAAATGTCTAAATTGTGTATATAATTCAATCTACCAAAATGCCTTATTGCACTAGCTAAATCTTCTAATACAATCATATGAAAGTGATGATGGTAGATAGCCTTATCTAATTTCTAATCTCAGGTTTCAATATGCTACCGTTAAGTGTGATTTTTTCCTAGAATTTTTTTGTAGATCTTCTATACTAGATTTAAGTAGTTCTATTCTATTCCTAGCTTTTTTTGAGTGAATTTTTTTTTATCACATGCATGTTCGCCACAAATTACTTCTACCATTTTTCAAAAAATGCAAGAAGTTTAGGACACTTTACCTTTCCTCCTCTTCCTGACTTTGCTCCTATTGTTGCTATACATTTTAACTCTACATATATATTAGACCCCACAAAATAGTATCAGTACTATTATTTTAATATTATTTACTTGTACCCACTTATTTACCCTCTGATGTACTTGATTCCTTCCAGTGTGTAATACTTCTGTCTGGGATAAATTTTTCCTTCTGCCTGGAGAACTCCCTTTAATATTTCTCTATATTTGTGTTCTATTGAGGACAGATTCTGTCCATTTTTGCTTGTCTGATATATCATTATCTTGTCTTCATTTCTGAAAGACTTTTTCATGTGTGTGTATAAAATCTTATTTTGTCAGTTATTTTCTTTCAGCACTTTAAAGATGTCATTATATTGTCTTCTTATAAAATGTCTCTCCTCTTACCTTTTGAAGAGACAGCTATGAGACTTAAGTTGCTTTTTAAAATGTAATGTGGGAATGGATGTGGCTCAAGCGGTTCAGCACCTGCTTCTCACATAGGAGGTCCCAGTGCCACCTAAAAACAAAGAAAAACAAACAACAAGTAAATAAATGAAAAAACCAACTCAGCGGAGCCGATGTGGCTCAGTGGTTGAGAGCTGGCTTCCCACATACAAGGTCCTGGGTGCAATCCGTAGCCCTAGTATCTCAAAAAAAAAAAAAAAAAAGGAATATGTAATTTTTCTTTGCCTTTAAGATTTTCTTTTTAAATTTTTATATTATTTTTAACTTTCATTTACTGATTTATTTTTATTATTATTATTATTAGGCTCTAGTAGTTTCAAAAATGATTTTCTTACTATTCATCCTGCTTGGAAATTACTGTATTTCTTAAATATTTTCATAACTTTTAGAAAATTCTCAGTCAGTATTTCCCATATGGATCTAAAATGTTTTACTGCTTTTTCAATACTTGTTTCTTTCCGTGATTCTATGTGGATGTTTTCTGCTGACCTATCTTCTAGCGTATTAGTTCTTATATTTGTCAGCTAAAGGGTTGCTGAAGCAAAATACCAGAAATCGGTTGGCTTTTAAAAGGATGTTCATATGGAGCAGAAGCTTACAGTTACCAGACCATAAAGCATAAGTTACTTCCCTCACCAAAGTCTGTTTCCACGTGTTAGAGCAAGATGGTTGCTGATGTCTGCCATGAGTTCAGGCTTCCTGGGTTCCTTTCTTCCTGGGCCTCCATTCTCTCTGGGACCAACTGCTCTACTCCTCTGTGTGCTTACTACCTGGGCTCCAGCTAAAAACTCCAACCTCCCTTTTCTGTGGTGTAGTTTCTCTGTAAGTCCTTGCCCACCAAGGGAGTGGGGATAAAATGTCATACTGACGTGGCCCAATCAAAGCCTTAATCATTATTTAATCAAGTAAAAGTGAAACCTCTGAATCCAATATAATTTAATATGCCCAGAGGGACAGACCAGTTTGCAAACATAATCCAACATTTATTTTTGGAATTCATAAACAATATTAAACTGCCACAGTTCTTTATTCAATTTTGTCTACTCTTGTTATACTCATCTATTCAGTTCTTAATTTCAATTATTGTATTTCTCAGGTCAGTCATTTCCATTTGATTCCAGTTCTATAGTTAGAGCTCCACCTCTTATATATTTTCCTGAACATAAAAAATCAGTTATTTTAAAACCTAAGCCTGATACATCTAATATTTGGGTTACATATAGTTCTGCTTCTATTGTTTGTTTTTCCTTCTTATTCTATTTTGTTTATTTTAATTATTTGTATCTGCTAACTGGTATGTCTGATAATTTTGAGAGAACAAGTAACCAATATCAGGGATGAAAAAAAGATCACTACAGATACTACAGGCTTTATTTTTTATCTTTTAGGAGGTACCAGGGATTGAACCCTCCTAGACCTCATACGTAGGCAGCAGGTACACAACCACTGGAGCTACATCCACTCCCCACTACAGGCTTTAAATTTGGATGTGAGGGTGCTCCAGAAAGGCAAATAATTTGGCACCCTCTCTAATTAATGCTCTTTAAATATTTGTTAATTAGTTTTTCATGGAAGGAAGTATAAATTGATTTGTTATCAAGAAAATTATTAGGCAGAAACATTTATTTACTAAATAATTATCTCTGGATAAAGTAGAGTAGAAGTTTTGAGAAATAGTGACAAAAACTCTCCCACATTTGGTCTTTTTTAGGTTTTCTCTTGCAGCTTTTCAACCACATTTGTTACAAATAATTTTAAAATTTAAAGAGATTCAAATACAAGCACTGTAAATAATAACTATTAAATATGATAATGGTTGAATATGTTAATACTAATACTTAAATATAATTTAACTGTAGTTAAATACAAGTTATTATTTATACTTAAATATAAATAATTCTCACTGGCACGCAGCATGACTCTATGTATTACTGTTTCAGAATTTCAGCTGACACTGATTTCTCTGACACGTAATAAGGAGTGCATTGAGTCTTAATTCTTGGCATTTAATGGTGGGTATGTGGATGTTCAACTTATTACTGTTTCTTTATATATACATAATGGCTACATACATAATGTTTTTGTACATTATATTTTACAATAAATATATATTTGGTAAAAAAAATTAAAAGTATATACTTTTTAATAGACTTACTTTCCTTCACTTCCAGCAAGTATGCTTCTCTTATATGTGGGTGAGGCGGGATAGAATGAAAAATTGGGCTCTATTTCCCCATTTGGCTATCTGAGGGAGGGGGAACCTGTGAACACTTACACATAGAATATCTTGTCTTGTTAAGTACAGTTTTTAAATGTCTTGTCTCTGGTTGAGTAGAAGTTCTGAGAGTACAGGGATTGAGTTGGGCCTGTTGTCTGGTGTATTCCCAGCGCCAGGAAAGTGCTTTGCTCAGCATAGGTGCTCAAAATCTCTGATGAAGTAGGATATGGGATTTGCTAACGAAAATATTATGGAATAAATGTGTCCTTGAAGCTTTTTTTTTTTTCTTATTTTTTTAAAAAATTTTTCCTTAGGATTCAAAACCAAGAATTGTTTCTTGCTTTCTCTATGATTTGTGGCAAGTTGTATCTCTGACTCATTTCCCCTTTAGTAATGTCTTCCTCATAAGATTGTCCTCAGACACAATTAGGTGAAATACCAAGGATGGAACTTGCCATTTTGTAAGTTCTCAATGAATGTCACAGAGCTTTTCCTTCCTTCCTTCCTTCCTTCCTCCCTTCCTTCCTTCCTTCCTTCCTTCCTTCCCTACCTCCCTCCCTCCCTCCCTCCCTCCCTCCCTCCCTCCCTCCTTCCTTCCTTCCTTCCTTCCTTCCTTCCTTCCTTCCTTCCTTCCTTCCTTCCTTCCTTCCTCCCTCTCTCTTTCTTTCTTTCTTTTTCTTTTTTTTCGTAGTACTGAAGAAATATCCCAAGAGCTGAAAATATTACTGTTGATTTTTTCTATAAATGAGATCTTTAGGCACTTTTCCTTGTTTGTAATTCCACTACAGAATTCAGTTGTATGGGACAAACTGAAGACAAAATAGCTTCTAAGATTGATTATTTCTAAGCAAAAGTGGTAATATAGTTTAGGGGTATAACAGTTTACCAAAGGGGTGCTGATGCAAAGTATCAGAAATCTGTTGGCTTTTATAAGGTGTATTTATTTGGGGATAAAACCTTACAGTCCCAAGGCCATGGAAACTCCAACTCAAGGTACCATAAGAGGCACTTTCTCACTTAAGTCAGTTGCCACGTGTTAAAGCAAGATGGTGGGCAATCTCTGCCAGGTTTCAGCTTTCCCCTCTGGGTTTCCTCTTCCTCTGAGGCTTCATGGGCCCAGCTTCTTCCCAATCTCAGCTGTAGGCTGGCATAGGGCTTGTCTTTCAGGGCTTCCTTTCTTTCCTGGCATAAGGCTCATTTTGCCGGGGCTTCTATATCAGTCTCAGCTATTCTGGTCTCTTCCCAAGGTCAGCTGCAAACTATCAGGAAACTGGCTCATCTCTCCATGGGCCTCAGGATCAAAAATGACAGTTTCTCTTCCTTGTGTCTTCTTGAGTGAGACTCTGTTTTATATGAAACCCAGCAAGGGGGTGGGGACTGGACCTGAGTCACAACCACTGATGCAGTCAAATCTAAAAGCCTAATCTTAACAGATAATCTAATCTAAGACATCTCAGCTGACTCTAATGCAATCAAAGGGTCTCACACTAGAGGAATAGATTAGTTTACAAACATAATCTTTCTCTTTTTGGGATTCATAAAATAATCTCAAACTGTCACAAGGGATATAATAAAGGATACTAAAAGTTGGGGTGGTGGGAGACACAAAGGAAGGGCAGTTAATAAATGCACTGGCATGGTATCTAGAGCGTCAGAAACATAATGTTTCGTGCCAGTGTAAAAATATCAAGAAGCTGCCACATCACACCTTTTCCCATGTTTTACATTAGGTTGCAATAATTTTTCGTATCTTTGAGGTATTATAACATGTCAAGGCAGTTTTAGATTTAATGGTAGAATTCAGATTCCAGTACAAGGAAGATAAACTTAGAACTGGGCAGAAATGAATGTCCTTTCCAGTTGAGAAGAAACAGAAGGCACCAAAACTTAAACTACTGTAAGAGCAGAATAAAACAGTACTTTCATGTTTGGGGATTCCTTTGGCACTGGTCTGTAACTAGGAGGTGTAGGAGGTGTAGGAAACTAATGCCAGATGCATGCTGTTGCTATAATTTTGCTAGACAAAGGAAAAACTGAGCATAATTTCAGGTGTGTTCTTTTTTAAAGACAGCCCTCCCCTCTCCTGCTTACTTTCTATAATCTCAAATTTAAAGGGCCTCTCTTAGATTTGCTTAACAGGAAAAAAAAAAAAAAAAGCTATTTAAAAGTCATCCAGCAAGTATAACTTCATGGTTCAACTTCGTAAATTTTATAATGATAGGAAATAATTTAGATAGTCTGCTTTAGGCAAAAGCCACTTTGTGTTTGCCTACAACTTCTTAATGTTAAAATCTTTATATTCCCTTCTCTTTCTTCTCCCTCTGTTTATGAGTAAAGTTACTCTAAAAAAGCTAAAGCCCGGGAAGCGGCTGTGGCTCAATCAGTAGGGCTCCCGTTTGCCATGTGGGAGGCCCCGGGTTCGGTTCCCGGGCCTCCTGGTGGGGGCAGGCCCCGCCCGCACGGCGTGGTTAGCTGACCCAGCGAGCACAAGCAGCAAGGGGGGGATAAATGAATAAATAAATAAAATCTTAAAAAAAAAAAAAAAAAAAAAAGCTAAAGCCCAAATTCCCTTTCCTTCTTTCCTTTCAAAAAAACATTTGCAGTCAGATATTTTGCTAAAAGCTTTTCATAAATAACCTCAACTTTACGACCATCTTACTAAGTCGGTCATATTATTATTTTCTGCCATTATACATAAAAATATCTAAGACTGAGAGAAGGTAAGTAGTTTGTTCAAGGTTGCAGAAGTAGGAAACAGTGGGGCTGAGCTTCATCCTTGTGTTTACTACAGATTCTGTGTTCTTAAATGCTGAACAATACTATTTCTCTGTGGTGTATAAAGAGCATCAAAATAGTAAGATGAAATGTTCTATACAGAGGTAAAAGGTTTGAGTGGTCTTATAAATCTCAGAAGGCACATTTTGCCAAAGTGCCTGTTCATAGCAAGTCAAGCCTTTTAAAATGAAATGTAAGAAACTTACCTTTCCAAAACAGCCCCCTGCAAGACAGTTTGATTTGATGTAACATGCCTTTGTTTTCTACATTCTGTTTGCAAACTGTTACTCTCTGATGGTTTTATAGGTCTGTAGGCAAGTAATGAAGTGATGAAGTATGGAGAGAGCTTTAACATGTAATTAAGAATACCTTCAGGAGAACTGGAAGAAAGTACTCTTTGCTGCTTTATGTCTACCCATTTTAATGCAAGAGTAAATTTGGTATTGCTTAATAAAATAATCTTTTTGTTTTGTCTACTTATGCCTGAGTGCCGACTATTGTTTGAAAGAGTTTGCCTTAGCACAGAAAAAAATAATGTAGTGAAATTTTAATTAAATCCATGTACCTGTGGAACTCAGATGCTTAAACAGACTTTCTAGACATGAAATATACATAAGGACTCTTTCATTTTTAAAGTAGTCACTAATATTCCAGGTTATCCAGGATGAATATGTTGAAAACATATACATCACCTTGGAAAAGTTTGAGTTCTTTTGGACTGGTGACAATAAAATTATGCATGCAGTAACTTGTGATTATAATTGTAAAGTGGCATTAAAAACTGCCTTGTCGATCTTTATCTTACCTCTTAGGAGAAGTCTAATCATACTGACTCTTCCCTGGCAGGAAGGTATTGTAGGCATAGTTTTATTTCTTTATTGATAATACTATCTGCTGCACATTTCAAAAGAATTTCTTGAGGCTTTGCCATATGTTATAAGCAAGCTCCAGCAACTCGACTTATGTAAATGATGCCACAATTATATAATATTCTTTTATATTTCAACAAAGCAGAACATCCTCATACTACAGACGAATTCTCTTGGGAAATTTAAGATTGCACAGAAGATTGAAAACTGTTAAAAAACTAGAACTTCAAAAAGGATTATAGGAAAGTAAAGAATTCAGAGTAATAAAAGAAGCTTCTACTTTTGTAATTTTACATCATAATTGCTGCTTGAAATTGGATATTATCAAAGCTATAGAACAAACTGGCTGAAAGTGAAAGGTTGGAAAAAGCTACTCCATGTAAATAGTAACCAAAAAGAGCAGGGGTAGTTATACTAATATCAGATAAAATAGACTTTAAATGCAAAAAAGTTATAAGAGATACAGAAGGCCATTACATATTAATAAAAGGGACAATAGACCAAGAAGGAAGATATAACAGTCATGAATATCTATGCAGCTAACTAGGGTGTCCCAAAATACATTGAGACAAACTGGGGCAAAACTGGAAGGAGAAATAGACATCTTTACAATAATTCCTGGAGACTTCAACACCCCACTCACATCATTAGCTAGAACTGGACAGAAGATCAACAAGGAAACAGAACTTGAACAATATGATAAATGAGTTAGACCTAGCAGACATATACAGAACACTACATCTAAACTCAGCGGGTTATACATTCTTCTCAAGTACCCATGGATCTTTCTCCGGGATGGACCACATGTTAGGGCACAATGCAGCTCTCAATAAATATAAAAAGACTGAAATTATACAAAGCACCTTCTTGGATCATAATGGAATGAAACTGGAAATAAATAATAGAGAGAAAAAAAGTAAGTTCACAAATGTGTAGAGGCTAAACAATATATTCGTAGATAATCAATGGGTCAAAGAAGAAAGTGCAAGTGAAATAAGTAAATATATTGAGACAAACGAAAATGAGAACACAACTCATCAAAACTGATGGGATACAGCAACGTCAGTCTTGAAAGGGAAATTTATAGCAGTAAATGCCTATACTAAAAGAGAAGAAAGAGCTAAACACAAAGATTTAACTAAATAACTAAAGAAAGTAGAAGAAGAACAGCAAACTAATCCCAAAGCAAGCAGAAGGAAAGAAATAATAGAGATCAGAGCAGAAATAAATGAAATTGAGAACAACAACAACAACAACAAAAAGAAAATTAGCAGAACCAAACGCTGGTTCTTTGAGAAGATCAATAAAATTGACAACCCCCTAGCTAGACTAATAAAGAAAAAAGGAGTGAGGGTACAAATAAATACAATCAGAAATGAAAGGGGAGAAGTTATGACTGACTTCACAGAAATAAAAAGGATCATAAGAGGAAATTATGAGAAACTGTATGCCAACAAACTAGACAACCTAGATGAAATGGACAAATTACTAGAAATGCACAAACAACCTACACTGACACTACAAGAAGTACAAGAACTTAACAAACCAATCACATTTAAAGAGATTGGCTCCATTATTAAAAATATCCCAACAAAGAAAAGTCCAGGGAGATGGCTTCACAGGTGAATTCTACCAAGCATTTTGAAAAAAATTAACACCAATCCTGTTTAAACTCATCCAAAAAATTGAATAGGGGGAGAAATTACCTAACACATTTTATGAAGCCAATATCACCCTAATACCAAGCCAGATAAAGACACTATAATAAAAGAAAATTACAGACCAATCTCTCTAATGAACAAAGATGCAAAAAATTCTCAACAAATACAAATCGAATCCAATAGCATATCAAAAGAGTTATATATCACGACCAAGTGGGATTTATTTCTGGTATGCAAGGCTGGTTCAACATAAGAAAATCAATCAACATAAAACACCACATTAAAAAATTGAAGGGAAAAAAAAACACATGATCATCTCAATTGATGTAGAAAAGGTTTTCAACAAAATTCAGCAATCTTTCTTGATAAAAACACTTCAAAAGATAGGAATAGAAGGAAAAGTTCTCAATATGATAAAAGACATATATTAAAAACACACATCCAACATTGTACTCAATGAAGAAAGGTTAAAGCTTTACCTCTAAGATGCGGAACAAGACAAGAATGCTCATTGTCACCATTGTTACTTAATACTGTGCTAGAAATTCTAGCTAGAGTAGTTAGACAAGAAAAAAGCATTAAACACATCCAAATAAGAAAAAAGGAAGTAAAACTCTCAGTATTTACGGATGACATGATCCTATATTTAGAAAATTCTGAAATGTCTATGTCAAAGTTACTTGAGCTAATAAATAAGTTCAGCAAAGTGGCAGGACACAAGATCAACACACAAAATTAGTAATTTTAAAAAAATTTATTTAAGCATATCACTCATGCATAAACATATATAAACAATAAGTGTATAGTTAGTTGTGAACTTACAAAACAAACATACATCATACCGGTCTCTCATACCTCACCCTACCACCAATACTTTGTGTTGTCGTGAAACATTTTTAACTAATGATTAAAGAGCATCCATAAAATATTATTACTAACCAAAGTATTTTCCCCCCAACCCACCCTATTATTATATCATTTATGCATGAACATACATAAACAATATGTGTATAGTAAAAGTTGTGAACTTACAAAGCAAACATGCATATCATCATACAGTGGTCCCGTACATCAACCCTCCACCAACACCTTGCATTGTTGGGAGATATTTGTTACAAATTATGAAAGAATATTGTCAAAATCTTACTACTAATTATAGTCCTTAACTTACATTTGGTATATTTGTCCCCCAACCCACCTATTATTATTTTTTAAATATATTTTTATGACAGAAGTTGTAAACTTACAAAACAATCTTGCACATGTGCAGAATTCCCAAGCAACACCCCTCTGTCAACACACCACACCATGGTGGAACATTTGTTACAGATTATGAGACAATATCATCCAATTATTACCAGGCCCACAGTGTATATTTGGCACACATTTTCCATACTCCCTCATTATCAACACAGTACATCTTTTGCATAAATGCAAGAATATTACTTTATACAAGTAACCACAAACCATAGGTCACTCCGGTTGTATTTTTCCCATGCTTCTCCACATTCCCACCACCCTGCAATAGTAATGTACATCTGCTCTAGCTCACAGAGAACACTCTTGCATCTGTACCATCAACCACAATTCTCATCCACCTCTGGGTTTACTGTGCTATTCAGTCCCTAGATTATTCTCTAGCTTTCTGTCAATTGGCATTTACATCCCTAGACTACCATCTTCAGCTCCATCCCCATTTATAAACCAGCTGTTACTCACTATAATGTGTTACCATCAACTCTGTACATTTCCACACTTTTACAGTAAAGCTAATTAAAACTTATACATACAATAAACATCAGCAGTCCATCGCAGTCCTCCTCTTATCTTCTTTAAGAATCCACCACCTACCACCAGGTCTTGAAAATATTTTCCTACATTTTCTTCTAGAAGCTTTATGGTTCTTGCTTTTATATTTAGGTATTTGATTCATTTTGAGTTAATTTTTGTATAAGGTCTGAGATAGAGGTCCTCTTTCTTTCTTTTGCTATGGATATCCAATTTCTCAGCACCATTTGTTGAATGGACTGTTCTGCCCAAGCTGGGTAGGTTTGAGAGGCTAGTCAAAAACCACTTGACCACAGATGTGAGGGTCTGTTTCTGAACCATCAGTTCGGTTCCATTGGACCATGTGTCTGTCTTTATGCCAGTACCATGCTGTTTTTACCACTGTAGCTAGGTAATATGATTTAAAGTCCAGAAGTGAGAGTTCCCCAACTTCACTTTCCTTTTTAAGATGTATCTGACTATTCAGGACCCCTTACCCTTGTAAATAAATTCGATAATTGTGTTTTCCATTTATTTAAAAAATGCTGGTGGAATTTTTATTGGGATTGCATTGAATCTGTATATCAATTTGAGTTGAATTGACATATTAATAATATTTAGTTTTCCAATCTGTGAGCATGGAATGTTCTTCCAATTATTTAGGTCTTTCTTTGTTTCTTTTAACAACGAGTTATAGTTTTGTAAATACAAGTGCTTTACATCATTGGTTAAGTTTACTCTTGAATATTTGGGTTTTATTTGTCATATATTATTTTCACCACTCTTTTGACACTTTTAGTTACTTTTATTGATATAATCTTCATTTCTAGACTCTCTTACAGGCCTCTTTCTACTGTCTTTTCTTTTCAGTCTGTGGCATACTCTTTAGTATTTCCTGTAAAACTGGCCTCTTGGTTACAAACTCTCTCAGTTTCTGTTTATCTGTGAATATTTTAAACTTGCCTTCATTTTCAAAAGCCAGTCTTGCCAGATATAAGATTCTTGGCTGGAAGTTTTTCTCTTGCAGCATCTTAAATATATCATACAAGTGTCTTCTTGCCTCCATGGTTTCCAATGAGAAATCAGCACTTAATCTTATTGGGTATGCTTTATATGCTATGCATTGTTTTTCTCTTGCTACTTTCAGAATTCTTTCCCTGTTTGGCATTTTGATTAGTGTCTTGGTATTAGTCTACTCGGATTTTTTGGATTGGAGTACCTTGTGCTTCTTGGACATGGATATCTATGCCCTTCAATAGGGTTAGGAAATTTTCTACCACTATTTCTTCAAATATTCTTTCTGCCCCTTTTCCCTTCTCTTCTCCTTCTGGGACATGCACAAAATGTATGTTTGCATGTCTCGTGCTGTCATTTAGTTCCCTGAGACCTTGTTTAATTTTTTTCCATTCTTTTCTTTATCTGTTCATTTGTATGTTTGCTTTCAGAGGCCATTTCTTCAAGTTCACCAATCCTTTCTTCTGCCTCCACTAATCTATTATATGATTCCAGTGTATTTTTAATTTCATTTATTGTAACTTTCATTCCCATAAGATCTGCTATTTTTCTATGTATGCTTTCAAATTTTTCTTTGTGCTCATCCAGTGTCTTCTTAATATCCTTAATCTCTTTAGCCATCTCATTGAATTTATTAAAGAGATTTGTTTGAACATCTATGATTAGTTGTCTCAACTCCTTTATATCATCTGGAGGCTTACCTTGTTCCTTTAACTGGGCCATATCTTCCTATTTCTTGGGGTGGATTATAATTTTTTGTGGGTGTCTTGGCATCTGGCTTACTAGAGTATTTATTCTGGGTGCAGTTTTCTCTCTTTAGGACTTCTTGTCCTTCTCCCCTGCTGGTTGTGTAGTAGGAGCCAAAGATGTAGTTGGTGTTGTAAGCTTGAAGGCTCAAGCTGCCGTCCTTGCCCCAGGGACCGATGAAGTTTCTCCCAGCTTTCTCCTTTGCCAAGGGTAGAGACAGAGCCACAGCTGTGTGTAATAATCCATGTCATGCAGGCCTAGACTGTAGCTGCCCAGAGAGACTGATGAAGCTTCATGTCCCTTTCTCCCCTGCCTGGGGTGGAGATGGAGCTGCAGGTGTGTGCAGCAATCTATGCTGTGTGGCTCCAAAATGACTGCAGTTGCCCTGGTAGACTTCTAATTATTCAGTCTGTGCCAGCCGAATGTACCTGCAGTTACCTGGAGAGGTTAGTGCAGGGCCCGCCAGCTTCCTTCCTGCTAGAACTGGGGCTGAAGCCTAGGCTAGGGCTGCAGGCTGATCTGGATGAAAGAAACCAGTCTCTACCTTCACTGTGCTTTTCAGTCAGCCCGGCTTCCCATCATGCTGCGGGTGGAGTTAAATGGCATCCACGGGCCTCTTTCCTACTTGGACAGATTTAAACTTTAGCTGTTTTTAGGGCTATAGTTTAGCCAGCCAAATTTCCTAATCAGTAGCTGAAGTCGGTGGCCAACCATCTCTTCCTCCCCTGTGTTTGGGAAATGGAACTTCCAATTCTAGCCACAGACTAGATCCTGGGGCGGCTTGCACTGCCGAAGTAGAATGATCACTGGCCTCCGTGGTGTGGCCTGTAGTTTCCTGGAGAGGCTGGCGCAGGTCCCCCAGTTTTCTCCGTGCTGGAGGTGGGGCTGGAGCTTATGCTAGAGCTGCAATCTGATCTAGATGGAAAGAAGCCGGTCCCTAACAGCACTATGATTTTCAGTCCACCCCGCTTCCCCTTGTGCCCTGGGCAGAGTTAAGATGGCGGCTACAGGATTCTTTCTGACTTGGACAGTTTCAAACTTTAGCTGTTTTTAGTATTATATTTTAGCCTGCTGAATTTACTAATTAGTAGCTGAAGTTGATTCCTAACCGTCTCTTCCTCCCTTGTTTTGGGGATGTGAAGCTTCCAATTCCAGCCAAAGAATAGCTCCTGAGGTGGCTTATGCTGCTAGTGGAAGATGGGCACTGGCCTCCGGGGTGTGAAGTGCTCTACTTAATGAATCTTCTCTGCAGATAGGCAGTCTCCTCCTTCCATTCTTTCAAGGATGTTGCAGGATGCTCTTCTGGCCACCTGGAGCCCCCAAACAGGTGCTTTAGATAGCTCTGGGTGATTACTAACTGCCTTGTAGCATGAGCTGACTCTAGGATCTCCTTACTCTGCCGCCATCTTGCTGGTTGTTCTGCATCAATAATGTTTTTCACACTAGTTCTGAACAATCTGAGGAGGAAGCCAGGGGGAGCGGAATCCATTTACAATAGCAACAGAAAGACTCAAATACCTAGATAACAAGTTAACCAAAAGAGTACAGGACGTATATGCAGTAAACTGCAAAACAATGCTAAAAGAAATCAATGAAGACCTAAACAAATGGAAAGACATTCCACATTTAGGGATTGGAAGACTAAATATTGTGAAGATGTCAGTCCTTCCCAAACTGATTTATATATTCATGCAATATCAATCATAATTTCAACAGCCTACTTTAGAGAAGTAGAAAAGGCAATTACCAAATTTATTTGGAAGGGAAAGTGCATCTGAATAGCCAAAAGCATTCTAAAAAATAAAGAGTGACACTGCAGGAATTTCACTGTCTGACCTTAAAACATATTTCAAAGCTACAGTGGTCAAAACAACATGGTAGTGGCATAAAAATAGACATGTCTATCAGTGGACTAGAACTGAGAATCCAGAAATAAATCCTCACCTCTAGAGTCAACTGGTTTTTGACAGACCTACCAAGCCCACGCTAATGGGAATAAACAAACTGTGGTGTATTCACACAACGAAATAATATGCTCAAGAATAGCCAGAAAGAGCAGCTATGTACAGCAGGGAAAACCAGAAAGACAGAGATGAAGAATTTTCTTGTTTGTTTGTATGTTTTTTATTTATTATTATTGAAACAATGAACATGCTCTAATACTGATTGAAGTGATGAATGCACAACTATGTGATTATACCAAATACCATTGAGTGCACATTTTGGATGAATTGTATGCTTTATTAATAAGTATCAATAAATTGATTTAAAAAATAAATCTATAAAAATAATTGGACTTAAGATGTACTTAAGGCAACAGATATGTGTAATTGTTCATATATATATATATCTGCATCAATAACTTGCTTCTTATTGAGCTACTGGTGCAGGCCCCAATTCACTATTCTGCTGGCCCATGAAATTTTTGTATTGTCCAAGTGAGTCATTGATCTCATATTTCTGTGTTGGCTGTCCCACAGGAACCAGATTTTAAGATTCAAATGTCCAAACTTCTCTATGTGACACATACTAAAGTCATTATTTCTAGTATCCTAAATTTTCTTTCAAATATTTCTTCAAAAATTTTTGATATGAAGAAATGGACAGAGTGATCAGTGAACTTTAAATTTTTCAATTAAATTAAGACCAAAGAGAATAAGAATGCCAATAGGAATTATGGGGCTTCTGAGCTAGCAAAGATTAAAGGTATGGATGAGAAGACCTTCAGCTCTCCCTGATATTAAAGGGACTCAGAGTACATGAGCAACTACATGTTAGGAAACAGAGCTACGATTTTCATTCTTGCTTTTCTTTGGACAAACTTACAATCCTATAGAAGTTGGTGTTCTCTAGTTTGAAACTCCAGATCTGGGTAATTTTGCTTTTAATTTTAAACCTCCTTTTGGATGATAAATTATGAGTAAATTAGAACATGTTAATAACCATGGTTCCTTTTTTTCTTTTAAAGATTTATTTATTTCTCCCCACCCCTACCCCCTACCCCCACCCCTTTGCTTTAGGCTTGCTGTCTTCTCTCTGTGTGTTCTTCTGTGTCTCCCTGTCTTCTCCTTAGGAGGCACCAGGAACTGATCCTGGGGCCTTCTGGAGTGGAGAAAGGCTGCTCAATCTCTTGTGCCATCTCAGCTCCCTGGCCTGCTGTGTCTCTTATTGCCTCTCTTTTGTGTCTCTTTTTGTTGCATCATCTTGCTGCACTAGCTCTCCGCGTGGGCCAGCACACCAAGTGGGCTAGCTTAGCTTGCTTTTCACCAGGAGGCCCCGGGAATAGAAACTTTGACCTCCAATATGGTAAATGGGAGCCCAATCGCTTGAGTCACATCTGCTTCTCACCATGGTTCCTTTTTAAAGTTCTAGCTGATTCAAATAGAAATCCATTTGGTTGTACCAATGTTAGCGTTTTGACCAAAGCTAAGACCACCTAATATCAAGGGATTCATGCAGAAAAGTAAAGCAGGCCAGTCCTGTGCTGGAGGCTGAGAGTACGTGAAAGAAAACACTTCTAGCTTAAGTTAAGTTTATGTAACATGGAAAAAATTATTGAGTTGAAATACCAGTTGATGCTCAGATCCTGCCAGAAACGTACTTGTTTACAGCTTGGAGTAGATTTCTCAACAACACTAACCAATGTAACTATGGTATTAAAAGAAACATACACTAAAGAAATTTGTTCAGAATAAAGGAAAACATGGTTGTTATATGCCGTTTTCAACAATTCACTCATCGGTATCTAAAATCTGTCTTATTTCTTATCGTAATTTATGCTGTCGTTTTATGAGTAAAGCATTTAATCTTCAATAAGCTTCTGTTCTCTAATTTATGGCATCTGTCTCAAAATACCCCAAAGTGCCAGAGAGCTTAGTCACAGATGTCAGCACCGGGTAGTAGCAAAAGCAAAGGGCTCTGACTTCAAAAAGTTAGGGAAGATTTGTCACAATGTAATAAAAAGAATGGAGGCTGCTGACATCATAAGTGGCAGAAAAAGCTAGAATCTCAGAAGTGAAAGTGTGGCGATAAGTTAATTCATGCTGGGTGTTGTGTTTCTAAAGTTCCCTCACTCTTCAGCCACCACCCAGGTACCCAGATGTGCGCTCCTATTTGTGTCCCCCAATTAACTTTATCTCCCTCAACCTCCCCCTCCTCCCCCCTGCCCTATTCCACTTAAAACTCCCCTCTTGGCAATCCCAGAGAGAAAGACTTTTATTCTTTTACTCTTTTAGTCTTTTAGTTTGGCCTCCTTCCGGTCTGCCCTGTTCACAGGTTGACTCTACAAAATAGTCCCCTGCAGGCATAGGGCTGCATAGTCCTTGATGCCTACACACTCAAAAGGAGATTTATCTCTCCTAACATCGACAGCAATTCCTGGAAAAGGATTCAGATTCACTGAGGCTGGATTTCTTGCTTGATCCTGGGGCTGGAGAGGGAGGTAGATCCCTTAATTTGGGGCACCTCAAGAGAGAGAAGAACTAGCTTCAGAAATAAAAAATTCAGTAAGTCTGTTGCCTGAAGAGCAAAGATGAGGGACTCAGAAAAGCCAATTCCAGTTGGCAGTTTGAAGGCAACTACTGGACGAATAGTTAAACAAACATTACCTCAATCACTCAGATCCCAGGTAGACAAGAGGAAGATACCAAAGTATTCTGTAAAAGATAGTGCTTGGTAACTACATTCTATCAGATGATGATCTTTAGATGAAAGGTATCCTTGGAAAAGGAGACTGAGGCAACCAAGATGCTAATAACAGTAGGAAGCCACAAGTAACCTGAAAGCAGCTGCGAGAAGGTAATGTTACTGGAACCTTGATGCCCTTTAATTTGAAAGGAACTAAGAACCACAGAAAGAAGGGCCATATGGCAAGAGCTGGCACCATGGAGGAGATGCAGACACAACTAGGATGCCTCATGTAGTGGAGAGAAAGGGACAAATATCCTTTATCCTTCCAATCTCCCTCCAGTACATCTCATTGCCTGAATGTAGCCAGAAGCAGGTTGACGAATATGTAAGTGCATGTCCTCCGGGAAGCAGATGCCAAGATGGATTTAGAAATGCAAAAGATTTATTGGCAGTAACACTTAATGAAATGTTAAAAGGAGTGGGAAAAGAGAAAGGCTTCGGGCCCCATGCTGAAATGAAACCCTGTGAAAGGAGAAGGGTGCAGATCAGAGGATTTGAATAGAAAGGGCTTCAGACTGTGGTAGAGATTTTTTTTTAAAAGATTTATTTTATTTATCCCTCCCTCAGTGTTCTTGCACTTGCTGTATCTGCTTGTTGTGAGCTTGATTTCTTTTTAGGAGGTACCAGGAACCAAACCTGGGACCTCCCATGTATGAGGGAAGTGCCTAATGGCTCCCGCTTGTTGTATCTCTCATTGTGTTTCCTCCTCATTGTGTCTTCTTGTTGCATCAGCTTTCTGGGGCGGCCCATCATTTCAGCTCGCTCTCTTGCTAGCTTTCTTTTAGGAGGCACCTGGAAGTGAACCCAGGACCTCTATGTGGTAGGTGGGCACCCAACTGTTTGAGCCACATCCACTTCCCTGTGGTAGAATTTTGAGAAAGTCTTAACTAAGCCCAACATGATGCTTCAGCCCGTAGGTGTCCATAGAGGGGTCGTATATACCCACTGTGCTCAGTCATTGGCTGGGGGCTGCTACTAGCAAAGGGCTTTAGCTCAAAAGCTGAGGCAGATCCAGAAAGCACTCGTAGCTGGATGCTGTCAGCTTCCTGCACTCTGCGGCAGGTTCTCTTTTGAAGGGAGGGACGGGCACCTCATCTCCATGGAGGGATGGGCATGGCAAGAGGGCCTGGGAAATACAGACTGCTGTGTTCCCACCCCTTGCAACACAGAGCAGATCAGGAGGAAGAGGGGAATGGATCTAAATGCAGACAGGCTAATGAATGGTACACAGTTAAAGAAGTATGTGTTTGAGTAGTTACATTCAATAATTGTTCTATATAATGTTTTGCTATGCTTAGAACTGGAAGCATTTATTTAGAAATAAAACTGTCGAGTCACTCTCTTTAAGAAACCAACTCTTCTTCAAATATAATCAGTTTTATGTGTAAGAATGTTAAGAACCAGTATAACAAACTTTAAGAAGGAAGTTAGATTACGGACTAAAGATTGCAAAGCTGGAGAAAACCTTATAACCTCTGATTCAGCCCTCTCCATTTGCACATGTTGAAATAATCTCGGAAAGATTGCGTGAGATGCTCCAATTCATAAAATTAGTTTTTGACAAAATCAGAGCTAAAATCCCAACTATTTAACTCTTGCAATATGCTTTCACATTACTAATGTTTAGTTTAATTTTAAAACCAATGCTTGATATTCCTACCCAACAGAAACTAGACAATTCTTAAATTATACCCCTGTGTGAGAGGGCGAAAGTAGCTGTCTTGTTGATAAGCTGACTTTATTAAGAGAGCAATTAAAATCAACCAGCCTTTAGAATTAATAAACAAACCCATTTTATCTCTTTGGCAGATTTAACAAATCTCTAATAAAGAATAATGTATAAGTTATTAGGTTGAAAAGTGCCAACCTAGACACAATCTACTAATTGATCATACTGCTGTATATACATCTACAAATGTATTTTAGTAGTTTTCTTATAAATACTAAAGGAATAGCAAAAAAATGTTAAAAGATCTTAGAACTGAGAGTAATTTCTGTAAATAGTTGTAATGAAACTTGGAGTTAATTGTCTCTATTGGGAATGAAGTAACATCCAATTACAGCCTCCTTGAAGATTTCTAAACATATTTCAAGCTACTTACCCTTTACTGCTTAGCTGTTATAAAATGTTGGACTGAAAAATGTCAATTGTTTAATATATTATTTTACAAATAGTTACAGTTGGAAATGTTGCAGTTGAATGGCTTAGCCCACTAAAGACAGACTACAGGGCATTATTTAAAGATACTTTAGAAAAAAAATGCCTCTAGAAAATATTCACAAACATATATGTATTATCCGCAAAATGTGACTAGACCATGTAGAAATCCTAGTACATTAAATTATGCTGCAAAAAGTATACAAGGACATAAAAGGTTAAAGTTACAGAATTAAAAGATTGGCTCAGTTTTTGGAATAGTGGTATTTTAACTTTGCTTTGTTTTTTGAAGGATAACTTGCAGACCTTGCTGAGTGAAATACTTAAGAAGTCCATGGAAACTGAAAGGAAATGAAGGAAAAATGTAGACCCAATTTAAAGTTCTTAAGAAACTCAGAAAGCATTTTGTGAATACAAACCACTGCAACTCAATGAATAAATACATATTTAATGATTATCAACCTATGAAAATATTTTACAGACTGTCTCTGTGCAAAAATCTCACAGGCAGAACCAGAATTAAAATTTCTCTATCTCAAAAGCTGATGAAAAGTTAAAAACAAAATCCGGTTAGTAGCAAGATTCAGAATAAGTTATTGAAATCACAGCATAAAATGTTAAATAAATTTTGAAAATTCATTTTAATGCATAGTTTTAAAGTAACTTGCAAAAACATACTTCCATAATATGCACTTTCAACTAAGGCTTGAAAATATCTAAATGTCAAAATGTTTTTGGTGTACCAAGATATATTGTCGTATTTTACCAAAACTATTCAGTTGCTCTTGAATGGATTACCACTATGCTATCTTATATTTCAAAGATGATAGGTAAAATTCTGGGCATCTTCTAGGTTTTTACAAGATGAGAAATTTATGGGAAAAAATAGCCACCTTCAGTGACTTATGAGCCATGGGAATTTTTTTGTATGGTTTATCTAGGGACAATCAGTGATATGGTTTTAAATTCCACATAAATATCCAGAAAATTGCAATAATAGAGTTTCTGCAATCCTAATGTATAAAAATTGAAATATATATTTGTTTTTCTGTGATTCTGTACTTTTTATAAACATCTTTATTGTTTCCTTCCAATTTATAATTCGATTTTTTTTTAGATTAAGTGTGGCAACTCTCCTTTGATGAAACAATGCTAGCACATTTCTATCTTTTGATGGTTTGTACTTTAATTGTGTCATTGAATATATATTTTCTTCTTCTTGACTAGGCATAAGCTCTGCAGGACATATCAGGGCAGAATTACCACTCCTTTTTACCCTTCCTCTCCCTGTGCCTTCACAGCACCTAATGACAGAGCAGATTTAAGGGCATTTTATTTGTTGCTGTGCTTAGGGAGTTAGGCGTGGGCAAGCAGTCACTTTGTCACATTAAATGTTAGTAAGTTAAATGGTGGCAGGCAGATATAAAACTTAAAGGTGATGTCATGAGATGAAGTAAGATAACCTTAGGGGCTGCTCTCTCCTGGGATTTGGCATATTTTCTGTACTCATGCATTTCTGGATTTCAGTGTAGGGTAGTTGTATCAGTTAGGATAATCTACATTACAGTGCAGGAATAAAATCCCCCCAAATCTCAGGGTCCGAAGCAACAAAGATATCTTTTGGGGACTCTGCTCCATTTTCCATGACCCAGAGTGACGGCACAGCTATCTTCTCAACACGTGTTTCCACAATCACAGAAAAGAATGTGACAAATCATGCACTGGGTCTTAAAGTTGCTGCTTGAAAGTGATATGTTTTGTTTACATTTTACTGGCCAAAGCAAGTCTCATGGCTACTCCTAAACTCAAAAGTGAGGCAGCAAGTACCCTCCTCTCCTGTGTCCAGAAGGTGGAGAGCTTGACATATTTTGTGGACACATCTGAAAACTACCACAGTGGTTCTTTCAGAGAAAAACCTAAATGACTTCATTCAGTTCTGTAACTCCAATGACAGAAGACAGATGGCAACATCAGAAGTGCTCAGACTTTCAGCTACTTACTCTTTAATTTGATATACAGAATTGCTTCTATTTTATTATGAAAATTCTACATTTAAAGTGTACAGCATACATGAGAGTGGAAATAAGATGGTTAAACAGTTGCACAGTTATTGCAGTCAGAAGTATGTGTGATGACATTAACCAAGATGTCTGAGGACTTCTTTGATGTCCTCCAATAGGAAATCATTATGGTGACTCAACTGGAAGCTATTTCTTCCAAAAGGAATTGGGATAGAATTACCTACTATCTCAGAGCTGGTAGAAAACAGAGGCAGCAGTCAGAGGGTGCTCCATGAGGGCAAAGCTCTACATACATAGATGAAGTGATCATTCCTTGATAATGGGTAATGGACAGAAAGTGTTTACAGAGCCTGGGGGATTAAGTAGATATAATGGGAATTTGGGGAGATTAAGCAGATATAATGGGGATTTGGTGGGATTGGCAACTTTTGAAGTAGGATTATGGGTGATTGTTTAATTTCTTCTTTTTGTCATATCAAGAAATCTAAAATTAAATGTATTTTTAGGAAAAAATTAAATAACCAATAGATGAGTCATCTTATTTAAAATATTTAGTGCATTTTAAGGATCTTGACATAAGGAAATAACAATCCAACTGAATTAAAATGCCATGGAGCATGAAGAAGACAGTCTGTAGAATTTGGATGGAGAGAGAGAATCCCTTTACAAAAATAAAGATTTTCACAAAAATCCCTTAATGGTGTAACAATAGAAGGATATGTTAGACCTCCACCATATATTATTTATTGTAACTTATACTCATTTATGTCTCTATTCCCAGTATAGTAAAATGTCAGTAGTTCCAATTCCATAGAGTTGGATCCATCATTTACAATAATTTTGTTGTCTTTTGTAAGATCATGAATCAACATACCATCCAGGTATTGGGTTTTGTTAAAGATGGTGGTCTGGATCAGATGGCTGCAAATTTATAATCGCAGCCAATGTCTGGATCTCAGACCTGATGATAAGGAGAAAGAGAGAAATCCATTTTCCAGTTCCTGGCAGTGTCCTGGAGAATAACTAGTTTTCAGAAGTAAATGGCTGTGGATTCATGAAAAGGCTGGACTCTAGACATTGAGACTCATAGCATCAGGAAAGATTTCTTGCTCAAACTTGGCCTGACAACTGCAGAGCTTCAAGGGACTGGACAGGCATGGCAGTAGTTATTTTATATTTAAATTAAGAGCTGAAGATGAGGTCCCTCCCTATTTTCTGGGCACCATATTAGCCTCCAGGATCCTCATGTGTCCCTTGAGAAGGAAAAGTACTCCCCACCAATCAATATATGAGTTTGAATTTCCTAACTCCACAGGAAGAGTTGAAATCTCAGCAACAGGTCTCATTTAATAAAAGGAAATGTAACATTCCTTACACCCTTGACTTGATGGAGTAAGATTTCTACCTGCTTTCTTTTTCGGGATATCTATTCATAGATTCGTTCAAAAATATTTACTAAGAACTTAGTATGGGTGCTGTTTTATTTTCTACCTCCTTTATTTTTTAGGATACCTACTCATTGATTCATTCAAAAAATATTTATTGAGGGAAACAGATGTGGCTCAAGCAATTGGGCTCCTGTCTACCATAAAGGAGGTCCAGGGTTTGATTCCCGGGGCCTCCTGGTGAAAGGCAATCTGGCCCACACGGTGAGTTGGCCCAAGTGGAGAGCTGCTCATGCAGAGAGCTGGTCCACGTGGAATGCTGGCCCATGCAGGAGTGCTGGCCCATGCAGGAGTGCTGGCCCACATGGAGAGTTGGTGCAGCAAGATGATGCAACTAAAAGAGACACAGAGGAGAGACAAGAAAACACGTAGCAGACCAGGGAACTGAGGTGGTGCAAGAGATTGAGCACTCTGGAAGGTCCCAGAATCGGTTCCTGTGCCGCCCAAAGAGAAGACAAGCAGAGAAGAACACAGAGAGCAGACAGCGAGTGCAAAACAGTGTGTGTGTGGCGGGGGAGGGGAATAAATAAATCTTAAAAAAAAATTTATTGAGTACTTTTTATCAGGTGCTGAATATTTAGTTGTAAATGAACCAACCATGCTCCCTGATTTCATGAGCCTTAAGGTTAACAGGGAGAAAAAAAGTAGGGATCAAGGGAGAGAATAAGGAGGATTACCTTAGCATAAGAGGTGGCATCCATGGATATCTAAGTGACATGATGGTGCCAGGAATGTAAAGAGCAAGGGGGAGAGATGTGTAAAAGTGGCAAGAGCCACAAGCAGGAAAGAGCTGGGCACCTTGAAAGAACTTAAAGATCAGTGTGGCTGGAGAATCGTGTACAAAGGACACAGTGGTATGAGCTGCAGTTGGAGAACAGGCAGAGCCTTGCAGAATTTTGCAAATATTTTGGTCTTTTCCTAAGTACAGTGGGAAGTTTTGAAGGATTTTAAGCTTAGAAGTGATGTGATTAAAGAAATGTGTTAAAAGATCATTCTGGTTATAGAGAATAGAGGAAGGTTAAGAAGGTGAGTTGGCTGCTGAGTAGTGCAAGTTTGTGACAATCCTATGGTATTTCAGTTGAGACGTCTCCATGGCTTGGACCAGAGTTAGTGGCCAGGGAGACAGAGACATGTACCTTGGGGATAAAATTGACCAGACTGAAAGTTTTAGCGGGTAGGTTGAAAGGAAGCTATTGTGAGAAAGATGATGTTCATATTTTTTATTTGGCCAATGATGTTATTATTTACCGGTGAAGTTGAACTGGGATACTAATAAAAGTGCTCAGAGGTGAGGAAAAAGAAAATTTGGTTTGGGACATGTTAAGTTTGAGATCCTTGTAAGCCTTTATGTTCAAACAGCAGATGACATTTAGACCAGATTTCCAGCTGGAGATCTAAGTCTGAGAGCCTTGACATAAGTGCAATATTTATAGTCATGGGCATTGATGAGATCACTTAGAACGAGAGAACAGAGGGAAGAGGGGGAAAAAAGTGTTATGTGGAATGTCAACAGAGCACATGCAGACCTATTTACAATCCGAATTTCTAGGAAAGAGAATTCAATTTGGGGGTCTGTAATAATTAATTTTAATATAATTCTGATAGATTAAACCACAAAATTTAGAATAAAGCAAAGGAGGATAATCTATCATTGACTTTGGCCCAAAGGTTTGCTTAATCACAAATATCTCCTCTTTCATGGATGTCAATGTCATTAACAAAATTCCAAAAGACATTTTAAGAATCAGTGCATTTAAGAAATAACTTGATTAGCTGACACACTGGGGGGTAAATAACTTACCATGAAAATTGACTCAAATTGATTATAACTTTCTTGTGCGTTGTTAAATAAGGTGTTAAATTAAATTTTCCTTTTAAAGTTAAAAGGAGTGTCTATGTTTTCTGGCTCTGTAGGATTACTAAGCTACAGGAAAGATTTTCTTTTCAGAATATAAGCAAACCATATATTATAGGAGAATTCCCCAGCCAAAAGAGTTTACTTAGGAAGTTAAAAATATTATTAATGGGAATAAACACTATTATGTTTATTACTATCAAGTATTTAGTGTCAATAAAAACCTTTTCAAGTTTCTCAAGGGTATTTCCTGAACCCTACACATAATTTTTAGGAAGTATTAGGCAGACAACTTCAAATTCTCTCAAACATTTAAACCAGGAAATATCTTAGGATAGAAAACCTCTTACATCTGTCATATTAAAATGCAATTATGCATAGAGAAAAGTTAAAGTAACACAATCAATTGGAGACAGCATAGCACACATATATTACTGACAAGGTTAAATGTCACATATTAGTTAAAGCTTCCACTTTTTTTTTTCTTGGAAACATGAAGAAAAGCATGCAATGAATTTGAAAAATCTTGACATTTTAAAAAATGGGTTCTAATTCATGAAAATATAAAATCAACACCATCTCAATTGATAAATTTCTTATATAATTGCCTTCTCTATAGCACATATTCTGCCTAATCACCACCTAACACAAAGCTATAAATATGATGGACATTTATGTGTTGTAAACATTCTCAAGCTACATCCCTGTAAAACTTCAAAGCTCTTGAAAAGAATAAATCAGAATATATGAATGCAAATAAAGTTCCTTTTAAAGGAGTAAAAGTGGGTGGACCATTTCAGTTGAATTTTTTCTTGAACTGACTTGCTCTGGAGAATAATGGAAGCTTTAGCCAAAGTGACAAAATTAAGACTATTCAGTTTGTAGACCACTAGGAATTATCTTTGAGGGCATACCACAAATAAAGAAAGAGACAAAGGACTTTCATTTGACAAATACAACTTTGATTTAAAATATGAGAATAAATGTCAAGGATATACTGCTGAGGATCATGTCCTAGAAAACCAGAACTTCATACTTTATACCTAGATTTATCAACAAAGACATGGTCAGATGTCTAAGCATAAAAGACGAATGTGTCAAAGTCCTGGGTCAGGTCTTCCTGGGCTCTGACCTAGCCTGTTGCATCCTAAAGAGTTTTTCACTTTCCATGAGCACTAAGTTTCTTTGACAACTTACTTCTGGTCAAACATTATCTTGTACTTTCTGAGCGTTACTCCTTTGTTTAATCAGGTAGCTCAGCTGGGAATGACCATGTCCTAAATCTTTACTTGTGGATATTTTATTTAGCCTTCAAAGTTCTGCTCAAAGAATAAATGCCCCATATTCCTCACTGTTAGAAAGAATTTTCATTTCTAACATTTCTAACATTATCATCATCCATAGCAGCAACATTTATTGAACACCTGCTTTATGCCAATATTTAGCAACTGTTAAATACTTTGTCTAAATAACAAAAATCTTTGCAAGGAAGACATTACTGCTCTCATTTCATAGGAAAATAAAACTGAGTCATGAGGTGATTAGATAATGTTCTTGCCCAATACCACTTGACTAGTAAATAGTAGAGAAGTATTCAGAACAGAAACCTGCATCTAAATCCCAGCCATTTCCCTCCATAGTTAACCTGGAAGGTCCTCTTACAGGATTGTAAGCAACCTCCAGGCAGAAATTGAGATTTATTTATCTTTTTCTCTTCTAACTTTTAGCACAGTCTCTAGCCTTGCACAGAGCTGGGCATCAATAGATAGTAGTGAAAGTGTAGGACCCTCTGTATAGCCTCTTTCTCCTAATTACCATGGCAAACTATCAAATGCTCATCCAGAATTGATAATATAGTGATTGCTGTAAAGAATTTTGATAGTAGTTTATTTGCTCATGGCTGGATATTTGAATCTTTGGACGTGTAACTTTTGGACGTAATTATTACGTGTGGCTCTGTTAGCTACAGATTGCAGCTAGTTCAGTTCCTTTAGCTGATGGAGGAATGATATAACAGGTGACATAGGTTTAGATTTGGGTCATACTGGGGTTGCAATTGCGACACTGGTGGAGCTCAACAATAAGACTGGCCCTGGGAAGCCCCTTGGTCTGCCTAGATGGCAGAAGGAACAGGGGAAAGAATGCATCAGCCCTCCTTGGAGGGAGAGGAAGCCTCACCAAGCAAAAAAGAGTGACTTAGAAACTCCTTTTTTTTTTTTTTTTTTAATTAATTTATTTTTTATTGTGGGTAAAAAATCAAAATTTTCACAATACATACCAATATTTGTAAAATGATATATAAATATATATGCATATATGTGCATTTGCTTACAAAAATGTTATTTATATATATATAAATTAGAAACTCCTTAATATGGCATTCAGGGCCATTAATGATTGGGCCCTGTTCACCTCTCTACCTCATGGTGCCCATCTCCTTGCCTTCTAATTTCCAACCACAGTGAACAATAGTATTTGCATTCTTTGATCTAAACCAAGTTCTCTCTTATCTAAGGGCTTTGGACGTGCTGTTTCTCCCATAGGACGCCTTCTACCCATCTCTCATCTCTCCACACCCTCTCCCATCCCAGGAATAAGAAGGCAGCTTAAATGTCACCCCCTCCATGAAACCTCTATGGTCCTCTGAAAGTAGGTTATGTCCCCGAGCACTCAGCACTTCTCTCTACCCTAACACGTATCATGCTGTATTGTCATGCCATTGAATATCTCTCCCACCCACTAGACTGTAAATGTCTTGAGTACAGACTGGGCTTTTGGTCACCACCGTATCCCTAGCACTGAGCATAGTGTCTGCAATGTAAAGGGATCAAATAAAATTTGTTGAATTAAGCAGAATCAATCCAATATGCAGGAAAGAAACCATTGCAGACATAATGCCAAGACTTCTCTCCTACTCTCCAGGAAACTGCACAGGTCATACTACTGTAAACAGCAATTGATTTTATTAATTAGAGAACTCCTTTGTTCTGATCTAATGAAGAGAACAGAGAAATTGAAAGATAAGTGAAGATTTCAGCCCCTGGCACTCTATTTGGTTATCAAATCTACTTTTATCAATCACAAGAGAGCCTGTCCAATGCTTTTAAATGCAGACTTCTTACAATCCTACACAGAAAAGCAGATACCCAGTTCTGGTCTTGATGGGATTATCCCAGGTTTCTCAAGTCATTAGAAAGGAAACACTCAGAAAGAAAATCCAGCCTTTCTGTCTCCCAATATTCTCATCATAATAAATTTAAAATCTACTACAAGACTTAGAATGTTAGAGTTTTATACTTTGACAGAATTCTTAGAGTATTGGGCAACTCAAGTTTTTAAATATCCAATTATCCAACACAAGTTTTAATTATCCAATATGTTTAGAGGAAACAATTCATTTAAGACTTTTCTATTATAATTCAAGTTAAACATCTTCCTTTCCTGACCTGTGGAAATGCTTGGGTGGTTGTGGATAATAGATTATGGATAGAATTTAACATTCAGAATATCTTAATGGTAAATTGTGTAGAGAGTAACCTGTCTTGTTTGCTTGTTCCCAGTGAAATGGATGGGGAGATAACTTGGCCCAGATTTTTTCCTTGTTCCTTTTAAATGAGACTGATTTGTCCAGCTTTTTCTAACTTCAATTATACCTCTGCTTTTCCTTCAGAAACACAAAGCAAACAAAAAAAGTATTGGGCTATCATTGCTATAAAGGCAGTGACTACCAGAGGTTCTGAGCGAAGGGAGAGGGAAGAATAGGTGTAATATGGGGCCATTGTTGGGATATTGGAATTGTCCTGCATGATATTACAATGATGGATACAGGCCATTAGACATTTTGTCATAACCTATAAAATTGTGTGGGGCAGAGTGTAAACTATAATGTAAACTATAGTCCACGGTTAGTAGCAATGCTTCAATATGTGTTCATCAATGTAACAAATGTACCACACTACTGAAGGATGTTAATGTGGGAAAGTGTGGGAGGGGGAGGGAGTGGAGCAGATGGGAGTCCTCTATATTTTTTATGTAACATTTATGTAAACTAAAGCTTCTTTAAATATAAAAATAATAATAATAATAAAAAACAATGTTGACAGTATCAATGAGAAAGAAATGAAAAGAGAAAAGGAATATTGTAAATCCACAAAGTATATAATCTCTAAATCCAAAGTCAGCAGCATTTTTTCCAATAACCAGTTTATCTGTTATGCATTTTTATTAATAATCTAATATTCTTTTGAAAAAAAATTTTCACTTGAAAAAACTTGTCTCCAAGTTTTTCTTATTTTGTTATTTGGAAAGTTTTCTTACAAGTATTATAAATAGGAAGTATATTTTGTTTTTTCCAAAGAAAAAATACAGTGACAAAGTTTCCTATGTGTACTTATTTTTGCTGGAAGTATACTAAAGAATATTTTGAACGTGCTTTGCATAGAGTGCCATAAAAGAGGTCGCTTTCTCCAGTGTTATAGAATATCCTAAACCAGGTAACTATGTGTTGTCCATTAAACAAATTAGAAAGCAGTTTATTTGAAAACAACAACAAGAAGCAGGGTATGCTGCATTAACTTTAACTTCCCATGCATTCCTACAGTTTCATAGTTATTTATAGAACTTTTCCCAGAATAAATTGTTGTTTAAGTGGATAACATTTAAAGATACGAGAAATAGCTTTCAGTATCTTTAAATATAAGGTCTTTCTCTTTTCTTTCCTCATTCATATGGGTTTTTTTATTTTTTATTTTTTAAGGATATGGATATAATAGTGCAGACAGGATTTGAGTGGGAAGTTGTGATCCTCACTGATTAAGCACCAAACAGAAATAATACCTTTTATACAGCACTTTATAACTCAAATTATGCTTCTGCATGTATTACTACAACTGTGATCAGTATCACTGCCAATATTCAGTGATGATCTGCCTTATTAAAACAATCTCCCAAGTCCACCAAGATGTAAGCAGAGAAGAGCTCAGATAGGAAAATCTTCTGATGGGAAGGGATGACCAAGAAATGCTCCCTCCTTCCCCTCTAAGTATTTGTTTCCCTTCTTTGTTCTTTGAATTAATCTCCTGCTTGCCTCTAAAGGAGGGAGTGGGGAGAAGGTTACATATAACTTCCAGAGAATATTCTCCTCTCCTTGTCCTTATGACGTTGATCATTTTGACATGACTAAATCCAAATAACTCTGTCAAAAGGAGCTCTGCAATTAAACTCTAAAGGGAAAAAAAAAGACAGCCTAAAATTCACAATATTTCCATGACACATTTCCAAATTTATAAGCTGTGCCAAAAGACCAAAAGCAAACAACAAAGCAAACAACAAAAACTGACCTTTATAGAGAACTTTACTAACAAAAATTGCCTTCTTACGTCTAAGGTTTCAGCTCAACTTTTCAAGAGCCATTACTGGTGTTCTCTCCTTCTCAGTCATTTGTTTCTTCAAGATTTTCTGATGTGTCCTTACCTCCTGTGGTGGTTTGAAGCTGTATGTACTCCCAGAAAAGCATTTTCTTAAATCTAACCCATTCCTGTGAGTGTTAACCCATTGTTAGTAAGATCTTTTGATGAAGCTACTTCAGTTAAGGTGTGACCCACCTCATTAATCTTATTGTTGGAATCCTTTCTAAATGGAGTGAATACAGACAGAAGGAGAGAAGGAAGTTGAAAGCAAGGAAACCTGGAAGAGAAGGGAGAGACCAGCAGATGCCACCATGTGCCTTGCCACGTGGCAGAGGAGACAAAGAGACAAGGATTGCCAGCAGCTGGTTTTCAAGAAGAAAACATTGCCTTGATGATGCCTTGATTTGGACATTCTAATGGCCTCAAACTGTAAGTTAATAAATTTCCATTGTTTAAAGCCAACCCATTTCAAGGTATCTGCTTTAAGCAGCCTAGGATGCTTTTTTTTGTTTTCTCATGGTGCTATGAGCTCTCCTGCTACAAGACCTTGAAAATGCTGTTTTTCTCTGTTTTTGATGATCTTCCCTCTTTTCTAATCTCATTCTGGCCTAGTTGACTCCTGCTCATCCTTTGGTTATCAGACCAAATGCCTATCCCTTAGGGATATCCTTCTTTATACCTCTTTCACCCTGCCTAAGCTAGATCCTGTTCTGTATGGCTCTCATAACCCAAGTACTTTTCAACTTAGCACTTAATGCATTTTCTAATTATACATTTCCTGGCTAGATATTTGGTTAATGATTTTTTTCCTCTATTAAACTGTAAGATCTATGAAGAGAATGACTATGTCTGTTTCCCATCATTGCATCCAAGAACTAACAAGAATATGTTAAATGGATAGATGGATGGATAGGTGAATAGATGGAAAAATAACAGCGGGATGGATAGACACTTTTTTGGTAGATATGCTCTCTAATCCCAGCTATATGAAGGTATTATAATACTGCATGATGACATTTTCCAATAGAAATATGAGCCTGATATGTCATTTAAATTTTTATCATATTTTCAAAATTAAGATGAAAGATGTGAAATTAATTTTAATAATATGTTTAGCCTAATATACCCAAAATATAATTTTAACATGTAATCAATATAAAATATTTTAATGAGATAGTTTACATTTTTTCCAAACAAAATTCTCAAAACCCCATGTGTATTTTACACTTTCAGTACATCTCAATTTGGACTAGTAGCATTTCAAGTTCTCCATTGTCACATATGGCAAGTGGCTGCCATTTTGGACAGGGCAGGTCTAGATGGTTGCTGGGAAGACTAAATAAAATAATATACATAAAACACCTAGCACAATGCCTGGAAAATTGTTTTGCTATTTTCAAGTTGTTGGAAGTGTTAGCTTCTACATGCCTAGCCTTCTGAAAATCTATCTGTACCATCTATCCACAGATGTAGAACTTGAAAGGTCTGGAGGGTCAGTGAAATAGAAGTGGCAGAAGTGTGCATGAAGAAAATGTCTGGAGGAAAAGGCAATGTTCACATTAGGAGAGAAAGCTGAGAAAAATGTCCTGGATCAAGATAATTGGTTTGGGAGAGGAGAGGAAAGATTTTGAAAATAGATGAATATTTTCACTCTTTATTTTCTGGCCCTAATCCTCACATTTTTCTCTATAAAGTACTTGGGGGAAGCGGATGTGGCTCAATCAGTAGGGCTCCCGTTTACCATATGGGAGGCCCCAGGTTCAGTTCCTGGGGCCTCCTAGTGAAGGCAAGCTGGCCCACACGGCGCGGTAAGCTGACGCAGCAGGACGACCCAGCAAGGGGAGACAAGCAAACACAGGAAAACGCACAGCAAATGGACACAGCGAGCACAAGCAGCAAGGAGGGGATAAATGAATAAATAAATAAAATCTTTAAAAACAAACAAACAAACAGAAAAAATAAAAAATAAAAAATAAAGTACTTGGGAGGAGAAGGTCTTATAGACAATAAAATGACCTTTTGACTAAAATCAAACAAGCAAGTGAGAAAGTGCCACATAAGGAGCTGCAGAGTGTAAGGCGCCATGGTGGCTTGGGGAGGGGGGTCAAAATGGAAGGCTCTGCAAAATGTGGTGGCAACCTCACAGTGATGGAAGGGCCCTGGATTTGTGCAAGGCTTTCTGTGAACATCCTGAACGAGCTGAGAGGTGTGATGAGTGAGCGCAAAATCCTCTTGGTAACATCTGAATTAGACTGACAATGTTAATTTTCCTCTAAGATAATGTGCTGACTGAGAAGTGTGTTATTTAGAAAATCCATCCATTTTAAAGCCAGCCAGATCTGGATTTTAATATTTGATTTAATAGCAGCTGTTTCACAGACACACTGTGCCTGGATTCTTATCTGTGAGAATCTAACTAACTGAATGCTTGAGTGAATATTAAATGAGATAATGCCATATTTCCTCAATTATATTATATATCTGTAGGGTAACCAACCATCCTGGTTTGCCCAGGACTATCCCAGTTTCACTACTGATAGTCATGTCCCAGGAAATTTTGATGGAATCTTTGTAATTTTGATAAGTATATTGTTTATAATAATATTTATTTTAACATGGGGGTTTACACTTCAAACATGCCAGTTATTATTACGTAGGTTGGAGCTAAAGTGGGTAGACCCATGAGAATCCAATTTAGGCAAGCAGCATGAATTAGAGCAGGGGTTCTTAACCTTTTTTGTTCTGTGGACCCCTTTGCCAGTCAGGTGAAAACCATGGACCCCTTCTCAGAATGTAGCGGCAGATAGTTTTATGACACTCAACTAGTATCAGGTCTAAAAACTACCGTAATTTCAAAGTATGGATGAGTGTAAGTGATTTTCAAGATACGCAACAACTATAATGTGATATGAAATAAACACCACTGTTGTAATTTATTGCATACATTCATAAGTGAAGAAAATACTAGATTTCAGTTAGAGGTCAGAGAAAATAAAGATGATAAGTTGGTTTTTTTTCAATTCAAGCTCACGGACCCCCTGAAATCTTTGGGTCCATGAATCCCTGGTTAAGAACCCTTGAATTAGAGGCACAGCAGTGCTTGGGCATGCCTGTGACTATTTCAAACCTTCCAAAACTGAATTCTCAGAATAATTGTTAAGAACATGAATAATAGAGATGACGTGCATCTGTAGTAACGATTTTCATGTACTCAATTTCCATGCACATTTATGAGGTTCATTTTTTAATCAATATTGCAAAACTTTAATTTCAGTGGCAAAAATGTTGATGGCAGTAAATGAAAGACTGAGGTTTGGGAAACATTAATAGAATGTATATATAAAGTATCTCTCACAATGTCTAGCATATAGTAGGTGACCCCAAAATGTTTTGTTTTATTTTCTATTCCATTCTCTTTGTTGTTTGTGAGTGAATTTTATGGAAAAACACATTGGAATCAGTAAAAAAGGAGATTCAAATTCTGGCACTGCCAATGATTGGGTAATTTTAAGCATACTATGTAGCCTTTCCTAGTCTTGATACAATGGTGGATAATAGTATCCATATCAAAATAGTATGAGGATTCAGTGAGACAATTGATAGGAAACACAATGCCTATACATAGTAGGTACTTGTTAAATATTACTTCCTTCTTTCCCAATCTTAAAAGGTCCCACTAAATAGAAGAATCTGAGTATTCTTAAATTTACTCCATTCTCCTAAACCAGGGAAAATGCCATATTTATTTTAGCTTTTCTCACTATCTCCAAGCAGTAATTGTCTTGTTCTTTTAAACTTTTGAAGCTGTTTAAGAAAAAAAAAAAAAAAAAACTTTATTGAGATGCAATTCATATACCAAACAATGCACTCATTCAAAATGTACAATTCAATGGCTTTTAATATATTCCTAGATACATGCAACCATCATTACAGTCAATTTTAGAACATTCTTTTCAACTCCAAAAGAAATCCTGTATCCTGTGGCTATTACCCCCACATCCTCCTATCTTTTTCCACTCTAGCCCTAAACAAACAATAATCTATTTTCTGTGTCTAAATATTTCCTTATTCTGGAAATTTTGTATGAAGGGAATCATAAAATGTGTAGTCTTCAGCATAATGTTTCTTTCACTTAACATAATGTTTTCAAGGTTCATCTACATTGTAGCATGCATCAGTACAAATTCTGTTTCATGGCTGAATAATATTGTACCATATGGATATACTACATTTTGTTTAACCATTTTTAAGTTTATGGACATTTGGGTTGTTTCCCTTTTTGTGTATTATGAATAATACAGCTATAAGGATTCACATATAAATTTTTGTGTGGACATATGTTTTCATTTTTCTTGGGCATATTCCTAGGAGTGGAATTGCTAAGTCATGTAATAACTCAATTTTTAATCATTAGAGGAACTTCCTGACTGTTTTCTAAAGTGACTGCATTTCACATTCCCACCAGCAATGTATGAAGCTTCCAATTTCTCCACATCTTTGTCAACACTTGTAATTAACTGGCCTATTGATTCTAGCCATCCAATGCTATGAAGTAGTATCTCATTGCAGATTTCATTTGCAGTTCCCTGATGACTAATGATGTTGAACATCTTTCCATGTGCCATTTGTTTATCTTCCTTGGACATGTCTATTCAGATCCTTCATCTATTTATTTGTTTTTATATATTCTGGATAGAAGTCCATTACCAGAGATTTGATTTGCAAATATTTTCTCCCATTCTGTGAGTTGTTTTTCACTTTATCGATGGTAATCTGTGAGGCACAGTTTTTAATTTAAATGAAGTCCAAATTATCCATTTTTTCTTTTGTTGCTTGTGCTTTTGGGGTTGTATCTAAGAATCCTTTGCCAAATTCAAAGTCATGAAGATTTACCCCTGTTTTCTTCTAAGAGTTGTATAGTTTTAGCTCTTACATTTAGGTTTTTGATCCATTTTTAGGTAATTTTTGTATATGGTATGAAGTAAGGGTCCAACTTTATTCTTTTTCATGTAGCTATCCAGTTGTCCCAAGTAACTGACATATTATAAAAGCTAGGACAACTAGAAAAAATCTAAACCAAAAAAACCCAAGTAGATAATATAAAACCCAACACACAAATATAACAGGTATCGCTTTGAAAAGTAGCATGATTTTAGTTGGTGAAAAAGTGCCATATAGACTTATATATCTTGGTTCTGTAATGTGTTTTCTCAGTGATTCTAGAAAAGCCACATTTTTCTGTCCTCTAAGATAAGAAGTCTTTTCCCCATAATGGTACACTCTCATAGTTTTCTCCATGAAAAAAGGAGAGAAAGATGGAGGAAAAAGAAAGTAAAAGAAGAAAAAGAAGGAGAAGGAGAAGAAAACTGATATTAAGTGGCTTCCATGTAAAAGGCACTATGCTAGTATGTGGCACAACACATTTTGAAATTTTATGATTACATCAAAATAAAATTTATATCAAATCAAGGATATTAGTATGTATCTTCTCTTAGAAATTAAAAAAGTTAAGGATAGCCCAAAACTCTTGTAATAACAATATCTAGTTGTTTAGTTGAAAGTTCTTCTAGTTACAAATATTTCAAAATCTATTTTTAGTCTTATTCCCAAGGATGTTATTTTTAACTTTCCGGTACTAGCAGTCTGAGAATAGCAATTCTCTACCATGGTACTTTTTAAATTTTATATAAATTCTTTAGAGTTAAATAATTTAAAAACTACTGCCCCTGTTGTAGGTAAAAAGAAAAGAGTAAAACTTATGTTTTAATTATAAAGTAAACCCTTTCAGTTCATATCTGCCTACTTTTCCTATCATTAAAAAATCAAGATAAATTTCCCACTGTTCTGTTTCAGCAGGACATGTTTTTTCTCAAGAAAGAGTTGGAATTCTTTGGCCTCTTTTGCCAATTTTTTTTGTCTAAGACTGGGATTCTGGATGGATTAAGCCCTACTCCCCAAGGATTCTATCACATGTAATGAAACTCATCTCCTTTGTATCTATAACGATACTAACAATGTACCACCCTTGGGACAACTGAGGAAATGCCTTTCTGTAGCTGTTTCCTCTCTTGCAGAGTGCCAGTTGACAAAGGCTGTTAGGATTTTATTCTAAAATCTTGCCTTTCAAAACCAAATTGCCCATAAGTAAGAGATGAAACACAGTGAAAGAGGATGCCAATTAAAATATAGAGTTTGTATATAATTAGGAAGTAAAAATCTAACACATTTACAATACAATTGGAGACCTTTTCTACCAAAGGGCACTGACACTTAGGAGAAAAAAAATACAAATTAAAGCTCTCTTAAAAAGTAGTGTTGGTTTTAGGGGAAAACACAAGAATATATGGTTATATTACTTTTTTCTTTCTTAAAGAAAAAATTCTCAACAATAGTGGAACTAAGGGATATATAAAAAGTAACAAAGTATCAGGAAAAATATAACAATCTAATGTCATAGTTTGATTATATTGCTGACCAAGGAAGAGCGAGAAATTGAAAAGACAGAAAAAAATAAATTAAAAAACCCCCACAAATTCTTAAATATCATCTGATTCTTACCCACTCTCCATTCTATTGAGCAAAGTTGTCACCCACCCAAGCACCAAGTTCATAGAAGGTAGCCTAAGTCAATAGTTATCATAATATCCTTTTCACGTTCCCCTACCAAGAATTATCCCTCAGGAACTTCCTACTGGTAATCTGCTATCAGACTGGGCATAAGACCAATGCTCAAGTCTCTACTATACTCGTTATTAAGGAAAAAGACATTAGCAATTTACTGAAGAGGAACAAATGTGATAAGAAAGGATCCTAATCAAAGGTAACTCTTTAAACAAAGGCACAGCACTAAAGGAGAGCACAAAAGTATAGATCACTGCAATTAAATGCAGAGATAGTTGAGTAGGATGGGGACTACGTTAGATCCAGAGAGGTGTTTGCTGTATGAAGAGGCTATATGACTGCCTTGCCTTGAACATAATTCTGCATGTATGGTAGTCAAAATGATAGTTGTTCCTCCAAATCTATTCTCCCCTCCTTCATTTGCACATGACTAGTCAGCTAGAGACTACATTTCTGAGCCTCCCATGTACCTCGCTCTTTTTATAATTAAAATTCCTAACAGTTTTATCATCTATAGAAGTGGTTTTCACATGTTTTGCTTATTTACTCCTTTGAAGAATTTCAAAAGCTTTGTAACTTTTTCACATTCTTAAGCTGACATCTAAATTTTTTTTGTCCTGTTGCAAGGATATAATTTCCAAAATGTTGCAAATATTGATGTTAAGTAAAATGATATATCACTCATTAAAAAGTATCAATAGAATCTAAACTGCATAATGATTTGATACCAACATTTATCTATTAAAATTCATAGACAAACTTTTCTTTAACAGAAGTTTTATAAAATTCCCTTTGCTCCTTGAACTTATATTTTCTCCATGATATTTTAGCCTTACATAAAATATATATTTATATTTCAAGGGTTTTTTTGATCACCTCAAAAATTTCTGTGCAACAAAATATCGTACATGAATTAGTCTTTTTATACCTATGATCATAAGACTCATGTCCTGAGTTACTTGTCATCCAATGTATGAAAACTCTTTGTTTCATATATTTGCTTCTAATTTTTTAGTTGTTTAAGATTGGAGGGAGGGGAATCCAGTTCCTGTTATTCCACAATGACTGGATATGTGAGTATCACTGCCCCGCTCATGAATAAATTTCAATTTGGAAAATTTCAACACAGACCAAAACAACCTATTTTTGACCTCACACTTCATTCTTAGTGGAAATGTGTATAAAGCATGAGGCCTTACCTTGGGTTAATATTATTAATATAAGGAGGCTTTACACATCCCAATACTTTGAATTTACCCCCTTTTTGGCATCCCAAAGTCTTGCTAAAAGTGCACCAAATAAAGATTTCGAATGTTTAAATAGTATTGTGCATTAATCAGAGTACAATTAGGAGAAAGAAACTACACAGTAATTTGAGTAGATATGGTATGAATACAAAGGTAGTAATTATTTACAGGGAATTAGCTGCTAAAAAGGAATGAAAGAGAATGATAAGAATATTCTAGGGCTAGGGTGAGCGTACAAGAAGGTAATACATTTAAGAAGGGATCCTTCCCCAAAATTGGAATTCAGATCTACTAGAGAAGGTGCGGTTCAGCTTACTGCTTAGTGGAGAAGGTGACAGGGTTGCCCTGGGCCAGAGCTTGACCACAATCACCAGGACAAGGCTGGAAGGCAAGGAAATACAGGCCAGGATAGGCCAGCCGGGAGGTGAGCACCACTGTGTCTGTGTTCCATGCTGCTAACTGCCATGCACTCCAGTAGCAGGCTGAGAATGGGGACTCTGAACCCAGAAGAGCAGCCCCTTCCTTCTGCAGTGTTCCTCCATCACCTTCTTCTGGCAAAGTAGAAATGCTTACAAGACTCAGCCCCAGTAGCGCAAACAGGGCAATGAAGGGTGAATGTGGAGTTAAGAAGCAATTATCTGGGCAACTGACCCATGTGCCTGCCTGCCTTCCTTCCTTCCTTCCTTCCTTTCTTCCTTCCTTCCTTCCTCCCTCCCTCCCTCCCTCCTTTCCTCTCTTTCTTGCCATATATATTTAAATATTTATTATATGTCTATCACTTATATATGTAAATATATTTATTACCACATATTCCATAATGAATGAATCACTTTAAATATCAATAAGGATAGATCATCAAAACATGATATATATGTATATATTTATTCATATGTGTTTACTTTTTTGTTTTTAATTGTTTATATTTTCAATATTAAATGTACAAAACAAAAAACCCTTAAAAAATAAGAAAAAAAAATAAGAAAAAACAAACAAACATAATATTGAACGTAAAAAGAAAGTCTCAGGATGTTATGCAAGTATGAGAGCAATTTATATAAATTTAAAATCATATAAAACCTATATACATTGCTTTGGGATTAATAGTAATAATAACCTACACATATTGCACTTATATGCCAAGCACTCTTTTAAGCACATGCTAGATACTAACTAGCATAATTCTTAGAAGAAACTTTTGAGGTTGATACAATGGTATAATACTCCATTTTTATACCAAAATGATGAACTTGATGTACAGTGAGTAACTTGCCCAAGACCACATAATTAAGTGGCAAAGCTAGGATTTAAACCCAACTTAAAAATATGGACTGGTTATTCTGGATAATTGGTGCCTTAGGGGAGTGAGTAATGAGTGTAGGACTAGACAAGAAAAAAAAAGGGAAATTTAGCTTTCTCTATGTCCAGATAGACAAAAAGATGTATATATTCTAGCTTTTCCAGTGAAAAGACCCAGAAACAATAACCAAAAACCTGCCCAGTAGTGAGTATCCCTAGTGGCTAGATTGTGGTCATAAAATATCATTTCTCATTAAAATGAGCAGGACTTGGAGAAATAGCTAATTCCTAATTCCAGTTTTCTGTTAGGAAATGTAAAAATAAGCATGATATAACCACATATCAGTTAACAAGGATACTATCAAAGACTATTAAATCATGTCAAAAAACCCTCATACCCTTGACCGAAGATGGATAATAACTACAATGGATTGAATCACATCAAATGTGTTTAATCTTTGAGTTCTTAATGACACATAAAACTCATTGTTCATCTTTGGAGGATGCTTGGGAAGGAACTCATTTTCTTGGAAATGGTAAATAAAGGAAAGCAATCAACCTTTGTCCTGCCTTTCCTATATCAACGGCATCTTATTGTAACCCAATAGCTGATGAGAAGAGGTTTCTCTTTAGAGAAATGAATCAGCTAACAAATGAAGAATGCACCATAATATCACCATTTTGCGACTCAGTGAATAAATGGATCCATGTAATTATCAAAGGCTGCTAATATCACAAAAAGAGAGTCATCTGGATATTGTAGACCTCCTTGGAGAAGTATATCACACCATCTATAAGCAATCTTGCCAAAAATATAAAAATTGAATCAGATCAAACCTATACATCTAATTACCAGTTTGCAGAGTACGGAGAAACTTGTTAAATGAAACCATGGGGATGGACTCAGAAAAATCCAACAAAATTCAGATAGAGTGCAAGAGATTCTTAACTGTTTCTTAATTGAAAAAAAATATGGTTAAGAAAATAAATGAAAGTAGAACCTATAGAGTAAATACATAGTCCTTACTTGGATCTGGAGTTAAAAAAAGAAGAAAACATAAAAATTTTTAAATAAATGAGACAATAGGAGAAACAAATATTAGATATTTGATAATTATAAGGAGTTGAGTTTATTTTTTAAAGTATGATAATGGAATTGTGTTTATGTTTTTAATAGTTTTTTTTTTTTTTTTTCATTTAGAGATGCCAAAATATTAAACAGCTAAAATCATATGGTGTCTAAGATTTGTTCCAAAATAATCAGGGCATTACATTAAATGGCATTGGCCATGAATGATCCTCATTGAGGCAGGGCAATAGGAACACTGAGTATATTAGTCTCTCTACTTCTGTATATGGTTGAAATATTCCTCTATAAATACTAAACAATTAAACAAAATTATACACACAAACATATGTCCATATAAACTCAAGCTATGAGGTATAATAATAAAATAAACATACTAGACTCTACCATTCTATGTAAGTTATAATACCAATACTGTTGCATCTAGCTGGTGCATCTCTCCTTATTATTTCCTAAGTGGTAATCACTATAATGATATTTTTATTATTCCCCAAAGCTTTTACCATCATCATCACCATCACTATTATCATTTCATGGTGTTTCATGGAGTCATCTCTAAATATTTGGTTTTGTTTTTAAAATTTATGTTTGCTTTTCTCATTCAACATTATGATTCTAAACCTCACTCCCATAGTTAATTTCACTGTAGTTACTACATAACCATAATTATTAATTTACATATCCAGCCACCAACTAAACCAAAATCTTTTAGACAGTAGATACCATTAATTTTCATTGGATTTCTCATTTCTAATAAAAAAAAAAAACAATTTATAGGATAAATATTTTATAAATGCCCATCTAGTGAATAACTATGAATGAATGAATGAACATTTGAGTGAATAAAATAGTTTACTAACAAATGTTAGATAACAAAAAATAATTAACAAAAACTGGAAATGGTTTCCCTGTTTAAAAAAAAATACTACTTCTCAAAATTTTAAGGCAATTCATTTCATAACTGTGGAAAATATCACTCTACAGGCAGAAGTTAGAGACTCCTGCATTAGAGGAAATTGAGCAACGGGCTCCTCGACTCTTGGACTCAAAGTCTCCCATTTCTAAATTATGCCATTTAGCATTAAAAAACATATTGGCTCAAAGATTAATCTTATCTCTTTTTAGAATTCTGTTATATAAAATTTAAATTCTGATTTTGAGGATTCAGCACACACACAAAAAGAAAACAATGGCCAATTTGTTGAATAACTTTTCAGCTAATTGAAAACTGACAGATGGCTGGCACTAAAATTGATGCCTAGAAGTCAAAGCTAATGAAGGAAAGATTAGTCCTTCAAATAAAGAATGCAGTTCAACCTCAAACAGTTCTCTTTTTCATTTAGGAAGGATTTACACTTGGGATAGTGGCCCGTGATTTATTAGCATAAGTTTCCTTTCAACAGCTCTCTGGTTATTCTTAATATTTAAATATACCAGCTACACTGTACAAACCCAAGCATCAGGCTTTATTTCTACTAAATTGAGGAGACTATGATATTATTGAATTTAGAAAGCAAAGACTAATATCCTCATTGACATTACTGTTGATCAAAGCACTCTTTTGCAAGTAGCATCTTTGCCAACAATGGTTATTGCTTCTTTAGATAAAGCCTTATAAAAAGTTCAGAAGGGAAATGACAAGCTACGATTTTAATCCAGCAACTAGAACCACTGTCAGCATTACTAAGAACATTATAGTCTCAGTAAAAATTTACTAACCTGAATATAAAAGCTAGGAAATATACTTTAAATATTTCCAGTCTTCTTTCCAGATGTCATTGTTCAGGGAAGTCATATCCTTCGCTTCTCCATCTGCTTCTTAATTAATTTGTTTTATTTTTAAAGAAGCTTTAGATTACATAAATGCACATTAAAAGTATAAGGGGTTCCCATATGCCCCACTCCCTCCCCTTCCCACACTTTCCCATATTAACAACATCTGCTCCTTTTAGAAAGAGAGACGCTTCCTGCTTTCAATGAATTTAGCTAAAAAAGGAAAGCAATATTACAACCTAGGCTTAGAATTTTGATCTCTTTCAATTCATTTATAAATGTATTGTCAGATGTAATTATGAACATAAAAATATATGTGAATCCCAGAAATTAAGTGGTGGCCCTATGAAAGTTGTATATTTTCTGCCTTTGTTCTTTATTTATGGTATTTGTGGTAGGAGGAATCAAGTTGTCCAAAGGCAGATAGCAATTATGTTAAAAGTTAGGCTTTGTTGCAGTCTCCTACCACCCAACATGACAAAAAGTGGTAAGGACATGTTAAATGGAGCTGACGTAAGACTGGTGGTCATTGCAATAACCACACTGCCATGTTAATATTAATGTGAAGTTTCTCAGTGGGTTAGAATTGTACTAAGACATTGATGTTTCATCCCTTTTGGGACTTTGAAGGGCCAAGGGTAGTCAGAGCCCATGGGCCCATCAAGCAGCCTTATCAGTTTACTCCCAAAAGCCACACTGATATATTATATTCTCCATGTTCCATAATGTGAAAATGAATATAAAGCACTGGCTTAATACATTGAAAATTAATCAATGGCTTTCTTTAATATATACATTTTGGAACATTTATATGTTCCCAGTGGTATTAAATATTATAATTATCATTTTGAAGCAAATATCCTGCTGGCATATATAAATTCCAAAAGTATTTTAGAACTCATTAAATATTGACCTTATAATATTAAAAAATAAGAAAACTTCACACAAACTCAAGAGATATATTTTGCATCATCCTTACTCCAAGTGATTAGAGATATCTTTTTTTATATATATACTTTTTTATTTTTTAAAAAGATACTTAGATTACATAAATGTTACAGAAAAAATATAGGGAATTCCCATATGCCCCACTCCCTCCCCCTCCCACACTTTCCCACATTAACAACATCCTTCATTAGTGTGGTACATTTGTTACAATTGATGAACACATACTGGAGCATTGCCACTAAGCATGGATTATAGTTTACATTATAGGTTATATTCTATCCCGCACAATTTTGTAAGTTATGACAAGATATATAATGGTCTGTACCTGTCATTACAATGTCATTCAGGACAATTCCAATGTCTGGAAAATGCCCACATATTACACCTATTTTTCCCTCTCCCTCCCCTCAGAACTCTGGTGGCCACTGCCTCCACATCAATGATAAATGTTCTTCCACTGCTAGAATAGCAATAAGTCTATAGTAGAATAACAGTAAATCTACTCTAGTCCATCGTTCATTCCCCAATCCTGAGGATTCTGGGATGTTGATGTCCACTCCACCTCCAATTAAGATGGGGCCTAGATCCCATGGGGCAGATGGATGGGACTATCTTGCTTGCAGTTGCTGACTTTCTCTGTTCCTTGGGATGGTTGTTGTCCATCATGATCTCCTAGTTAGTTGTCTTGGGTGAGTCCAATGAACTGGAGGTAGGTGTTGTAAGTCTATTGAGATTCAGGGCCCAGTTGGCACATAGACAGCCCAAAGATTTAAGCCAATTAGAGATATCGTATTTAACAAATTAACTTATTCTTTTATAGATATGTGGGTAAATATGGGATATTTTTCTTATTATATAAGCATCTTTAAAAGATAATCAATTGTTTAAAACATCAATAATTAAAATATAATTGGAGTTTACAGCCAATGTAGATTAAAATGTTTGACAACAATAACACAAAGATCCAGAGGGGAGAAATGGAAATAATATAACGTTCTTATAAGTAAAGTGGTATAAAGACACTTGAAAACAGACTATGATAAGTTAAAGATGTCATAAAGCATTTGTTAAAATAAAACAACAAAGATTTATAGGTATCAAGGCAGCAAAGAAGATAAAATAGTATCAATTAATAATTAATCCAAACGGAGGCTGAAAAAGTGGAAAGCAGGGGAAAATAATGGATGGTACAAATAGAAAACAAATAGCAGATTTAAACTCAGGCATATCAGTAATCATACTGTAAATGCTCAAAGCATATCCAATGATAGGCTAAGATTGTCAAAATGGATTAAAGAAAAAGCAAGAACCAACTATATGCTGACTACTAGAAATACACTTTAAATATAAAGACACAAATAGGTTAAAAATAAACCAATTGAAAAGATATGCCATGATAATACTAATTAAAAAAAAGCTGGAATGTCTGTATTAGTATAAGATGGAGCATATTTCACAGCAAAGAATATTGCCAATGATAAAGAGGATCACTATCATAATAAAATGGTCAAATTATTAAGAGGGCAATATAAAAATCCTAAATGCTCAAATGCATGGGAAAAAAAGTGATAGAACAAGGAAAAATTGATAAATTCACAAATACTGTCAGAAAAGTTAAACATCTTCTCAATAATGGATTAAACAAGGAGAAAGAAAATCAGCAAAGATATAGAAGACTTTAATAACACTATCAAACAATTTGACCTAATTGACATTTATAGAACATTCCAGGCAATAACACCAAAATACATATCCTTTTTAAGTGTACACAAAAGATAGACTATACTCTGAATCATAAAAGAAGTTTCAATAAAATTAATTACTCAAGTCATAGAAATACGTTTTCTGACCAAAATGAAACTAAATTTTAAATAAATAATGGAAAGATAGTTGGGAAATCTTCCAAATGTTAGGAAACTAAACAACACACTTCCAAGTAACATAAGTAAAAAAAGAAGTCAAATTAGAAACTAAAAATAATTTTGAACTTAATTAAAATGAAAAAGCACTATATCAAATGTGTGACATGCAGCTAAATGAATACTTAGAAGGAAATTTATAACACTAAGAATCCATATTAGAAAATCATGTAGGTCTCAAATGAATGATTTCTGCTTCTACCTTATGAAACTGGGAATAAAAGAGTAAATAAAATCCTATGTAGGAAGAAGAAAGGAAATAATAAAGATTAGTGGAGTAATAAATAAATATCAACATAAATAAATATAATGAAATAGAAACAGAAAAAGAATTTAGAAAATTAATAAAATCAAAAGTTGACTCTGAGATCAATAAAATTTGTCAAACTATAATCAGACTTATAAAAAGAGAAAACAGAAATTACCAATATCAAAATCAAAGAGGTAACATCACTAGAGATCACTAGAGATAAGGAAAAACTTCACAACTTTTGCCAATAAATTTGAAAATGTAGATGAATTAGACAAATTTCTTAAAAGACACAATCTACCAAAGTTCATTCAAGCTGAAATAGATAATTTTAATAATATATATCTATTAAAGAAATCAAATTTATAGTTTAAAAACCTCCTACAAAGAAAAATCCAGGTCCAGATAGCTTCTATGAGTCATTAAAGGAAGAAAAGATATCAATTATGCAAACTCATCCAGAAAATTGAAGAGAGGGGAATGCTTCCTTTTCATTCTGTGAGGCCAGTATTTTATCATAAGCAGAAAAAAAAAAAAAATATCAGTAGAAAAGAAAACTATAGCTCAATATCCTCATTAACTTACTTGCAAAAATTCTTAACCAAATTTTAGGAAATCATATCCAACTATAAAGGATTATTCACCATAACCAAATGGGGTTAATCCCCAAAATGCACAGTTGGCTTAACACTTGAAACCAATCAAAATACTTCACCATATTAATAATAAATAAGTAAAAACCATATGCTTATCTCAACAGATTCAGAAAAAGCATTTGACAAACTCTTACATCAATTCCTTATAAAACTTTCAGCAAACAAAAATAGAAGGGAGCTTCCTCAATCTGGTAAAAAGCATTGATGGGGACAACCAGCAAGATGGTGGCAAAGTAAAGAACTCTGAGAATTAGCTCTTGTTATGGGGCAGTTGGTGATCACCCAGAGCTATCTAGAGCACTTCTTTGGGGGTTCCAGGAGACCAGAAGTGCATCCTGCAACATCTTTGAAAGAATGGAAGGAGAAGACTGCCCATCTGCAGAAAAGATTCGTAAGTAGAGCACTCCACACCTTGTATGATGTTATGTATGTTTGTTTTGTAAGTTCACACTATTACTATACATTTATTATTAATAATACAAGGCCCTAAAGAGTCCAACTCAAGGCTGCTTGAGTTGTTCATGTATGAGTGATATACTTCAATAAATTTAAAAAAAAAAAAAAAATATATATATATATATATATATATATAGCATTGTTGGTTTCCTGTGGTTGCTGTAACAAATGACTACAACTTAGTCTCTTAAAACAACACAAATTTATTAGCTTAAAATTCTGAAAGTCAGAAGTTCAAAATGAGTGGGCAGGACTATCTTCTGGAGATTTCAGGAGACACATTTCCTTGCCTTTTCTAGTTTATGGATGCTGCCTGCATTCTTTGGCATCATTACTCCAAAATCTTTCTGTCATCATAGTTCCTTCTCTGACTCTAACCCTTTTGTCTCCCTCTTATAAGGACCCTTTTGATTATATTACGCCCACCCAGATAATCCATTAAAATCTCCCCAACTCAAGATCCTTAACTTAATCACACCTCAAAAGTTCCCTTTGCCATGTTTGGCAGTTTGAGATTATTTATGAATCCCCCTCAAAAAAGATTATGTTTGTAAACTGTCCTTTTCCTCAGGATGTAATACCCTTTGTTTGCATTATATTCAAAAGTTTTAAGTTTATTTAATAAAATCAATTTAGAGCCTTTGATTTGACCACGTCAGTAGGATTTGACTCAGGGTTGAGTGCCCACCCCCTTGGTAGGCTGCTGTAAACAGACACTCACTCAAGGAGACACACGGAAGAGGAGAAAACTTGGTCGTTCTGGTCCCGCCATGTGACAGAAAGGAGAAGGCTCAAACAGCAAAAGCCCTGGGAAGAGAGATGATCCATTTGCCTGATAGTTTGCAGCGGAAGAGAACAGAGCATCTGAGAAGGCCCAAGAGAACAGGCAGAGACTGCCTGCCATCTTGCTTCAACATGTGGCAACAGACTTTGGTGAAAAAGCAGTCTTGAGTTGGACTCTTTAAGTCTTTGTAACTGTAAGCTTTTACCCCAAATAAATACTCTTTTATAAAAGCCAACAGATTTGGTACTTTGCATTAGCCCCCTTTGGCTAATACACCTAAAGTAACATATTTACAGATTCCAGGGATCAGTACATGGACATCTTTTTGGGGGGAGTGGGAGGGTGGGGGGCTATTATTCAGCCTCCTGAAGATATATATGAAAAGCCTACAACTGATATTATTCTTTGGTAAAAATGCTGAATGATTGTCCTCTAAGATCAGGAATAAGATGTCTGCTCTTAATTCTATTCAAAATTATATCAGACAGTCTAGACATGCAATAGTACAAGAAAAGAAATGAGAGGCATCTAGATTGGAAAGGACGAAGTTAAGCTCTATTTGGTGTTGACATATTGTCTATGTAAAAAGCTAATGGAATTTACAAAAAAGCTACCTCAATTAATGTAGTTTAGCATGTTTGAAGGATACCAGAACAATATACAAAAATTTATTTTAAAAAATAATAAATGGAAATGGAAATAAAAAAGAAACAATGATATTTACAGTAGCTTCAAAATATAATGTACATAGAGATAAAGTGGATAAAAGATATGCAATACCAGTATATTGAAAGCTAAAAAACATTGTTGAGAGAAATTAAAGAAGACCTAAGTAAATGGGGAGATACACTGCGTTCATGAATTGGAAAACTTGCTATTGTTTATTTTTCCCAAATCAATATACAGATTGAACATAAACACAAAATCCCCACAGGATTTTGTGTAGAAATTCATAAACTGATTCTAAATTCATCTGAAAATGCAAAGAGCCTAGAATAGTGAAAATAACCTTGAAAAAAGTACTAATCTAGGACACATAAACTAGTTGACCTCAAAGACATATTCTAAAGTTATAGTAATCAAGGCATTGTGTTATTGGCATCAAAATCAGCAAATAAATTTAGATAATACAATACAATCCAGAATAAGAACCACATATATGTGGTCAATTTATTTGTGACAAAGCTTCAAAGGCAATTCAATGGAGAAAGGGTTTTTTCAGCAAATGGTGCTGAAACAATTATATATCCATATGCAAAATAAATGACATTTGATCCACACCTTGTACAATATAAAAAAAAAAAAAAATCATAACTTAAAATGACCTGAATATAAAACCTAAAACTATAAAATTCTTGGAAGAAATCATAGGAGAAAATCTTTCTGGCCTTTCCTAGTTAAGCAAAAATTGCATAGGTACCCCAAAGCACAACCCTTAAAAGAAAAAATTGATAAATTGGACTTCCTCAAAATTAAAAATTTTTGCTTTTTAAAGAAACATTCTTAAGAGAATGAAATGACAAGCCACAGACTGGAAGGAAATATTTGTAAATCACATATATGAAAATTGACTTGTATACAGAATATATAGAGAACTCTATCAACTTAGTAAGAATAAAATTAAAAACACTTAAAAAAAAAAAAAAAAAAAAAGCTGGGCAAAGCTGTAAAAAGACACTCACCAAAGAAGAGATATAGAAGATAAATAAGTACATGAAAAGATACTCAACATCATTACTCAGAGAAATGCAAATTAAAATGGCATTGATATGCTAGCATACACCTATTAGAATGTATAAAAGGAAAAAGACTAGCAGTGAGGGTTCTCCAGAGAAACAGAACCAATAGGGATGGATACATACATATACATATATACATACATACGTGTATGTATAATGATATTAATTTTAAGGAATTGGTTCACCTGATTATGGAGACTGGAAGTTCAAAATCTGTAGAGGAAGTTGGCAGCCTAGAAACCCAGACAAGAGAGGATGTTGTAGACTTGAGGCAGAATTTCTTCTTCTCAGGGTAATCTCAGTTTTTTGCTCTTAGAACCTTCAACTGATTGAATAAGGCCTACCACATTACCATGAGTAATCTCCTTTACTTAAGGTCAACTGACTGTAGATGTTAATCACTTCTACAAACTACCTTCTTGACAACACTAGACTGACCAAACAACTGGACACCACTATAGCCTAGTTGACACATAAATTTAATCATCACACTGACCGTACCAAGTATTGGTGAAGATACAGAACAATTAAAATCATAATATATAATGATATTGGAAATGTAAAATGGTACAACCATTCTAGAAAACAACTGGGCAATTTCCTAAAAGTTTAAAAATGTACTTACCCAGTCATTGTACTCCTTAGTATTTACTCCATGATAAATAGAAGCATATATCCACACATCACAGCTTTATTTTTAATAGCCTAAACTAGAAGCATTCCAAATGTCCAATCAAGAGATAAATGGATAAACATTGTGTTTCTATCCATACAATGGAATACTATTCAAAATTTTAAAAAAGGAATTGAACTTCTTCACATAAAAACATGGATGAGTTTAATTTTTCTGAGCGACCAAACCAAACCAAAACCAAACCAAACCAAAAAATGTACATGAACTATAATCTTATTTACTAAAACTTTTAGAAAATGTCAATTAATCTACAATGACAGAAACTAGATTAATGATTGTCTAGAGATCTAAGGAGTGTCTAGGGCGAGATATTAAAAGAGGGTATGAGAAAACTTTCGGGGGCAATGGATGTGTTTATCATCTTAATTGTGCTTATGGTTCAATGGGCATATACATATGAGAAAACATCAATAAATATGTGTAGTTAATTCTACATCAATTATACCTCCATAAAGCTGTTTTAAACAAAATTAACTAAATCCTTTTAACAGTTTATGACCTCTCCTGTTTTAAAAACTAAAATTCAAAATAAACAGTAATGTGCTGTTTTATCTTGTGCTTGAGAATTTGGATATGTATCCAAGATTTAGATGAAGGATCACCAGATGTTAACCATGAATCAGAGTCCACAGAATTTAAACAGCCTGTGGTATTTCTGAAGAATGAATCTGAAACCAATTAGAAGCAAGTCTAGTCTTCTTAAGGAAGAACTGGGATCTATATGATTATTAGGGGATTCTTAGATACTAACATCTCTCAGGTGTCTGAACACTTTTATTTGGTACTTTAAAATTCAATTTTAAAAATGATAGATATGTTTTGAGGAAGAAAAGGTGAGAGGAGTTGATGAGTGAAGGGAAAGAGAAGTAGTGGAGAAGTTTAATTTTTTAAATGAGCACAAAAATAATATTTCAGATACTATGCTACAAAAAAAGATTCTTAACCTGACATCCAAAGATCCCCAAGGAGTCCAGAGAAGGGCCCAAATGTATGTAAGAATATTTTATGGACACATGTATGTTTCTTGGAGAGAAGTTTCACAGCTGTGATCAAATTATTGAAGGGCTTCATACTTCAAAATATTAATAGCTATTCAATGTCCTATATCAAGAAATATTTATGGCAAAATTTGATGGAAACATTTCAATCTGTTTGACCTTCTTTTCTTTATTACAGTCTTATGATCAATTGACCTATTTTTATGAGTCTCACTGCACATATTGTGACTTTGAGACTCCTTAGCAATGAAAAATATGCCCACACCAAATATGTTTTTAACACATTAAAGGCTAGTTTTGCTGAACAAAAGAAAATGGAACCAACCAAATCTTTTCCAACCAGTTTTGCTCTTATCACAAGTAGAGTTGGTAGATTTACTGGAAACAATAATTTAAATTACTAAGTCAATAAATTTTTACTGCAAGTATCCTATTGTGAGAACACTCAGTAAATTAATGGAAGCCAGTCATTTTACTTAAAATATCAGACAATTTGCTCAACTCAACCACCTGGATATATTTTCTCAAATCCTTACAACATTTTAACATCAATTTTTCAAGACCATTTAAAAATGGTGATGGTACAAGGCAAATATACATATGCTATATGTTAGGAAATACATAGCAATCTGAATGAAGACTCAACAATCAATTTCTGCTTCCTCCATTGTCCTCTTTCACATTTTTCCTCTTGACTATTACAGTAATCTATAGCTACCATAGTCTTACTTTTCTGATAGACTTGTAACACCTTTGTCAATTAATTAATCACAGACAAAATAATCCCTCTAGTTGTATTTTTAATTCAAACTTCATACCTCATTCATGACTTTGCTTCATATACCATCAATGATTTCACTTTCTCTTTCTCAGATGCTTCTACCCAGTCCATAAATACCCGTACATATCTTCACTTCGTCAAAACCAAAGCTAGTGGCAGAGCTCTGACGCAAAATAGCAGAGTATGAAACTATGCAGATAGTGCCTTCCATCAGAAAAGTGAATGTGCTGGGAAAAGGGATGGAAATGACCAGGTGGTAACCCTGGTATCAGTTTAGACACTGAAACAAGCTCCAAGTTTCAGATAATGGGAGAGCCTGCCAAGAGTTCAGCTTCTGTAAGTGAAAGCTAACTAGTGACCAGCCCCCATACCTCAGCTCTAGGGAAGCAACTGTGGAAATAGTGGTGGCTGTAAAACACAGCCTGAATTCTGGGAACAGCCACCTAGGCCAGGGTAGGTAGAGGAAACCTAGCCATCGAAAAGTTGGGGTTGAATGTCAAAGTTGGTTTGAGGATCCCGGAGGGACCAGGGCAGATGTTGGCCTGAGTTTTGGCCTTCCTTCCATGTAAGGAGCCAGTATGCTTTCTTTAGTTGATTTTGCTTTATTCTGTGTGAGGCTGTTTCTTGGTCTGACAGATCCCTGAATGCCCAGCGTATATGCTGGCCTCAGTTTCAGCCTTGGTTTACATCCTCTTGTGGCTTCAGGCTTCCACCATCATTCACCAGGACATAAAGTACTGGGGCACATTTTTCATTGCTTTTTTATTATTTGTGGGTGAATGTTTCTTGGTCTGGTGGACCACCAGCACTGGCCTAGTTTGCAGCCCTGGGTATAAAAAGTCAGTGCACCCTATTTTTCCTTTTTGGTTGGGTTTCTTTCTTTAACTTGTGTGATTTGATCTGTCTGATCCCTGAGGGCCTGCCTTGGAAGCCTGGGCTTCTGCCTTCTGGGCAGCAGTGGCTTCTGGCTGCCCACCAGCATCCACTGGGGCTTTAAGAACCAGTGCACCTTCTTTGGTTGTTTTTTGTTCTTCTTGTGTGTTTTCCTTGGTCTTGCAGATCTCTACATTCCTCTTGTAGCTTCTACTCTCCCACTAGCATCCACTTGAACAGAAAGTGTCAGGGCACATTTTTTTTGTTTGTTTTTTGGTTGTTTTTCTCTCTTTCTCTTGTTTGTGTGGTTTGGTCTGGTAGATCCCTAAGGAACCAATGTGGATGTTAGCCTCAGCTTTAACCCCCTTAGCAGCAGCTTCAGGCCTCACATTAACATCTGCCAGGACACAGTGCCAGTAAGTACACTTTTTTTTTTTAATTAGTTGGTTTCTTTCTTTCTCTTTTTCTGGGGCAGGTGTGGGTGGGGTGGAGTCTGACAGATTGCTAAGGGACTGACATGGACACTAGCCTCAGTTTTGGCCACCAGAGAAGCAGCTTTCAGCTTCACAACAGCATCACACTGGCATGTACCAAAAGTCTTGGAAAGGCAATGCATCATTTCTGTTTTTCTTTGAGGATACTTTATATTGTGCCTTTCTTTCTTCCTTCCTTCCTTCCTTCCTCTCTCCCTCCCTCCCTCTATTTTTTATTTATTTCTTTCTCTCTTTTTCTTTTCTTGTTTATATATATATATTTTTTAATTTATTTATTTTTTATTGTGGGTAAAAATCAAAATTTTCACAATACATACCAATATTTGTAAAATGATATATAAATATATATGCATATATGTGTTTTCTTGTTTATATTTATCTTTCTTTTTTTTTTTTTTTTCTTGTTCTTGGTCTGGCAGACTGAGGAGTGAGAGAACTAGTGTTCCAGAGTTACTACAGCGTAATACTCAGAATGCCCAGTTCTGAAAGCAAAATTACAAAACAAACAAGGAGACAGAAAAGTATGGCCCAGTTACAGGAGAAAAAGAATTTGATGAAAATGATTCTGGAGTCCCAAAAGAAAAAGAGAGAAACAAAAGGGAGAAAAAAAATATTTAAAGAAATAATGGCTGAAAACTTCCCAAATCTGATGAAATATATGAATATACAAATCCAAGAAACTCAATGAATACCAAGCAGGATGAACCTAAAGAAATTTACACTGACATATATTATAATCAAGCCATCCATGGTAAAGGACAAAGACAGAATCTTGATAAACAGTAATAGAGAAGCAACATGTCACACAGAAGGGATCCCTAGTAAGACTAATATCTGATTTCTTATTAGAAACCATGGAGGCCAGAAGATAGTGAGAGGATATATTTAAAGTGCTGAAAGAAAAAAGAGTTCCTAGAATAATACATCTAGAAAAGGTGTCCATCAAAAAATGAGGGAGAAATTAAAATGTTCGCAGATAAACAAAAGCTGAAGAAAATCATTGCTGCTAGACCTGCCTTACAAGAAATGCTAAAGGGAGTCTTTATTCTTAAAAGGAGAGGACATTAGACAGTAACTCAAAGCTATATAAAGAAATAAAGAACTCCAGTATAGGAAACTACGTGGGTAAACAGAAATGCCAGTATTATTGCATTTTTCATTTGAAATATTGTCTATTATATCTAATATGGCTTAAAATTCAAAAGCTTAAGAAATAAGCACAAACCCTTGTTACAAGATATAAAATATATAAAGATGTAAATTTATGATAAGAAAAATATAAAGGGAAAGGACAGAGAGATATAGAAACAAACTATGTGGGGGCCATTGAAGTTAAATTGGTATCAGTATAAACTAAATTGTAATATATGTAGGATCGTAAATCTAATCCTTATGGTAACCACAAATAAAATATCTTTAAAAAAGTATACAAAAGGAAATTAGAAGTGATTCAAAATGACTCATTATTATAGATTATTTAAATAAAAAGGCAGTAATGGAGGAAAATGGAGGAGAAAAAAGGTATGAGACTTACAAAAACAATTAACAAAATGGCAGGAGTAAGACTTGCCTTATCAGTAATTACCTTAAATATAAATGGATTAGACTCTTCAATGAAAAATCAGAGATTGGCAGAATGGGTAAAGAAGCATGACCCAACGATTTAGTGTTCACAAGGGACTCATCATAGATCCAAGTTACAAACAGTTTGAAAATGAAAGGATGGAAAAAAATATTACATGCAAATAGTAATCAAAAGACAGCTGAAGTGGCTTTCCTAATATTAAACACATTAGATTTTATATAAAAAATTTACAAGAGACAAAGAAGGACATTATACATGTTGCTAAAACTGTCAACTCAAAAAGAAGCTCTAACAATTAGAAACATATATACAGGTCTTAAAAACAGGTCTCCAGGGAAGTAGATGTAGCTCAAGCGATTAGGCTCCTGTCTACCATATAGGAGATCCAGGGTTCGATTCCTGGGGCCTCCTGGTGAAAGGCAAGCTGGCCTTTGTGGCGAGCTGGCCCACACAGAGTGCTGGCCTGCACAGAGTGCTCACCTGCATGGAGAGCTGATGCAGCAAGATTACACAACAAAAAGAGACACAGAAGAGAGACAATAAGAGACACAACAGACCAGGGAGCTGAAGTGGTGCAAGAGATTGAGCTCCTCTCTCCTGCTCTGAAAGGTCCCAGGATCGGTTCCTGGTGCTGCATAAAGAGAACAAAGCAGACACAGAAGAACATACAGAGAGCAGGCAGTGAGTGCAAAACAATGGGGCGGGGGGGGGGGAATAAATAATTAAATCTTTTTTAAAAAGTGAAAAAAAAAAAAAGACAGGTCTCCAAAATATATGAAACAAACATTGACAAAACTGAAGAGAGAAATAAACAGTTCTAGAATAATAGATGGAAATTTCAATATACCACTATCAATACTGGAAAGACCAGCTACATATATAACACTTCACCCAACAATAGCAGAATACAAATTTTTTTCAAGTGCACATGTATCATTCTCCAGGATAGACCATATATTGGGCATAAAAGAAGTCTCAATAATTTTTAAAATATTGAAATCATATAAAGTAACTTCTCTCACTACAATGGAATAAAACTAGAAAACAATAACAGAAAAAAAACTGGAAAATTTACAAAAATGTGGATATCAAATAGGACATTCATTAACAATCAATGGGTTAAAGAAGACCATATGCTAGGGTACATGAGAAGTCTCAAATTTAAAAATGTTGAAATCATGCAGAGTAACTTCTCTGATCCAATGAAGTAAAGCTAGAAAATGTTAACAGAAAGAAAACTGAAAATTTTACAAATATGTTGAAATTGCAGAGCATAACCAATAGGTTAAAGAAGAAATTACAAAGGAAATTAGAAAATACTTAGAGATTAGAAAATACTTAGAGATGAAGGAAAATGAAGTCACTACATACCAAAACTTATGGAATTCAGCAAAGAAAGCCTAAAGGAAAATTCATAGTTGTGAATTCCTATATTAAAAAAGAAGGAAAATCTCAAATTGATAAACAAGCTTCACATCTTGTAGAATTAGAAAATGAAGAGCAAAGTAAACCCAAAGTTAGCAGAAGTAAGGAAATAAGATTAGAGTGGAGATAAATGAAATAGAAAAGAGAAAAAGCAACTGAGAATCAACAAAACAAAAAGTTAGCTCTTTGAAAAATTAATAAAATGACAAACCTTTAGCCAGACTGAAGAGAAAAAAAGGGAAAAAACAGAAATACCTAAAATAAAAAAGGAAAATGATAATATCATTACTGACCTTACAGAAATAAAAAGGTTAAAAAGAGATTACTATGAACAATTGTGTGCCAACAAGTTAGGCAATCTAGACAAAATGGAAAAATTCCTAGAAATACAAAAATCATCCAAATTGACTTGAGAAAAAATAAGAAACCTTAACAAATCTATAGCAAGTACAGAGATTGAACCAATAATCAAAAACTTTCCACAAAAGAAAAGTCCAAGACTGGCTGGCTTCATTGATGAATTCTACCAAACATTTAAAGAAGAATTAATACCAATCCTTTAACTCTTCCAGAGAATTCAAGAAGAGGGAACTCTTCCCAAGTCATTCTATAAGTCCATGATTACCCCAGTATAAAAGCCTGATAAAGACATCACAAGAAAAGAAAATTACAGAACAATTTCCCTTGTGAATATAGATGCAAAAATCCTTAACAAAATACTAGCAAACCAAGTCCAACAGCATATTACAAAGTTCAGTCACTATGATCAAATGATGGAAAGATGAGTCAACATAAGAAAATCAATCAATGTAATACAACAAATAATTAGAATGAAGGGGAAAAACACCCATATGACTATCTCAATAGATGTAGAAAAGGCATTGACTGCAAATATTCTCACTGTCCTGATTTTGTGATAATCAGGGTAGGCTAAACATTCGCTATATTAGAAACCATGCATGTTTTCCCAAACCTAGTTTTTCTCCCTCGGTCTGGTTTTTAGAATGCTGGTAATAAACCAAGCCTGATTTATTATATGACCATCCTATATGGGAAATGACTCTAACTCTAAGTATCTTTGGTCAACCTTAAGAGATAGAGCAGGGGGTGGATGTGGCTCAAATGATTGAGTGTCCATTTCCCATGTGGAGGGACCTGGGTTCGATCCCCAGGACCTCTTGGTAAAATAAAGAAAAATATAGAAGGTGCGCAGGTACGCCCCTGGGGCCTGTGAGCAAGTGAGTCATCAGGTCCCACTGAACCAAGCAGCAAGATGATGACATAACAGGAGAGAGACGCAGGGGAGAGCCAAGAAGAGACATGCCGAAAAACCAAGTACTGAGGTGGCGCAGGTGGCAGAATGCGTCTCTCCCACATCAGAGATTCCCAGAATCGAATCCAGGTGAAGACAGGAGGAAAAGGATGACAGGAGAGTGGGCAGGAAATAGACACAGAATTGCCCAACGAATGGACGCAAAAACATCGGAAAGGGGGGGTGTGTTAAAATGGATAAAAAGTAAATGTATTTAAAAAAATAAATGTAAAGATGTTCAAAAAAATAATTACATTAACAATTTATATATATATACATGTATATATATACACACACATATACACACACATATATAAAAAAGAAAAGGCATTGACAAAATCCAGCACCCTTTCCTGATAAAAAACGTTCACTAGGAAAAGAAATGCTATATGATTATGTCTAAAAACAGCAAATCTCCAGAGACAGAAAAGTTAGAGATTATCAGGGGATAGGGATGGGGGGGAATGGGGAGTGTATGTTTAGTGGGTATGGAGTTGGATATAAATTTTTTTTTAAAAAATCATATCTCTTCCTTCAACTCTACCTTCCTTCATTCATTATCTTCATTTCTTCTCTAGGTTAACTCATTGGAGTCATACTCTTGGTGTCACAATTTCATTGAAAGTGCTTACTCCAAGACTTTCAAATACTCAATGCAATGGACATACTTCATGGCTTATCTTACAGACTTCTCTATACGGCCTTTGATGTTTAAAATATTTCTTAAAATCTTCTTTCATTGAATCCTTATCATCACATGTTCCACACTGAACTCCTACATGTTAATGTTCCCCAAGTTCTATCCTTTTTCCTCTTCATACCCTTCATGTGCTCTTTAAGTGGTCTCACCTACTCAAATGGCTTTTATTTTTAATATACTTTTTTATTATTTTTTAAAAGAAACTAAGATTACATAAATGTTATACAAAAAAAATAGGGGATTCCCATATGCCCCACTCCCCAGCTATACCATTTTCCCACATCAACAACATCCTTCATTAGTGTGGTACATTTGCCACAATTGATGAGCACATCTTGGACCATTACCACTAAGCGATGATTATAGTTTACATTGTAGTTTACACTCTCCCGCACATTTTTGCAAGTTATTACAAGATAGACAATGGCCTGTATCTGTCATTGCAATATCATTCAGGATAATTCCCAAGTCCTGAAAATGCCCCCAAATTACCCCTATTTTTCCCTCTTCCTCCCCTCAGAACCTCAGGTGGCCACTGCCTCCACATTCATAATAAAATTTCTTCCATTGCTAGGATCACAACAAGTCTACAGTACAACAACTGTAAGTCTACTCTAGTCCATCGTCCATGCCCACTCCATCTCTAATTGAGAGGGCGCTTCGATCACATGGGCAGATGGATGGGACTTTCTTGCTTGAAGTTGCAGGCACTCTCTGTTCCTTGAGATGGTTGTTGTCAGTCATCATCTCCTCACCACCTCCCCTATCTACAGCTTCACCCAAAACCTTTCTCATGGGGGAAGTGTGGGAAGATGGCATTGGACTTGGCAAGCAGGGCTCAACTGTTTACCAAAACAATGGAGAGAGAGCCAAAAACTGTCTGAAGTACCTGACAGTACTACACAACTCCCAGGAGGGTGAACAACAGAGAGATGAAGTACTAAAAACAACAAATGTGAGTTACCATGCCCCCTCGGTGGTTGGGAAGGGCTCCCGTCCACACCCCCCAAGATATTAAGCTGGGGTAAAACCCCTGGCTCACTGCAGATGACTGAGAGGGGAAGAGAAATCTTCCTCCCTCTCAGCTGTTATAAGGGAAAAGGGACAGGGAGTTGGGGGCTTTTCTTCAGTGAAATCCACCAGCAGAGCCCAGTTTGAATCTCAGCTCTGGCCTAGACCACACACAGGAAAGCAGAGACTGAATACCTCCACGGAAAGTTCACCAAAATGCGCCGTATGCTGGAGGATATGTAAATTGCATGGACAAAAGTTTCTTCTGGTTCTCTCTGTACCCTAACACTTAGGAGAAAATCTATACCCCATTAGTGAGTCCCTGGTGCAATTTTGATAACTTAAGTGGGGCAATTTTAAAGACTTAGAATTAGTTGGACCAAATATCAAAGAAGTGTTATGGGAAAAAAAAAAAAAAAAAAAGCAATAGGCAAGAAGGCAACAGAGACAAATTAGCCATCAGAGTAAATTTATGAACATGTTCAGATGCCTAGACATCAGCAAAAAATCAAAAGCCATACTAGGAAACAGAAAGATATGGTCCAGCCAAAGGAGCAATCCAAATATCCTGAAGAGATACAGGACTTAAGACAATTAATCAGTGATAATCATACAACTCCCCTAAATCAATTCAAAGAATTAAAAGAAAATATGGCTAAAGAGATAAAGGATATTAGGAAGACACTGGGTGAGCATAAGGAACAGTTTGAAAATCTGCAAAGAAAACTAACAGACCTTATGGGAATGAAAGACATGATCGATGAGATTTTAAAATATCATTTTAGAAATATTGGTATGTATTTTGAAAAATTTGATTTTTACCCACAATAAAAAAAAATACATTAGAGACACATAAGGGTAGATTTTAATTGTTCAAAGACAGAATTAGTGGAAAAGACTGGAAAAGACATGAGAACAGAAAGAGAAGAGAATGGAAAAAGTGGAACAGGGTCTCAGGAAATGGAATGACAACATGACACACACAAACATACACATTATGGGTGTCCCAGAAAGAAAAGAGAATGGAAAAGGGACAGAAAGATCATTTGAGGAAATAATGACCAAAAACTTCCCAACCCTTATGAAAGACATAAATATCAGTATCCAAGAAGGACAATATATCCCAGACAGAATAAATCTGAGTGTACCTACCCTGAGACACCTACTATTCAGAATGACAAATAACAGAGGTAAAGAGAGGATTCCGAAAGCAGCAAGAGAAAAGCAATGCATCACATACAAGGGAACCTCGATAAGATTAAGTGCTGACCTCTCATTAGAAACCATGGAGGTGAGAAGAAAATATGACTAAATATCATTAAGGGGGGATGGATAAGGCTCAAATGGTTGGGCATCCATCTCCCATATGGAGGGACCTGAGTTTGTTCCCCAGGACCTCCCGGTAAAAAAAAGTATATATATCATTAAGATGTTAATTCTACCCAAATTGATTTACAGATTCAATGTAATCCCAATAAAAATCTCAACAGCCTTTTTTTGCAGAAATGGAAAAGCCAATGATCAAATTTATTTGGAAGGGTAAGGGGCCCTGAATAGGCAAAAATGTATTCAAAAAGAAGAACGAAGTTAGAGAACTCTCACTTCCGGCCTTATAGCATATTACTTAGTTACAGTGGTAAAAACAGCATGATACTGCATTAAGACAGACAGGTTGACCAATGAACCGAATTGAGAACTCAGAAATCAACCCTCACATCTACAGTCAAGTAATTTTTTAACAAGGCTGTTAAGCCAACCCAGCTGGGTCAGAACAGTCTATTTAACAAATGGTTCTGGGAGAACTGGATAACCAAACATATGAAAAAATCAACTCAGGGGAGTGGATGTGGCTCAATGGTTGAGGGCCAGCTTCCCACATACAAGATCCCCGGTTCAATCCCCAACCCCAGTGCCTAAAAAAAAAAAAAAAAAGCGACAACCATAAAACTCCTAGAAGACAATGTAGGAAAACATCTTCAAGATCTTGTGGTAGGGAAGCGGCTATGGCTCAATCAGTAGGGCTCTCGTTTACCATACGGGAGGCCCCCGGTTCGTTTCCCGGGGCCTCCTGGTGAAGGCAAGCCCGCCCGAACGGTGTGGTTAGCTGACCCAGCGAGCACAAGCAGCAAGGGGGGGATGAATAAATAAAAAATAAAATCTTAAAAAAAAAAAAAAAAAAAAGATCTTGTGGTAGATGGCAGTTTCTTAAACTTTACACCCAAAACATGAGCAACAAAAGAAAAAATAGAGAAATGGGACCTCCTCAGAATTATATACGTTTGCATCTCAAATGACTTTGTCAAAAGGATAGAAATGCAGATGACTCAATGGGAGAAAATATTTGGCAATCACATATCTGATAATGGTTTAATATCCATGATATGTAAAGATAGCATACAACTCAACAATAAAGACAAACTACCTGATTAAGAAATGGGCAAAAGACTTGAACAGACAATTGTCCAAAGAAGAAATACAAACGGTGAAGAAACACATGAAAAAATGTTCAACATCACTAGCAAATAGAGAAATGTAAATCAAAACTTCAATGAGATATCATTTCACACTGATTAGACTGGCCATTAAACAGCCGGAAAACTGTAAATGTTGCAGAGGATGTGGAGAGATAGAAAGGCTTATTCACTGTTTTGGGGGATGTAGAATGGTACAGCCACTGTGCAGGACTGTTTGACAATTCCTAAGGAAGTTTAATACAGACTTGCCATGTAGCCCAGCAATATCATAGTAGGTATATACCCAGAAGTACTGAAAGCAGTTACATGAATTGACTTCTGCACACCAATGTTCATAGTGGCGTTATTCACAATTGCTGAAAGTTGGAAACAATCCAGGTGTCTATCAACTGATAAATGGATAAACAAATTGTGGTGTATACACATGATGGAATATTACGCAGTGGTAAGAAGAAATGAAGTCACGAAGCATATGACAACATGGATGAACCTGGAGGACATTATGTTGGGTGACTCAAGCCAGACACAAAAGGACAAATACTGTATTATTACACTATTATGAACTAAATGTATTATGTAAATTCATGGAATTAATAATTAGAATATAGGTCACCAGAAAATAGGATGAGGGCAGAGAATGGAAAGCTGAGAGTTCGTCTTACAGAATTGGTTAAAAGGTTATTTGTAAATCTTTGGAAATGGTGAGAGCACATCATGGTGTTTGTGATTACCAGAACTATTTATTACATGGGTAAGACAGTGGTTGAAAGATAAAGTCTAAGGACATGTATATAACTAGAAGGAAAGCTTAAAAATCTAACATGGGACTGTATAACATCGTGAAACCTCATGTAAAATACGAATATGGGTGATATTGCATAGGTAAGACTGTTGTTACAAGATAAAAATACAAATAAACTAGAGAGAGGAAAACGGAATCACATCTATGTATGGCAGGGGAGACATAGATAGATTGAGAGGTGATGAGTTTTATTTATTTAGCTGGTTTTTGTTTATTATTATTATTATTATTATTATTATTATTACTGGAATAATGAAAACGCTCTAGAAATGCTTGAAGTGATGAATGCACAGCTATGTGATTATACTGAATGCCATTATTGTACACTTTGGATGGATTTATGCTTTATTAATATGTATCAATAAAATCAATTTGTTAAAAAAAAAAAAAAAAAAAACTTTCTCATAAATACTAGTCCTGTTTAACTCCCTATCAGTACAATACTGAGGGACTTTGAACTTTCCATTTCTAAAAATTAATAGTCTTATGAATTCTGCTCTTTCTCATGTATCTAAATCTTTACCAACAGTCCACCACCCACTAAAGTTAGAAAATATGGGAATTATCCTACACTGTCCTTACTTCATCACTCTCCACACATGGTTAGTCAGTACCTCATAAATTCTTGCAAACTTATTTCTTCCTTTTCCTCCCTGATGCCATAGCCTAATTCATCATAATCATTTTCAGCAACCTCGTAATTGGTCCCAAAGGCCAGGGCCAGTCCCTTTACAGTAGAATTTGATGAATTTTAATTTTTATCTTTTATTACTACAGTCAACCTTTACTAATTATTTTTCCTGAAAGAGTATGAGTAGCATATTTTCTGAGATTTTGCTCATCTCATGATGTCTTTCTTCTGTTTTTGTTGCTAAATACAATTTAGCTGGGTAATAAATGTAAGTTCAAAGGCCTTTCCTCTTAATTATAAAGGATGCATAGTACAATGAAAAGAACTCATGTTTTAAAACTAATAATCTTAAATTAGATTTAAATTCTACAACCCTTTGGCTATGGGACCTTTGTCCAATTTTTTTGTCTAAAATTCAGTTTCTCCAAATGGGGATATATTATCTACCTCATAGGGCTAATATTTTATTTAAGGAGAGAAAATGTGTAACATGTTGCATAAGTAATAGGCACAGAATTAAGTGGTAACTATTATAATTAGGTATTGCTTGTTATTCTGGTACTTAGAATCTGTGTATCCTAATTTTTAAAAAAAAATTTATTAAAATATATCATTCATATGTGAACATACATAAACAGTTAGTGTATAGTAAAAGTTGTGAACTTACAAAACAAACATGCATAACATCATTCAGAGGTCTCATACATCACCCCACCACCAACACCTTGCATTGTTGTGAGACATTTTTTTACAAATTATGAAAGAATATCATCAAAATCTTGCTACTAACTATAGTCCATATCTTACATTTGGTATGTTTTTCCACCAACCCACCCTATTATTATTTTTAAATATATTTTCAGTACAGAAGTTGTGAACTTACAAAAGAATCATGCACATGTGTAGAATTCCAATACAACACCCCTTCATCAACACACCACACCATGGTTACAGATTATAAGATACTATCAGACTATTACCACCAACCATGGTCCATGGCATACATTTGGCACACTTTCTCTATACTCCCCCATTATCAAAACAGTATATCTTTGGCATAGACTCATGAATATTACAGTACTGCTGTTAATCACAGTCCATAGTGTGTACATTAATTTTAATTTCTCTTATGTAGTCAAGCACTTTGTTGCTTTTTTATTTATTTTGTGTATTCTGGACAAAAATAAGACTTTGATTCATGGTTGCAATTCAAAAATTATGCCAGGATATTTTTTAATGTATATTTTTTATTGATTTTTTTCTATAATGCAATGAGCTTTTTGAATATATATGCAAATTCTTTCTTCTCCTCTATCATCATTTTTCTCTTTGTTCTTTCCCTATACATTCTGGGAAAACCATGGAATTTTCTTTATATCACTGATTTAATTTCTGTGATATCATTCCTGTTTTTCTTTTGAAATGGATTTTAACTGTGTAATTTTTCTCTTACTTTCTTGAAATACTTAGCCATCTACCTGTTATTTCATGTGTTACCCTTTTTAACTCACTATGTTTCCCCTTATGATTTTCTGCTCTTCTTTCAAAGAAGCTAAGGCTTCCTGCATTCTATTGAGCATGACTACTCATTTTCTAAAACTTAGTATGCATTGCACCTTATGGAATTTTCAGAACTATTCCATTCCTGTTAGTTTTTAGATGCTGTGTCTTTTTCCTTGCCCTGCAGTATTTTTCCATTGTTCTTTCTTGTTTCTGTTTCTTTAGACATCATTGAACGAGGCCAAGTATTTTCTGATTTTGTATTTGTCAATAGACAAATCATGTTGATTGCCCTTGGTCCGTTTCACACATTCTTATATAATGGTTAAATCTCTTTTTCAAATCTGCAGTTGGAGAGAATATTGATAAAAATAGTTTCTGGAACTTTTCTCAATTTATTGCAGACTTTTACTTCAGCAATATATGACTGAGGCTGTAGTTTATCCTACCATAAACCCCTGTTCTCTACTATTCTGAATTTATAGCTATATAAAGTACTGAAATTCTCAGGACATAGTTTTGCTAGAATTTCTGCCAGCCTCTAATTCTTGCCATAATGTTTCATTTGTGGGAACTATTCCTGTTAATGCTTGGTTTCTTTACCTTCATTTTAACTGTCCAGCTGATGATCTGGAATTTTTGTTCTTTGACCAGACAAAGATAAGGTCAGGAGGGAAAAAAACAGAAGTGAAATGATACACTTCTGGTTCTCCCAAAAATGCAATAAATGCATGATAGTAACTTAATTTCTAGTGGCTACTGATGGATATGCAATCATTGAACCTTACAGTAGGAGAGGTGAAAAGTATCATCTCTACTTATGAGGTAAGAACTGAGTGTGCTGCAAGGTGAAATTTAGGACTTTTTATTTTTCTAGTCACATCAATGGTCATATACTCAACAAAGATTTCTCCCAAAATCTAACTTTAGGTGATATATGGATCTGAGTTTTCAGTGTTGTTTTTGAGTCAACATTTTTTCCCCTTATCTTTATGGATATTTCAGTGGGAAGTAAGGAGTGTAGGTCCTGATAACAACTAGTCAAATGGCATGGATATGAAAAGTCCAGGTGGGGGAACATTTTTGCTACATTCATTAATTTACATTTTCTTTCTTGGTTAGTAGATATTTAGAATCAGCTCCATTGCTGTTTAGTCAGACATTTATTATATTATTCATGGTTTTCTGTCTTGTATTGGTCATGATGTTCCCGTTACTTTCGTATCCTTATCACACGTTACTGCCAAAAGTTATATTGCAGAAACAACAAAGAAGAAAAATGCAGCAGAAGTTTGACAGCATCTGATAGAATTATTTACTTTTATTGTTTCCCATCTGAAGAATAGTTTTGTTTTTTTTTTAAGATTGGAAAAATAACTAATACAATTTGGATACCTAATCTGATCACACTGTGCTAAGTGCCTTCATTTGTGTTTTCTTATTTAAGCCTCTGGAAGAGAGGATGTCTTATCCCATTATTAAAGGTGAAACAAAATGAGCCTCAGAGACATTCATCAAGTTGTTCAAGATCATACAACTTTTAAATTTTCAATCCAATACAGTTTAGATCTGTCTGACTACTGAGTCACTGACTATTCCACCATGCCATGATGAATGCTCAAAATACAAAAGATTTCACACATTCACATTTTGTTTACTGTCATAGAGTAAGTTCAAAACCAGATAAAAACAATAAATGAATTTAAAAAATAAATGAATACATGAAATAAAAGTTGATGACATTTCAAGTCTATGTTATTTTTACTTTGGGCTGAAAGACAGAGTTTAGCAAAGCAAATTTTTGCATTCTTTTGAAAATATTTCTAATCTATATAAAATTAAAATATGTAAGTCATTATTTACTGCTTGTTAGGTAATAATCTACTGTTTAAAAATACTTGTCTTGATAGCTGGAATCAATTATTAATAATTTTGGGAAAACAAAGGCTTCTTGGTAGAGAGAATTTGAAGGAAAGTAATTTTCTGTGCCTACCTCACCCTCTGCTAATGCTAAGGATCCCTCCTGTTTGCTATACAAACCAAAAAAGCAAACTATAGCTCCCGGTGCAGTGATTATGCCACTGTGCTCTGCTGGCCATAAAGCCTGCTGGGGCAGAATTAGGGTCAAGTTTGCTCTCAGGGAGGCTGGAGTAGAATTACTATGAATCAGTGGGAAAAATGAATTGATGCAGCAACCCTAATATTGGGGAGGAGTCAACAATGAGAAACAATCTCCAGAGTAACTTGAGCAGATACAGGCTAGTTATGGTCCAGATACAGACAACTTGTGGGAGATAAAGTGAAATGTAGCACTAAATCATGCCAGGAATTCTGTCTGGAAATGGGACAAGGGAGAACAAGGATAGAGTCCAACACTGGGGAAATAAACATCAGAGAAATGTAAATGGAAGCAGACTCAGACGAGCTGGCTGAGTCATTCAGAGGTGTATCTTCCCACCATAATTGCTCAGAATTGAGAAAGCAGAGACATTCTGGATATTGAGAAGGCCTGGCTCAAGGGAACCTTCATCATCCCCACTATCACCATCATGCACACATACATACAGGCAAGCATATCTTCCAGGGATGTGCTTGTCCTTTTACAATTTTAGGACATGGTCAAAACAGGATAGGTAATTGAATGGTCTTGTTCAGGCACTATTTTATAAGGAAGTCACAGATCTCACAGTAGCTTGCATGCTGATACCCAAGGAGATTGCATATCTCCATTGGATCTTCTTATTTGAGTATTTCTCCTGTGCAATAGATAAAAGAGGATCTATTCCTGTAGATTTAACAAAGACACAAAAAGTTTTATGAGAAAAGCAACCCATATTACAGAATTAATTTTAGAAAAATAAGGAAGGCACTGATATATATTGATGGTCAATTACATGAAAGGTGTTCCTACAATTACATATAGAGAATCTGTGTCATTTAATAGACACCTAAAACTTATGCATAAATAATATCAAACAATAAAAATAAGTTAGAGCCATATAATGGGGTGATTCTGGTGTTAACTGTCTATTCCTTCAGATAAGGATTAATTGGTGAAACTTTTGTGCCACCTACCACTCCTCTTTTATTTTTCACATTAGTTGCAGAGATAATTCATCCTGGACTAGTCACTTCCTTTTACCAGAAGCAGTATAGAAATCACAGCTATTTCTATACTTCTAAGTTAAACTTAAGTACTCAATTTTAAGGCATAAAAATTGACTTCTTCAATGATTATTCTCTTGCTTTAGCTGAGCCGTTATCTTTGCTGCATCATAGATCCTTGCAAATAAAAAGACTTCACTAAGCTCACTTTCTTCTGAGTCACTTTTTGAAAAATATCTATAAGAAATTACCTTCTCAATGCTTCCCTGGAAGGGAGCTTATAGACATTTTCTGACTATTGATAGAAAGAGAATATTAAGGCCAAAATCTATAGAGAAAAAATTCTTCCTTTCTTATACCCTAGAACACTCTATTCTATGATTACTTAATTTGATTAAAAATCAAGTATATTCAAGGAGAAAATATCAGCCTTGTTGCAAATTTGCTAGTTAATAGTTTCATGCTCTCTGAATTAGCTGGAGGAATTAGGTGCTATAGAAATGCATCAGCATTTCCCAGTAAGAGTTATTTGATAATAGCTACCAAAATTTTAACTGCACATGTGCTGACATTTCTATTTCTATGAATTTGTCCTTCTATAAATACTTATAAATCCTTAAAGATAAGCAAACACTTTTACTACAGCATTATTTATAAGTTGGAAAGAATCTGTAGAGATTTGGGAGTTACAGCTTCCTTGCAATAGAAAGATAAGCAGTTTTTTTAAAAAAAGAATAAGGTAAATTCTGTAAAAGTTGATATAAAAAGATTCTGTTTTAGTTTCCCAGTTGTTAAAACAAATACCATACAATGAGTTATGGGTTGGCTTAACAGGAATTTATTGGCTCACAGTTTCAGAGGCTAGAAGGCTTGCTTTCTCTTAGGGTCAGTATCTTCTGGCTGGCTGACAATCTTTGAGGTTCCTTGGCTTTTCTATCACATGGCAATACACATGACAGTGTCTTCTCCTTTCTCTTCCTGGTTCCATTGACTTCCAGCTTCTTGCTCCCCATGGCTTCTCTTTCTGTGTCCAATTTCCTTTGCTATAAGAATGTCAGCCATATTTTATTAAAGCCCACTGTGACAGTTTTAAGATTTGTGAATCTCAGAAAAGATCATGTGATCATGTTCTTTGAACTAAGCCATTCCTGTGGGTGTGGGGGCCTCTGATTGCATTAGATTCAGTTAAGGGAAGTTTTGATTAGATCACTTGATTAGATCTCTTTAGAGCCTTTGATTAAATTTATCGGTGAGGTGTGACCCATGTTGAGTCTCTGCCTTCTTGCTGGGGTTTTATATAAACTGAAAACTGGAAGCAGAAACACACGGAGGAAGGAATCTTCCATTTTGACCTTGCCATCTGAGACAGAGACTGCAGGAAGACAGAGAAACCCCGAAAGGCTGAGAGAAATCTTGAGAGGCTGAGAGAGAAGCCAGAGGAAGGAATCAGTGGAGCAGGCCAGAAGCAAGAAGATGAGCCTGGAGAGGAAGGCAGAGATCTCAGCACAGATCAGCCGCCATCTTTCCTTGCCACATGGCAGGAGTTCAGGATCTGACCAGCAGTCGACCTTTGGTAAGAAAACATCTCTGTTAATGTCTTGATTTGGACATTTTCACTGCCTTGGAACTGTAAAAATATCCCCTTTAATAAATTCCCATTATAAAGGCCAATGCATTTCTGTTATTTTGTTTCCACAAGCTTTAGCAAATGAAAACAGCCACCTTCATTCAGTTTGGGCACACCTTAACTAATAACATTTTCAATGGTCCTATTTACAAATGGGTTCACACCCATAGGACCAGGGGTTGGGATCTGAACATGCCTCATGTGGGGGACACAATTCAATCCCCAACAGATAACCAAAATATATTAAATAAAGAAACAAGGCATAGATTATTATGTATAATGCCATCACAGTTGTGTTAAATATGTATGCCTTTGTAAATGCTTGTATATGCATAAAACATTTCTAGCAGGATATATTCTGGAGAGAATGGTTCAGGAGGGAGGAGATAAGTATAATTTTCATGTAAACTTGTGTAAATGCCGTTGTCCTAACAAACTGAAAGCAAAATAAAATCAAAAGTTAAATTTAGCACTTGAAAGCAAATTCCACACGACTCTAGTTTGAATGCCAGGTCAAGGCACATAACACACATAACAAGGCACATAACACATTTAAAGGTGGAAGGTACACAAGTCTTGAAAATCCATCAGCCTGAGAGCCAATGGACTGCAGGGATTATTTTTATCGAGGGGTCTCGGGACCCAGGTTCAGCTGGGCCTTTACCAGCAGTTCCAAAGCCCACAGTGGGAGGTACTGGTCAAAGTGCTACAGTGAGAGTGGCAACAAACTTCTTCACAGCACAGCACCGCACAGACGACGAAGCTGGGAGTTAGTGACTGGGTGTCAGTCTGCCTCAACCTGACACTCACTCAAGCAGTGTCTGCACGGGGTTTTTATAAGAAGTGCCCATCTGACTGGCTTCAAGCCAGGCAATATCATTTCTTCACACAAATGTCTGGTTATCACTTATTACAAAAACATGTTTTCCTCAATTTTTTTACATCCTATTTGTGGATAACATGTTTACAATATTTTGGGGGACTCAAGATCATTAATATCATTTCAATATCCTACACAACTCCCGTCTTATTTGACATTGCTAATCAGATACTCATTTTATAATAAAAAAAGGGTTAACATGTATTTTCCACCCTACAAGGCAAATAGTTGGATAAAAGTTAGCACTCTGAACACAAGTACCTAAAAAAGGGAACAGAAATCTTTTTAATGGAATTAAGGAAATAATGGCACCAATTTCCCATCCCACTCTTCTCCCAATTTTGACCCCATGCAGGAGCCTCTCAAAGTTTACGCCTCCCCAAAGGACAACTCTGATTGAAGATGGAGATCATGTAAATGATAGCTTTTGGATCCTGACTTGATTTTATTAGACCCTCCATAGGACATTCTGAGATTATTATGAATCCCAAAAAGAGAAAGATTATGTATGTGAGCTAACCTATTCCTCTGGGTGGGATACCATTTGATTGTATTAAATTCAGTGAGAGGCATCTGATTAAGTTTACTTGAAAAATCAATTTAGGGCTTCTGATCGTGCTATGTTAGTAAGGGATAACTCAGGTTGAGTCCCCGCTCCCTTTGTGGGCTGATATAAATGGACACTCCCTGAAGAAGACACATGGGAATAGAGAGCTCTCTCATTTTTTATCCTGGGGCCCCAGGGAGAGATGAGCCATTCACCTGATATTTTGCAGCTGAGAGAGAGGAAGCCCTGAGAGACAAGCCCTATGCCAGCCTACAGCTGAGATCAGGAAGAAACTGGGCCCACAGAGCCTTAAGAAGAAGAGGAAGCCTGGAAAGGAGAGACCAAGCAGAGGTCAGCGACCATCTCGCTTCACCACGGGGCAACTGACTTCGGTGAGAAAGCAACCTTAAGTTGGACTCTTTAGGGCCTTGTAACTGTAAGCTTTTACCCAAAATAAATACCCTTTATAAAAATCAACAGATTTCTGATGCTTTGCACCAGCACCCCTTTGGCAAACTAATACACTCCATTTAAAATTGCTTATTCAATGAGATGAATGTTAGGGGATTGCATAGGGATCAGTATAGCAGCTGAATTAGCAATGTTGACCCCACAACCCTCTCAATTTCTTAAGGGGCCCAAAGCTTCCATATGGGCATTTATCTCACAATGTAGTTCTCTCAGAAATGGATGCTTATCTTTCATTGGGCTTATTGCTTCCTAAAACCCATTCAAAAGAAGAAAAGACTTAATTACACTTAACTACTTTATATCATTTAGGATGATAATATTACACAACTTAGGACAATACTCAGGATGTAAAACACTTTTATGCCTAAGATGTGCTAAACAAAACAAATTATCTCTGATGTAGTGTGTATTTAAATAAGCCACACTATCTGCACCATCTGAAAGTAAACACAGGAGAAGAACTCTTACTTCTCTAGTAACATGTTGAAATAGTCATAACTTCATACTTCAGAAATTGCATGATATATACAAGCTAACACTGACCTTCCTTTTTACTTAACTCTTCAAGAAGGGATGACCAAACAGAGCCATTTAAGTAATCTCCTACACATCTATATAAGTAAGCCTTATAAAGTGTGTCTCTTGTGTGATTTTGCAGAGTTAAAATCCTGCTCTTGGGCTTTTGAGAAATCTATTTGTCTGCTTAATCCTATGAATGCTCTGGGGCTCCAGTAATATGGAAGACCAACCACCCTGAACACCTCTCCTACTGCAAACCCATGATTATGCTGGGTAATTCTCATTTTAAAGTTTAAATACATAGCTGAGATCAAAAGGAAAGGAAAGAAAAAGAAATTAGGTGTCTGAAATTTTATATACATAAAATTTCATCTTTAAAATGTTCTTAAATAAATATATATATATATATATATATATATATAGCCAGAGTGATAAGCTCCTGAAAGGCCCAAAGAAATGTTTAATTCCATAAGAGTTTTAACAGCTAGGGCCTGGTAGTTTGTTGTTATTGCCTTTATATTTAGTTTAATTTTGAATTGATAATGCATCAACTTGGTTCAAAAATAAAAACACATAGTTTTATTTTCACTTATGTCTCCATCTAACAACTACCCTTCTTCCTATAGGTAACATATTTTGCTTATTTATTATATATCATTGTAAATTTTTCATCCTTTCATACACAAAAGGTAGCATATCCTTTTGTATGCACTTTTCTGCAACTTGATTTTTTTCAGTTAACAATAGGTTTTGGAAATATTTCCCTATCAGTACTGGAGACCTCTTGTTTAAAAGTGACACAGTATTCCTTTGTATGTAAACCAATTCTTTATTGATAAAATGGCTTGCAGCAATACATAAACTTGTAATTATATCATTATTTACCTTTTAAAATATATCCATAGGATTAATTCCCAGAAATGGAATCCCTGGATTATAGAGTACATTCATGTTTCATTTTGAGAGTTATTGCCAAATTGTCCTCCTTAGAGGTTGTCACATTTGATAGTCTGGCAAGCAATGTAAGGAAATGTTTTTCCCTGCAGTCTGGCACACAAAGTGCATGTCAAACTTTTGGATTTTTGCCCCTCTTATAGATGTGAAATGCCATGTCACATGTCACATCTCAGACCTCCAATTAGCATTTATTTTATTATATGTGGTGATAAACATCTTCTCATATATTTAAGGACCTTTTGTATTTTTTTCTGTGACTCCTTCTCTTATGTCCTTTGGCCCTTTTTCTATTGGGTCTTTGATGTTCTTGTTATTGGTTTCTTGGAACACTTTGTACATGATGGAAATTAGCTGAAGACTGATGTTTTCATATTTCACAAAGAATAGAAAATACTACATAAAGCCTGGACTCTGCAAAGGATGACCATCAGAAAAACAATGACATGTAAAACTCTTCTCAATGGGCCAGAGAAATGACAAGAATACTTATTTCTGGTTGGGCTCTACAGAAGATAAAAATGTTTTCTATGATAACCAAAAACCTTAGATTTACACCATGTGGGACTCTGGAGTCCATATTTATATCACCTCCCCAGCTTTGAAATTCTTCAAGTTTAGAAAGAGACGTAAAAACTGGCCTAGAGTCAATGAAACTCTGAAGTGCACTGAAAATGTGGCCCATGATCCATAGTTTGCTCATCTCCAAGTTTCCTGATAGTCCTCTCTATCAGAATTTCTGGTATACAGGGATGAAAGTGAACTAATGGGGAGAAAGATTATTTTAATATGAAATGTAGTTTCAGAGCAGCAATCTCTGGACACTTCCCAAGTGTTTTATTACAGGGATTACAGCAGGGTAAGGGAGTTCTGTTCCTTAAAATAGCCCAGGGCAAGAAGCCTGAGGCTAGATACCAGGGAAAGCCTCTAATTAATAATCTTTTATATTATAACTCATATAGAACTTGAATTCAACTAAAAAAAATTAAGGTGTTTTAAAGAGCTATAATTATGGGGATTTTGAATTAAATATGCAGGGGTTTGCTATGCAGTTTTAACCCAAGAATGAGTTGTTTAGCCTAAGCTTATAACTCTCTAGTCCTTAAAATATAGCAAATATATGTGAACATGAAAAACATTTTTTTAAATCATTTTTAATTTAATTTAATTTTAAATATTATGAAACAGTTCAAACATGTAGAAAATTATATAAAATAAAATAGATACCCATGTACAGTCGTGAATTTTAATATTAAAAAATGGAAAAGCAAGTGTCCCAATATCTTCATCTTCATATTCTATAGAGAGAATGTCAAAACCACTGTCCTATCATTGGTGGCTCCTGAGGTGCTAACTCATTTCTCAGTAAATTCATAGTTAAAGATTAAAAGATTAAGCTTTTATTCAGGCTTTCTGATATGAACTGTATTTGAGGGGATAAAAGAGCCCTAGTAGGTACAGGAAATGTTATTTCATAGAAAATTCCAGTTAATGTAAATTATAATTAAGAAAACGATGTTATTAGAAAATACAATTTTGCAATCCCTTATGAAATGAATGACTCAGGCAAGTGTCGTCAATGGATAGCTGTATTTTCATTTAAAGGTGAAAGGTTAATGGGGTAATTTACAGTATAGAGACCAGATTTCCACCTTTTGAATTGAGTGACCAACCTCAGCATCAATAAAAGCAAGACTTCACTATGTGAGTCAGTATGATGAGCACAGATTCGTCTTTGAACTGTTCTTGCTTCAAAAAAAAAAAAAAAAAAAAAAAGAACTGGAAAAGCTTTGAATCTAATTTCTTGGGAAATATGGAGCGATTAAAGAAAAGTTAGGTAATACTATGAGCAAACAATGAGACAACCCAGAATGCCAGAATGTGGAACATTCTGCAGTACAACTGAAATGGTTTCTTTAATAAGTCAGTGAGATTAAAAAAGAGAAGAGAAAAAAAGGCATGACGGGTTGAGCCCTAAATCTCAGCAGAGTGGCAGCCAACACCCACTCTCTAGTTCATCAGCCTCCCCCAAAAAAACTGACAAAATGATGATGATGAACAGCACTCATCACAAAAAGAAAACAGTATCTACAACTGCAAGCAAAACAGTTCCTTCCATCTGCCTCATAAGGTCTAAGCCCCCTCTCAAATCTGAAGCAGAACAGGCATCACCATCTCAAAACCCTGAAGACTGAGGAATGAACAAACATAAAGGGGGAATGCAATCATGGACCAAAGTAAACTTTGAAAGTTTACTTTGTAAACTGAAGGGAGAAAAAGAACTTGTAACACTGATAGAAAGATAGTAGTTACCATAGGTTCTGAGGGGAAGGGGAGGGAAGAATAGGTGGAATATACAGCATTTTTAGGGCATTGGAATTGTTCTGCATGGTTTTGCAATGACGGATACAGGGCATCATACATTTTGTCAAAACTTATAAAATTGTATGGTGCAAAGTGTAAACCATAATATAAACTATAGACCATGGTTAGTAGCAATGCTTCAATATTTGTTCATCATTTGTAACAAATACATGAGTGCACCACACTCATGTAAGATGTGATTTTTTTTTTTTTTTTTTTAAGATTTTATTTATTTATTCATTTATCCCCCCCTTGCTGCTTGTGCTCGCTGGGTCAGCTAACCACGCCGTGCGTGTGGGCTTGCCTTCACCAGGAGGCCCCGGGAACCGAACCCAGGGCCTCTCATATGGTAAACGGGAGCCCTACTGATTGAGCCACAGCCACTTCCCGTAAGATGTGATTAATAGGAGGACATATGAGAGGGAAAGGGGGTAGGATATATGGGAATCCCCTATATTTTCTTTCAATGTAACTTTTCTGTAATCTAAAACTTCTTTAAAAATAAACTAAAAAAAAAAAAGAACAATGTTTCAATGTTTTTTTCTCTGTAATATAAATACTTGAATATTCATAACTGTCAAAAAAAAAAAAAAAAAAAAAAAAAGGTATGGCTTCCCTACACATGGCTCTTCTACCCCTTCTATTTGAACCTATAGTTAGTGCTAGAGTTCATAGGTGTATGTCCAAGAGACTTAAATCTTTGGGCTGTCCATGTGCCAGCTGGGTGCTGAATCTCAACAGAGTTGCAACACCTACTCTCCAGATCATTGGACTCACCCAGGACAGCTAACTAGGAGATGATGGTGGGCAGCAATCATCCCAAGGAACAGAGAGAGTCTGCAACTGCAAGCAAGATAATCCCATCCATCTTCCCCATGGGATATAAGCCCTTTCTCAATTAGAGATGGAGTGGACATCACCATCCTAGAATCCTCAAGATTGGGGAAAGAACTATGGAATAGAGTGGACTTACTGGTCTTCTACTATAGACATATTGTGATTCTAGTAATAGAAGAAAATACAACATTGATGTGGAGCCAGTGGCCACTGGAGGATCTCGGGGAAGGGAGAGGGAAAAATGGTTGTAATACGGGGCCTTTTTTGGGACTTGGGAATCGTCCTGGAAGACACTGCAACAACAGATATAGGCCGTTTCATATTGTCATACAATATGCAGAACTATGTGGGAAAGAGTGTAGACTACGATGTGAACTGTGGTCCAAGATAAATGGCAAAGCCCCAGGATCTATTTATCAGTTGCAACGAATGTGCCACACTAATGAAGGATGTTTATGTGGGAGGGTGTGGGAGGTGTGGGGAGTGGGGCATATGGCAATCCCTATATTTTTTGTGTAACATTTATGTAATCTAAGTATCTTTGAAAAATATATTATTAAAAAATGAAGAAGAAAAGAAACATAAGCCAGGGGCTTTTCAGACTGCTGTACTGAAAGATGTTCCTAGCTGGTTCAGGTATAATGTCTCCCATTTTCAATTTTTCTGGGAAATACAAGCTCCTATTTCATTGCAAAAATTTAAAAAATTTAAAAAATAAAGTAAAAAAACAATGTTTCAACATTGTTTTTTTTCTCTGTAATATAGAGAGACTTGAATAAATATTCATAACTGTCAAAAAAAAAAAAAAAAAAGGCATGAGTTGGGGCAGAGGGTGAGAGATGCTCCAAGATTAATATGATTTAAAAGAGACAGACAAACAGCTGCAAATAGAAATGTTTTCATTTAGATAAATAAGAGAAATTATATTAATGACTGGGAATTTAATCATATTGGTGTTACCGGATTTTCTCTGGGTTCTTAGCTAAACTACCCAAAATGAGCTTCAAGAGCAAGCCAGGTTAGTTAGGCCAGTAGTTTATTAAGGAAGGGAGGGAAGAGAAATGGGAGAAAATAAAAGACTAAGCATCCCAGGTAGAGGGGAAGGGGCTGAAAAGTGATAAAGATGGCTGATTTACAGATTATGATTCCCTACTACAGATTACAAAATGCCCAGGTTTACTTGCATGCTGTTCCAGGCAGGAGGAAAAAGGCAAGAACAGGGGATTTTGCATTGGCATTTGCCTTTTGAACCATTAATTATTCCACCACTTTGCTAATGACAGAGGAGGAGTCCTATCTCTTTGCTGTTTTGATTGATTACCCCACCTATCAATCCCCTGGGAGGGCCCAAGGATAATGCCCCTTAAGAATATTTGGAGCTTCTCCTGGTTTCCAGAGGAAATCTCATTCTGAACGGAGTTTCTCTCAAGGTTCTTCCAGCAGCCATCTTGTGGGGCATAAGTGGCCACGTGTTTAATGGTGGCAGTTTTTTTTGCCAGCTTCCAGATCCATCTATTGATTCCTAATCTAGCCTGCTTCATTGAGAATTTTTAATTCAGCTATGATTGATAATAATTCTGTAATAATATCCTTTAGGGGATGCATATTAAAGAATTTAAGAGTGAGATGTCATGAAATCTGCAATTTCCTTTAAAATATTTGAAGCAGAGGAAAATAGATGAAAGGGACATGGAAAATATCAATTGTTGATGCAGAGGAATAAGTATATGAGAATTTCTTATAAAACTCCCCTTTTGTGCATATATGTAAACATAATAAAAAATGTAAACTGGGACTTCAGGGAAGATGGTGGACTAGAAGACACAGGATTCTCTTCCAGAAAAATAGCTAGAGGACAGGCAGAAACCACCTGGGAAAAAAACCTACTGGAGTTTAGGACACCAAGGGAAGGCTGGCCACAGCCCAGAAGAGAGAGGGAAAAAGGAAAAGAATGGCAATGGCAAAACTGTGAGTTAAAAGTGGCAACTGCTACTGCCAGCACCCTCTACCACACTATAGACACTTTTGAATTCTCAGGCCTTGGGGCTGGTGGGTAAAAATAAAGGTGGCCCCAGGGATCCAACTCCCTAGGAAAGGGGAGAAAGAGGGACACAGCCTAAGGTTGAGTCAGCTTTTGACCCACAAACTTGGTCTGCTCTGTCCCACTAGCCCTTCCAGGCCGGGTGGGGCCACAACATTGTTTGCCTTGTGAGCCAGCTTGGGACTAAAGAGATGCAACACTAAAGAGATACAGGACTAAAGAGATCCATTCCTTCTCAATCTCCCATTCTACTAACCTGGACTAATTTTTGAGGACTCAGAGGGAAATGAAAATATTTCCTACCCGGAAAAGGGGGGGGGGGGGGCTGCCCACAAAGTTTGGAGTACTGTCTCTGAGAAAGTTTGAGTTACGAGATTCTTAGCCACCAGGCAGGAACCTCTATTACAAAGTTACAGTGGTCAAAACAGGTTGGGTACCGGCATAAAGATAGACACATTGATCAATGGAATAGAATTGAGTCCAGAAATAAACCCTCACCTCTATGGCCAACTGGTTTTTGACAAACCTACCAAGTCCATGTTGACGGGACAAAACAGTCTCTTCAACAAATGGTACTGGAAGAACTGGATATCCATAACCAAAAGAATGAAAGAGAACCCCTATCTCACTCCCTATACAAGAATCAACTCAAAATGAATCAAAGGCCTAAATATAAATGCCAGGACCATAAAACTATTAGAAGAAAATGTAGGCAAACATCTTAAAGACCTTGTGGTAGGTGGTGGTTTCTTGGACCTTACACACAAAACATGTGTGACAAAAGAAAATATAGATGAATGGGACCTCTTCAAAACTAAACTTTTGCACCTCACAGGACTTTGTCAAAAGGGCGAAATGGCAGCTGACTCAATGGAGATAATATCTGGAAATCACATGTCTGATAAGGGTTTAATGTCCATGATGTAAAAAGAGATGTTACAACTCAACAATAAAAATACAAATGAAAATAATTTTAAAAAATTAAAAAAAAGAAAGAAAGAAAAAATATAAATGACTTGATTAAAAAATAGACAAAAGAATATATATTTGTCCAAAGAAGAAATGAAAATGGCAAAAACACGTTAAAAACAGTTCAACAACACTAATGATTAGGGAAATGCAAATTACAGCTACAATGAGATGTCATTTTACACCTATCAGAATGGCCAGTATTTAAAAAAAAAACAGAGAACAACAAGTATTGGAGAGGATGTGGAGAAATAGTAACACTTAAACACTGTTCATAGGAATGTAGAATGGTACAGCCACTGTGGAGGAAGGAGTGTTTGACAGTTCCTAACGAAGCTGAGTATAGATTTGCTTGCGACTCTGCATTACCACTACTGGTAATACCTAGGAGAACTAAGAGTTGTGATACAAACAGACATTTGCACATTGATGCTCATAACAGCATTATTCATGATTGCCAAAAGTTGGAAACAACCCAGGTGTCCATCAACCGATGAACAAACTGTGGTGTATTCACATGATGGAATATTATGCAGCTGTAAGAAGAAATGAATTCGTAAAGCATACGACAACATGGATGAAACTGGAGGACATTATGTTGAGTGAAGCAGCCAGACACACAAAAGGACAAATACTGTATGATTGCATTACTATGAACTAAATATATTGTGTAACATATTGTATGATTCCATTTATATAAAATGTAAATATAAATCAATTTATAAAGATGAAATTAGACTAGTGGTTATGTAGAGCTGGGGAAGGAATTCTAAAGGGTGTAGAGTTTTTGTTTTTGGAGTAATGAAATGGTTATAAAATTTAATCTAAAATTGCACAACATTGTGATTATACACTTTGGAAAGATTGTATAGTATATGAATATATCTCAATAAAACTGCTTAATAAATAAAAAATAATCATGCAAGATTAGACAGAAATAGCAGCTATGTATGGCAGGGGAAACAGACTGAGAGATGAAGAATTTTCTTGTTTGTTTGTCTCTTTTTTGTTTATTAGTAGTAGTATTGAAATAATGAAAATGCTCTAATAATGATTGAATTGATGAATGCACAATTACATGATTATACCAAATACCATTGATTGTACACTTTTGATGAATTGTATGCTTTATTAATATGTAGCAATAAAATTGATTTGTTTAAAAAAAGTTAATTGTCTGTTTTTGATCTGGATAAGTAGATAGATAATTTTAGTGTTCTTTTTTTAGAAAATGCTTAATGTCTTCTGAAACATTTATAATGATAAAATATTGAACCAGAAAATTTGAACAAAATACATAGGGAAGCAGAATGGAGAGGATATAACATGAAAAATTATTGGGGGAAGAACTATGGACTAGAGTGGACTTGATGGTATTCTCTTGCTCACATATGGTGATTCTTGCAATGCAAGAAATTATAACAATGAGGTGGAGCCAGTGGCCACTTGACAGTTTTTTGGGTAGGGAGGGGATGAGCAGTTGAAATACAGGGGCTTCTTTGGGAGTTGGAGGTTGTCCTGAGTACTGTTGTGGCAATGGATGTAGGCCATTTTAAATCAGCACACACCACTCAGAACTGAGTGGGAGAGAGTGTGGTCTACAGTGTGAACTGTGGTCTATGGTTGGTGGCAAGGCTCCAGGAGGTGTAAGTTCATTGAGGTTGGTGGGCCACACTATGGGAGATGTTTGTGTTGGATGTGGTGGGAGGTGTGGGAGGTGGGCAACATGGGAATCCGAGTGGGTTCCGTATAATATTTTAGGTAATCTAAGCACCTCTTAAAATATATGTATATATATATATAAAAAATAACATCTTTGTAAGCAAATACACATATATGCATATATATTTATATATCATTTTACAAATGTTTGTATGTATTGTGAGAATTTTGATTTTTACCCATAATAAAAAAAAAAAAAAAAAAAAAAAAT
>JAKSZT010036119.1:20588547-20927031 GCA_026826555.1 Tolypeutes matacus | reverse complement strand
AAAAAAAAAAAAAAAAAAAAAAAAAAAAAGAAAAATTATATAAGATACAGTGATGAAAATAAGAAGAAAACTAGTAGTTATGCCAATAAATTTTTAAAATTCCCTATTGATATGCAAACTCTCATATTGAATTTTATTATAAAATCCAACTAGGTTCTGTTTGACGATATTTACAAAAACAGTCACAAAAGTGACAAATGAAGAATTAAAAATGTATAGCGGAGCCTTCTCCCATGCCATTCGCCCCACCTTGTGATCCAAAAATTTTCTTTAAGCAGCGCTGCACTTTACTACAAAAATTAGATGTCCGACTTATCCCAGAGCAGCATCCTACCAAAACCCCGGTGATAATATAAAAATACAAGGATGAGAAGCGGCTTCCTGTACTGGATAAAACCAAGTTCCTTGTACCAGATCATGTCAATATGAATAAACTAATCAAAATAATAGAATGCGCTACAACTGAATGCTAATCATGCCTTCTTCCTGTTGATGAATGGACACAGCATGGTGAGCATCTCCACACCGATTTCTGAGATGTATCAAAGTGAGAAGGAAGAAGATGGATTCCTGTACATGGTATATGCCTCTCAGGAGACATTTGGAATGAAGTTGCTGGTGTAAGACTGGCAGATGCATCTACTCTAGAATTTTTAAAACACTTACACCAGGGAAAACAAACAAAAAACCCAGGTATGTTACAAACAGAGATTGATCAATCATCTAATCACAGGTCATCAAAATGGCAGTGTTCCCACCTAGGAGTTTTAGGAAGTTGTTTTTGAATTTCAAGCAGAAAAACTGAGCTCCAAATTAGCCATTCAGCTTTGGAAAATTATATTATTTAACCTGGAGCATCTTGTTTTTAAATTTTAGAAGTTTTAAAATACTTTGCATTTTAAATTGCCAATAAAAGAGACCTTCGAATTATTTTAATGCACTTTTTTCCCCAATAAGAACTTAAAATTTGAGCAGGAACTTAAAAGCATTCAGAGAGACATTGTCTTCTCTTTAGGATCACAGAAACTGCCAACTTTTTATGAAAGAGTTTCCGTTCAGCCAGAGTATCTCCAAAGAAGGATCTTTAAGCATATACTGTCAAGCATTAACCCCCCAGAAAATCATTTGCCATAATAGTTGGTGCAAATCAAGGTACACGGAGGTGTATAAAAACAACTCTGACAGATTCAATGTTCAATGTTCAATGTTCCCAATCCCTAATAGGACTAATATCAAGTCAGGTCTCCCGTAGCATTAGGAAGCTTGATAAAACACCATCATGCTTTGGTTTGTTCTCTAGATATTTACATGAAGAAAAACACCACAGCTTTGTAGGAATCTTGAATAACTTAAAATTTTGTTCTATCTTCTAAAAAGGCTTGGAAGAAAAAAGTAGTGGCATTTCTTATTTTGGATTTTCTCTGAGAACTCAAACTAGTACCTGATTTGGTAAATAATCAAGCAGTTGAATTACTTTCATTAAGAGAGTGACAAAACATAAAACTCAAGAATTAAAATTCAGATGTACTCCCTTCTACTTTTTGGCTTAAAGCTATTATCTGTTAAGTGTGCAAGTAAAATATTGTTATTAAATATTTCTCACATTTTTAAGAGTACTTATCACTATTAGGTGAAACAACCATCAAAATTCCCCCACTCTTACATGCTGTAGCAGTTGGGCAGTTTGGTGTAATTATGAATTCCAAAAATGGATATTGGATCATGCTTGCAACTGGTCTGCTAATCTGGGCATGATTAAGTTATGATTAGGGTGTTAACTGGGCCACATCACTAGGGTGTTGAGCCCCACCCCTTGGTGGGTGGGGGAATCGAAGATAAAAGAAGATAGTGTTGGAGCAGTTTTGATGTTGGAGGAAGGAGAGAAGGCCCCGGGATAGAGATTAGCCATTCACCTGAGAATTCACAGCTGGCCTTGTGGAGAGAAGCAAAGCCTAGAAAGCCTCATAATCTACAGCTGACCTTGAAACAGAGGAGCTAAGCCTGGAGAGAAACGCAGCCCCTAGAAAAGAAGAACCCAAGAAGCCTGAACCCTGGCAAAGGTCAGCAGCTGTCTTGCTCCCACACGTGGCAATGGACTTTGGTGAGGGAAGAAACGTATGCTTTATGGCATGGTAACTGTGAACTTCTACATGAAATAAATACCCTTTATAAAGACCAACCAATTTCTGGTATTTTGCATCAGCACACCTTTGGCTGACTAATACACATACATGTTAATTGTGAAGAAAATGTAGAAAAGGAGACATAGCTCTTTACAAATATTAGTAAAGAATTAATCATTGTAGCAGTTTGGCATTATTCATGAATTACAAAAATAGATATGGATTATGCTTGTAAACTGATCTGTTCCTCTGGGTGTGATTAAATTATGATTAGGGCTTTGACTGGGCCACATCAGTAAGGCGTTGAGTCCCCACCCCTTGGTGGGTGGGGACTCACAGATAAAAGACATGGCAAAGGACAGAGTTGGAGTTTTGATGCTGGAGTTTTTGAGCTGGAGCCCCTGGAAGTAAACACACAGAGGAGCTTGGTCATGAGGAAGGAGAGAAGGCCCCTGGAAGAGACCAGCTGTTTGCCTGAAAGTTTACAGCTGGCCTTGTGGAGAGAGGCAAAGTCTAGAGAGCCTCATAGTCTACAGCTGACCTTGTAGAGAAAACAGAGGAGCTGAGCCTGGAGAGAAATGGAGCCCTGGGAAGAAAGGAACCCAAGAAACCTGAACCCTGGCAAACGTCAGCAACCATCTTGCTCCAACACATAGCAACAGACTTTGGTGAGGGAAGAAATTTACACTTTAAGGCCTAGTAACTGTAAGCTTCTACCCCAAGTAAATACCCTTTATAAAAGCCAACAGGTTTCTGGTATTTTGCATCAGCACCTCTTTGGCTGACTAATACAATTATCTTCCAAATTCCACCTAGAATAAGGGACTTGATGCTTCCTGCTACTTGCATGGGGTTTACTATCTACTATTTTCATGGGAGTATCACAGAAAAATGACAGTTATGTCAATTTAGACTTTATATGTAGCAGGTCAAAATTTCTTCTGCATATTTAGATGTGTGTAGAATGCCTGTATCTCTTAGTGGGAGTTATTTGCCATCATAGCAGGCACTCATGCTCAGCATCAAATGAATCCACAGCCCTCCTCACTTTCTCCTACTGCATGCATTTGTCCACATTGCTAGCTTTTGAATATGTATCTTTTACCACATAAGTAAATTCTCAATTAGCCTGTCTTATTTAGATTGTCAGTCATTGTATCTGACATTCATTTAAACTACTGTGTGATCAATAAGATTCCTATAAGAAATACTGCTTTTTAAAAAACATAAACAAAAAAAATTTCATGCCGAGAAAGATGACTTCCATCTTAAAAGAGTACACAATCCCAGGGCATCCTGCAGGGTGAGTTGCTCACATGGCACCCCAGGTTAGGCCTTTTAAAAGTCTTTCCTCTTCCCCCTTCTTAATGTTAGGAAGGGATCCCAGATGTTTGCTGTTCTTATTGGTTGCCTTATGATCCCTGTCTGTTAGCTTTCAGGAACCCAGTGACGAGGTCTGTTTGGGGTTATCTGGGGCTTCTCTTTGGCCCTGGAAAGAGTTCTAAATGGGATCTCATAGCCAGGGTCTCGCAGGATCTTTCTGACTTTGTTCTTTGGTAGCTGCCTTCCCCTCAGGAGGTTTCCAGGCAGGGTCTCCACAGCCTTGTGGTCTGCTAGCCATATTCTCTGCCAGATCTTTACCTGTGACCCACGTCCTCCCTTTCCCTATACTAACCTGTCTCAACTCCCCCTTCAGAGAGTTTACACCCTTATTTTTAAGACGGGGGGGGGGGGATCTGAAGGGTAATGGTCATTCTTCTGTAGATGCATCCCACTGGTTAGGGGAAGTAGGCCCTGCCTGACAGGGTGTAAAACAATCTGGCTATTCTCTTGCAGTTGAGGGAAGATAAGTCCAGAACTGTGGTTGGAGTGAAATCCCCACATAACTAATACCTTGTTCTGGAAGGTATCGATTCTGGAAGGAATAAACTTAGTTAGAATTTATCCTATTAAAAGAATAAGATGGTAGCGAGCAATCATGACAAAGTGGACTATGAGAGTGAGAAAGGCCTGGTGCCTCCAGAAGCTGCATCCTCCCAAAGTTGATGGAAAACAGCATTCTTCTTTGAGTTCTTTTATGCTGTTGGTTAACTTTAACTCTAAGGAGAGTTTGTGGTAGACCTGCTGGGTTTGGTATAAACTACCAACCCCAGTTCCCACTGTGGTGGTTATGCCTAGGACAGCTAAGACAGGTGTGAGAGGCAATGCTCTAAACATAAACTCACAAAGACAATATAGGCAATAGCAAGACAAGCATGTGGCAAGCATAATAAAGACAGTACTTAAGAGAGCCATTCTTTCATCTTATAGGCATGTTCATTAACTACTTAGAAAGTGATTTAAATTTACCAGGACTTTTAACATGTTCAATATCCCTCTGCATATAAATCTAGAATAGAAAAGATATCATCCTATTCATCAGACATATAGGTACAGAACTTAATACTAATCAATATACTAATAAATGCATAAGTTTCTCTTTGAGCTGCAGTTAATAGATCTAAGCTCCAGGTGTGCAATACCATACATGTTGTCTCTCCATGGGAGCAGGCCATAATGCCAATTGTTTTTGTTTATACTCTGGTAATTATTACTCCACTTGGTATGTCCTTCACACAGCCAGCATTCTGCAGCACTGTTGACACTAGAGAGAGACTAGGAAGGTAGGTAGGATCCAGTGTTTCACCAGCCTGGTGCATAGCACCCTTTGGCATTATGAAACAGAGCCGGTCTGGAGGCAATGTCCATTATAAATCTGGCCTTATTGAGCCATCACCAGCTGCTGCAAGAGTCCAAAACTGCAATGTACTCTCCATCCACTTTAGGAGCATGTTCAGAGATGTAGTAGATACTTTTATTGTTTTAGGGGTCTTAGTTACCAGCCTAGCCAATAATTCTAATGGAGAGGCACCATGCAGGGTATTGAGGCCTTGTTTGAATGCACCAGAGAGTTTGACAATACTGAAGTCTATCTCTTTTAATTTTCTACACATTTTTTAAACTCTTCCAATGCAATGTATAACATACCAAATGAACTTAACTATTTTAGTACTTCACTTTTACCATAATTATGTTGAGGTATTTTATATTAGCAATACAGGAGAAACTACTTTCTCCATTATTTTATGCATATCTAAGATCCCCAATGGAATCAAGATTATCTTCCTTTACCACCACTTTATTTTATTTTATTTTATTTTATTTTTTTTTAAGATTTTATTTATTTATTCATTTATCACCACCACCACCACCCCCCCCCCGCTGCCTGTGCTCGCCGGGTCAGCCAACCATGCCGTGCGGGCGGGCTTTGCCCTCACCAGGAGGCCTCGGGAACCGAACCCGGGGCCTCCCATATGGCAAACGGGAGCCCCACTGATTGAGCCACAGCCGCTTCCCTTTACCACCACTTTAATATGCAGATTGAAGTGACCTCTGACAGGTTTCCCTGATAGGAAGTTACTTTTTGTTATTAATATCAATTTAGGTTTCTAATTAATAATGCATCCTGGTATTAACCATTTAAATGTTTCAATTTAGAAGATACTTTAATCTCCTTATAGTTAATGAAAGGAATGTTCTTTTTCCTTCCTTCACAGGAGGCTAAAACCTCTTTTTAAAATAAAATTCTAAAACTGTGAATAATCTTAAAGGCATAATTATAATTTAGAAAATATCTTTCCATAGCTTTCAAGGACTTTTCTTTTACTTACTGAAATGTGGTAATAGGATTATTAACCACCCTTATTTTAAGGCTGTTAAAAGGTTTAAATTGGTGAATTACAGGACTATGTTTCTTAATTCCAGCCTAGAAGATAGAGTTTTAATTAGTCACATTTAGTCCTTCCTTCATAGTTCTTGCAAAGAGAAGGAGGCCCTAGGGCCTGGATAGGTCAAAAGGCTTAGGAAAAACTTCTATATATTTCTATATAACCTTTCCATCCTGCTTAGCCTAATTTGGGCTCCAGGAATATTCATTCACATAAATATGCACATATTTAATTTTTAACAATTTGAATAGAGCTCTTTGAAGAATTTTCATTTGTTAATTTGATATTACAATCCCAATGGATGAAAATATGCTGAGCAAATAGGCAGACACAAATAGAGAGTTAGATGCAGAAACACACACAACTCATTAATGTTACTTATGATTTTCATTCTCTTTCAAAATAAATTTAACTTTAAAATAGCATTTAAAAGATCTCTTTGAAGCTTATTTATAATTAATCTGAACTATGACCATGCAGTTTTGCAAAAGAATTTAGTTCTTTAGTAATTGGGTTATAACAAACCTGTTCCAAATGCTTTAATATAATCTATAACATTTTCCTTTACTTCAGAACTTTGCTTATTTCCCATTTGACTTTGACAGACCTTGGATGAGCAACACTAATTCCAGTATACACTCACTGAGGTCATTGAAGTCTCAAAGAAAACTGATTTCTTCTCATGACCTGCTGCTTTTAGAATTCTTGATGCTTAAGGTGGGAAGTCCTGTCACTCCCCAGTCCTCAGAGATAACAGAACTCTGGTGCCACTGGACTGGAAGAGTGGATGTCCATCCCTGAGGGCCAAGGATTCCATGAGGAAGCAACTTCCTCAAAGTTCATTTGAGTAGGTAAATTGGAATCTACACTTGGAGTCATGAGAGAAAGCAGGGTTATTAATACCAGTGGAAGGACAGGAGACTGGGATGTCTCAAATTTGCTTTTCCCTGAGCCATAGGGGACAGAAATTGCCATGTTAAATAGAGTAGTTGCCATCACAAAGGTGAGGCCAGCCCTGAAATAACCATAAGCAAAGGCAAATGCAGTTTAGAATTATCATCACAAAAAGCAAGCATATACAAGGTGAGGTTAGACCTGAAGTAATCATAAACAAAGGTAAATTAGTCTAAGATTACCATCATAATAGTAGGTCTAGGGGAAAAACTAGTCTCAAAATAACCATAATCAAAGGCAAGTCCAGTTTATAATTACCATTACTATGGCAAGCACAAGCTAGATCTGAAGTAATCATAAATAAAGGTAAATTAGTATAAGATTACCATCATAACAGTAGGTCTAGGCTAAATCCACCCAGTTATAGAAATTTCATCTTTTGCTGTTTTATAATATAAAGGCATCTATATAATGACCTTAACTCTTAGTTACAATTTCTAGTAAGTTTTCACTTTAAAACAAATTCTGCACTTTCATTTATTAACTGAGCAATTAAGACAATTTTATTAGTAACATTAATGTTGCCAAACTTTTTTGCTTTTCCAGGAGTTTAATTCCATGTGATTTCCTTTTATACATCAAATCCAATTGCAAGATAGTATTGATGTTTAAAGACTCATTTTTAAGTTACCTTTCACTGCTATCCAATTTGTAACAGGTCAACCCCAAATCTGATTTATGAGTTCCAAGGCACAAGCAGACTGACAAAGTTAAAGTGAGCACAGATTAGAACAGAAGAATTTTACACTTACTTAGCTTAGGGAAACAGTTGACTTTAGAGTCACCTTAATGCAAAGCTCCCAGTGTCCATCCACAGCAGAAACCTCATGCAGGACCCTCCAGCTTCGTTCCTCCAGGAAAATCCCTGGGCAGCTGTGAGGTAAAGAGCTAATGGGTCCATGGAAGCCCTGCCCCTGACAAGACACAAACTGGGGCTGCTCTGGGAGCTGCATCCCATTGGTTAGTTACCTCCTAGCAAGGGATAAAGCCCTGAGAGGCTTTTTTTGCTGGAAGGATTAGAGTGTTGAAAGGGAACAGACAGGGAGCTAGGAATAGCCAGGAACCTTTTAAATCATGGGCCAGAGTCAGGGAAAAGGTTTAGTAAATGGACTAGATTTTGATTCCTCATTCACTCCCCTTATTAGAAAGGGAGTTAATGGAAGTTTGGGGCCCAGGGTAAGTTTCTACAGCTTTCTGTGGATATCCAGGGCAGACCTGCCACCTAGAAGATCTGTCCTTCTCTAGAGTCAGGAGCTACCAGAGAGTATTTTCATTGCCTCTACCAGTTTTCTTTGAAATAAGGCTAGATTTCTAGGTTCTGCCTCTGACTAATATCCCTGAGCTTTTAATTGACCGGTTTTGTAGTGCATTTCCTCATCCATTTAAGAAGACATGACCACAAGGGCCTCTGGCCTTCAGATCTGTCTGTCTTCTCCTCCTCCCTTGCACAGGTTTTACTGGAATTCAGAGTCCCATGCAGAGCCCATTCTACGCTGTACTGTGGCCATGTGGTGTGGCAAGTAAAGGATTAGCCTTTTCATTTTAGACTACCAGTAGGCAGGTTGTCCCAATTCCTGAGAAGACACCCAAATGGGAGTCTGCTGGAATGCTAAAGAAGGCACCTAGGGAGAAATGGAAAAAATCTGTCAGTTGATCCAGCATCCCAGATCCTGAAATTTTGAACTACAAACCAAAGTGCCCAAGCTGCTTAAGTCTTGGGGAACATTTGGAGTTGCTTCTCTGGTTCCCGGTGTCCTGGAAATTGCAGAGACCTAGTTCATCCCTGGGGCAAACCAGTTCTTGGGTGATGTCTGGACCTAGGTTCCAGACCAAAGCTACCAAACCGTGTGATTCTTCCAAGAAAACGGTCTGGCTTGAAACTTTTCTTTTGGCCTACTCTTGCAGAGGTCTTAGAAAGGTTGGCCATGAGTGAGACCAGACATTAAGAGGGCGTTAAAAAGCCAAAGGCTGGGGGACGGATGTGGCTCAAATGGTTGGACATCCATCTCCCATATGGAGGGACCTGGGTTTGATCCCTGGGACCTCCCAGAAAAAAAAATAATAATAATAATAAATAAATAAATAAAACACTAACATATCTAAAATTAAAAATAAAAATTAAAAAAAAGCCAAAGGCTGATTGTTCTTCAGCTTACAGGCAAACAGCCTCAGGGGCCCCAGAGGTAATGGATTAAGAGGAACTTCAGGGTCTCCCAGGGGCTGAGTAAGGAAATCTCCAGGCATGGCCCAGGGTGAGAGTCTCAGCCATAGACAAAAGAGGGCACAGACAGGCTTTAATTAAAAACTCACCAGTCTTCAGTGGGGGTTGGGGGGCATTACTTGCCTCCTTGCCTACTGGCTAGGCTCCAAATATATTGGTAGAAGGCTTTGGGTTCTTGGCCTTCTAGGTTCTTGACTTATGAAAGAACCTTCTAGGTTCTTGACTTATAAAATAATTTAAGGATATGCTATAGAGTAGGCAAGGAAGTAAAGAGTTTATTAAGAAACAAGAAAAGAGTACCCTGTTGTAGACATGAATGCGGGCATGCTGCAGGATGAGTTGTGGGTATAGGATCTTTAAAATAAGTACATTTTTAATGAACTGAGGTGAATAAAGGCACAATGAAAAAAAGTATAATAAATAAAAACTAAGCAGGGATGGTAATATTAATAGCAAAGTAATTTTAATATATAAGTAATTAAATGGGAAAAAGCTGACCAGTTTATATGGATGAAGGAGATGCTGTATAAGGAAGAAAAAAATTGCTATGTACATTGATATTGAATATTGCTTTCTCACTAGATTATTGTACTTACTTCTAAAGTGGTTTCTCTGGCTCTAAATTTTTACTCTTCTTTCTGTCCAGTCACAAAGATAATATAAAATTTCTTGGCAAATTATAAAAGTAGAATCACTCAACAGCCAATTAGTGAGCATCTACTTAGATAAATAGTATAGGTGAAAAAATAGAGACATTTAATACGTATAATCTCTTCCCCACCTTCTTCTGGGGAGAGACAGGGTTAGCATAGTGTAATGGTTAGGCTAATGTGTCAACTTGGCCAGATAATTGTGTCCAGGTGTTAGGTCCAGTAATCACTGAGCTAATTGTAATACAAGAGCATTTATGGACTTCGATCACCAGTGAGTTTACTGCATGGATGGCTGATTACATCTGCATCAATCAGGGAGATTGCATCAGCAATGGGTGACGCTTTTAACCAATCAGTTGAATGCCTTAAAAGGAGAAGTGATTTCAACATTCAGAGAGAATTTCACAGCTCATCTTTGGATAGCTAACTTTTCCCAGAAACTCATCAAGGACCTTTCTTCGGATTTTCAGGAGCCCCTGGCTTGCAGCCTGCCTGCAAAATCTGGACTTGTGCATCCCCACGGTTGCGTGAGAGACTCATAAAATCTCATATTATTTATAGATATCTCCTGTTGATTCTGTTTCCCTAGAGAACCCTGACTAATACACATAGCTTGTTCCTTTTCTGTATTTTATTTTTCCCATATTTGCTTTTCTTTTTTTTTCTCCTCTGGTCACAGAAAATGTCCTGGATTTTTAAAAGGTTTCATTATTATATTTATTATTTTGATTATTATAAATATTATTTTTAGTAGGTCAAGATAGAAAAACATTATAATAAAAAACTTTATTATATCTTGTCTCACAAAACTCTCACAAAAAATATGAAGTAATTTTAGCCAGTATTTTTTCATTTGTATGAAGAAACTCATGAATAAAGTACCTGAAAAAACGCATATAGTTGCAAAATAGAGAGTGAAATATTAAACTTTGAGTTACTGTGCTAAATTTCCCTTGCCATTAGAGTTACAGTATTTCCCATATTTCAAAGCTAATTCTCAAAGTTTGTAAGCTAATGTAAATTAACAGAGAAACCTGAAGATAATGTTACCTGATCAGAACTACTTTATCCACAATATTTCCATCATGGGAAACACTTGCTGCATACAGCTTCATAATATTTGAAAAATTTTAGTGGTAGTGATTTCTTGATAGGCAACCCCTCAGTGTACCCACCATTCAGGTAAAAAATTACAGAAGGTGAGTAATTTTAGAGCTTCAGAGTTATTTATCATGTTGAGTTTCTAATTTTTAAGATTTTTTAAAAATTTAGTAGGAAATATATATTAGCTTCCTAGCTGCTAAAACAAATACCATGTAATGGGTTGGTTTAACAACAGGAATTTATTGGCTCACAGTTTCAGAGGCTAGAAGGCTTGCTTCCTCTAGGCTTGTTGTCTTCTGACTGATTGTCAATCTTCGGGGTTCCTTGGCTTTTCTGTCACATGGCAATGCATGTAGTGGCATGTCCTTTCTCTTTCTGGTTCCATTGACTCCCAGCTTCTACTGGTCCCTGTGGCTGTCTCTATAAGTCTCCAGTAATAGGACTGAGACCTATCATGACTCAGTTGGCCACATCTTAACTAAAAATAACCTCATCAAAAGTTCCTATTTACAATGTGTTCACACCCCCAGAAATGGATTAAGATCAAGAACATGTTTTTTGACGTACATAATTTAATCAGCCACAATGTGCTTTGTTTAATCTCAGATATTATGCCTTTTATTATAAATGTAACTCTTTTCTGGAAGTAGATATTTTTTCCAACTCTCTGTTTGAAGTTCTAAAGAAACTAATTGTATTTCTAAGAAAAATATTCACTAGATTGAAGGGATTTTCTTAATACATTCACATAGTTTGTAAATAGCAAAAATACAAATATTTCAACTCATCACTAGAAAATTCTATCAAAGCTTTAAAGAACAGAGAGGTCTGATACTATTTAAAATATTTCATATCACAGAAAAATAAAGAAAAAATTCTAAAGTCTGCATAACAGAATACGAAAAAGAAAATTATTGTTCAAACACAGTATCATTGTGAAACTTTCAAATAACATATTAGCAAATAGAATTTAACTCCTTGGTAAATTGTGGGAGAAATATCTTTTGAATATGGTATATTTTTAAGGTCATGAACTCATTTGTAAAAACAGTGTTTTAGATTCCTAGGTTGCTCAAAGCAAAATACCATGAAATGGGTTGTCTTCAAACAATGGGAATTTATTAGTTTACGGTTTTGAGGCTGTGAAAATATCCAAATCAAGGTGTTATCAAGGCACTGCTTTCTTCCCAAAGACTGGCTGCTGGCGATCCTTTGCTTCTCTGCCACTTGGCAAGGCACATGTGGTGTCTGCTGGTCTCTCCCTTATCTTCTGGGTTTTGTTGCTTTCAGCTTCTGGCTTCCTTGGCTTTCTTTTTCTCTGTCTGTATTCAATCTATGTATAAAGGACTCCAGTAATAGGATTAAGACCCATCCTGAATGAAATGGGTCACACCTTAACTGAAAGAAGTAGTCTCACCAAAATGTCCTACTTACAATGGGTTTATATCCACAAGAATGGATTGGATTTAAGATCATGTTTTTCTGGGGTACATGCAGCATCGAACCACCACAAACAGGGAGCCTCCAGTGAAAATTTGGCATGAAATGAGGACTAATGGCCCCCCAAAAGGAGGCAGGTCTAAGCAAAACTGGTATTGAACAATACAAGGCACACCACCTGACTGCCCATAGTCACATCAGCCCTGGAGTTTTACCATGACTGTGACCCTACCTTAAAGACACCCAATATCTCACCTTCCTGAGTTTTAAACTACATCCTCAATATATGCATTTATTAGAAAGTGAATTATGACAAAGTCGGTGAAATAAAGATTTTTTTCTAATGTTTTTTTTTTTTAAAGCAGTTATACAGCATCATAAGTGGGAATTAATTTCAGGAATGAATGAAAGATTACGTTTCAGGAAATCTATTAGTATAATTTCCTTAATAATAGATAAAAAGAAAAAAAATAATCACTTTCAGAGAGATCAAAACAGCATTTTATAAATAATAAATTCATCAATCATTCCTATTTTTATTAACCCTATTATGATAGGTATGGAAGGATATATCCTTGACTTTATATTTAAATATATATCAAAATCAAAAGTCATCCTAATACTAAAATTCTAAAAAATATTGTCATGAAATCCAGAAAAAGACAAAAGTCCAGGATTTCTTCTCCCTCCTTACCAGTGATGGGGAAACACATGTGTGGTAGTTTGATATAGTTATGGATGCCAAAAATAGATATGGATTATGCTTGTAAACTGGTCTGTTCATCTGAGCGTGATTAAGTTATGATTAGGGCTTTGATTGGGCCATGTCAGTAGGGCGTTGAGCCTTGCCCCTTGGTGGGTGGGGAATCTAAGATAAAAGACATGGCAAATGACAGAGTTGGAGTTTTTGAGTTGAAATTCTGATGTTGAAGTCTTGAGCTGGAGCCCCGGGAAGTAAGCACACAGAGGAGCTTGGTTGTAAGGAAGGAGAGAAGGCTCCTGGAAAACAGACAAGCCATTTGCCTGACAGTTCACAGCTGGCCTTGTGGAGAGAAGCAAAGCATAGAGAGCCTCATAGTCTACAGCTGACCTTGTGGAGAAAACAGAGGAGCTGAGCCCAGAGAGAAATGGAGCCCCAGGAAGAGAGGAACCCAAGAAGCCTGAAATCTTGTAGACGTCGGCAGCCATTTTCCTCAAACACGTGGCCATAGACTTTGATGAGGAAAGTAACTTACGCTTTATGGCCTGATAACTGTAAGCTTCTACCCCAGATAAATACCCTTTATAAAAATCAACCGATTTCTGGTATTTTGCATCAGCACACCTTTGGCTGACTAATACAACATGGATGTTACCTGCGAGAGAAAGATTGCCACAATATAGGTGACATGGAGCTCTTGACCACCTGTTTGCTCAGGCCCAACCCCAAATGGACCATTTCCATAGTTCAGTGGATTGCTGCTATTTCTGCCCCATTTTATGACTTGATGAATCTGCTCATCAAGAGTTGTATAGTGACTTGTTATCCCATGATTTAACATCGTCTCTATTAGAGTCCAATAGCATGTCAGGATCTACTTTTTGAGTGGTGAATAGTTCTCTGTTCCTGTGCTACAGAAGTATGACCTTGCTCTGGAATTATAGGAATCTGATTTGCAACCCTCCTATCAGGGCTTGCCAGAGATTCCTTATGGACCATACTCTTTCCTCATTCATGATGGGATCTGTAGGTCATTTGGCTCAAACAAGGCTGTTTGTAGTAAACCTATTTCTATTGTAGAGCCCTCTTTTGTTCTGGGTCCTACTCAAAGCTGGTAGCCTTATGAGCCACCTAGTAAATTAATTTGAACTGTATTCCTGAATTTGATGTATACTGCCTCTTTGTTGATGGTAGGTGGTTCAAAACGCAATAACTTTTCCTTTATCCTTGAGGGAATACGCCAACATTTCCTAGTCCACTAGACCTTTAAAACTTCAATGTGGTAGGCCCCTCCATCTCTGTAGGACTTATCTCCCTTTCTTTGTTGCATATGTGTGTTGACTGGTCATCCAGAGTGCTCTCCCTTCTTGCTCAGAAGTATAATGTAAAAAGTGTCATCAATATATTGGCCTAGTATGATGGTCTATGGAATATACAACTGATCAAGTTCCTTACAAGTTATATTGTGACAGAGGGGTGAAGAATTAGCATAGCCATGGGAAAAGATTATGAATATATACATTGTCTACTTAGGTGAATGTAAACTGTTTCTAATCCTCTTTTCTGATGTGGCTTAATAAAAGGGCTTTGTTAGATTAATAATCACATCTGGTACAGAAAATGTGATTGACCATTTGATCAGATTTAAGGTGACAAACTACTATCTTTATTGTTTCCTCTTGCTTTATAGACTGATGTAATAAATTTGGATATGGCCAAACATGCTACCTTTAAGAATTTGAGGGTGGTAACTAATCTCTACCTTTCAACATGAGATGCAGTATTGCTTCTGATTTGCTATCTTGGATGAGAGAGTTGGATTTCAGGAGCTTCCATTTGGCACTAGAGTGGTAATTATGTAGACAACTACATGGATTTGTTCTTATTATTTAAACATTTTAAAAATATAATCTGTTTAAAATGAAAAAAAATACAATATATTTTGGGGCTTATAACACACTTAGAAATAAAATGTATGACAATAACACAAAGCCTCGGAGGGTAGAAATATTGATGTGAAGTTTTTATACTTTACGTGAAGTAGTATAATATAATTGAAGGCAGACTATGATAAGTTAAATTTGCATGCAATAAAATAACCAATAAAATATCAAAACAAAGGGTTATAGATGATACTCCAACAAAGGAGATCAATTAGAATCATTACAAATACTCAAGAAATGAAAAAGAAATAATGAAAAAGAGGAAAATGGAACAAACAGAACAGATGGGACAGAGAAAACAAAGAGTCAAAGTACAAGGTGGTAGATTTAAATCCACACATATCAACAATCATATTAAATGCAAATGGTCCAAACACTGGAATTATGAAGCAGATTATCCCGACTGAATAAAATAACAAGACCAAACTATACATTGCCTACAAGAAATCCACTTTACATAAACAGACAATCTACCTAGGAGATTTTAAGACATCTCAGAAACTGATAGATCTAACAGACAAAGTATAAAGAAATAGAAAATCTGAGTAATACAGTCAATAAATCTGAAAATTTTAATAAAACTTTGCACTCAACAAAGGCTACACATTATTTTTAAGCACATATGGAACATATACAAAATTTATCATAATAGTTCACAAAGAAAATAATTGAATTATGTTTGAATAATTTGACCACACATAGTAAGAGTAGAAATTAGTAACAAAAATAAAACTAACACCCCCCATTTGAAAACCAAAGCTACTTTTAAATATCCAGAGTTTTAAGCACCACCTACTTTTAAAATGGGATAAAAATCAAAAGAGTAATAATTTTACTGTATTTTTAGAAAACAAAATTATTGGGGGAAAAAAAAAAAAGCATTCTGCTCCAGAAGCTAGAAAAAAACACTAAAATAAACCCAAGATAAATTTTTAAAAATAATAAAAATTTTTTTTTTTTTTTTTTTTTTTTAAAGATTTTATTTATTTACTCATTCATCCCCCCCCTGCTGCCCGTGCTCGCCGGGTCAGCCAACCACGCCATGCGGGCGGGCCCGCCCCCACCAGGAGGCCTCGGGAACCGAACCCGGGGCCCCCCACATGGTAAACGGGAGCCCCACTGATTGAGCCACAGCCGCCTCCCAATAATAAAAATTTAACAGCAATTAAATAAAGCCAGATGGATAACAAAACTGAAGAATGTTTCTCTAAAATGATACATTAAATAAATAAATCTCTGAAAGATTAATAGAAATAGGAAAAATTCACAGATACTAGCAAAATTATGAATGGAAAAGGGGACAGAAAACATTAAAAAGTAATATGAAATGTGAATAATATGAACAAGTATATGTATAATAATAGTATGAACAAGTATGTGCTAAATATGTTTAAATCTAGAGAAAAATTTCTTGATAAAATAAAAATTATTAAAATCAATCTAAACACTAATAGGAAACATTAATAGGTCAATAGTCATTAAAGAAATAAAAGTAGTAGTCATTTACAAAAACATGGCAAATTTTGCCAATTTATATTCAAATACACATGGAACTTTACATAGATTAGATCACAAAGTAAGCCTTAACAAATTCCAAAAAAAGATATTCTATAGCCCACATTCTCCTCAATTAGCAGTTAAAGTGATAAATTTTCAAAACCACATATACATTAACACTTAAAACTATATATTTCCAAATAACTCATGGATAAAGGAAGAAAACATTGTGCAAACTAGAAGTATTCTGAACTTAATTTTAATGGTAAAAATAATCCATTTAAAACCTGTGGAATGCAGAAAATGTGGTACTTTGAGGGAACATTGTAGCTTAGGTGTTTATATTAGAAAAGAAATTCTGAAATAAGCTAAGTGTGCAACTTAAGTTAGAAAAAGAACATCATAAAATCCAAAGAAAGAAGTAGGAAGGCAATAGTTATAAGGCACAAACCATGAAATTGAAAGCAATACAGAGGATCATCAAGCTAAGCAAATAGACAAACCTCTGGTGAAATTAGCTAAGAAAAAATTTAGAAGACACAAATTAATATAAATCAAAACTACCAAATAAAAAAATAAAATTATCAAAAATGAGAATAAGAGTATTTTATCAACAACTCAAATCAATGAATTTGAAAACTTGTGCCAAAAGATAAATCAGAGTTGTGTTACTGTTTACAGTATTTTATTCAGGACCCCAAAATTGCTGCAGCAAGGAAGTCAACCACTTAAAAAAGTGAAAGCAGCTTCAAGCTTTAAGGATGGGTAAGCGGTGGTTTTGTAGAAATTAGTCTGAGTCTCATTGATTGGACAGAGGTTTGCCTTATAGGAGCTGGTTTAGAGCAAGCAGGCATTATTTTATATTGGGCCAAGCGTAACTAACTGGAGGCTTTATTAGCTCCCTGGATGGTTGACTTGGTGGGGGATTTTCAAAGAGGAAGCAAACGAGAGTGCAGGGCATGAGTTCGGAGACTTTAACTTCTGTGTTGATTCTGAATACCCAGGGAGCTATTTTATATATTTATCTCTTAGATGAAATGGGCAATTACCTATAGCAATATATGTTATAAAAATTGACTCATGTAGAGCAAGCCCATAACAATTAATAATTGTGGCATTTTGCAAAAGGCTTTTCATTAAGAAAGCACCAGGCTCTGATGATTTTATAGGCTAATCTATGCTTCTAAGTAAAAGACCATTCCAGTATCATACAAACTCTTACAAGAAATAAAAAAGAAGAAACAACTGAAGGCTAATGTGATCATAAATACAGATGCAAAAATACTAAACAAAATACAAACTCTCTTAGTTTTTTAGGGCTATAATAAGAAAATATCACAGACATGGTAGCTTAAAACAGCAGAAATTTATTGTCTCACAGTTCTGGAGACAACAGGATGATGGCAAGGTCAGTCATGCCCCCTCTGAAACCTGTAGGAAAGAATTCTTCTTTGCCTCCTCTGACATCTGGTGTTTGTGGGCAATCCTTGGCGTTCCTTGGCTTGGTGCTACAGCATTTCAATCTCTGCCTCAGTCACCACATGGCATTCTCTGCTCATCTATCTCTCTGTGTCCAAAGTTTTCTTCTTATAAAGACATCAGTTACGTTGGATTAGGGGTCTACCCTACTCCAGTGTGAACTTGTCTTAATTTAACTAATTCTATGTGTGAGGACCTTATTTCCAAATAAGGTCACATTCTGAGATAATGGGGGTTAGGACTTCAACATATCTTTCTGGGGAACAAAGTTTAACTCATGACACAAACTAAATCCAATATTGCCAAATAGAATTTTTCTCAGGAATTAAAGAGTTCTAACATTAGAAAATCTCTATAAATCCTATTCATTACAGTAATAGATTAAAGGAGGAAAAACTATATAATTTCTCAGGAAATACAAATACAATATGATAATAACCAATATTTATAATTAAGAAAACAAAAAATCTCAATAAGCAAGGAATAGAAAGTAAACTTCCCTAAACTGATAAAATGCATTGACAACAAAACCCAAAAAAAACATAATCCTAAATGACAAAATACTGGAACAATTTCCTTTAAAATCACAAAGAAGAATATATTATGCAATATCACCAATTACATTTAACATTATATTGAAGGTACAGTCTAGTTCAATAAGAGAGGAAAAATAAGTCAAAGGCATAGAGTTTGGAAATGAGGAAATAAAATTCTTATTATTTGCTGATGATTCTTATTATTTGTCAATCCCATTGACAGAATGGGGAAAATAGAAACCATAAGGACTACAGAATTGAGAGCGATTTCTATATGCTACTGATTGTTGACAAAGAGAATGACAGGCTCAGATCTATTCATCAGTAATTTAAAACCAAGTATGAGAGTCAGAGACTCTTGGGAACACTTAAAGAGACAGATATTTCCTGCGGTCAGAGGGCAGGTAAACAGAAGACCCGTCACAGTTGTAACCATGGCAAAACTTGAAAGAAGGCTGAATCTTCAGCCTAGGTAAGTCTTCTCGCAAAGTCATGGCCCTCATAGAAAAGACAATTGGGATAGAGATGTTTCAGTCAATATATTCAAGAATCTTGAACTCCGAAAGTATCCAGCATCCATTTCCCTTATTGAATAATAGAGACTAGTTTTACATGAAGCCTAGGTTGAAGTTTCAAATAAGGCAGGTTCCTTATTAGATAGTGCTTACCTTCCTCAGAAATGCTTAATTTCTCCTGGAGTTAATCTCAGCACAACCACCTGGGAAGGCCTGGCCTCCAAAGTGAAGAAAGAAATTTTACTATTTCATAGTCTGTTTTCTATTGAAACTCTTTTGAAGATTTAAAAATGCATTTGCAGTACTACTTCCATCAATGTGATGGTGTAAATTAAGTAAGATTAATAACATATGCAGGAAATAAATGGTTCATCAGATATCCTTTCCTCAACCTCTTTGTATGCAGAAAGATTTCCTCTACGTCAAACGGAGTGTGTCCACAGAATTGGTAAAGGTACACAGTTGAGGTTAAATTCCTTGAATTAAAATGAAGATTCACTGATAACCTCAGATATTTGAAACAGATAATTTATAGGACAAGGAATTACATTTATCATAATGCCTCTAAATAATTGTTTTATAGAAGTTTGTGCTTTAACAAGTGAACTACTACACACGTTCATGGCTGGCAAAGGATAAGGGGAAGGAGACAGGTAAATTAAGTTTTTGCTTGGTTGAGGGAGGGAATGTTGGAAGTTAGAAGTGTGGAAAGAAGAAACATTGAATTTTTAATGACGAAGGTGGTAAGTTGAGCCAACTAACCAAATAATTCTGTAAAGCAAAGAAAAACAAAAGACCCTATTCTACAAAGCACTTATATTATGAGGATTAAATAATTACCTGGAGATTATCACTAGGGTTCCACTTAACTTTGGCTGAATAGATATGCAAGTCTAGTATTAATCAAAATTATTAAATAGGCCAAGTTTATTTTCAAAGCTTTCCATTCCTTCTGTCAATTTTGAATTTTACCTGTGATCCTGGAAAACAACATAGGTTAAGAAATCCTCCACCCATTGTGTTACTGACCAAGATGGATTTAGCTTTTCCTAAACTAAACTTGACTAAACCTTTAAACAGGCTTCTTCCTGATTCTGGGATCCTTACTCCCCCTCACCTTGGTCCTTGCAGCATCCAGATAGTAAAAGTAAACTCAGGTGATAACATTATGTAATTGACATAACTCAATGCTTGACCTCACCATCCAGTACTCTTAAATACTCTAGTACTCTAGAGTACTCTCCAGCACTCTAGTCATCCCAGTCCTTAAAAATTCTCCTGTCCTCTGCTTCAGCAGAGTTGAGCCTTCTCTCTCTCCCTATTGTGATAGCCTTCTAGACTTCCGCCTTCCCTCTCTCACCCTCCCTCTCCCTCTGAGTCCTCTTCCCCCATCCCCTCTTCATTTCCCATTTTCTCTCTCTCTCTATCACAATAGTCTTCTGGTCTCTCTCTATCTCTTCTCCATTGGGTATAGTTCTGAATAAAGTCCTACTTCCTCTTTCAAATTGTCTGGTGAAACTCTTTTCATCTTTCAGTACTATTCTCTTTGTTTTTTTATTTCTTTTTCTAAGCCTCTATCCTAAAGCTCCTCTTTGTTCCCTTCTCCTAAATTTGCATCATCCATGCAGGGCCCCTTGTTCTAAAATTACTTTCATACTTTCTTTTCAAAGTTTAAGTGTTTCCACTTATGACTTGCAGTATATTCAGCTGTGGCACATTCAGAGGCTCACTTCAACACACTCCCATGGGCATTCTGAGCATAAGAGCTACAACTCTTTCCTCGTTTCTCAAGAAACAATTACGTGGTGCATGAAACAAAAAGAATTATTGCTCTAAGTAAAATCATGAATCTTCTCCAGTTTTAAAAGTATATAGTTACCATTAATTATTAGTAGTGCTTCTGGCTATAACTTTGTGACCTACCTCTCTACTGATCACTACACAAGTTTGTGAAGACGGCTTAGTTAAGACCGATGAATTACAGGAAATATCTTTGATTGGGTTCATTTAGCCCAAGGAAAAAAATTACTGTCACTCACTCTTGGGAGACCTAAAATTTTTAAAATCATTTCAAATTTCTAAAGGTCATGTTGCAGATTGAGAAATTCTATGCAAAATGAATATACACTCTTGTCTATTTATATATATTTGTCTTGCTTTTATCACCTATCTTCAGATCATATTTAATCATAGATGGAAGGATAGTCAACTTTTTATTGGTATAGGATATTCTAATTTGCCTGTAGGACCCATGAGAAGGAGGAAGGCAAAAAGAAGGAAGGAAGGGAGGGAAGGAGGGAGGGAGGGAGGAGGGAGAGAGGGAGGGAGGGAGAGAGGAAGGTTGCCTTGATTTGGACATTTTCAGAGCCTCAAAACCATAAAGGAATAAATTACCATTGTTTAACCTGACCCATTTCAGGGCATTTGCTTTGAGCAGGCTTGGAAACTAAGACAGCCACACTGGAAAATTTGTAAAGTATTGGCACATGCTAATAATGCATGTAATCACATCTCTGGGGTTAGGAAATATGTTGGATTTGGTTAAACACCTACGTAGGAGTGATAACTGAGGTTCATTCTTGCCTGTAAGGAATAAGACAGAGTAAATGAGCCCTAGGAGTCAGTCATTAAAATATCATTACTAACAGCGAATTGCTATACTAGATAGCTTGTGCTATTTCACACAGTACGTAAGGTGAAAGTCACCTTAATATATCTCTTAAAGATACAAAAGCAGCTAATGAACTAATTTATTCATTAAGTTTTATTCTTGTTGACAACAACTGTGTGATATCCTTAATGAGTGTTCTTTTGGTTTTAGTCATTTGCATTATGACTAAACATTATAACTGCTGACTAAACATGGCCAAAACTTTGTTTTGTTCTTCTTTGTCCCTAATCAGTATCCTGAGTAATAAATAATATGAGCCAGAGTGACTATTCATTGACCTCTTTGGTGACCTAGCTCCAATGAATATTAAATAAAGATGGAGAATCTGTAATGAATAGTGGAACACACAAGTAGCTATTTCATTCCTTTGTCCTTTGACTCTTTAAGCTGAGAAAAGTGCCAACAGAAGTGTAGCAAAGCACAAATATTCACTGCTTGATATTCATGGGTTTATCTGGTTGGCTATGTTTGACCTTTTTCTGAATGACACAAAAGGAATTGTTTGAGATGGAAAGGCGTAATATTCCCAATTTTGTCAAAGCACATGAATCTCCTTGCATCCCAAATCAACCAGAAGATTACATGCAATTATGCTCAAACCTGGAAACATGAAGTGGACCTGCATATGGCAGATATCATATTGGAATTGACTTTTTTTTTTTTAATTGCTGTTTTTTTTTAATTATTTTTTTAAAAGATACTTAAATTACATAAATGGTACACAAAAATTATAGGGATTCCCATATGCCCCACCTCCCACAACCTCCCACATAAACATCCTTCATTAGTGTGGCACTTCACCTGCAATGAATATACACATCCTGGGGCTTTGCCTTTTTTAAGCATGGGCCATAGTTCACATTGTAGACCACACTCTCTCCCCCACAGTTCTGCATGTTATATGATGATATAAAATGGCCTATATCTGTCATTGCAATGACACTCAGGACAATTCCCAAGTCCCGAAAAAGCCCCTGTATTACAACTGCTCTTCCCACTCTCTGCCCCCAGAGTGTCCAGTGGTCACTGGCTCCACATTAATGTTGTAATTTCTTCCATTGCTTGAATCACAATATGTCTATAACAGAATACCAGTAAGTCCACTCTAGTTCATAGCTCTTCCCCCAATCCTGAGGAGTCTGGGATGGTGATGTCCACTCCACCTCCAAGTGAGAGGGGGCTTTTATCCCATGGATAAGATGGATGGGACTATCCTGCCTGCAGCTGCAGACTCTCTCCATTCCCTGGGATGGCCGTTGTCCATCATCATCTCCCTGCCAGGTGTCCTGGGTGAGTCCATTGAGCTGTAGAGTAGGAGTTGCAGCTCCATGGAGATTCTGGACCCAGCTGGCACATGGACAGTCCAAAGACTCTAGTCTCTGGATGTACACCCACAAACTCCAGCACCACTTATAGGTTTGAATAGAAGGGACAGATGAACCATGTGCAGGGAAGACATATTTGAGTCCAACTCTGTCACTCTCAGGAGCAAAGTGACTCTTCACCTTTGAAGCTATCCAGTTTCCAGAGCTTCTCGCTTTGAATTGTAAGCTCAGTCTTGTGTAAAGCTTTGCATATATAAGCCACCCAAATTCCAGAGCCTCCATAGCTTTTGGAAGAGACTTGCTTTGCCTTAAATGACATTTTCCATGATCCAACTCTTAACTTAGGACTTGTAACCAAATTCTGTCTTCATCTTGAATACAAATACTGTCTGGAACTTGACCAAATCTTGTATTCACTGAGCTTATTCTGGAGAACCTGCTATGATTTCCTAGCTTGCCATTCCTTTTCTCCAATACCTTCTCCATTTTACCACTTAACCGATAGCCTCAAGTCCTGCTGTGAACATCCATTACCAGGATTTGTCATTTGTCCCTCTGCTAACAGATCTCTGTGAGGACTATGGTCTGCTGCCAGAGTCCTAGAACACTTGCCTATTAGATAATTGCCAAGTTACTTACAGCAGAATTTTCTTTACATAATCACTGGGACTACCTAAGGTTGCATATTGTCAAGATGAAATTTGTATAAATTTATATGGATCTTCAAAAAATCTATTTACTCTCCTTCTGGTCTGACCCACCCTGCAACCACGTCTGCACAATTTCTAATACTGTTCAAGATATGACAAGAATATATACAATTGTGCAGAAATCTAAATCGTTGCACTCCCCCTTGTAAAAAATGAATTCTGATTATCATTTTTCCAACACCTACTCTTCAGTTCATCAGACTTACCCAGGACAACAAACAAAAAGATGATGATGGGCCACACCCAGCCCAAGAAGCAGAGAGTACCTTCAACTGCAAGCAAGACAGTTCCATCCACCTGCCCCGTGGGATCTAAGCCCCCTCTCAACTGGAAGCAGAGTGGACATCACCGTCCCAAAATCCTCAAAATAGAGGAATGAACAAACATAACTGGGGAATGCAACTACGGACTAGAGTAGACTTATTATTCTAGTAATGGAAAATCTTATAATATTGATATAAAGACAGTGGTTGCCAGAGGTTATGAGGAGAGGGAGAGGGAACAATAGGTTTAACATGGGGCATTTTTGAGACATTTGAATTGTTCTGCATGATATTACAATGATGGATACCAGCCATTATATATTTTGTCAAAACCTGTAAAATTGGGCAGTGCAAAGTGTAAACTACAGACCATGTTTAGTAGCAATGCTTCAATATGTGTTCATCAATTGTAACAAATGTACAACACTAATGAAAGGTGTTGTTAATAGGGGAAAGTGTGGGAGGGGGAGGGGGTATATGGGAATCCCCTATACTTTTTATGTGACATGTATGTAATATAAAGCTCCTTTAAAAATAAAGAAAAAAAATATAAATAAAAAGCTTCCCACCCACCAAAAAAAAAAGGAAATGAATGGCAGATTCTATCTCCTATCTCCTTTTTTTTTTTTTAAGATTTATTACCCACCCCTCCCCTAGATGGTTCTCTCATCTGTCTGCTCGCCTTCTCCAGGAGGCACCAGGAACTGAACGTGGGACCTCCCATATGGGAGGCAAGTGCCCAATGAACTGAGCTACATCCACTCCCTGCAGCTAGTGTGGCTGCTGCCTTGTGGCATGTGCTAGCTTGTGGCATCTGCTTGTTTAGGCATCTGCTCTTTGTGGTGGTGCAGTGTCTAGCTCCTTGTGGTGGGTGGGGCATCTAGCGTGTCTTCATTAGGAGGCACCAGGACCCGAACCTGGGTTCTCCCATATGGTAGGCAGGTGCCCAACTGGTTGAGCCACATCCGCTTCCCCTATCTTCTTGATAGTAGCTTTGGGAAGATACGTGAAGAACAAGGAGCTTGAAGAAGTTCTACTTTCTTTGCCACTGCAGCTTTATTGTTTTGTCATACACATTTATATCAACAATCCATCTAGAATTGATTTTTGTATAAGGTCCGGGGTAAAAATTTAGTTTTTTCCCCTACATGTATATCCATGTCCAGATGACTGCACCATTGTTAAAATGTCCATTCTTTCCCCCACTGAACTACATTGTTGCTTTTCTTATAAATCAGATGAATGACTATGCAAGTTCTATTCTGTTCTGTTCTGTTGCTCTATTTGTCTACCCTTCCCACCAATATCACACTGTTTTAATTAATATAGTGTTATAATCAATCTTGACATATGATAGTATAAGCCTCTAGTTTTATTCTTTTTCTTCAGCAAGGTCACCTTGATTTTCTTGGTCTTTTTCCTTTGCATTTCCATATCAATTTTACAATCATCTTCTCAATTTACACATACAGATACACACACAAAAAATTATTAGAATTTTGGTTGGTATTATACTGAATTAATTTTGGGAGAATTGATATCTTAATAACATGTAATCTTCCAATCTATATTACTCTGTTAATATAGGTATTTAAAATTTTTCTAGTAATGTTTTCTTATTTTTACTGAACAGTTTTTGCATATTTTCTGTTAGATTTATTTCTAGATATTTGATGTTCTTTATACTATTGTATATACCATTTAAAATTTTCATTTTTATTTGTTTGCTGCTGGTGTACAGAACTAAAACTGATTTTTGAAAACTGACCTTGTATGCTCACTTATTATTTCTCATTGTTTATAGGTTTTTTTGTTTCTCTAGAAACAAAATCATCTGCAAATATTAACAATTTATTTCTTCCTTTATAATCATTATAGTTTTCATTCTTTATATGTGGCAATGGCTAGAATTCTAGTAAAAGGGTAAATGGAAATGGTGATTGTGGATATTTTTGTCTTGTTCCCAAAGATTTATTAAGCTTTCAATACTTCACCAATAAGTAAGCTGTCTCCTGTAGATTTTAAAATATACTTTTTATCACATGAAATTTCTCTTTCTGAGTATGCTACAAGTTTTTATTATGAATGGATACAAATATTATCAAATGCTTTGTCTGCATCTATTAAGATGAACAAATGTTTTTCTCCTTATTTTCTATTAATAAAGTAAATTATGTTGATTGTTTTGAATGTTAAATCACTCTTAGATTCCTGAATAAAGCCTCCTTGTTCATGATGTATGATGTCTTTAACCCCCAGAATTAATTTGCTGTTTTTGTTTAGTTTTGCATATGTGTTTAAGAGATTGCTTTGTAATTTTCTTCCAGGGCAATGTTTTTATCAGGTTATGTTGGTTTCCTAAAGGAAGCCTCTATCTATTCTCTGGATGAGTTTGTTTAAGATGGGTGTATTTTCTTACTTAAATATTTGGAAGCATATGCTGATGAAACTTTCCAGGTTCAAAGAGCATTGCTTGAAGGAAGATTATAATTAATGGATTTGATTTCTTTAATAGCTATTAGACTACTTACAGTTTTTATTTATATTTGTGTTAGTCCAGGAAATTTTTTCAAATAATTTGTTAATCTCATTTAAATTATCAGATTTATTATCATAAAGCTTTTCATAACATCTTTTTATTTTCTTTTTAACTTCATATAGGCCTTGAAGTTGATGTGCATGTTTTCACTTATGATACAAGTTATTTGTGCCTTCTCTATTTTCTTCTTGATAAATTTTGTGAGATTATAAATTGCATTAATCTACATAAAAATTATCATTCATCCACAACATTTTCTAATTTACATTGTGCCTTTCTTTTTATTTAACCTTTTGTGTCTTTTTAGAAATTTATTGCTTAATTTCTAAGCAATTTGGGGTTTTCAAGTTATATTAAGTGTTGATTTCCAGCTTAAATTGCACTGGGTTCAAAGTACATACCCTGAATATTTTCATTACCTTAGAATTCATTAAGACTTTCTTTATGTTTAAATGTGTGATTAATTTTTATAAATGTTCCATATGCACTTTAAAAAAAAGTATGTTGTGTTGTCATTGGGTACTGTGTTCTATATGTGTCAAATAGATCAAGTTTGTTAATTTTATTTCAATCTTTATCCTTATTAATTTGTTGCCTGCTTGTTTTATTAGCAATTAAGAAATATGTGTCATTCTCCTAATATAATTACAGATTAGTCTGTTTCTCCTTTTAGTTCTTTCAATATTTGCTATATATATATATATATAATTAATTGGGATGGCATATATATATGGAGACTATGTTTTTTGTACATATAGATTTAGAATTATATCATTCTGTAGATTGACTTTTTTTATCCCTATGTAATATACCTCTTTACTTTTAGGAATATTTCTTACCTTAAATTCTACTTTGTTTGATATTGTATAGGTACACCATTTCTTCAGGTTAGTGTCTACATATCCAACCTTTTACATATAATTACTTTCAATATTTCAATGTCCTTACATTTAAAATATATCTCCTGTAAGTGGTATATAGTTGAATTTTGTTTTACTACTCAGTATGCCATTCTTTGTCTTTCAATCAGATAATTTAATTGATTTACATTGAACATAGTTACTTCTTAAAAATTATTTGACCCACTTTGTTTCTTTTCTCTTTTTGGATTAATCAATTTTTTATTATGCTATTTTCTATCTATCAACTTACTAAATATACATATGATTACTATTTTTTCTTGTTTATTCTAGAAATTACAACATGCATGTGGGACTTATCTAATACAAAATATTAACTTTCATACTTTTCTGATAATTCCAGAATATTAGAACACTTTAATTCTATTTCCTCTAGAGGTAATTGGACAATTTTTCCTAACTCTTTACTCCTTCCCCATGGTAGAAATATATATACATAACCTTTGCCATGTGGTTTTGGAGTGCCCCCACTAAAGAATTGCCTTGCCTTATTGATGTTCAGCTTGGCCAACCAACTTTCTTTGGCCAGTAGCATATTAGTGGACATCCCATGAGCAAGGGTTTTAAATGTGCTTGAATTACTTAGCTTGTACACTTGCACTTCTGCCATTGCCAGGAGAAAGGAATGTCCCAAGAAGCCACTGAGATTTTGGGATTGTTCATTATACAGCATTATGCAATAGCTGAGTAGTAAAACCTCCTACTTAGTACCTTATTATGTTATTAGAGAACAATTTAAAAGCATAGAAATAGCTTAAATTGGCTTCTACCTAGTGATAGCTTCTTCGAACTTTAAAAATTTTTCCCAGTACCACAAACTATTCGTTGTTCTTTATTTGTTTATTAAATTGCTATTTGTTTAATGCTAATTTACTACATGTAAAGTATCACTACTATATAAATATCTCCTTGAATAATTATTCCATTTTCAAACATTTTAATTTTTCACACAAATGTGCTACTACTCCAATAAATATATCCTTCCTATAAGTTTTAAGATATTTTTAATGCAGTACTCAGCAAGTTCTTTTCTTATTTTTTTACCCTAGGAAATTGATTGGAATGGCAGGCTTTAAAATCAGACTACCTGGGTTTGAATCTTGTTCTGTCATCCAATAGCAGTTTGATTTCAGTTGCTAATTTCTTTGTGCCTCAGTTTCCTCATTTATAAACTGCAGATAATAATGGTAACTTCCTAATGGGGTTTTTAAAAAGCTTAGAACAATTCCTGGCACTAAATAAAGATTAAATACATACTAGCTATTATTATTATCTGCTTTATCAAGGAGAGGTTGTGAGATCTCCTTTGTTTTCCTCCCTCAACTCCCTAAACTAAAAAATATAATCAAAGTACCAAGGAGTGGTGGACAAGGACTAGATGTGACTCTGTGCATGAGTCAGTGTGTATGTGATGTGTGTGTGCGCACATGTGTGTAGGTTACCTCTCATCTTTCCATCTCCTGGATATGACCAGGGACACGAATAATAAGAATGCCAAATCTCACAGTATGTAAGAGAAAGATAGATGCCAGAATTACCTCCATAATGCCTTGCTCCTTAATGGGTGGTATTCTTGCTTTCCATTTAATTTTGACTTTAGGGGTGGCTGATTTTATGAGACAGCTCAGATAAAATACATTCCTTCTAGAATAAACATTACCAAATTTGGGAAGACAGCAAGTTAAAACTAATGGAAAATTACCAGAGAAAATGGTAAAGTCAAAATTAACAATGTTTACTACACAGGGTAAAGAAGAAGAAAAGTCTAAAATCGTTGTTACTTCATAATATGATACTGGAGTGTAATTATTTTTAATTGTGCTTAATCAAATGCTCATGGGCTAGAAGAATCATTAAAATTGCATAAATCAATGCAAGTTTGTAACAGATTAAGTCTTACAAGGGATTAGGAATTACCTAAAAAAGAATGCCTAAGAACAAAAAACTGGAGGAGAGAAGGGAGTAAGATGGTGGCATAGAAAGGAGCTCTAAGAGTCAGCTTATCCTACAGCACAGTTAGTAATCTGTCAGAGCTATCTAAATCATCTGTTTGGGGTACCCAGAAGACCAGAAAAGCATCCTGCAACATTCTAGGAAGGACAGGAGGAGACTGCCCATCTGAAGTGAAAATTCATGAGTAGAGTACTCCATGCCACGGAAGACAGTGCCCAACCCCTGCTAGTAGTGCAAGCCACCTCAGGGGCTATTCCCTGGCTGGAGTTGGAAGCTTCATTTCCCAAAAACAGGGGAGGAAGAAACAATCAGGCACCGATTTCAGTTACTTATTAATAAATTCGGCTGGCTAAAGTACAGTCCTAAGAACAGCTACAGATTGAGCCTATCCAAGCCAGAAAGAGGCCAGTACCCTACATTTTAACTCCACCCTGGGAATGAGGGGAAGTGGGGCTGATTGAAAAATCACAGTGATGTTAGGAACTGGCTTCTTTCCACCCAGTCAGATTGCAGCCCTAGCCTAGGCTCCAGCCCCACATCCAGCAGGGAAAAAATTCCAGACAACTGCAGGCACTTTCGGCCCACATGGACTAGACTGGTGGAAAAACCTGTATACATTTCTGCCCCCAACAGGATAGGAGGGAGTGTTGTTTTCTCCACCTCTGTAGGCATTGCAGGTGATTTGGGCCCACACAGACTACAGTGTTGGGCAATCCTGTGGATCTATCCCTTCCACTGACAGGGCAGAAAGGACAGTGCTCCCTCAGCCTCTCTGGGCAACTGAAGCCACTTTCAGCCCACATGAACTAGATTATTGGACATGTCTGTGGCTCCATCCCCATCCCCTGCCAGAAGAGGAGAGGGGACAGTGCTCCCTCGCCTTCTCCAGGCAACTGCAGTCACTTTCAGCCTGTACAAAATAGATTTTTAGGCACACCAGAAGCTCCATTCCCATCCCTGTCAGGGGAGGAGGGAGGCCAGTGCTTCATCAATCTACCTGAGCAACTGTGGTCAGTTTTGACTTGCACAGCTTAGTTTGTTGTCCACACTTGTGGCTCCATCTCTGTTCTAGGCAGGGGAAGAAGGGGCATGGAGCTTCATCAGTCTCTCTGGGCAACTACACATGGTCTTGGCCTGCATAGCTTGGATTACTGCACACAGCTATGACTCTATCTGTACCCCTGGCAGGAGAGAAAGGTGAGAGAAGCTTCATCAGTTCCTGGGACAATGTGGACAGCTTCAACCTCTACAGCTTACAGTACCAACCACGTCCTCGGCTCCTATTCCACAACCAGAAAGGGAGAAAGGGTGAGAAATAAATGAAAAAGAGCTGAAAAAAAATTCAGATTGGCTAAACATGAACCACTAAAAAGTTCCAAATTAAGTTTAACCAAGTTTCAAAGAGGGACAATAGTACAAAGCCAATCATATAGAAAGCCCTAAAGGGACAAAAGGGGCTAAGAATAAATACATTTAGTAAATCAGATGCTGAGACACCAAAAAAAAAAAAAAAAAATTACAATCCTTACCAAGAAACAGGGAGATATGACCCAGTCAAAGGAACAAACTAAGCCTCCACATGACATAAAAGAATGGAGACAACTAATCATAAATGTTCAAATAAATCTCCTCAATAAATTCAATGAGAGATTAAGGACATTATGAAGACACTGGTGAGCACAAAGAATTTGAAGGTATACATAGAAAAATAGAAGATCTTATGGGAATGAAAGGCACAATATATGAAATTAAAAACACACTGGAGGCATATAAGAACAGATTTGAAGAGGCAGAAGAAAGGATCAGTAAGCTTGAAGACAGGGCCTCTAAAAGTGAACATACAAGAGAAGAAATAAAGAAAAGAATGGAAAAAAATTGAACAGTGTCCCAGGGAACTTAATTATGGCAAGAGACATGGAAACATACATGTCATGGGTGTCCCAGAGGAGAAGAGAAGGGAAAGGGGGCAGAAGGAAATGTTGAGGAAATATTGGTAGAAAATTTCCCAACCCAATTGAAAGACAGATATCCATATCCAAGAAGCACAGCATACTCCCATCTGAATAAATCTGAGTAGACCAACTCTGAGACACATACTAATCACAATGTCAAATGCCAAAGATAAAGAGAGAATCCTGAGGGCAGCAAGAGAAAAAAGATTCATCACATAAAAGGGATGCCCAATGAAATTAAGTGCTGATTTCTGATCAGAAACCATGGCAGCAAGAAGGCAGTGGTATGATATATTCAAGATACTGAAAGAGAAAAGCTACCAGCCAAGATCTTATAACTGTTAAGATTCTTTCAAAAATGAGGGCGAGAGACAACCAGCAAGATGGCAACAGAGTAAGGAGCTCCTAGGGTCAGCTCATGCTACAGGGCAATTAGTAATCACCCAGAGCTATCTAAAGTACCTGTTTGGGGGCTCCAGGAGATGAGAAGAACATCCTGCAATATCATTGAATGTATGGAAGGAGGAGATTGCCCATTTGCAGAGAAGACTCATAAGTAGGGCACTCCATGCCATAGAGGCTGGTGCCCATCCTCCACTGGCAGCACAAGCTGCCTCAGGAGCTATTCTGTGGCTGGAATTGGAAGTTCCACTTCCCATAAAAAGAGAGAGGAAGAGATGGTTGGACACCAACTTCAGCTACTGATTAGTAAACTCAGCTGGCTAAAGTATAACCCTAAGAACAGCTAAAGTTTGAAACTGTCCAAGTCAGAAAGAGGCTGATATCTGCCATTTTGATTCTAACCCCAGCATGAGAGTAAGATGGGCTGATTGAAAAATCACAGTGGTAGTAGGAAGTGGCTTCTCTCCACCTAGATCAGATTGCAGCTCTAGCCTAAACCCCAGCCCTACCCCCAGCAGAGAGGAAGCTGAGGGGCCTGCACCAGCCTCTCCAGGAAACTGCAGACCACATGGTGGATGCTGGAGCTTATCCTATTCTGGCATCACAAGCCACCTCAGGAGCTATTCTGTGGCTGGAGTTAAAAGCTCCATTTCCCAAAAACAGGGGAGGAAGAGACTGTTGGCCACCGACTTCAGCTACTGATTAGTAAACCCAGCTGGCTAAAGTACAACCCTAAGAACAGCTAAAGTTTGAACTTGCCCAAGTTGGAAAGAAGCCAGTATCTGCCATTTTGACTCTGCCCCTAGCATGAGGGGAAGCCGGGCTGATTGAAAATCACGCTGCCATTATGGGCCAGCTTCTTTTCACCCAGATCGGACTGCAGCCCTAGCCTAGGCTTCAGCCCCACCTCTGGCAGGGAGAAAGCTGGCGGGACCTGAATGGGCCTCTCCAGGTAACTGCAGGTACATTGGGCTGGCACAGACTGACTACTTGGAAGTGTACCAGGGCAACTCTGGTCATTTTGGGCCCACTGGTATGGATTACTGCCCACACCTGCAGCTCCATCCCTGCCCCAGACAGGGGAGGGGTGACATGCCTTCATCAGTCTATCTGGGCAACTACATATAGGCCTGAATGACTTGGATTATTGCACACATTGTGGCTCTGTCCCTACCCCTGGCAAATGAGAAAGGTGGGAGAAGCTTTGTCGGTCTCTGGGGCAGTGCAGGCAGTTTGAACCTCCACAGCTTCCAGCATCAACTACATCCTCAGCTCTTACTACACAGCCAGCAAGGGAGAAAGGGCAAGAAATGTCTAAAGAGAGAAACTGCACCCAGAATAAATACACCTAATAAGCCAGATGCCAAGACACTAATGAAAAATTACAGTCCATACCAAGAAACAGGAAGATGTGGCCCAGTTAAAGGAACAAGATAAGCATCCAGATGATATAAAGGAGTTGAGACAACTAATCAAAGATGTTCAAACAAATCTCCTTAATAAATTCAATGAGATGGTTAAAGATTAAGAAGTCATTGGAGGAGCACAAAGAGGAATTTGAAAGCATACAAAGAAAAATAGCAGGTCTTATGGGAATGTAAGGCACAATAAATGAAATAAAAAATACACTGGAGTCATGTAACCAGCAGATTTGAGGAGGTAGAAGAAAGGATCAGTGAGCTTGAAGACATGGCCTCTGAAAGTGAACATACAAAAGAGCAGATGAAGAAAAAAATAGAAAAAAAAAACAAGGTCTTAGGGAACTAAACGACAGCAAGAGACATGCAAACATATATGCCATGGGTGTTCCAGAAGAAGACAAGGGAAAGGGGGCAGAAGGAATATTTGAAGAAGTAATGGTAGAAAATTTCCCAACCCTATTGAAGGACATAGATATCCATGTCCAAAAAGAACAACATACTCCCATCTGAATAAATATGAATAGGCCAACACTGAGACATGCACTATTAGAAATTCAAATGTGAAAGATAAAGAATTCTGAAAGCAGCAAGAGAAAAGCAATGCATAACATTTAAGGGCTACCTAATAAGATTAAGTGCTGATTTCTCATCAGAAACCATGGAGGCAAGAAGGCAGTGGTATGATATATTTAAGATACTGCAAGCAAAAAACTTCCAGCCAAGAATCTTATATCTGGCAAGATTGTCTTTCAAAACTGAGGGTGAGTTTAGTGTATTCACAGATAAACAGAAACTTAGAGAGTTTATACTAAAGACACCAGTCTTGCAGGAAGTACGAAAGGGTGTGCTACAGTCTGAAAAGAAAAGATAGGAGAGGCTTGAAAGAGTCTAGAAATGAAGATTATATCAATAAAAGTAACTAAATGTATCAAAAGACTGGTGAAAATTATATATGATAGATAAAACCCAAAGGTCAAAATGGGTGAAGTAAGAACTGCCTTTATAGTAATAATAGTGAATGTTAATGGATTAAACTCCCCAATCAAAAGACACAGACTGACAGAATGGATAAGAAAATATGAGCCATCTATATGCTGTCTGCAAGAGACTCATCTTAGACCAAAAGATACCAAGAGATTGAAAGTGAAAGCCTGGAAAAAGATATTCCACACATGTAATAATAACAACAAAAAAGCCTAAGTAGCTATACTTATATCAGATGAAATAGACTTTAAAAGACACTAGTAATGTGCAATCTGAGGAGGAAGTCAGGAAAAAGATACCATTTATGATAACAAGTAAAGGAATCAAATATATAGGAATAAACTTAACCAAGGATGTAAAGCACTTGTATTCAGAAAATAACAATGCATTGTTAAAAGAAATTTTAAAAGACCTAAATAATTGGAAGAACATTCCATGCACACAAATGGAAGACTAAATATCATTAAGATGTCAGTTCTACCCAAATTGATACACAGATTCAATGCAATTCCAATAAAAATTCCACCAGCATTTTAAAAATAAATGGAAAACACAATTATAAAATGTATTTGGGAGGGTAAGGGGTCATGAATAGCCAGAAACATCTTAAAAAAGAGAAGCAAAGTTGGAGGATGCTCACTTTTGAATTTAAAACATATTAACTGAATTGATGGTTCAGAAACAGACCCTCACATTTATGGTCAAGTGATTTTTGACAAGCCTGTCAAAACCACCCAGCTTGGGCAGAACAGTGCATTCCAAAACTGGTGCTGGGAGAATTGGATATCCATAGCCAAAAGAAAGAAAGAGGACCCCTATCTCACACCTTTTACAAAAAATAACTCAAGATGGATTAAAGACCTAAATATAAAAGCAAGAACCCTAAAGCTTCTAGAAGAAAATGTAGGAAAACATCTTCAAGACCTGGTGGTACATGGTGGATTCTTAAAGGAGTTATAAGAGAAGGGCTGAGATGGACTACTGATGCTTAATGTATGTAGAAATTTTAATTAACTTTACTGTAAAAGTGTGGAAATATATAGAATTCATGGAAACACATTATAATGAGCAACATCTGGTTTATAAATGGGAATGTGGCTGGAAAGGGTAGTCTAGGGAGGTAAATGTCAATTGTAAGAAAGCTAGAGAATAATCTAGGGACTGAATAACACAGTAAACCCAGAGGTGGATGAGAATTGTTGTTGATTGTACAGATGCAAGAGTGTCATTTGTGAGCTAGAGCAGAAGTACATCACTATTGTAGAGTAGTTGGAATGCTGAGATGCATGGGAAAAATACAACTGGAGTGACCTATGGACTGTGGTTAAAAGCAATATTGCAATAGACATGCATCTATGCTATATTAATCAGGGTTCTCTAGGGAAAGAGAATCAACAGGAGATATCTGTAAATAGTATGAGATTTCATAACAGTCTCTCACATGACCGTGGTGATGCACAATTCCAGGTTCTGCAGGCAGGTTGCAAACCAGGGGTTCTGATGAATGTCCAATTAAGGTCCTTGATGAGTTTCTGGGAGACACTGGCTGCCCAAGGATGAGCTTGGAAATTCTCTTTGAATGCTGAAATCAATTCCTCTTTTAAGGCATTCAATTGATTGGATAAAACATCACTCATTGCTGACAGAAACCTCCCTGGTTGATCATAGATATAATCAGCCCTCTATGCAGCAAACTCACTGATGACTAAAGCCCATAAATGTCCTTGTATTACAATTATCTCAGTGCTTGCTTGACCAAACAACTGGGCACAATTGCCTAGCCAAGTTGACACATTAGCCTTACCATCACGTAAGCCAAAGATGACTGTATTGATAATGTGGGAGTATGGAAAAAGTGTACCAAATGTACACTATGGACCATGGTTAGTGGTAATAGTCTGATGATATCATCTCACAATCTGTAACAAATATTCCTCCATAGTGTGGTATGTTGATGGAGAGGTTTGTATGGGAATTCTGCACATAAGCATGATTATTTTGTAAGTTTACAACTTCTGTAATAAAAATATATTTAAAAAAATAATAATAGGGTAGATTGGGGGAAAATGCACCAATGTAAGGTATGGACTGTAGTTGGTAGTAAGATTTTGATGATATTCTTTCATAATTTGTAACAAATGTCTCACAACAATGCAAGGTGGTGGTGGGTTGATGTATGGGACCCCTGTATGATGTTATGCATGTTTGCTTTGTAAGTTCACAACTTTTACTATACACTTATTGTTTAAGTATGTTCATGTATGAATGAATAAAAATAGTAATAGGGTGGTGTAGCAGTTTGGCAGTTTGATGTAATTAGGAACTCCAATAATAGATTTTGGGTTATGCTTGTAAATTGGTCTGTTAATCTGGGCATGATTAGGTTATGATTAGGGCGTTAACTGGGCCACATCAGTAGGGCATTGAGCCCTGCCCCTTGGTGGGTGTGGTCTTAAGTATAAAAGATGTTGCAAAGGACAGGGTTGGAGCAGGTTTTTGTTTTGTTTTGTTTTGTTTTTATTTAACCACAAGCTATAAACCTTTAATTCCTTCAACTTTTCTGGAGGTGTGAAAGTTTTCACATGCACACACAAAAAAACCTACAAAATATTCTATGTTAAATAATTTTCAGGCATGACCTCTCTGAGTATTCACTGCAAACCCAGGAGGTTAAGAAGTAGTATTATGTACTTGAAAGTGGTTATATTGGGATATTTTATGTTATATATATGTGTGGCAGTTTGATATTAGTTATGAATTTCAAAAAGAGATATTGATTATGTTTGTAAACTGGTCTGTTCCTCTGGTCATGATACCCTTTGACTGATTTAAATTCAAAGGCTTTATGTTTACTTTGACTAAATCAAGATTAGGGTTTTGATTCGACCATGTCATTCGGCTGTTCTAGGTTGAGTCCCCACCCCCTTGGTGGGCTACATAAATGGATGCTCAATCAAGAACACAGAAGAACACAGAGGAAAAGAGACAGCTCCATAGACAAGGCAGAGGCCCTGGGAAGAGAGATGAGCCATTCCCCTGATAGTTTACAATTGACCTTGTAAAGAGAACAGAGCAGCTGAGCCTGGAAAGAAACAAGCCCCGAGAAGAGAGATGAGGCCTATGCCACCCTACAGCTGAGATCAGAAGAAGCTGGACCCATGGAGCCTTAAGAGGGAAGAGGAAGGCTGAATCCTCACATACGTCACCCACCATCTTGCTTCAAATGTGGCAACAGAGTTTGGTAAGGAAGTAACGGTGAGTTGGACTCTTTAGGGCCTTGTAACTGTAAGCTTTTACCCCAAATAAATACCCTTTATAAAAACCAACAGATTTCTGGTACTTTGTATCAGCACCCCTGTGACTGACTAATGCAATATGTTACCCCCAAAATAAATAAAATTATTATGACCTCTGTCTAGAGACAAGGAAACTGAGGCTCAGAGAGGTGAGGCCATTGACCTGAAGTCTACACATAGCTGGGGCTCGAATTTTCAACCAGCTACCCCACCATGCAGCTTCACTGCTGATTCAAAGCTTAGGATTCTGGTCTAATTAGGGTCCTGATATACCTCCTAAATGGAACTTAAGTGGGGTGCCTAAGAGTTGCCTCCTGAAAGCCTCCTTTTTGCTCAAATGTGCCCTCTCTCTAAGCCAAACTCAGCATATAAATGCATTATCTTCCTCCCAGCATGGGACATGACTCCCAGGGATAAGTCTCCCTGGCACCATGGGATTACTACCAAACACCAACTAGCAATGCAACTGGAAAAAGACCTCAAGTAAAAGGGGGGAGAGGTAAAGACAAATAAGTTTATATGGCTAAGAGACTTCAAAGTGAGTTGGGAGGTCATCCCAGAGGTAATGCTTATACACATCTCAGCAAGATCTCATAGACTGCCAAAGTGGATGCTACCTCAAATAGTGGGGCTCCTGAGGGCACAGGAGACACCCAGGTTCTATGGTCAGGGCAGATAGCTCCAGAGTTTGGTGCCTTGCCATTGCACCCTACTTTGGAGTTTGTGCTCCTACAGTGACAGAGTTGGACTCAGTCATGGTTTCCCTACACATGGTTCATCTGTTCCTTTTATTTGAACCTATATTCGGTGCTGGAGTTGGTAGGTGTATGTCCAATACACTTGAATCTTTGGGCTGTCCATGTGCCAGCTGGGCCCTGAGCCTTTATGGAGTTGCAATACGTACTCTCCAGTTCATTGGACTCACCCAGGGCAACTAACAAGGAGGTGAGGATTGACAACCACCATACCAAGGAAATGAGAGAGCCTACAATTGCAAGCAAGAGAGTCCTATCCATTGGCTGTATGGGATCGAAGCCCCCTGTGAATTAGAGGTGGAGTGGGCATCACCATCCCAGAATCCTCAGGATTGGGGAATGAACTATGGACTAGAGTGGACTTATTGGTATTCTACAATAGACTTGTTGTGATTTTAGCAATGGAAGAATTTACAGCATTGATGTGGAGGCAGTGGCCACTGGAGGCTCTGGGGCCAGGGGGAGGGAAAGACAGGTGTAATGCAGGGTTGTTTTTTTTTTTTGGCACTTGGAAATCACCCCAAGTGGCATTGCAATGACAGATATATGCCATTATATATCTTCCCATAGCCTGCAGAATTGTGTGGGAGAGAGTGTAAACTACAGTGTGAACTATGGTCCATGTTCAATGGCAATATCCCAGGATGTGTTTATCAATTGCAATGAATGTGCCACACTAATGAAAAATGTTGCTCATGTGGGAGGGTGTGGGAGATGTGGGGAGCTGGGCATATGGGAATCCTGATATTTTTTGTGTAACATTTCTGTAATCTATGTACCTTTAAAAAAATTAATTAATTAATTAATTAAATAAAATAAAAAGGACAGGGTTGGAGCAGTTTTGATGTTGGAGTTCTGGTGAGGAAGGAGAGAAGGCCCTGGGATAAAGACAAGCCATTTGCCTGAGAGTTCACTGCTGGCCTGTGAAGAGAAGCAAAGCCTAGAAAGCCTCATAGTCTACATTTGACCTTGTGGAGGAAACAGAGGAGCTAAGCCCTGGGAAGAGAGGAACCCAAGAAGCCTGAACCCTGGCAAACATCAGCAGCTGTCTTGATTCTACACGTGGCAATGGACTTTGGTGAGGGAAGAAACTTACGCTTTATGGCCTAGAAACTGTGGACTTCTACCCCAAATAAATACCCTTTATAAAGACCAACCAATTTCTGGTATTTTGCATCAGCACCCCTTTGGCTGACTAATACAGGTGGGTTGGGAGAAAAATACAAATGTAAAATACTTTGGTTAATAGCAATATTTTGAGGATGCTCTTTCATCCTTTGTTAACAATATTTCACAACAATGCAAGGTAATGGTAGTAGGGTGAGGTATGAGAGCTCTGTATAATGTTATGCATGTTTGTTTTGTAAGTTCACAACTTTTACAATACACTTATTATTTATGTATATTTATGTATGAGTGATAGACTTCAATAAATTTTTTTAAATAAAAAAAATGAGGGTGAGTTTAGAATATTCACAGATAAACAGAAACTGAGAGAGTTTCTAATGAAGAAGCTGGCTTTGCAGGAAGTACTAAAGGGAGTTCTATAGCCTGAAAAGAAAACACAGGAGAGAGCTGTTTGTGGAAGAGAGTCTGGAAATGAAGATTATGTCAGTAAAAATAACTAAAAGTGTAAATAGAGTGGCAAAAACAAGATGTGAAAGATAAAACCCAAAGGTGAAAATGGGTGAAGTAAGAACTGCGTATAGAGTAATAACATTGAATGTTAATGAATTAAATTCCCCAATCAAAAGACACAGACTGGTGGAATGGATAAGAAAATATGAGCCATCTATATGCTGTCTACAAGAGACTCACCTTAGACCCAAGGATTCAAATATATTGAAAGTGAAAGGCTGGAAAAAGATATTCCATGCATGCAGTAATAAAAAATAAAATGAAAAAAAAAAAAAAACTGGAGTAACTATACTTATATCAGATGAAACAGATTTTATATGCAAAGCTGTGGGAAGCGGATTAACTCAATCAATTGGGTGCCCATGTCCCACATGGGAGACTCTAGGTTTGGTTCCCAGAGCCTCCTAAAGAAGATGAGCCACTACAATTTGCAGTGAGCTGCAAGGAGACACAATGAGCTTGTTGCAACAATGAGTCACCAGCAGAGGTGGCTCAGGTGGTTGGGCACTCACTTCCCACATGGGAGGTCCTGGGTTTGGTTCCTGGTGCCTCCTGATGAAGACAGGCAGACAAATATGCAGACAGATGAGGGAGGCATCTCAGGGGGAAAGGAAGTGGAATAAAAATTTTTTTAAAAGCCAGAGGAAATGAAAAATTATACATATAAAAAAAGCAAACTGTTATTAGAGACAAGAGAGGTCATTATATACTAAGAAAATGGGGCAATCCACCAGGAGGAAGTAATAAGCATAAATGTATGTGCACCTAATCAAGATGTCCCAAATCACATGAAGCAAACACTGGCAAAACTGAAGGGAGAAATGGATGTCTCTACAATAATAGTTGGAGACTTTAATACACCAGTCTCATCATTGGATATATCATCCGGGTAGAGGATCAATAAAGAAACAGAAAGGCTGAATAATATGATAAATGAACTAAATCTAACAGATATATACAGAATATTGCACCCCTAAACAGCAGGATATACATTCTTCTCAAGTGCTCATGTGTCTTTTTCCAAGATAGACCATATATTGGGTCATATAAATATATCTCAATAAATTTTAAAAGATTGAACTAACACAAAGCACTTTTTCCCTGATCATACTGGAATAAAGCTGGAGATCAACAACAGGCATAAAAAGGGAAAATTCACATATATATGAGATTAAACAATATACTATCAAATAATCACTAGATCAAAGAAGACATTGCAAAAGAAATCAATAAATATCTCAAGACAAATGAAAATGAAAACAAAACATATCAGAACTTATGGGATGCTGCAAAAGCAGTGCCAAGAGGGAAATTTATAGCCCTCAATTGCGTACATTAAAAAAAAAAAACAAAGAGCTAAAATCATTGACCTAACTACACAACTGGAGGAACTAGAAAAAGAACAGCAAACTATGCCAAAAGCAAACAGAATGAATGAAATAAGAAAGATCGGTGCAGAAATAAATGAAATTGAGAACACACACACAAAAGTAGAGAGAATTAAAGTCAAAAGTTGGTTCTTTAAGATCAACAAATTTGACAAACCCTTAGCTAGACTAACAAAAAAAAAAGAGAGAGATTTTGCAAATAATCAGAAATGAAAATGGGGTCATTACTACTGATCCCACAGAAATAAAGGAGGTCATAAGAGGATATTATGAAAAACTATATCCCAAAAAAAAAAAACACAACTAGACAATGTAGATGAAATGGAAATATTCCTAGAAACACATGAACAACCTACAATGACCGTAGAAAAAATAGAAGACCTCAACAAACCAATCACAAGGCAAGAGATTGAAAAAGTCATCAAACAACTCCCCAAAATGAAAAGCCCAGGACTGGATAACTTCACAGGTAAATTCTACCAAACATTCAAAGAGGATTTAATTCCAATCTTACTCAAATTCTTCCAAAAAATTGAAGACGAAGGAACACTACCAAGCTCATTCTAAGACAATATCGCTCTAATTAATACCAAAGCCAGATAAAGATATTATGAAAAAAGAAAATTACAGACCCCAATTTCCTAATGAATATATATGCAAAAATCTTCAACAAAATACTCACTAATAAAATCCAACAACACATTAAAAGAATTATTCATCATGACCAAGTGGGTTTTATCCCAGGCATGCAAGCGTGGTTCAACACAAGGAAATTAATCAGTATAATACATCACATTAATAAATCAAAGAAGAAAAAACACATGATCATCTTGATTGATGTAGAAAAGACACTTGACAAAATATAGCATCTTTTCTTGATAAAAACACCCCAAAAGATAGGAATTGAAGGAAACTTTCTTGACTCAATAAAGAGCATATATGAAAAAAACCCAGGTAACATTGTACTCAATGGTGAAAGACTGAAAGCATTCCTGTTGAGATCAGGAACAAGACAAGGATGCCCACTGTTACCACTGTTGTTCAATACAGTGTTACAAGTTCTAGCTAGAGCAAACAGGCAAGGAAAAGAAATAAAAGGCATCCAAATTGGAAAGGAAGGAATAAAACTTTTGCTATTTGTAGATGACATGATCCTATATCTAAAAAATCCCAAAAAATCTACAACAAAGCTATTAGAGCTAATAAACGAATTCAGCAGAGTGGCGGGATACAAAATTAATACCCAAAAATCAGTAGTGTTTCTATACACTAGTAATGAGCAGTCTGAGGAGAAAATCAGGGGAAAAATTCCATTTACAATACTGACAAAAAGAATCAAATATTTAGGAATAAACTTAACCAAGGACAAAAGCACTTGTATTCAGAAAACTACAATGCATTGCTAAAAGAAATTTTAAAAAAGACCTAAATAAATGGAAGACTATTCCATGTGCATGGATGGGAAGACTAAATATTGTTAAGATGTCAATTCTACCCAAACTAATATATAAATTCAATGAAATACAAATAAAAATCCCAACAGCCTTTTTTAAAGAAATGGAAAAGCCAATAATCAAATTTATTTGAAAGGGTAAAGGGCCCCAAATAGCCTGAAATATCTTAAAAAAGAAGAACAAATTTGGAGGATTCTCACTTTTGTATTTTAAATCATATTATCTAGCTACAGTGATAAAAACAGCATGGTACTGACATAAAGATAGACATATAGACATCAACGGAACCTAATTGATAGTTCAGAAACAGACCTTCACATCTATGGTCAAATGATTTTTGACAAGGTTGTCAAACCCACCCAGCTGGAGCAGAACAGTCTATTCAACAAACGGTGCTGGGAGAACTGGATATCCATATCCAAAAAAAAAAAAAAAAAAAGAGGACCTCTGCTTCACATCTTATACAAAAATTAACTCAAAATGGATCAAAGACCTAAATATAAAAGCAAGAAACACAAAATTCCTAGAAGAAAATGTAGGGAAACATCTTCAAGACCTGGTAGTAGGTAGTGGTTTCCTAAACCTTACACCAAAAGCGCAAGCAATGAAAGAAAAAATGGTTAAATGCAACCTCCTCAAACTTAAACACTTTTGTGCTTCAAAGAACTTTGTCAAGAGGGTAAGAAGGCAGCCCACTCAATGGGAGAAACTATTTAGAAACCACATATCCAATAAGGGTATGATTTCCATTCTATATAAAGAGATCATACAATTCAACGATAAAAGACCAAGCAATCCAACTTAAAAAATGGGCAAAAGACTTAAACAGGCATTTCTCCCAAAAGGAACTACAAATGGTGAAAAATGTATAATATCACTAGCTATTAGGGAAATGCAAATCAAAACTACAATGAGATATCATCTCACACCTCATAGAATGGCCATTATTTTAAAAAACAAAACAGAAAACAACAAGTGCTGGAAAGGATGTGGAGAAATAGGAACACTCTTTCAAAGTTGGTGGGAATGTAGAATGGGGCAGCTTCTGTGGAAGACAGTTTGGCGGTTCTTCAGGAAGTTAAATGTAGAACTGCCTTATCATCTGGCAATCCCTCTAGTAGGGATATATCCAGAAGAACTGAAAACAGTGACACAAAAAGACATCTACACACAGATGTTCATAGTGGCATTGTTCACAATTGCTAAAAGATGGAAACAACCCAAGTGTCCATCAACTGAAAAATGGATTAACAAATTGTGGTATATACGTATGATGGAATACTATGCTGCTGTAAGAAGAAATGAAATTGAGACACATAAGATAACATGGATGAACCTTCAGGACATTATTCTAAGTGAAATAATATAGACACAAAAGGACAAATATTGTATGGTCTCACTAATATAAATTAAATATAAAGAATAAACACGTGAAGTTAAAACCTAGACTATAGGTTACTAAGAGATAGGATGAGGACCGAGAAAGGGTACTGGTGCTTAATGTATATAGAATTTTCAATTAGCTTGACTGTAAAATTGTGGAAATGGATAGAGTTGATGTTAACACATTAGAGTGAGTTTAACTAACAGAGCTGGTTTATAAATGGGATTGTGGCTGAAAGGGTAGTATAGAGATATAATTGTCAATGGAAAGAAAACTAGAGAATAATCTTGGGACTGAATAACACAGTAAACCCAGAGGTGGATGAGGATTGTGGTTAATGACATAAATAAAAGAATGTTCTTCTATGATCTAGAACAAATGTATGTCACTATTACAAGGTGGTAAGAATATAGTGATGCCTGGGAAAAATACAATTAATTTAACTTATGGACTATAGTTAACAATATTGTAATATTCTTGCATCAGTGTCAAAAAAGGTCCTATATCAACGCTGAGGGTCAATAGTGGGGCATGGAATTTTTTTCTTTTGGACTAAGGAAAGTGTTCAAAGGTTTATGGGGGGAGGGGGGAAGATTGCACAACTCTGTGATAAAAGTGAGAGCCACTGAGTGTACACTTTGGATAGAATGTACAAGACATGGGAATGTACAACACAGTGAACCATATGGTGGAAGATGGACTGAGGTTAGCAGTACAAATATAAGAGTGTTCTGTCATGAATTATAGCAAATTACAATACTAATACATAGTGTTAATAATAGGGGGTGTATGGAGAAAATATACTAAGTGTACACTATGGACCATAGTTAGTGGTAATAGTCTGATCACGTTCTTTCATAATCTGTAACAAATGTTCCATAACAATGTAAGGTGTTGGTGGAGGGGTGATGTATGGAAATTATGTACATTATGCATGATTCTTTTGTAAGCTCACAACTTCTTTAATAAAAAAATAAGTTAAAAAAAACTGGAGGAAAATTATATGTGAGAGAAATTGCATAAATAAATTATGGTGTGAAAATGGAGTGCAATGCAGTCATTAAACTGATACCATATTTTAAAAATCTAAATATTTTCATGATACATCATTCTGTGATAAATGTATATTACAAAGTAGTTTTATAGTATTAAATAATTTTAATTATTTATATTAAAAGAAATGGGAAAATGTGTTTGTGTATGAATACTAAATGTTTTGGAAATGTATATATCAAAATATTGTTACTGGCTATCTTTGTTGAATGACAGTATTAACATTGAGATTTTTTCATTTTCAAAGTTATTTATCATTATCGTTATTATTATTTGATATTTTATAAACATGTGTTTATTATGAAGTCAGACAAACAAGCCATAAGACGATTTCCATTTAAAAAGTTTGATTGAATAAAGTTAAACATTCTTATAGAATTTAAAATCTGTTTCTGCATTTATGTGAACCATTCTTGAATAGCAATTGAAATAGTCACCAAGAGCAATGATGAAGAATAGGGCATTGAGTTAGTTAGTCACATTTTAAATATGCAAATTGGAATCAAATTGGACTTCCGGGAAAGATGATGGCACAAATGCAAGTTTGTGTAACACAGTAACCAAAATAACAAGGACAACAGGAAACAATGAAGAAATCTCTAGTGATTAAAAAAAAAATCTTAATAAACTGCCCAGATACCTTAACGCAGAATCTAAGATGTATTTGCCAATTACAATATTTGATCGAAGGCAAAGGATGTTTCTCAGCTTCTCCTGTAATCGATAGTGAGAGGCTGTTGGGGGAGAAAGCAAGGAGCACCACTAAAATCCCTTTACATGGAGGTAGGACCCTCACAGTTTGGGCCGGTTGCAGAAAGAATGTGGAAAACTTTTTTTATCCCAGGAGTTCTTTAAGGATAGGAACTCTAACTTTTTGTCTGCGATTTATCCCCAGTGCTTGCAGTTTCTAGCATATAGTAAGGACTGAATAAATATTTGTTAAATGAATATCTGGGACTGTTTTCCCCCCTTTATAATGGCAGAAGAGAAAAGAGAAACCAAATGGCCATGAATTAAACTCAAACTAGTTTCTTAACCAAGAGGAAACAGCTGCTCAGCAACAGAGCAAAGTTAACCAAACAAAAATAAAATATTCATCTATCAAGCAAAACCCCTGCATGCCTTAGAATATCACACTGATATGGAAATCTGCCTAGATGACCTGAAACCCTCTCTATATTGGAAGAACAGCCCCAATCCAGGAGACTTATATTTGGAATAACTTGAAAGCCATGCTTTTAAAGAGGATGTAAGCAAAAGGAACAAGTAATCTTTGCAATGACTAAATTGTAGTAAAGAGCAGCTATTGTCTTGCTTTTCTAGGTGGCCCCGGGTTAATTAGAGTAATAAAAGGACCTGTCTGATGCAGAGGTCACAGGTTTAATCAAGGACTTTGTGATCAGGTCACCTCCTAAGACACTGCACAAAAGCTACTTGAGACTATCAGGAAGATCCAGCCTCAATCTGTGTTCTACGGGCTGAGATATCACAGGGTTCCACTGGGTTTTAGAATAAACTTAAGATTTGTGGCCTCATCTTTCTAGAATATTGTTCTACATTTTAAATGATATATTCGTTGCCAAGTGCCAAACATATTGAATATATAACTGATTTAGCAATAAAACAGTTCATTTGTCTTTTTTTTTTTTTAACTCACCCGTGTATGCAGACCGATTTATAAACTCATAACAGTCACGATCTTAAGGCAGAAGCTTATTTAGAGGAATGTAGTGGATAAATAAGGTAGGTGTACACATAATGGTTAAATAACAGAAAATGACTCTGGATAATTTAAGCAAGAAAGTCAAATTTTTCAGACTACTAAGATAGCACACAGGAAGGAAAAACATTCTGAGCTGCCATCCTGCCTTGAAAGAGCCTGGGAATGAATGTTGCTTTGGTCTTCAGCATGAGAAGCTCCTGGATCTTCTTGAGTATTGACATTGGATATCACAGCTCCAGTAAACTTCATTCTCTATGTGGCTCTGTTCAAGGTTCATGTTTCCAGGGAAGAGAAATGGATTTTCCCATCTCTCCCCTTGCTAAAACAGCCTGGAATATATGTTTTGGGACAGGGGTAGTGACACAGCCACAACCACAGGGAAGACACTGAGAGCTGAACCATGGCCCCAATTTATTTTGCTGCAGTGAGATGCCCTCATGGTAACAAGATTTTCTCTTTTTTTTTTTTGTTGTTGTTTGTTTGTTTGTTTTTTGAGGCACCAGTGATTGAACCTTGGACCTCATACATGGGAAGCAGGTGCTCAACCACTGAGCTACACCCAGTCCCCAGCATGTTCTCTTGGTGTAGAAGTGGGTGGTGATGAATGGGAGTCAGCTCAGACTGTGGCTTGAACACTGTTTTAGTCCTCCTTGCTAAAGCCAATACCATGCAATGGGTTGGCTTAAACATTGTGAACTTATTGGCTCATGGTTCTGAAGCTAGAAGAAGTCCAAATCAAGTTGCTATCAAAGCAATTCCTTCTTCCAGAAGACTTTGGCATTCATCGGCTGGCTGCTGGTAGTCCTTGGTCCTTGGTTTTTCTGTCATATGGCAATGTACATGACAGCATCTCCTGGCTTCTCCCTTATTTTCTGAGTTCACTATGGCTTTATTTCTCTCTGTGACCTTCCCTTGAAGATCTTCAGTAATAGGATTAAGACTTATCAAGGTTCAGCTGAGCCACACCTTGACTGAAGTAACTCATCAAAAGGTCCTATTTACAAAAGGTCGTATTTATAGGAATGGATTAAGTTTAAGAACATGTTTTTCTGAGGTATATAGCTCCAAACCTTTACAACCACTGTTGGGTTTGAGGTAGACAAAACCAAGAAATAGAGTTATGTCACATAAATTGATTTGAATAAGCAGAATGTAATATGCTAAATGTGGTCTATGACCAAGGCTTAATATTAGAATTCCTCCCTTTTCCCTTTTTCCCAGGTTCTGTTGGTTGAAACAGAGTGCACATTTTCTTTTGTTTCATCTTTCTCAAGAACTGATTTCTCCCTGATTAATGCACTTCCATGTTTAGCTCATTAGATGTGGGAGGCCTACATGTTGGCTCATTGCTTGCACTAGGAATTAAGTTATAGCATGATTGCTTATGGCTAATTCAGGACTGTATCTATCTCTTTTACTCAAAATGGTATATTCTGAACTTAAACATATTCAAGCATCTTATAATTTTCAGACCTTCCTTCTTTTATCAGGTAAAATAATAATAAAAATAGACTCTTATAACTTCCCTATAAGGGAATATAGAAATATTCAGAAAAGATATATGTCCAGGTATGTTAGTTATCTACTGCTGCATACCATATTATGACAAAACAGCATTTGAAACACATCTTTAAATTTATCATATTCAAAGAAGAAAAATATATTTTCTTACTCTTTCTGAGGGTCAGAAATCCAGGTGCAGCTTAGCTGGGTACCTCTGGCTTAAAATTTCTCATGACGTTGTATTTAGGGTGTCAGCTGGAACTGCAGTCTCATTTGAAGGCTCAACTGGGGGAAGATCCACTTTCAAGCTCCCTTACAGGGGTGTTGACAGAAGTCAGTTCCTCATAGAGTGTTGAATAGAGAGCCTCAGTTCCTCTCTTACTAATGGCTGGAGACATCCCTTTGCTTCTTGCCACAAGAACCTCGCTATAACCCAGCTTGCAACATCCTAGCTGGCTTACCTCAGAGCAAGCTAGTGAGAAAGGGAGAGAGAGTGCTCAAGGTAGATACCATAGTCTTTTGTAACCTAATGTCATAAGTGACATCCCATTGCCTCAGCGTATTCTATTCATTTGATGTGAGTCACCAGGTCCAATCCACACTCAAGAGGAGGGGATTATACATGGCTCAAATTCTAGGAAGCAGGAATCACTGGGATCTCTTTTACAGACTGCCTATCACACCAGGGAAAAACAGATCTGTGCTTCCTTTGATGTTAGAATTGTAAATATATTTTAACATTCCAGAAAGATAAGAAAGTCATAAGGTAAAGCATAATAAAGCTACAACATTAAAATTGAGGAGAAGCTTATGGATAAAAGTGAAATGAGTTTATTATTGTGGTTCTATAAACCAAGGGGGAAAATAATTAGATTGCTAAAATAGATTTTAATTGACAAGTATGAGGAATTTTACATTTATACCGAACATTCACTAGGCCACAGATTTTCATAGTTTTAAGAATGTGCCTAGTTACCCTCTACAATTGGTAGCTAGCTGACCATCATGATTTATGGTTATCAATACAAAGAGTTAGGTAAAGATATTGGCAAAATAAAAAAGACTTATAAAAGAAATCCGAAATGACAAAATTCAAAAAAAGGGTGAAAAAATTATTTAACAATTTTACCAAGTAAGCTTGTATGAAAGATCCATAGAAAGAAAAAAAGTGTAACACTTGAAACAATTTACATTAATACAAAAGAAAAATATTTTGAGGCAAAGGAGTTTAAGAGCTATGATTATCTTGCCCCAGAGTAAATAAATACTCATCCCTCAAATAGCATACATTTGTCTCTCCCTGCCAGCGTGAAGTAGGGCATGCAGAACTGCCATCCACCAATGTGACCCAAGCAGTTTGACCTCCCTGGGAAACTGGCCATGATGGAATCTCTTCCCCTGCTATTTCGGATACTTTGTGCTGTGTAAGTCATAAAGCAGTCATTTGCTGAAGATTTCTGTTGTGCCTGAACCTGTGTTACCACAACTCACTGTGTAGCAACTCATTCCACAGGTGGGGTATCTGAAAAATAAACATAGAAAAAGAAAATTAACAGACATTGGAAGAACCACTTAAAATGTCCAAATTGTAGAGGCTAACATCAAGACATTATGTTTTACTTAACAGTTGGCAAGACGCTCTGCTCTCCTAGTCATCCCGAAGATTCTTCTCTCAGATGGTAGAAAGCTGTCTTGTGCTTTTTATTTAAAGAGGAAGAAGAATGGGTGGGTGAAACTGACAATGTTACACTCATGGAAACATGGGACACATGGGAAAATTTTTAAATAAATCAAACATTTGCAGATCAGCTAACCAGAGGATTTATAGGAATGGTATGACTAAAAGCTTAAAATAGATGTCAACAAACCAGCAGCCCTAATAATCCTAACAATTCACCAACATATATTGAAAGCCTGCAGTGTGACCAGCACCATACAATGGAGGGAGAAAGCAAACCATGGTTTGCCTAATTATTTAGTTTTACAGTAATATTTATTGTTTTTCTAAAGTTCATTGTTTGTAAAAAGTTGAAAAAATAAAGAATACAAAACCACCTCTAATAGTAACGCCTAACTTTTTGGTATGTTTTCTATTTAAAAATCTATGTTTTACATATGTGTGTGCATATGTAAATCCAAAATATTGATATATAATTGTATAAACTATTTTGCAACTACCTTTTTACAGCCTATGATATCAGTGGGTATTTTGTCCTTATATTTCTAAATATTCTATAAAAACATAACTTTTAGAAGCTATTTAGTATTCTGTTATATGGTTATAATGAAATGCATTAAATCTATTTAAACAATTGATATTGGATTGTTTCCCATCTAAATATTTAGCAGTGATAAATCTTGTAAGGCAAAATATACTGATCATTTATAATGCAGCTTGAGATCTCTGTTTTCAAAGAGTTCCTACTCTGGTGGGAGGAAAAAGAGGTATAAACAATTAAATCAACAATACAGTAAATTCTAAAACATAACACGCTTCGATTACAATTAAGTATAGGCAATTGAGAACTAACTGCCTTCTGCCTAGGTAAACCAGAGAAGGTCTCACAGAGATGTCACTTGCCTGAACCTTCAGGAAGAACTATGAACTTGTTAGATAGACCATGAGCTGAAAAACTTCCAGACAGATGAGTACATCATGTGCAGGGGTCCCATTTGCACTGTGCGTAATTGTTTTCTTCTTGGAATACTCTCTTGTTTTCCATGATTTCCCTCCCTGTTTTTCTCCTATCTCTTTTGGAGATGAGGTACATATATTTCCAGTCTCTCCTGTTTCCAGCAGATGGACTTTCCTAACATATGCTCCTGGTTTCTGGCCTCACTCCTTAGTTACTCCTCCCTGTGGAGAAGATGTGAGGTTCTGTTGATGGCTGATAGTTGTTGGTCCACATCTCATTTCAACCATCTGTGATCACTGAGGATTTGAATGCCTTTTCTTCTTTCTCTACTGAACCCATGTGAGGCAGAGAGCCTAGGTTGGCAATTTAATACTAAATTTGAGCACAGAAGAACTTTCCTAAGTCATAGATGGGAGGTATGGGAGAGGGCAGGGTCTTCCAGAATATTTTAATCAGTCCATTTAGTCCTCACACTAATTAAACTCCAATAGAATAGCCACAATTATGGCACTACTATAATCGCTGCTCTCTGACACCCTATTTTTTAATTGGTTCTGCACTGGACAAGGAAAAGGGGATATTATATTTTGACCACCTAAAATTCTAGCAATTTTTATTCTATTTGTAATGAATTGTAATTACCATAATGATTTTGTTTGTGTAATTATTTTTGTGTGTTCTGTTGTATAATTATTTGAGAAGATTTTGTAGTTAAATGGATGTGGGAGGTGAGAGAGGAAAAAGAATTATAATGACTCCCAGATGCTAGGAAGAAACTATTTACAGGCGAAGTAGCAGAATGGGATGAATACAATTCTGCTTATTTGAGCTTAACATCTCTGTAGAGTTTTTTTAATGAAGAATTCAAGTAAGAAGTTGTAAGAAGAATTACAGCCTTTGTTATGTTACACACCAAAAGTTCATTTCTGAGCATACAAGTTGGTTATAAATCAATAAGAATAAAAGTTTATTTGCAGGGAAGTGGCTATGGCTCAATTAATTGGGCTCCCGTTTACCATATGGGAGGCCCTGGGTTCGATTCCCAAGGCCTCCTGGTAAAGGCAAGCCGGCCCACACAGTGTGGTGAGCTGATGGCCCGCACCGTGCAGTGAACTGGCCTAGCAAGATGACCCAACGAAAGGGAGACAAGCAGACACAGAAAAATGCAAAGCAAATAGACACAGCAAGCACAATTGGCAAGGAGGGATAAATAAATAAATAAAATCTTTAAAAAAAAAAAAAAAAAGTTTATTTTCAGATTATTAGAGACTTCATAAAATAAATAGAAATAGCACCACTCTCATAACAAGACCATCACATCGCATAAGAATTTCAGGAATCAGAAAGATTGAAGCAATTCCCTTACTTTGAAAATCTGTATATTGAGAGAAAAGGCAGAATGACAATAATTTCCTTATATCTCTCCTCTATTCTAATCTCAACAGCATTATTGTTACATGATTAACTGGAAAATATCAGTGGCTTGGAGGTCCAAATTAAATCTTACCAGAGTAGGTAAAGGAAATGTTCTAGATTATAATTTAATGTCTAAACTCTGCCAGGAGGAAGTATGCCAGCTTTTAAAGAATAATTTATGGCTCGAAACCAAGCAGTAAAGTACCTAGAGGTATGTGAAAGTATTAGCTACTAAGATAAAATATAGCTTCCATGAGGAGTATATTTGCAGTGGGTGACAACCTTCCTTATCATTTTTCTCTTAATAAGTTTGTGTATGTTTGTAGCACTTTGTCATTTAGCTACATCGTGAGAGTTGCACACGGTGTGTCACCATAAAGCAGCACAATATATGCCAAGTCAAGCTTCTGTAAATTTTCAAGCCTGAAAGGCCAGTTTGATATTTCACTGTGCTGACAATCTTGTATTCTTTACAAATAGTATAAATAAAATCTACAGGACTTTAGAGGAAGGAGTGAGAAATTATATCCAATCGAGGAATTAGGGAAGGTTTCCTGGGGGAGATCAAACTTGAGCTAGACCAAAAATCTTGACAAATGAGGATATGGCAGAAAGGAAAAAAACTAGAAACACGAGTATTTCTCCATTTAAACTTCTGTAACATGAGATTGAAGACTTTGAAAACAGTTTTCCTTCTTTCCTTGCTTTTTTTACACTGTGAATTTAAATCCGCCTGACATCCCAAGAACCAGTAACCCAAATGAAAATGAGCCTTAGGTCCCTTTAAGGGGTTTGTGGCAATTATCATTTCTTTCCTAACTTGTTCCAATTTTCATCCTTTTTTCTACCTAGCTCTCACTCTTGACTCCTCTCCTATTTGAAGTTCTGTTTTTCTGTTTTTGGATTTGGTGTCAACATTCTGTTTCCTTCCTGCTTTTTTATAATTAATTCTCCTTTAAAATTTTGACATATACTCAACCCTTGACAGTTTCCACTCTAGACTGTCTCAGATAGGATGGCCTTCCCTCGTTTTGGCCCTTTGGGACCCATTACCAGTGATAGACTTGGTTGCTACCCAGGATAGCCCCACACGGATCCACATGAAGAAAAATTTGGACAAGTTTGACCACTGAAGCTACTTTTGTTTTATTGCTAATTATTTTGTTCTGGTAATAAAATGAATCCTTTTTCATTGTAGGAAATGTGAGCAAAACTGAGAAGTATGAAAAAAGAAGACTAAAATCACCTGCAATTCTGCCACACAAGATAAACCTGTTAATCTTTTCACATTTTGTGCTCTAGTTTTTAAAAAATATGTGTGTTTACATACACATTTTTTTAAGTAAAATTGTGTTTGTAGTATATACCTGCTTTTATATACATGCCATCATATTGTGATTATTGCCCAGTGTCATTAAATAGTCTGGGAAAGATGCTTTTTTAAAAAGTATATATATATATATATATATATATATATATTTTTTTTTTTTTTTAAAGATACTTAGGCTACATAAATGTTACATAAAAATATAGGGGATTCTCATATGCCCTGATCCCTACATCTCCCACATTTTCCCACATTAACAATATCCTTCAAAAATGCTTTTTAATGACAGCATATTTCAAACGCAACCTAATGAAGCTTTATTTCTAAGTATTTTGTGGTTGTTGATTTTTCACTATTGCAAGGAAACCCTGATATCCACTGGCCTATGTAGAGCAGATACATTCAAGGATGTGATAAATATTAGCACAAATTCTATACTTGCACCATGGAGAACATTCATAGAGAACCCCATTCACAGGCCATTGCAAAGTTGCATAAGATGTCTTAATCATTATAGGCTCCAGCCTGGATCTTGAACTGTGTGGTCCCCTGACTGAGATGGAAGAACCTGATTGTCCTCAATCACTGGGACCTCAGTTGTTACAGATTCAGTATCAAGAGACTGAATTATACCTGCATCATTCCTTGCTATCTGGAATCTAAGTTATAAACTTTATTAATGAATCCTTTTCCTTACAATCCAGTAAAGAAACCACTTTCCCCTACTCAGCCCTTATTAACTTTCCATTTGGGGGGTTTTGTGAGCCTCAATGAAATCCTATGTTAAATATTAATTACTGAAAATTTGGGAAGATGATAGAGGTAGGAAGCTCCAGGAATCAGTACCTCTACCAAAACAACTGTTTTTTAATTTTTTATTTTTTTTATTTTTTAAAAGATACTTAGATTACATAAATTTTACACAAAAAATATAGGAATTCCCATATGCCCCACCCCAACACCTCCCACACCCTCCCACATAAACATTGTTCATTAGTGTGGCACATTCATTGCAATTGATAAATACATCCTGGGGCTTTGTCATTAAGCACAGACCATAGTTCACATTGTTGCCTACACTCTCTCCCACACAGTTCTGCATGTTATGCGATGATATAAAATGGCCTATATCTGTTTTTGCAATGTCACTCAGGATGATTCCCAAGTCCCGAAAAAGCCCCTATATTACAACTGTTTTTCCTTCTCCCTGCCCCCAGAGCCTTCAGTGGCCACTGGCTCCACATCAATGTTGTAATTTCTTCCATTGCTAGAATCACAATATGTCTATAGAAGAATACCAGTAAGTCCACTTTAGTCCATAGCTCTTCCTCCAATCCTGAGGTTTCTGGGATGGTGATGTCTACTCCACCTCCAATTGAGAGTGGGCTTATATCCCATGGGGAAGATGGATGGGACTATCCTGCCTGCAGCTTCAGATTCTCTCCATTCCCTGGGATGGCTATTGTCCATCATCATCTCCCCTCCAGTTGTCCTGGGTGCGTCCAATGAGCTGTAGAGTAGGTGTTGCAACTCTGCCGAGGTTCTGGGCCCTGCTGGCACATGGACAGCCCAAAGACTTGAATCTCTGAATGTATACCTACAAACTCCAGGACCAAATATAGGTTTAAATAGAAGGGATAGATGAGTCATGTGCAGGGAAGCCATAATTGAGTCCAACTCTGTCACTGTCAAGAGCGCAAACTCCAAAGTAGGGTCCACTGGCAAGGCACCAAACTCTGGAGTTATCTGCCCTGACCATAGGACCTGAGTGTCTCCAAGACCCCACAGGAGCCCCAATATTTTGGGTAGTATCCACTTTGGCAGTCCATGAGATCCTACTGAGATGTTCGTAAGCATTACCTCTGGGATGACCTTCCAAGTCACTTTGAAGTTTCTTAGCCATATAAACTCATTTGTCTTTACCTTTTCCCACTTTTATTCAAGGTCTTTTTCCAGTTGCATTGCTTGTTGGTACTTCCTAGCAATCACTCGGTGTCAGGGAGGCTCATCCCCGGGATCATGTCCCACACTGGGGGGAAAGTAATTCATTCATATGCTGAGTTTGGCTTAGAGAGAGGCCACATTTGAGAAACAAGGAGGCTCTCAGGAGGCAACCCTTAGGCATCCCATAACAATAGGCTAAGTTTCAATATCAAGAGCAAAGGCTCATAAGCCTAGTCATCAATATCAAGGACCCATCAGTGGATCATCCTCCTTCGCCAGTCACTGCCCCTGCTCTTGAGGGACTGTTGCTGCTCCCTTAGAGAATGTGACAGAGCTCTCCAGGATGGAGATTGTGTGAGTCTCCACCCACTGTGACAATGCCCCGTGAACATTTGAACATTTTTACATACTTATATGTGTGCTCAGGTGAACTTCCTCCCATGCATCCCCTGTCACTGACACCCCCCACCAATGACCCTCCCCCACCCCAGTTTAACCCTTCTGTGGTCCAAAACTTCTTCAAAAATGAAGCCATTACAATAGCCAAATACAATTAATAGGGAAATGAATCAATAATGATAAGTTTAAATATAAGAAATGAAATACATAAAATTTTAAAAAAACTAAAAATTTAATTAAGAGATTGGGGTATTAAAAAAATGAAAATTATTTTTAAAAAATTTTTTAACATTTTGCCTTTTATCATTGCAATATCTGGTGTCCAGTCTGTACTGTGGCACCTGCCCCCACTCATTCTCCAGTGTCTCACTATTTTTCATTTCATTTTCAAAGAGGTTTTAAGTCACAGCAAAGTCACACACAAAATACAGGAGACTTTCATATACCCAACATCCTTCCCCTTTCCGCTCCCCCATATTAAAACCATTTTATATGTGGATGGTACCTTTGTTATAACTGATATACAAATAGTGAAACATAGCTATTAAAACATGGTCAATGGTTTACACTATGGTTTACATTTTAGACCATACACTTTTATAAATGTTGATGATATTTACAATGCCCTGTGTCCATCATTGTAAGATTCATGTAGGACACTTCCACTGCCCACTAAATACCCTCTGTTTGATCTATTCTATTCCTCCCTCCCTCTCTCATTGGGGCCCATGATGACCCCCTGGCTTCACTCCTTGGATGACAAGATTCATAGTTACATGCAACAAGACACTGATTTGTCCTCCCACCTGTCTATTTGTGAACAAATTGGTCCTCCCAATGATGGGAGTCCAACTCCTTCGTGCTTATTATGTAGGTCTCCACCCACTAATACAGCACATTATGATAGAATGGTCACTCACACACTCCCCAGAAGCCTGCTCCATGTGTGTCTTGTCCCGAAAGCCCGCCCATCCAACACCCTAAACCCGTAACCCTTCCTTGTCACATAAGAGCATTCCCAACTTTGTATTTTCAACCACATACCTGCAAATCTCCAGTGTTCACCTGGTACCTTTCCCAACTCTCCCCCCAGTATCCTGGACCTTCCAACCCACCCTTCCCAATCTACCCACCTGTCAACTCTGCACCACCCAACCCAATAATATCACTACCTACTGTCATATCCCTTCAATATGAAACTACACACTTTCACCTTACGATAGATACATCCGTATGAGTGTCAGCTCACAACCTTCTTATCCCTTTCTATTTCTTGTAAACTTATCTTACAGACAATAGTTCTCTGAGTCTGCTCGATTTGCTTAATTCATATCAATGAGGTCATGTACTATTCATCCTTCAATGCCTGGCTTGCTTCACTCAACATAAGGTCCTCAAGATTCATCCATGTTATCCCACGTGATAGCAGTTTATTCCTTCTTACAGCTGAGTAATATTCCATTGTATGTATGTACCACATTTTGTTTATCCATTCATCTGTTGATGAGCACCTGGGTTGATTCCAACTTTTGGCAATAGTGAATAATGCCGCTATGAACATTGTTGTGCATATACCTGTTTGGGTCTTTGCTTTCAATTCTTCTGGGTATATACCCCACAGTGGAATTGCTGGGTCATATGGAAGTTCTATAGTTAGTTTTTTGAGGAACCACCAAACTGTCCTCCACAATGACTGGATCATTCTGCCTTCCCACCAGCAGTGGATGAGGGTTCCATTCCTCCACATCCTCTCCAGCACTTATAGTCTGCTGTTTTTTTTTAATTGTCACCATTCTAATGGTTGTAAGATGGTATCTCGTTGGAGTTTTGATTTGCATTCCCCTAATAGCTAGTGATGTTGAGCATCTTTTCATGTGCTTTTTAGCCATTTGTATTTCTTCCTTGGAGAAGTATCTTTTCAGGTCACTTGCCCATTTTTAAATAGGTTGTTTGTCTTTTTATTTTTGAGGTGTAGGATTTCTTTATATATGCAGGATATTAGGCTCTTATCAGATATATATTTTCCAAATATTTTCTCCCATTGGGTAGGTTGCCTTTTTATTTTCTTAATAACATCCTTTGAGGTGCAGAAGTTTTTAATTTTGAGGAGATCCCGTTTATCTATTTTTTCTTTCACTGCTCATGCTCAGGGTGTGAAGTTCATGAAAACATTTTCTATTACAAGGTCCTGTAGATACTTCCCTACATTATCTTTCAAGGTCTTTATGGTCTTGGTTCTTATATTTAGATCTTTGATCCATCTTGAGTTGATTTTGGCATAAGGTGTGAGATAGTGTTCCTGTCTTTCTTTTGGATATGGATATTCAGTTCTCCAAGCACCATTTGTTGAAGAGGCCATTCTCTCCCAGTTGAGTGGGCTTGGTGGCCTTGCCGAATATCAGATGACTGTATATGCGAGGATCTATATCAGAATTTTCAATGCAGTTCCATTGGTCTGTATGCCTATCCTTGTGCCAATACCTTGCAGTTTTGAACACTTCAGCTTTGCATTATGTTTTAAAGTCAGGTAGTGTGATTCCTCCAATTTCATTTTTCTTTTTCAATGTCTTTGGTGATTTGGGGCCTCTTACCCTTCCAAATAAATTTTGTAGTTAGTTTTTTCAATTCATTAAAAAATGCTGTGTTACAATGGGCAATGGCCAGCCCAGGGAATGGAGAGGGCCTGCATCTGCAGGCAAGATCATCCCACCCACCATATCCATGGGATATAAGCCCTCTCTCACTTGGAGGTGGAGTGGACATCACCATCCCAGTCCCCTCAGCACTGGGGGAAGAACTATGGACTAGAGTGGACTTGATGGTATTCTGTTGTACACATATGGTGATTCTAGCAATGGAGGAAATTATAACAATGAGGTGGAGCCAGTGGCCACTGGACACTTTCGGGGCAGGGAGGGGATGTACAGTTGAAATACTTTTCAGGATATTTTCAGGTTTTTTTTTCGGGATATGGAGGTTGTCCTAGTGCCGTAGTGGCAACGGATATAGGCCATTTTAAATCAGCACACACCATTCAGAACTGTGTGGGAGAGAGTGTGGTCTACGATGTGAACTGTGGTCTATGGTTTATGGCAAGGCTCCAGGATGTGTAAGTTCATTGAAGGTGATGGGCCACACTTGTGGGAGATGTTTGTGTGGGATGTGGTGGGAGGTGTGGGAGGTGGGGAACATGGGAATCCCGGTAGGTTCTGTGTAATACTTTAGGTAATCAAAGCACCTCTTAAAATATGTGTGTGTGAATATATATATATATATATATATAACATTTTTGTAAGCAAATGCACATATATGCATATATATTTATATATCATTTGACAAATATTGGTATGTATTGTGAAAATTTTGATTTTTACCCACAATAAAAAATAAATAAATTTTTTAAAAAATGCTGTGTTGATTTTTATTGGGACTGCATTAAATCTATAGATTAGTTTGGGTAAGATAGACATCTTAATGATGTTCAGTCCTCTTACCCATGAACAGGGAATATTCTTCCATTTATTTAAGTCTTCTTTGATTTCCTTTAACAGTGTTGTATAGTTTTCTGTATATAAGTACTTTACATGTTTAGTTAAATTTATTCCTAGGTATTTGATTCTTTTAATTACTATTGTAAATTGCATTTTTTTTCTTGATTTCCTCCTCAGATTGCTCGTTATTGGTGTATAGAAATGCTACAGAATTTTGAGCATTGATCTTATAGCCTGTGACTTTACTGGGCTCATTTATAAGTTCTAGAAGCTATGTTGTAGATTTCTCAGGGCTTTCTACGTATAGGATCATGCCATCTGCAAACAGTTAAATTTTTACATCTTCCTTTCCAATTTGGATGCGTTGTATATTCTTTTTCTTGCTTCAGTGCTTGAGCAAGTACTTCTAAGACTATGTTAAATAGGAGCGGTGATAGTGGGCATCCTTGTCTTGTTCCCGATCTTAGAGGGAAAGCTTTTAGGATTTCACCATTGAAGATGATGTTAGCTGTGGGTTTTTCATGTATACCCTTTATCATGTTCAGAAAGTTTCCTTCTATTTCTATCTTTTGCAGTGTTTTTATGAGGAAATGGTGCTGTATTTTGTTGAATGCTTTTTCTGCATCTATAGAGATGATCATGTGATTTTTTTTTCTTTCAATCTGTTTATATGGTGTGTTACATTGATTGATTTTATTATGTTGAACCATCTTTGCATACCGGGGATGAAACCCACTTAGTCATGGTGTATAATTCATTTGATATGTTGTTGAATATGATTCGCAAGTATTTTGTTGAGGATTTTAGCATCTAGGTTCATTAGAGAGATTGGTCTGTAATTTTCCTTTCTTGTGGCATCTTTGTTTGGCTTTAGTATTAGGGTAATGTTGGCATCATGGAAAGAGTTAGGCAATTTTCCTTCTACTTCTATTTTTTGGAAGAACTTAAGCAGGATTGGTGTTACTTCTTTCTGGAATGTTTGGTAGAATTCATTTGTGAAGCCATCTGGTCCTGGGCTCTTCTTAGTTGAGAGGTTTTTTATTACAGAGTCTATCTCTTTACTTATAATTGGACTGTTGAGTTCATCAATTTCTTCGTTTGTCAATGTAGGCTGCTTATGAGTTTCTAGGAATTTGTCCATTTCCTCTAAGTTATCATTCTTGTTGGCATATAATTTTTCAAAGTATCCTCTTATAATACTCTTTATTTCTGTGGGGTCAGTGGTGATATCCCCTTCCTCATTTTTTATTTTGTGTGTTTGCATCTGCTGTCTTTTTTCTTTGTTAGTCTGGCTAAGTGTTCATCAATTTTATTGCTCTTCAAGAAGAACCAGCTTTTGGCTTTGTTTACTTTTCTAATGCTTTCTTATTTTCTATTTCATTTAGCTCTGTTCTAATCTTTGTTATTTCCTTCTTTCCACTCTCTTTGGGGTTAGTTGTTGTTGTTTTTTCAATTCTTCCAGGTGTGCAGTTAGATCTTCTATTTTAGCTCTTTCTCTGTTTTTTGATATGTGCATTTATGGCTATGAATTTCCCTCTCAGTACAGCTTTTGCTGTGTCCCATAGGTTTTGATATGTTGTGTTGTCATTTTCATTCATTTCAAGGTAGTTACTGATTTCTTTTGAGATTTCTTCTTTGACCCACTGTTTGTCTACAAGTGTGTTGTTAAACTTCTATATCTTCATGCCTAGTCTGGTTCTCTGGCCCTTACTGATTTCCAATTTCATTCCATTGTGGTCCAAGAAATTACTTTGTATAATTTCAATCTTTTTTAATTCATTGAGATTTTTTCCTGTGGCCTAGCATGTGGTCTATCTTGGAGTATGACCCATGTGCACTCGAGAAAAATGTATATCTCTCTGTATTTGGGTGTAGTGTTCTGTATATGTCTATTAGGTCCAGATCCTCTAATGTGTTAACCAAAGTCTTTGTTTCTTTACTGATTCCTTGTTGAAACAGTCTGTCTAATGGTGATAATGGTGTATTAAAGACCCCCACTATAATTGTAGAGGAATCTATTTCTCCAGTTAGTTTTTCCAGTGTTTGCCTCATGTATTTTGAGGTGCCCCTGTTAGGTGCTTAAATGTTTATGATTGTTCTTTCTTCTTGAAAGATTACCCCTTTCACTAATATATAGTGTCCATCTTTGTCTCTTACAATAGTTTTGCATTTATAGTCTATTTTGTCCGATATTAGTATAGCTACTCCCACCCTCTTTTGGTTATTGTTTGCTTGTAAGATTGTTTTCCAGCCATTCACTTTCAACCTCCTTGAATTCCTGAGTCTAAGGTGGGTTTCTTGTAGACAACACATAGATGGGTCATATTTCCTACTCCATTCTGCCAATTTGTGTCTCTTGACTGTTGAGTTTAATCCATAAACATTCAGTGTTGTTACGCTCAAGGAATTACTTACATTTGCCATATTTTCTTTGGGGTTATGTGTCATATGTTGTTTTTATTTCTCTTTTTGTCTTTTTAGTTGTTCTTATACTCTCCTCCAGCTCTCTCTCTCTCCTGTTTTTTCCTTTCAACCTGCAGAACTCCCTTTAGTATTTCTTGAAGGGTCGGTTTCTTATTGGCATACTCTCTTAATTTCTTTTTATCTGTGAATGTTTTGAACTCTTCATCATTTTTGAATGCCAGCTTTGATGGGTAGAGAATTCTTGGCTGGAAGTTTTTTTTTCTTTTAGTACCTTAACTATGTCATATCACTGCCTTCTTGCTTCCATGGTTTCAGATGAGAAATCAGCACTCAATCTTATTGAACTTCCCTTGTGTGTGATGGTTCTATTTTCTCTTGATGGTTTTAGTATTTTCTCTTTGTCTTGAGCATTGGACAGTTTGACAAGTATATTTCTTGGAGTAGGCCTGTTGGGATTTATACTGTTTGGGGTGTGCTGTGTTTCCTGGACTTGTACATCCATCTTCCTTAATAGCATGGGGAAGTTCTCAGCCATTATTTCCTCCAACACTCCTTCTGTCCCCTTTCCCTTCTTTTCTCCTTCTGGGATGCCTATAATGCATATGTTTGTGTGTTTTGTGTTATCATTCAAATCCCCAAGTCCCTGCTGGATTTTTTTTTCCTTCTTTTTATCTATCTTTTCTACTATTTGTTTGATTTCAGATGTACTATCTTCCACATCACTTATTCTTTCCTCTGCCTGTTCAAATCTATTGTTATGTGCTTCTAGTGTCTTTTTGATTTCTTGAATTATGCCATTCATCACCATCATATCTGTTATCTTTTATGTATGTGTACAATTTCTTCAGTATGTTCTCCCAGTGTCTTCTTAATATCCTTAATCTCTTCTTTCACTTCATTGAGTTGGTCCATGATATTTGTTTGGATGGCTTTGATTAGTTGTTCAATGTTCTGCACCTCTTCCTGGTTTTTAGTTTATTCATTGGACTGAGCCATGTCTTCCTGTTTACTTAGTATGGTTTGTAATTTTTTGTTGCCCTCTGGTTATCCTTTTATCTTGATGGGTTTATTCAGTTGAATAGCTTCTCTCTTTACTCTAGGGTTTTATTTAATTGCTGTTTGTGTGAGTGTGCTAAGTTTTCTCTTTGATACTTTGTTCTTCTTATTCTATTTCATTGCTGTTGTCTGTGTTCCATTGGAAGAAAAAATTAGGGCCAGAGAAAGTGAAAGACATAAGAAAAGTAAAAGGATAATAGCAATAATAATAGTAATTGTTAGAAGAGGAATCATTTAAGACCTTGGAAAATGAATATTTAACTCATGTAAGCAGTGTAGAGTAATAGGAATAGAAAAGTGGGGTACCAACAATGAAATGGGAAACCAAATAGAGAAGAATATATAGACTGAACTAAAAGGCCAGTATGATGAGGAGAAACGGGAAGAGAAAAGAAAAGAAAAAAGGAAAAAAAAGTTAATAAAAGAAAGAAAACAGTATAGATAAGGTAGAAATAAAAACCAGAAAAATTGGGGATTAAACAAAGAAAGGTGGAATGTAAGAACAACAGAAAGCAGAAGATAGAATGATGAGGGAAGGAAAAGAGATATCCTTGGTATACAAAATCAGTATACACAGAAAAGGGGAAATCAAGGAAGAGGAAACACAGTAGCCAAGAACCAAGGCAGCAGCACCTTGAGGAATTTATCTCTTCATCCAGTTCACTCCAGATCGATGCCCTGAAGCCTCCTACTCTGTGGGTTCCCAAAACAGCTCACTGCGACAGGATCTTGCTCCCAACTCAGCTGTTTTTTGTGAGAGAGATCTGCCTATTTTCCTTTGAAAGAAAAAAAAAATTAGGACCAGATAAAAGGAAAGAGATAGCAAGACAAAAAGAATATTAGTAATGATATTAGTAAAAGGCAGGACAGCAAACATACAAGACCTAGGAAATTGAAAAATTAATATGAGTAAGAAGCACAGAGGAATAAGATTAGAAAAGTGGAATTGAAACAATGAAACAAGAAACGGAATAGAGAAACAAATATATAGAATGAATTAAAATGCTGGAATGGTGAGAAGAGGGGAAAAGAAACCAGAGAAGAGAGAAAGAAAAAAGTAAAAAAGAGAAAGTATACAGAGAAATGGAGAGAGAGGGAGAAATACAAACAAGAAAAATTGGAGACCAAATGAAAGAACAACAACGGAAAACAAAAGGTATAAAGATGGAGGAGTGAAAAGAAATAGCATAGGTGGAATAGACAAGTAACCCAAAAGAAAAAAAGGAAGAAAAAAAAAAGCAAAAATAAACAAGCAGAGAAAGAAAGGGAGGAGATACAAAACAAGCAAGAAACAAGACAGAAGCAAATTGTTAAAAAAAAAAAAAAAAAAAACGAGGTAGAAGAAAATAATAATAATAAACACGGAAAAACAGCCTTTTCTCTTAGACCCCTAAGGATCTTCTCAGGCTACTGGTGTTCCTCAATCACTCACCTTGCAGTCTGCCCTCTGCAGGTTTTGAACTGGATTTTAGGAAGTAAAGTAAGGGAAATAAAAGAAAATGAACTTTTTTGTTTAAGTTAAGAGATCCAATTAAAGCTAATACAAAGAAAATGTCTATATGTTCCCTGTCATAAAGTTTCAGCTGGATGCCTGAAAACCGGAAAGATCTTTTCTCAAGAAATAGCCAGGAACTAGGGACCTCATATGTGATAAGCAGAAATTCTCCCACTGAGCTATTCTGAGCCCTTGGGTTGACTTGCCTTTCAGAAGGCTGTCCGCCCCTTTTCCCTCAGGCAGATTAGATCCCCTGCAGTCAGCTGCAGTAGTGCTGACTTTACCTAGGTGGCTAGGCATCACCGCCAGCCTGGAACGATCATCCTCCCTTCTCCCTGTCGCGTCGGAGTCCCTTCCAATATCAAAGGGCGGCCCAGCTGGCTAAACTTGCTGCAAAAAAAATCCCTCTCCAGACCCCTCTTTCTTGCAGGGAATCTGCCGTCACACACTCGTTTGGAACAGGGGGCCAAGGTCTCCACCTACTCTGTCGGCCCTGAGGGCCTGGTATGTGTGCCTCTTCCAGTCACTGAAGTAAGCAACCCCCAATTATTCCTGACTTCCTTATCTGTCAAATACCCTCCTAGATGACTCAGAGCACTTCCCGTGGAGGTAGATGTCTGCTCTACTCTCAGATACAATTCACCAGGAATTTTACCTTTGCTTAAGTTCTCGGGAGTGGGGGAGGGAAGTCCTTCCCAGCAGCCAGGAGGTTTAATAACTCACTATTACTTGTTTTGGATTCTTCGTGTCTCTGACCCTTGCTCTTCTGGGAGTTGATAAGCAGTGTCCTGGTTTGCTGTGCCCCAAAGCAGGTCCCCATGGCAGCCTCTGGCTTTTTCTTTGTTGTTTTAGTGAGAGCTAAGCCTTATATGTCTAACCCATCCCACAATCCGAAACAACTATCGAACAGGAAGGAAAGGAACCATCTGATTCAGCTATTTTGAAATTCCAAAGTCTAATTGAATACTTTGCAGTACCCAAGTAAGAGCAAGAGGAAAATACTGGTAAACTGTGGTAAAGTATTCACACGATGGAATATTACGCAGCCGTAAGAAGAAATGAAGTGGTAAAGCATATGACAACATAGATGAACTTAGAGGACATTATGTTGAGCGAAGCAAGTCAGACACAAAAGGACAAATACTGTATGACTACATTACTATGAACCAAATATATTGTGTAGCATATTGTATGATTCAAAAATTAAATTTACATGTATACAGTATATTTAATTGAGAAATGTATGTATTTATTCAACTGTTTTCTTTTTATTTTTTAGTCTTTGTTTATATTTTCAATTATTAAATGTACAAAATAAACTTTAAAAAAAATTATGGTAAATACTAGTGAATTTCACCCTCTGTGCAGTGGCTACCATCCTCCATCTTCATGGTAGGCAGTAGTAGGGACTATAAGCCAGATTTCTGGTTCAGCTTGCAGGTGCCAGGTGGACTATAAAGAACTACTTCTCCAAAATCCAGTGTGTATGTGTGTGTGTGTTGGGGCGGGGGCGGGGGGTTCTGATCACTGAACACTGCTTCTGATCAGCTACTTCAGATCTCTGGGGGCTGGCTCTGGGGTCTGAAGGCTGCCATTGTTCCAACCCCCCTTAGGCAAAAGTTGCAGAGATGTCTTAAAGATAGTACTCTACCACAAAACTAAGGAAAACAGTTAAAGGGCTGCAGTAACAATAGTGATTTTTGGGGAGCAAATGTGGCTCAAGCAGTTGAGCTCCCACATGGGATGTCTAGGTGCCTCCTAAAGAAAAAACAGGCAATGAGCAGGCAACAAACAGATAAAGACCAAACAGACAACGGAGCCATCTGTGGGGGTGGGGGGTGAGGGGAGGGAAACAATGGTGATTTTTTATTTCCCTCATTTCTTCTACATCTATTATTTGGAATTCTTCCAATAGGAAGATTTTCCTCTTTCCTCTTACCCCATTTATTTATTTATTCAATAATTTACTTATCAGTGTGGATTCATCGATACTTATTTTTTCTTTGGGTTATTATTATTGTTATTAATTTTGTTGTTCAAATTGTTCCAGCTGTGGTCATTCAGAGTTCTTTCAAGTAGGCTCCTGTGTCCTTTCAATATACCTCTATCTCTACGTCTTTTTCTTTCTGTAACCTCTACCCCTGGCATTTTCATATTTTTGGACACTACACAATGCTCCAGGTTCATTTTGTATTTTCCCTGCACAAGCCTAGTATCAACCATTTCTTCAAGGAGCCCAGATCCCTTTTGTTGGAGAATGGTATTCAGAAAAACAGATCTGAGCATTAGGTGTGCTCATTGCTACTAGGATGCCACTGCTTCTAGGGTCTCTTAGCAGAAAAAAATAGGAAAATGTGTTCTTATACTATGTATACACACATATCCATATGTGTCTGTATCTATCTACCCGTCTATATGTTAAAATAAACATGAGTTCATACTTTTATCTTCAACTTTAATCCAGCACCACCAGCTTCATTCTGCCCTTCCCCCTTTGCTTATTTTTAAATTCCTTCTCTGACAGTAAGAAACTTGGTATCCACACCAACCATACCATATAGAAGAGCTCTTCACCCTAAAAATCCCATTGTGCACCTCTTTCATAGTCAACTACTTTCTTCCTCCCTAAAGCCCAGCAACCAATGATCTGTTGTCCATCCTTATAGTTTTGCTTTTTCCAGAATGTCACATAAATGTATGTGGCCTTTTGGGGACTGCCTTCTTTCACTTAGGAAAATGAAGTCAATATTTTTAAATTATTTCTGCTAAGCCCCAGGATTCCAAAGAGATATTTCAAAAGTCCTAACAGAAGGTGAGAGGGATATAAAATGAATAACACTTTGACTTCTTTTCATGCTTTTATCTGTTGTATATAGTCTTCTAAATACATAAGGGCAGGCTACAAAGGCCACAAGAGAAGTAGAAGGCTGTCAGTGGGCCTTACCTTGGAATATATGTTCCCTAATGTAACACAGTTAGACTCATTTATACTTTCCCTATAAATGGCTCTTCTGTCCCTTTTATTTGAACCTACAATTAGCATTATACTTGTTAAATACATGTCCCAGAGATTTAAATCTTTAGTCTGTTCATATGTTGGTTGAGCCCTGAATTTCAACAGTGTTGCAAGATCTACTCTCCAGTTCTTCAGACTCACTCAGGACCACTAACGAAATGATGGTGATGAGCATTGCCCATCCCAAAAAACAGAGTATCTACAACTGCAAGCAGGATGGTTCCACTCATCTGCCCCATGGGTTATAAGTCCCCTCTCTATCACAAACAATCATCAAGATTGAGAAAGGAACAAACATAAGTCTACTAAAGTAGACTTATTATTCTGGCAATGAAATATCTTGTAACATTGATATAAGGACAAGTGGTCACTGGAGGTTCTGAGGGGAAGGAGAGGGAAGAGTAGATGTGACATGGGGTATTTTGGGAACTTTGGAATCGTTCTGAATGGCATTGCAATGATGGATATAGACCATTGTACATTTTGTCAAAACCTATAAAAAAGTGTGGTACAAAGAGTAAACTCTGAAGTAGACTATTGACCATGGTTAGTAGCAATTCTTCAACGTGTGTTCATTTGTAACAAATGTGCCACACTAATGAGAGATGTTAATGGGGAAAAGTGTGAGAGGGGGAGAGGTGGGGTATATGGGAATCCCTGAGTATTTTCGATGTATCATTTATGTAATCTAAGGCTTCTTTAAAAATAAAATTGAAAAAAATAAAAAATAAAACAATGACCAATAAATAGACAAAAAAATAAATAAGAGAGGTAGAAGAAATTCTAAGAAAGAATGTGTTTTTCAAGAAAACAGCGTTTTTTCAAAGAATAAGATGCTCGACAATGCCAAAGGTCACAAACTGAGGATGTAAAAGACACTAACAGAAACATCCCTCTGGATTGAACTGTTATATGGTCGTTGGTGTTGACTAAAATTTCAGTGTGGAAAGCTGAAGCCAGATAGCTGTTGATTAGTAAAAGGAACTCAAGGCATATTAAAAAATTGTAGTCTATTCTCTTAAAAAGTTTGTATTAAAAGAGGAGAAAGTGAAATGTGATCTGGGAGCTCAATAAGGTTGATAGGCAGCATTAAAGCTCCACTTAGAAATATTTATTTATTATTTTATTTATTTTTTTTTTATTTTAAAGATTTTATTTATTTATTCATTTATCCCCCCCTTGCTGCTTGTGCTCGCTGGGTCAGCTAACCACGCCATGCAGGCGGGCCTGCCTTCACCAGGAGGCCCCGGGAACCGAACCCAGGGCCTCCCATATGGTAAACGGGAGCCCTACTGATTGAGCCACAGCCGCTTCCCTCTTAGAAATATTTAAAACATGACTTGATTTTCAAAGCATATTAAAATAATTACTGCTATTTATTTCTCAAAACTACTGTTTGGTAAATGTTCCACAATGTGCTTTGGCAAAATTTGTGTTTGATATATGAAATCAAGATGTGCATAAAACTATACAGCTAGATTTTATTGGCTTTATTTTTTTCATCAAATGAATTTTATTGATACATATTAATAAAGTATACAGTTCATCCAAAGTATACAATCAACGATATGCGATATAATCACATAGTTGTGCATTCATCACTTCAAGCATTAAAGAGCATTTTCATTGTTTCAATAATAATATTAATAAACAAAAAACAGAAAATCAGAAAATTATTCACCTCTCAATCTCTCTCTATTTCCCTTCTGTACATAGCTGCGATTTCTGGCTATTCTTGCACAATTATTTATTTATTAAGCAGTTTTATTGAGATATATTCACATACCATATGATCTATCTAAAGTGTATAATCAATGGCTTTTAGTACAATCACAATATTGTGCATTCATCATCACAAAAAAAATTTGAACTATTTCTCTTTTTATATGTATATATATCATAATTTTTTATTTTTTAAAAGATACTTAGATTACATAAATGTTACACAAAAAATATAGTGATTCCCATATGCCCCACTCCTCACACCTACCACACCCTCCCACATAAACAACATCCTTCATTAGTGTGGCTCATTCATTGCAATAGATAAACGCACCCTGGGGTATTGCCATTGACCATGGACCATAGTTCACATTGCAGTCTACACTCTCTCCCACACAGTTCTGCATGTTATGGGACAACATAAAATGGCATATATGTGTCATTGCAATGTCCATCAAGACGATTCCCAAGTCCCAAAAAAAGCCCCTGTATTACAACTGTTTTTCCCTCTGCTTGCCCCCAGAATCTCCACTGGCCACTGCCTCCTCATCAATGTTGTAATTTCTTCCATTGTTAGAATCACAATATGTCCATAGTAGAATACCAGTAAGTCCACTCTAGTCCATAGTTCATTCCCCAATCCTGAGGATTCTGGCATGGTGAAGTCCACATCACCTCTGATTGAAAGGGGGCTTCGATCCCATGTGGCCAATGGTTGGGACTCTCTTGCTTGCAGTTGTAGGCTCTCTCATTTCCTTGGTATCATGATGGTCAAGCCTTGCCTCCTTGTTAGTTGTCCTGGGTGAGTCCAATGAACTGCAGAGTAGGTGTTGCAACTCCACTGAGGCTCCAGGCCCAGCTGGCACATGGACAGGCCAAAGATTCAAGTCTCTTGGACATATACCTATAAACTCCAGCACCAAGTATTGGTTCAAATAGAAGGGGCAGATGAGCCATGTGTAGGGAAGCCATAACTGAGTCCAACTCTGTCACAGTCAGGAGCACAAACTCCAAGTAGGGCCCACTGGCAAGGCACCAAACTCTGGTACTATCTGCCCTGACTATAGGATCTGGGTGTCTCCAGAGTCCTCAGGAGCCCTACTATTTGGGGTAGTATACACTTTGGCAGTCTGTGACTCCTCCTGACTCACTGTGAATTATTGGATTCATTTTTGAAGGAGTTTTAGATCACAGAAGGGTTACAAATGGGGAAGGGGGGGATCATTGGTGTGGGATGACAGTGATGGGGGATACATGGGAGGAAGTTCACCTGGACATACATATAAGGTATATAAATGTTTTCAAATGTTCACAGGGCATTGTCACAGTGGGTGGAGATTCACACAATAACTGAGAGAAAATTGAATTTCCATCCTGGAGAGCTCTGCCATGTTCTCTAATGCAGGAACAACAGTCCCCCAAGTGCAAATGCAATGACTGGCAAAAGAGGAGGTCCATTGATGGGCCCTTGATATTGACAATTATGCTTGTGAGCATTTGCTCTTGAAATTGAAACTTAGGTTGTGGGGCGCCTAAGAGTTGCCTCCTGAGTGCCTCCTTGTTGCTTGAATGTGGCCTTTCTCTAAGCCAAACTCAGCATATAAATGCATTACCTTCCCTCCAGCGTGGAACATGACTCCTGGGGATGAGCCTCCCTGGCACCAAGGGATTACTACCAAGCACCAGCTAGCAATGCAACTGGAAAAAGACCTCGAATAAAAGGGAGAGAGGTAAAGACAAATGAGTTTATATGGCTAAGAGACTTCAAAGTGTGTCAGGAGGTCATCCCAGAGGTAACACTTATGCATGTCTCAGCAAGATCTCATAGACTGCCAAAGTGGTTACTACCTCAAATAGTGGGGCTCCTGAGGGCCCTGCCAGATCCTATGGTCAGGGCAAATAGCTCCGGGGTTTGGTGCCTTGCCAGGGGGCCTTACTCTGGAGTTTGTGCTCCTGACCGTGACAGAATTGGACTCAGTCATGGCTTCCCTACACATGGCTCATCTGTCCCTTCTATTTGAGCCTATATTTGGTGCTGGAGTTGGTAGGTGTACGTCCAAGAGACTGGAATCTTTGGGCTGTCCATGTGCCAGCTGGGCTTGGAGCCTCAGTGGAGTTGCAACACCTACTCTCCAGTTCATTGGACTCATCCAGGACAACTAAAAAAAGAGGCAAGGATTGACAACCACCATACCAAGGAAACGAGGGAACCTACAACTGCAAGCAAGAGAGTCCCATCCATCGGCCATATGGGATTGAAGCCCCCTCTCAATTAGAGGTGGAGTGACATCACCATCCCAGAATCCTCAGAATTGTGGAATGAACTATGGACTAAAGTGGACTTACTGGTATTCTCCTATAGACTTATTATGATTCTAGCAATGGAAGAACTTAAAACAATGATGTGAAGATAGTGGCTACTGGAGGGTCTGGGGGCAGGGAGAGGGAATAATAGGTGTAATACGGGGACTTTTTCAGGACTTGGGAATCATCCTGAATGACATTGCAATGACAGGTATAGGCCATTACATATCTTCCCATAACCTGCAGAACTGTGTGGGAGAGAGTGTAAATTACAATGTGAACTGTGGTCCATGGTCAGTGGCAATGCCCCAGGATGCCTTTATCAATGGCAATGAATGTGCTGCATGAATGAAAGATGTTGTTTATGTGAGAGGTTGTGGGAGTTGTGGGGAGCAGGGCATATGGGAATCCCTATACTTTTTGTGTAACATTTATGTAATCTAAATATTTTTTATAAAATAAAAAAAATACATTAAAAAAAAACCAGGCACTTTCATTCACTCCTGATGAAAGAATAAATTAATACCATTTTTCTGCAGAAAAAAAAAGAGCTATACAGCTAGTAGCAAATTATAGAATTTCTGCAGGTCAGTTAAGGTAAAAGAATAGGGTGTTTAGATATGTTAAAAATTAAAACTGGCTCACTAGTTCTCCCCAGGGTATGAATATTAAAGAAAAAAAATTTAAATGTGTTGGGTAAGTGTCTGCTGCAAGAACCAATTTTCATCTCAAAAGGAAAATTGACAACACATTTTAGGCATGAGAAAGGAAACAAAACAAGAAGAGCAAATATTAAATGAAGTATGACTGACATGACAAATTCAACCATTTGAGATTTAAGAAGAACAATACCTATAATTCAAGGAGAAGTGACTAAAAATGAGATAGATAGAAAAAGTATTAGCTATAAATTATTCTAATTATAGTGCTGATACCAAAAAACATCTAGGCAATAACTGTCAGTTACAGCTGCCACTTAGGAACTGGGAGACTTTGGGCAAGTAACTCAATCTCCTGAAGCCTCGGATATCTTTTCTAGAAGATTGGAATAATGATAGCAACCTACCTCACTGAATGCTTGTGATGATTAAACGTTGTAATAAAAACAATGCTTTGAGTTCAGATCCAGCGGGCACAAAGTAAGACCTCAACAAAATTTAGATGGTGGTGACGATGGTGATGATTAGTTCATTTCCTCAGTCTATTGTCGTAATTCATCCAATAAAACAATGAAAAAGGTAAACAGGAGTTAAGTGAGCTGCTTTCTTTCTCTTAGCATAGTTGCATCGATAAAGTCATTTGGACTGAATTTTCTCATATTTTAGTATGTCTCTAGTCTCCAAATTCTGAGTCAAATATACTACACCTCTTTTACGCAATATAAAATTAATTAACAGTCAGTTATGTCTGTAAAACAAAAAATTGTGCCAAATAATAAGAACCTCACTCTATTCCATGAGAGAAAATGTATAGTTGAAAGGTAAATACTTCTGTAAACTATTAAGGGCAAGAAAGCAAAAAGAAAAACAAAAATTACAGAAAAGATCATTCTTTCAAGTATTTGAAATTTATTTGGTACAGTTATAGTGATTCACACAGATTTGAATAGTTTATACATATAGCCAAAGTTAAAACTTTTTTTGACATTTGTTTATCTAGTCTTTGAGAATTTTTAGAGTAATTTTTCATAATATTTGATAGGAAACAATTGTTTTAGAAAACTGTCTCTTGAATACCTGACGAAAACACTGTAACTCACTGATTAGGAATTCCTTGAACAGGTATATTTGCTTTCAGAACACCCTGAAAATATTTACTCTATTATGTATTAAGGAATAAAACTTAACTGGAAAAATAATACAGGAAAGTCAACAAAAGTGCAGAGAGCTGTCTCAAGCCAAGTTAGAACAGCAAAATTTAAATGCACGCAAATTAAATGAAGATTAGAGCTAATAGACAATAAATGGAAAATACACCATACTTTCTAGCTTGGGAATTTAAATGTACACTTCATTGGGATATATGATATGATTTGTGGGAAACAATCTAATTTATTAGAAAATATTTAAAGAAACGTAAATATGTTGTTTTCTCTTTCAGTGTGAAGTACTCTGTGGGAAAGCAATTTGGGAATGGTACTTTTAATTGGAAAATTTTTAAATACTCTAAGACTACTCTTATTTTCAATGTAACAAATAAAAGCAAACATGGTAAAATAGAAAATAATTCTTACGATAAAGCACTTTCCTTCAAATATAATTTCATAAAATTATACTATACATTTAAATATTATTTTACAAAGTTGGGCAAATTTTTCACAGTGGTAATATATTTCTAATGTCTGGTTTTATATCAATGAGAATATCCTAATTTATAATTAAATTTTTTTATAAATAATGAGAATAACATAAATATATCATTAATGGAGGTATACATCAACTAGTAAATGAAAGAAAATGAATTCATGTTGCATGAAAATTTTGCTAAACTTAACACAAAAAGATTTTCTTTATGAGAGGAGATTGACACTAAAGCAAGTTACTGGAGTTGACTAGAGAAATTAAATCTTTGGAAATTTTTATACGTCAAATAAATGGTCATTAGATTTATACATTTGTGAAGTATTTCTGTGGTATTAAATGACTTCTTGAATTTTCTTTCAACGCTGTTAGTCTTATATATTCTATTGAAGAAAATGTCCTAACTGTAAATGAAAGGGAGGGAGAAACAGAGAGTCAGAGCAAGAGTGAGAACAAGAGCAAGAGAGAGCTAGAAAGAGAAGAGAGAGGGAAGAGAATAGAAGAGGACAAAAGAGAAGGGAAAACAAGAGAAGAGAGGAAATTACAAAGACATTTATATCTGGGAGCTATATGATTAGATCTTGGTCAAGTTAAGCCTTATCCTTAGACTTAAGGTAGAGCAGTAGAGTAACTTGGATTTGAATAGCAAATATTACTAGAAATGAACTCAGAAAACACATTTTGCTTTTCAATGTTTATCTGGATGTGATTCCAAAAGAGCATCCCAAAAGATCAAGTCTACAAGTGTAAGAAAAGTCAAAAGGAAAAACAAATTAATAATATTACCAAATTGAGAATATTCTACAACACAAAAAGGAAAAATTCTTGGAGGTAAACTCATCAGTAATATAGATCATCCTAAACCATATAGATCAAGATTTTATAAAATATTAGCCATTTACAGAAAGTTTTAAAAAGAAGACCTGGTGGTTATTAAAATCTGAACAAGTTTAATTCTACAAGAGAAAAATACAAACAGATATTAGACATACTAAATTATAAACATAATGTTGCATACACAAAGATTAGATCTTGGAAGATCTACTCAGAGAAGACAGTGGTAATGCAGTAGAAAATAACACATACTTGAAGAAACGTGAAAGATGACAAAAATAAAACGTAGGAACTAAAACAGAAGATACTGTAAGAGCTTAAGGAAAATGGAACTGAATTGTAATGTTAGTATATGATGGAAGAACACGTTACAAACATTAAAAATTAAGTTAGGCTAATGTAATAATTATAATAAAAAGTATAAATTACCTTAACTATCTTATTCAAAAGGCTCCAAACAGCAGGTCTATATGCCACTGAAACTTCCAGCACCACTGGATCTGCTCATTCATATGGCCCAAATGGCAGAGAAGCTTGCACAGCAGCACGGATCTCCTCTTGTTCTGGTCCCCAGCTTTTTGTGACACACAGTAAATGCGCCAAAGTAGCACACCCAAATGAGGAATTTGTTGTCTCCAAAATCCAGAGGCCAACTAGGGTTTGTGTCTCTCTTTTCTTTGTAGGAGAAGCCAGATGCAACAGCTTATCCTTCACCTTAGAAGAGATATCTCAACAGGCCCCATACCACTGGACACCTAGAAATTTCACTGAGGTAGAAGCACTCAGCATTCTTGTTAGATTTATCTCCAACTCTTTGACAAGCAATTGCCTTACCAGTAAGTCTGCAGTGGTTGCTACTTCTTACTCACTAGCGCCAATTAACATGATATCATCAATATAATGGACCAGTGTGATACCTTATGGAAGGGAGAGGTAATTGCAGACTAGATTATAGCAAAAGGCTGGAGAGCTGATATACTCCTAAGATACGAGAATGAAGATGCATTGCTGGCCTTGCCAGCTGAAAGCAAACTGGTTCTCATGGTCTTTACTGACAGAAATGGAGAAAAAAACATTTGCCAGGTCAGTAGCTGCATACCAGGTACCATATCTGTTGCCACATGTTGAAGCAAAATGACAGGCAATGTCTGCAAGGGTTCAGCCTTCCTCTTTCCTCTTAAAGCTTCATGGGCCCAGTTTCTTCTGATCTCAGCTATAGTCTGGCATAGGGCTCAGCTGCTCTGTTCTCTTCAGCTGCAAACTATTAGGCAAATGGCTCATCTCTCTACCTGGGACTGCAGGATTTTCTTCTGTGTCTATGGAACTCCCTTCTTCTGTTACCTTCTACTGTGTATATACTTTTGTATATCTCTTTCCCTGTCTTCTTGATTAAGTATCCATTTATACAGCCCACAAAGAGGGCAGGGACTCAAACTGAGTCATCCTAATGATGTGGGTGAATCAAAGCCCTAATCTTAATTTAATCAAAGACATCTCAGCTGAATCTAATACAATCAAAGAGTATCACACTCTGAAGAACAGACCAGTTTATAATCATAATCAATATCTTTTTTTGAAATTCATAAATAATAGCAAACTTCTACTATAGTTTGTCTCCTTTAGTAAAGATTGTCATTAAGGGCAGGAATATGGGAAGCGGATGTGGCTAAAGCGATTGAACTCCTGCCTACCACATTGGAGGTCCTGCGTTCAGTTCCCAGTGCCTCCTGGAGAAGACCAACAAGACAGTAAGCTAGTGCAATGGGCAGGTGTGACAAGCTGATGCAACAAGATGAAGCAACAAGAAGACACAAAGAGGAAAGACAATAAGACACACAACAAAGCAGGGAGCTGAGGTGGTTCAAGAGATTGAGCATCTGTCTCCCACATGGGAGGTCCCAGGTTCAGTTCCCAGTGCTTCCTAAAGAGAAGATGAGCAGACACAGAGAGCACACAATAAATGGACACAGAGAGCAGACAGCAAGTGCAAACAATGGGGGAGGGGGGAATAAATAAATCTTTTTTTAAAAAAGGGCAGGAATATTCTCACCTCTTGACAAAATATCGTGCTTTGTACATGGTTGGCTTATGATATAGAACTAATGAATTTTATTTTAATGCTTGGAATATATTGAAGATAATATGTCACAAATCTCTGAGATTCTGTTGATTTTTTATTTTCCTATTTTCTCTCCATTTTTCAGATTGGGTAATTTCTATTCTATCTTCAAGTTCCTTGATTCTATTCCTTGTCCTCTCCTTTTTGTTGTTGAGCCCATTCACTGAGATTCTTATTTCAGTTATTGCATTTTTCAATTTTAAAATTTCTATTTGATATCTTTTATTTCTGTGCTGAGGCTTCTGTGTTTTGTTTTGTTTTTTCATTTCTTTTGTGCACATTAATAATAGCCCATTAAGCATTTCTTTAATGGCTGTTTTAAAATCTTATCAAATAATTCCAACATCTGTGTCATCTCAGTTTTGACATTTGTTAATTGTCTTTTCTCATTCAAGTTTAGATTTTCCTGGTTCCTGCTGTGATGACTGTGGTAGTTTGAAATTATTTTATGAATCCCAAAAACAGAAAGATTATGTTTGTGAACTAATCCATTCCTATGTGTCCTTCAATTGGACTATATCAGTGAGGCATGACTCAGATTAAATCTCTGCTCTCTTGCTGAGTCTGATTAAAAACAGAGGCATGGGGAAACAGATATGGCTCAAGTGATTGGGCTCCTGTCTACCATATAGGAGGTCCAAGGTTCAATTCTCAGGGCCTCCTAGTGAAAGGTAAGCTGGCCCGCGTGGCAAGTTGGCCTGAGCAGAGAGCTGGCCCATGCAGGAATGCTGGCCCACGCAGGAGTGCTGGCCCACACAGAGTGCTGGCCCGCGTGGAGAGCTGGCACAGAAAGACGACACAACAAAAAGAGACACAGAGGAGAGAACATAAGAAATGCAGCAAACCAGGGAGCTAAGGTGGTGCAAGAGATTGGGCACCTCTTTCCCACTCCGGAAGGTCCCAGGATCCCCGTTCCCGGTGCTGCCTAAAGAGAAGACAGGCAGACACAGGAGATCACACAGAGAGCAGACGGTGGGCACAAAATAATGGAAGGGGGCAGAAATAAATAAATAAAATACATCTTAAAACGAAACAAAACAGAGGCACAGGAAAAAGAAGCTGCAATATTTGATCCTGCAATATGATATAAAGGACTCCAGTTTCACCCTTAGCTGAGCTGCAAGGAAAGAAGCACTGGAGAGGCTCAAAGAGCTGAAGCCCAGGGAGAGATTAGCCATATGCCTGATAGTTTTATAGCTGAACTCGGGAAGAAAGTGGAGCAGCTGAGACTGATAGAGGAGGCCCAGAAAGAGAAAAACCCTATGCCTGACTGCCCATAGCTGAGCTCCAGGAGACAGTAAAGTCTGTAGGGGGGTGCAGAGACCTCAGCACAGATCAGAGGCCATCTTACTCTGCCACATGGCCAGACAACAGGATCAATGGTAGCTGACTTTGGAGAGAAAGAATCTTTGCTGATGTATTGATTTGGGACTACAGTCTTGGGACTGTAAGCTTTTACCCTAAATAAAATCCCCATTATAAAAGCCAACCCAGTTCTGATACTTTTCCTCAGCAGCCCTTTGGCAAACTAAAACAATGGGTGGTTATGATTGTATCCTGAATATTTTGGGTATTAAGTTATATATTTTGGGCCCTCTTTAAATTTTCTCTCATCGGATCTCCTCTGATATGCCAGTGGGAGAATGGGGGTCTCTTCCTCATTTCTGCCACGTGGGGGTAAAAGTGCCAGTTCCCCACTTGCCCTGCTTTGACACTTTGATAGGAAAGTGTACCTCCTCACCACTAGGCAGAGGTGGGATTTCATGCTCACTACTAGGTATCTGGTGACACCACCCTGACTGAGAGGAGGAAAAGTACCTCATTACTGCTTCCTACATGCAGCCACTGACACTGTAGGGGGGAAGGCTTATTATCACCGGATGGTGAAAGCTCTGGCTCCCCTTTTGGTATCCTCTGACACTAGTAGAAAGTGGAAGCATGCCTTAGATAGAAAGTAAAGGATCCCAATGGAACCGCCACTGAAATCATAGTGGAGAGAGCACCTCATTAGCACTGGGAGGGAATGAAAGCCCCAGATTCCCACTCAGCCTTCTCTAACACCACCTGGGCAGAGAGGTTAGGGTACCCTATTACACCCAGGTAAGGCTGGAGTCTAGACTCCTCGTGCAGCCCTCGCTGCCTGGGATAGGGATGGAGCCATGATTTTTCCTGTGCTGTTTGGCTGGAGTAGGGTGGTGGTTGTCTAAAAGTTTTTTATCTTGCTAGGTTACCCTTTTCTTGCTCCTTTCACTAGTGAGAGTGGGCTTTTCTTGGACCGTTTTTTTTTTTTTTGGTCTGTGCCCATTGGTGTTTCTGGGTGGCCAATTTCTGCAGTTCGAAGTATGGGATATATGAGGCAAAAAGAAAACCAGAAAAGTCACAACCATGTTGTTCTTTGGATCCTGAGTTTCCTAGATTGTCTGCTTTCTTTTCTCCACTTTTCAGAGTTTTTAATGTTTGTCATATATATAGTGTCCTGGGTTTTGAATTGTGCTTTGCAGGAGAGATAAGGAAAAACTATACCTATTCCATCCTGGTCCAGAACTGGAAGCAAAATACTGTTTTAAAAATTGGATTATTTTCACTTCATATGTCATGAAAATTTTCAAACGTTATTTAACAGATTTGTAAACATAATTTTTAACAACAAGGACTCAATTATGAGTGATATCTCTATATGGTAGTATTGCTTATGATTTTTATTTTCTCTTTTTATTATCTGTAATGCCTAAATTCTCTAATGAACATATGCTGCTTTTTTGGCAGGATATAACTAAATAATTGTTATTAGAAAAATAATCTTTCTAAATCAGTTTAGTATTGTATATATAACAGTTAATGAAAATAAATAGTACAATATTTTGAAAGGCAAGTCACAGGAACTCTGTACGTAGCTTAGAAAACTTGGCAACAATTTGAGTGCTATGTCTTTTAAGTAGTGATAACTTTGTAAAAGTTAAATTCCTAATCCAATAATATTTAAAATATATTCCTTTGTGCTCTTCCCTTCTACACATCCTGCCCAGGCACAGCACAGAAAAACTTTTCAGTTTTTTTTTTTTTTCTGTTCTTTTACATTGAAAAGAGCAAAGTTAAGAATATCCTTAATAATTTAGTTTAAAGACAGGTGGCCATACAAAAATAACCAAGTTTATCAAAATGATGGCAAAAATGCCTGAACACTGTCACTGAGCAACAGGGGAAAATTTCAAAGCTGTATGCCCTCTTCCTGGGAGCTGAAGAGTAAAGTAAATTAACACTATTAGAATCAACTAAAAAAAAAAAAGAATCAACTAAAAGAATCCTTTCTTGAAAAAAGAATCAACTAAAAGAATCCTTTCTTGATTAGTTAAAATAAAGCCTTAACATGCAAATAGTCTGATTTCAATTTCAGTGGACTATAAGTCAATTAGTCATTAAAAGCTCATAGCTATGTTCTCTGTTCCTCTGTGCTAGGCAAAATAGGACTTATTTATCTTTCAACTTTCTCATCTGTAAAATAAATTGCACCCTTAATGTTTTCCAACTTTGATATAATTTCATGAATCCCAATAGGAAAGAAATGGGCCTAGTAATGTCTTCCTGAGAGGTCCCTGTCCTCTCTGTTCACTCTGCTTACAGCCTCTCAAAACTCTCAAATCGTCCCCCTCACAAGCCTGAGCTAAGGCAGCTCCCGGCAACACTGTGCCCTCTGGGGAGCCTCCCTGGATGCTGGGAGCCAGAGGCCTTGCCAGGACAGGCACCTTGGGAATCTCTGCAGCCAACAGTAGGGAGAGCAGCACACACCATTTAACTCAGCATCCTTGTTAAGTTTTTATTAAGCGAAAGGTATTTTTTCATTTTAGTGATAAATTCAGTCATTTAATCAGCAGCTGACTGAAAAGAATTTACTAAAATAATTATTTTATTACCATTATTCAGTAATTATAAATCTCCAATGGAAATTTTGCTCTTTTGATTTTGGTGTAACAGTATCTCCAAACACTCAGGAAGAAAACTATAGGCATTGAAAAGAGAGGTTTCTAACTCAGAAGCAAACTGGTAGGAGCTTCTGGGAATCAAGAGAGCTCTTTTAGTAAAATGACTGCAAAGAATTAAGCTTTATATATATATATATATATGAACTTGTGTTTTTTTGTTCATGTTCAAGTCCAATCTTCTAAGCTCTTTCATTTTGTTCATTCAATGGAGATTGTATAAAGTACTAAAATACAGCAGTAAGCCAGAGGAGCATCCTCATTACTTTTATGATTCTTAAAATACCTTCATTTATCCTGGATCATGTCTTCAGAAAAGATTAATTGGTACCTTAGCTTGTATGTTTCTGTAATGAAGACAGCTCCAAAATGTGGATTTACAAAGACATAATAAAAGCTGTTGGTGGAAAAAGAGCTGGGATCCATAAAAGCCTGAGCAAGATGCATTTTACTGCATCTGTTATATTTACAGTAACTATTTTCCCTGATTTGAAATTGGTATTCATTGTCTATAAAATTATTTGGAGTGGGGAGCAGAGGTGGAGGAGGAGAAATAATTCATGTAAACAAGTTATCAAAGAAATATTTCTTTGAGATCCTATAATAAATATCATTTTCTCTATTGAACAGATTGTTAGTAAAGTTTCTAAGACATTAAGGCCCCATCCCCCCACTGGATCAGTACCCCATTGAGCAGCGGCTTGCCACTAAACATGGCTGAGATATACGATACTGGCTACCCTTCAGCCAAATGCATGGACATCATTTCTTGCTAGGGTTCCTTCTCCAAATCCCTACCGTAACGAGTTCAGCTGGAAAAGTCACAAAAATAAGAGACTCCTCTCACTTTAATATCTATTAAAGCCTATTACATAGCTAGTTCATCTCCCCCTTGCTCCCTTTACCTTTGGTCCTTTTCTGGCTGCAAATGGCCATCCAGAACTAAGCACTTCCCAAATTAAGTTTTACAACCCTATTGGGAGGATTTTCCCAAGAAGACATTGCCAATCCAATCATAACATTCCTCTGGGGAGGAAAAAGACATAAGGAGGAAGGGAGTTGTGACTCTTTTATTCTTCCCCTCAAAAGTCCACCTAGTATGGTGATCTTGATATATAGTGGTTAAACATCCACTTTATATCTTTACCCTCTCCATGAGGATATGGAAAGTCACCCTTACTAAAATGAATAAGATTATAGGTAATCCAAACTCTTTGAGGAACTCTTAACCTTAGAATTTTGAACCAAACAGAAGAAAAACAGACAGAGGGTATCAAGTTGAGAGAAAATATTGGGTAACTAAAAGCAATAGCTGGGAAGCAAAAGCAGCTCAGTGGTTGAGCACCTGCTTCTCATGTACGAGGTCCTGGGTTCAATCCCCGGTACCTCCTAAAACAAACAAACAAACAAAAAACAACTATCATTGGTCAGCAGATGTAGCTCAGTGGTTGACTGCTTGCTTCCCAAATACAAGGTCTAGTTATCTCTGCAATAACTAGAGCTGAATTATCAATGACGTTGCCTCTCTGTTTTAAAGTCTGAATGTTGAGCAATTCCTGTTGGGGACATTGAGAGTACTGGTAATTAATTGTACTTGAAGCCTTGATACAAGGAGAGTAGCTATTCCAATTCAGACAAGGATTAAGAGAGAGTTGGAAGACAGAAAAGAGAATTAGATGGTTGAATAAGAAAAGGAACCAAAGAGTACAGGGTGAAACTCTTAAGAGGTTTCCCTTGGCCATATATGCTTAAGGGTTTCATGGCAGAATTCAGGATGGAGGTCCCTAAGGACCACACTGTTTAGAGCAGGCTGTATTTACAGTTATATCTAAGGTCATTGTGTGGTAAAGTATATATTTTTCAAGTCTTAGTGTGTATTTAGTTATTCTCAAGATATTCTTACATTGTTTTTATAAAGGCCGAAGTAAAATTACCCTTTAAACTTTCATTAAATACACTTATGTAATCCAATAGATGCAAAGGAATTGCTACCAATATTCAGATGTCCCAAGAGGTTAGGATGGCAGAGTCCTCCAAGAATGGTGCTTCAATATAATTGATTTCTATACAAGTGTGCAAAATTTTCTTGGGAAGCAAACTTTTTGTAAACCCAGGTACCATTTGGTGGTTAGGGAAAACTTCTACACCAATTGGATGGTCAGAAAGATAAAATGGTTATATACTTCTATTGACAATGAGAGGATTTCTGGTTTCCTAACAAAAACTAGAACAAAATAATAATAAGCAGCAATAAAAATTACCATGAAACATAATCTTAAAAGGCACAGATACAGAATATAGAGAAAAGATGTGTCTTAACAAAATATATTAGCTAAGTCAATAATATAACTGAGAACATGTGCATCCTGAAAATTACTCCAAAATTAAAGCAGATATTTTTTCTCCGGGTTTCATATTTGCTGGCAAGTCCTACTCAAATCTTTAAACCACATTTCAAATGCCACCTCTTTTCTAGATGTTTTCATTACTCTTATTGGGCCTCTCTGAGCACTTAGAACATATATCCGTAACATTCTTTTAGAGTTAGTTGTTATGTATTTCTTCCCACTAGGCTATGAAATTATCTAAGACATGGACAGCACTTTATTAGTACCCTTATCTCTAATGTTTAATACTGAATGGACACTTTGTAAATACAGGTTTGGGGGAATGGTAGATATGCAGCCAGTTCCACAGGGACTGTGGAATATGCTAGCATCTGCCACAGACATCATTTTTTAGCCATAAAAATTCTGCATTCAATTTAATTATCTTTGGTCTGTTAGATCATGCTCCATGTGTGTCTTAATTTTCAAAATCCTCTATGGAACATGTTCAACCTAAAGATAAAATATCCACTGACTTAAATTAAACAGACTTCCTTTCTGTAAGGGCTCTTTAAGCAAGACTAAGAATTTGATGGCTTTTAAAGCTATGGTAATAAATTATGAAATATATTAAGAGATAGATTACATATCTAGCTGAAATTTTTTAACTAGTTTTTATTTAAAGGCACTATAATTCATCAAGAAAACAGGTAAACTACTAAGAAACAAAAATTCTGAGCAGCTACTGAAGAAACTTTTTTGATAGATCAGCTTCTTCTGAGTTCCTAATGAAGGATTTCAAGAATTTCTGACTGGGTTATAAAAGAAGTGCATCTTTATAACACTTGTGTGTATAAAAGGATGTATTATAATTAAATAGTGTCAAGCTGACAATGGAGATCCCTGAAGTTTTCTACAGATGGGTCTCTATCTGAAGTACTCTATAAAGAGTATCAATAATCATGTGTGGTGGTCATTGACTGACCAGAAACAAGGTTTTCCTTTTTTTATTTATAAACATTTGTTTCTAGCATATTTGTTTTAGTTTCTTCTTCATAGTGTTTTCATTGGTGTTTGTTCAGATAGAAACTATGAAATTTTTGGCTGAGTACAGAAGATAAGGGATTAATCTATGATTACACAAGTCTTTTCAACCAGAGCAACACACAGAAGGCAAACATTGTCAGTGGTATCTCCATAATTGTAAAGGATGACAATATAGGAATTATACTGAATTAGCATCGAAGTCTAATTTAACAAAATTCTGTAATAGTAATTAAGTAATGATTCCTATTAGGAAAACTAGAGGCTTCCTCATTCATCAGTTAGACATCAAGGAGAGCATCAGCCCCAATCGTAATCCCATGAGGGGGTTTGGTAGAAATTGACAAACTAATTTAAAAATGTATCTGGAAATGCAATGGACCCAGAATATCCAAAGCAATCATGAAAAAAAAAAAAAAAAAAAAAAAAAGACCAAAGTTGGAAGAGCTATGCTACCTAACTTCAAGACTTACTATAGAGTTAATAAGTAATTAATCAATATGGAACTGGCATATGGGTAAAAAAAAATACATAGGGAGCCCAGAAGTAGATTTACACTTATTATTCTGAATTTCGGTTTTTGACAAAGCTTACAAAGCAATCCAAAGAGAAAATGAGAGTCTTTTCAGGAAATGGTGCTGGAATAACTAGGTATACATATGAAAATAATGAATTCCAACCCCTAACTCACACCATATGCGGAAATTAATTTGAGATGGATCATAGACCTAAATGTAAAAGCTAGTTTTTACATTTCTAGAAGAAAATATTAAATGTCTTTGTGACTTGAGGGGAGACAAAGTTTCTTAGACAAGACAGAGAAAGGAATAAACATTAAAAATGGTAACTTACATTTAATTAAGAAATATATATATTTATTCATCTGTGTTTACTCTTTAGTTTTTAATTGTTTATATTTTCAATTATTAAATGTACAAAATAAAGTAAAAAAAAACAAAAAGTAAAAAGTAAAACAAAAAAGGTAATTTAAATTTGTAAAAAAAATTTCTGCTCACTAAAAGACATCATTAAGAAAATTGACAGGCAAGCTACAGAGTGTGACAATTATTCATACAATTTATATCTACTAAAAGACTCATATTCTTTATTATAGCTATAGATATGGTGCCATATCAGGAATATAGTACTTTTGTCTAGTGTTGACAGATAGGAACTAAGGAGAAACAGTAGCCAGATCACCTTGGTAAGAGCCGGTACAGGTTGTTGACCCTGTGCCTATCATCCTGTCAAAATGGCCACACTGGGGTGGCTGGAGAAAAAGGCATCTGACATTCAATAAACATATTATTTTGTATACCTAATTAGTGAGAGCTTCCTCTACAATAAAGGCTCTTTGGTGAGCATTCATGGGAGATGCAATTATTTTCACAGTCAATGCCAAATTTGAGAAATCCATCATCATATACATCCTCCCCAGACTGCCTTGCCAACAATCTTCTAATGGTGTTCTTTCTAAGTCCTTGACCAAAGTCAAATCATCAGCAATTGCCCATAAATCAGTATAGATCCACTCTTCTGGTCAATCTCTTTCTTGAGATAAGGTATACAGTATGATATACCACTCAACATTGTACCTACTGGGATGATTTCATTTTACCATTTCCTTCAGGGTCACCCCAGAGTGGTACTATAATGCTATAGCTATGCACTTGTGGTTGGTGCTAGGAAATCATGCAGATTTCAAATCTGATTTTTTCCTTCTCAGTCATCTGGTCATTAGGAACTCCCCATAAGATCATAGGTGTGTTCTGAGAGAGATGAGGTAATGCAGAAGTGTCAAACGAGTGTGAACAACCTCCTCGTGCGTTCTGGACCTTTTTGAGCTTCATCTCTTATTTACCATTTCCACTTGATGATAGAGTGCTGCTGTGTGCACTTAACCTCACGACCTGATGAGTACTGAAACACCCAGTTCTAGATGGAAAGTTCAGGCCACATGGTCACTTGATTTCCTATGATAGGGCATTCAGTCTCTACCAGGGCCCAGGAGGTATTTCTCAAAAGAAGAATAGTTATAGGCAGAAGAGGACATGGGTTTATCCTAGAGATCCAAGAATCCCTATTGGTGCTTGCAAAAGCTTCCATGCTGCATTACTATTTGCCACAGATCATTAGATCTGCTGGGTCATGAGGCCCAACTGGTAGAGCAACTTGTACTGAAGGCTTAACTTGCTGCAGAGTCTGCTCATGCTCTGGTTCCCACTCAAAACCAGGAACCCCATGGTTCCTAAATAAATGGTTCCAAATAATACATTCAAATAAGGTATAAGTTGTTTTCAAATTCCATAAAAGTCACCAAGCATTGTGCCTCTTTTAGTGTTCAGCAGTGTAAGGTGCAGCAATGTGTCTTCCATCTTTGAGGGGACATTTTCATTGGCCTCAAGGAAATTCACTGAGATGGTAGACATCTCAATTTTTGAGATGGTTATCTTGTTTAGTCTGACGGAAACACAATCGGCAGTTTTATTTCAAAAGATAATTTAAGACAAGTAGCTCATTTTAAAGCTCATTACAGATATTATTTTCAACAAGAACACATCCTCAAACACAATGGGAACAATAATTTTCCAGCTATATTAAAATACCAATGTTAAATATCAGATGATAATTTTTAAAAGAAGTCACTACCTCCCACATCATGTTTGGAAACTACATAAAAATGTTGAAAGCATATTACGGACTCCCAAGAGAGAAACAAATAATTTTTATTTCAAGTAAAATCACTCCCCAAAAGATAAACTCAGAAAATATTTTTTTGAACCTAAATGCACTAAAGGAAAAAAGCCTCTTGCAAGTAATGTGCATCTTTTGACCATATGCTTTAATAAAATTTAATCTATAAAATATATTTTTAAATAATTACTTTTAGAAAAGAGTTTTAGAAGATGTGCCACAATGATATTCATGGGAAATACAAATAAAAGATGTCTTTAATGTTTGCCAATTTCATATAAGTCAGCATTTTCTCAATCTTGATTGTCATTAGAATTACCTGAGGAGCTTAAAAAATACTGATACCCCATTACAGACCAATTAAATCATAATCGTTGGAGGTGATGTTATTGTTTAAATGATTATTTGTCAGATATTATGCTAGGTGTTTAACAAGTATCATGCAATTCATATCTACAGTAAAAATGGTATTACTTTACCTATAAGAAAACTTACCCAACCCCCCATTAGGGGTGCCAAGAATCTAACTCCAAGCCTATCATTAAAACACTATCTCTTTCTGCTACACTACTAAAACACTTTTCTTTATCCTTTAGCTCTATCTCAGTGCAAAGCAAGGGCTACACAGACAAGAGCTGAATCAGCCAGCAACCAGCTCAGGCAAAAGTATTTTCTTTGATCTCCATAGCAGTCCTGGGCAACAGCCACAGAAAAAACGAGTTTGAACAATTCTGGAATATTTTCCAGGAAGCCCTCAGTTTGGACACAAGGTCTAAAAAAAATTTTTTTTTAATTTTTTAATTATTTCAAATTAAAAAAATATTTTTAAAAATATTTTATTGGTTATTTTTTAAACTATTATTTTATTTTCTTATTAATTTTATTTGGTTGTTTTGTTGGCTTCATTTTTGGAGAGGTTTTGGATCAAGAAGGGTCACAACAGTGGCAGTGGAAGATCACTTGTGCAGGGTGTCAGTGATGGGGGGATGTATGGGAAGGGGTTCACCCGGTTTATGCCTCTAAGACATAAGAGTATGTTCAAGTGTTCATGGGGCATTTTCTCGGTGGGTGGAGATCCACATAAATAACCAAAAGAATATTGAATTCCCATCCAGGGGAGTTCTGCTACATTCTCTAATAGGACAGCAAGAATCCCCCCAAGTGTAAGGGCAGTGCCTAGTGAAGGAAGACAGACCATTATACCAGGCCCTTGATATTGATGATCGTACTTATGAACCTTTTCTAGTGAAATTGAAACTTAGCTTAGTATTACATACTGCCAAAGAATTACTTCCTGAAAGGCTCCTTGTTGCTCAAATGTGGCCTCTCTCTAAGCCAAACTCAGCATATAAATGCACTACCTTCCCCCACCCTGGCATAGGACATGACTTCTGGGAATGAGCCTCTCTGGCACCAAGATATTATTACCAAGTGTCAACTAGCAATGCATCTGGAAAAAGACATTGACCAAAAGGGGGAAATGGTAAATACAAATGAGTTTTTATGGCTAAGAGACTTCAAAGTGAGTCGGGAGTTTATTTCAGAGGTTATACTTATGCAAGTCTCAGCAGGATCTCATTGACTGCCACATTGAACAAGGCTTCAAATAGCTGGGCTCCTGAGAAATTTAGAGACATCTAGAAACTATAAGCAGAGCAGACAGCTGAGGAATTCAGCACCCTATCAGGGGACCTTACATTGCAATTTACGCTTCCCAGGGTAACAGAGTTAGACTCATTTATAGGTTCTCTACACCTGGCTCTTCTGCCCCTTTTACTTGAACCTATAATTAGCACTATACTTGATAAATGTATGTCCCAGAGGCTTAAATCTTTGATCCTTCCATGTGCCAGTTGAGACCTGAATTTCAGCAAAGTTGCAACACCTACCCTCCAGTTCATTGGACTCACCCAGGACAACTAACAAGGAGATGATGATGGACAATGCTACTCCCAAGGAACAGAGAGTTTCTACAACTGCAAGCAAGATAGCTCCATCGCTCTGCCCCATGGGATCTAAGCTCCCTCTCAGTTAGAAGCAGAATGGGCATCACCATCCTAAAATCCTCAAGATTGGGGAAAGAAAAATGGACTAAAGTAGACTTACTGTTACTCTACTACAGACTTGTTTTTCTAGCAATGGAAGAACTCTTATACTGACATAAAGGCAGTGGCTACCAGAGGTTCTGAAGGATGGGAGAGGGAAGACTAGGTGTAATATGGGGGCATTTTCAGGTCATTGGAGTTGTCCTGCATGACATTGCAGTGACGAATACAGGCCATTGTATATTTTGTCATAACCTACAAAATTGTGCAGGACAGACTGTAAACTATAATGTAAAGTGTAACCTATAGTTAGTATCAATGCTTCAATATGTGTTCATCAATTGTAATAAATGTACCATAGTAATGAAGGATGTTGTTGATGTGGGAAAGTGTGGGAGGGCATGGGAGTGGGGCATATGGAAATCCCTTATATTTTTTAATGTAACAGTTATGTAATCTAAAGCTTCTTTAAAAATAAAAAAATAATTAAATAAAAAGATAATTTAATAAAATCAAAATAATCAGTTGGTGAAGGTAAGCCAATCTTTGAAGCCAATTATTTGAATGAATTTACAGGTTTTTATTTATTTATTATTATTATTATTTTTAATTTTACCGGGAGGTCCGGGGGATTGAACCCGGGTCCCTCCATATGGGAGACGGACGCCCAACCAGTTGAGCCACATCCACCCCCCTACAGGTTTTTAAAATTTATATATTTATCTAACTTTCTAAATGTCATCTGCAGATTTAAAAAATGAATTGCTTGTTATGGATAAAAAAGAGATTTATATCATATTCCAAGTCGCAGGGGTTTATGTTGCTGTTGTTGTTTCTTTGGAATCAGTATTTTTAAAAATAACTTCTGGGAGTAGATGTGGCTCAAGTGGTTAAGTGCCTGCTTCCCATATGGCAACAAGCAAACAGTGGGAAAAAACAGCTCAGGGGAGCCAATGTGGCTCAGTGGTTGAGCGACAGGTTTTTCCACATGTGAGGTCCTTGGTTCAATCCCGGGCCCTGGTACCTTTAAGTTCAAATGGATTCTGGCCCAGACTCGTGCTTAGGTATCTTTGAGGGGCAACAAAATGAGAAGCAGTACTAAAATGATTCTTTAAGGTAACTGGAATAATTATGTTTCATAGCCAACTATTTGTATGTCATAAGAACAAATAATGAGAAACGGAATTTTCTTCTTTCAAAATATGCAATTGAGTATAAAGTCAAGCAAAACTAGGCAAAAATCAATGTTTTATCATTAGTGAAAAAAACTGTACTATAAGTAGAGCATATAATTACACTGAATATTTTCAAGAGTATAAATACTCTTGATAAAAGTATCATGATAGTAAATATAAGAGCAAAATATCTTTTCTTATATTCTTTTTTACCAGCTATTTATCATATGCTTCAAATATTATTTTGCTAAATAAAGATATGTACTTTTTTTTGTGAGGAAACTTTTTTGTTTTCTTGTTAAAGGAAAAATGATCTCAAGTCTTTGCTGATCCTCTATGTTGATGTTATGGTAAATTAGCAGTCTGCAAAATGAAATAAACATATTCCAGTGGGTATGCAAAGCCAGTCCTTTGGGGCTTGGGAATAAAATATTAGAAACTCTCATTTACCTTTCATAAAGAAAGAAAGAAAGCTTGCTCATATTTAAGGTATGAATTGATAGTACATGTACATCATTTATAAATAAAGTTCCATCTATTGGGAGTACGTGCAAAACCTCTTTGCTAACAGTGGTTCATGATCAAAAGAAAGTGGAGACTGCTAGAATTGATGGCCGTTTTTTTTCAGCTGAGTCCCTAATGAGTTTGGGATAAGCAAGACTGGTTCTAGAAAGCTGGATTTAGAGGAGTATGAAGAGAGCTAAATTGCTATACAAGATAGAGTGAGAAGAAATTGAAGTGGAGTGGAGTGAAAGGTGCATTCCTTCAGAGAGGGATGAGGAAAAGAGACGAGGAGGAAAAAGGAGAAAAGGGAGCGAGGGAAATACTACCTAAGGAGGGGAGAACACTGCCAAATCCTATGAGGTGGGTGGCTGCAAAGACTTTATAAACAAGGGCATATTTACTTCATGTTAACTTTTTAAGTGTTAGTTAATGAGTTCCCTCCCCCATGACTCCCAAACCTTCAGTAAAAGTTCCACCTGCCACACAGTCTTCTATGTATGGATACTAGATGGAGGAAATAAAGGGGACAAGGCAATGTTTGAGTCATTGCTAAGGTGGCAATCAAGATACCACCACAAGCCCAATTCATTTGCTTTCTAGCTGTGTAAACTTGAGTATCACATTGCATTCAGGCTGATCAATCTAACATTAAAACTCTTCTTCCAGCCCAGAATGTCATCTCCCCAGAATCTTCACCTAACACTATGCTGCCTAGCATGAACTTCACCATTTTGGGTACCTCCAGTAATTTTTCTCAATTACAATCCTTAATACTTAGCTTCTGTCAATATGAGCAAAGTAAGATAAGTATACTTTATTAAGTTATTTTCTGAATTTGAAGTCTCTTTGGAAACATTAAAGATTTTTTATGTGACCTTGTTAAAAAAACAAATTAAGCTATAAAATTATGTGTAAACTATGTAAAAGTGGATAAGCATCGGGAAAAAAGACTGAAAAGAAATATACAGGGAAGCAGATGTGGCTCAAGCGACTGGGCTCCCATCTACCATATAGGAGGTCCAGGGTTCAATTCCCGGGACCTCCTGGTGAAAGGCAAGCTGGCCAACGTGGCAAGCTGGCTTGAGTGGAGAGCTGGCCTATGCAGAGTGCTGGCCCACACAAGAGTGCTGGCCCATGTGGAGTGCTGGCCCAACCAGGAGAGTTGGCGCAGCAAGATGACACAACAAAAAAAGACAGAAGAGAGACAACACAAGATGCAGCAAGTCAGGGAGCTGAGGTGGCACAAGAGATTGGGCAGCCTTCTCCACTCCAGAAGGTCCCAGGATTGGTTCCTGGTGCCACCTAAAGAGAAGACAAGCAGACACAGAAGAACACACAGAGAGTAGACAGTGAGCACAAAACAATGAAGGGGAAGGGGTGGAGAAATAATTAAATAAATCTTCAAAAAAATAAGGAAATATATTAATATGTAAAGAACTATTATTTAAAGATGGAGTGTAGGGAGGTTTAATTCCATTTAAATATAATATTTCAAGTTGAAATATGCTTTAAAATGTAATAGAACATTGCCATAAATTTTACAGATTTTTTTCATTCTACAAATATTTACTGGTGACTACTAAATCCCAGAAGCATTTCTATGTCCTGGGAATATAGTAGCATTCCTGTCCTCATGGAGCTTACATAGTAGAATAGTAGATGTCATATTTGAACCATTCCTTTTTAATTTTTATAAAATTTACATACAGCTAAATGTATACATCTTAAGTTTACCACATCATCAATTTTGATAAATGCTTGTGTAATTGAAATCCTTATCAAGATACAGAACGTTACCACAACTCCAGAAAGTTCCCTCATGCTCTCTTTCCCAACCAATTCCATCCTCTCACCTCCAGAGGAAACCACTGTTTTAGTCTCTTTTAACCATAAATTAATTTTTCCTTTTACAGAATTTCATATAAGTGGAATCCCACAGTATATTCTTGTATACTTGTATAAGATATCAGAGATTTGTCCTTGCTGGAATAGGCACATATTCTGGATATGTATTTTTCTTCCACGACTGTATTGCTTCCTTCAACACTACCATCCTAAGACTTAAAAATGACTTTTTTACTATCATGGAATTCTACACAATGTTGCTTCTGATCAAGTAACAAATTTCATAGCAAAAGAAGTATGCATTGAACTCATGCCCATGGAGTTCTTAGCACCTGTCCCTTAATCCAAAAGCAGCTGGCTTATGAGAACGCCATAATGGAACATTGAACCTTCAGTTACAATGTCAGTTAGAGATACATCCTAAAAAGATTGGGTTCTATCTTCTGGAGTGTGGACTATGCTTTGAATCAATGACCATTATATGATGCAGTCTCTCTGATAGCCAGAATACATGGGACCAGAAATCAGGGGTGAAAGTGGGAGTGGCTCTTCTCCCCATTATACCTAGTAACTCCTTGCAGAATTTTTGCTTTATATCCCCACAAATTTGATCTCTTCAAGTTTAGACATCTTGGTTCCCATGGTAAAACCATTTCTACCTGGGAACATAACACTGAATTGGAAGTTGAGACTGCCACACTAGAATTTGGGAGTTCTTCATGCCACTGACTCAACAGGCATGGCTGAGATAATAATTTTGATTACCAAAGGGAAATTTCCACTGCACAATGGAAACCGGGGAACTATGACAGAAACCCAGGTGTTGTGGATTAAATCATGTTTCCCACAAAGACATGTTCAAAGTCCTAACCTCTGGTGCTATGGTTGTGAACCCAGTTGTGAACAGGATATTTTAAGATTTTAGTAAAGGTGAGGTGAAAGCAAATCAAGGCCTTAATCTAAAATGACTAGAGTTCTTATATACAAAGGAAATTTTGACATGGTATTAGGAGACGAATGTGGAAAGAGATAGCCATGGGATGGAGGCAGAGATTGAGTTATGGATTGCCAGCAAGCTACTAACAGAATGCTACAGACTACAGAGAAATTATGATCCTGCCAGCACCATGATTTTAGACTTCTAACCTCCGAAAGTGTGATACATAACTTGTTGTTTAAGCCAATCAGTCTGTGGTATTTTGTTATGGTAGCATTAGCAAACTAAGTGTTTGGCACCAAGAAGTAGGATGCTACTGTAACAAATACCTAAAACTGTGGGTGAGGCTTTGGAATTGGGTAATGAGTTGAAGAATTTTGTGGTACTTGATAGTAAGAGCCTAGACTGCCTTGAAGAAACTGTTGATAGAAAAATGGACATTAAAAGCAATTCTATGCAACTACAGACTAAAATAGACTTATAATTCTAGTAATGGAAGAGCTTGTAATATTGATATAAAGACAGTGGTGGCCAGAGGTTCTGAGGGGAGGGAGAGAGCATTTTTGGGACATTGAAATTGTTCTGCATGATATAGCAATGACAGATATAAGCAATTATACATTTTGTCAAAATCTATAAAATTGTGCAGTGCAAAGTGTAAACCATAATATAAACTATAGACCATGGTTAGTAGCAATGCTTCAATATGTTTTCATCAATTGTAACAAATGTACCACAACAATGAAAGATATTGTTAATGGGGGAAAGTGTGGGAGGGGGAGGAGGTGGGTATGTGGGAATTTCCTATACTTTCAATGTACCATTTATGTAATTTAAAGTTTCTTTAAAAATGTAAGAGAAAAAAGCAATTTTGTTTAGGCCTAAAAAGGAAATTAATTATTGGAAACTAGATGTGGCAGTTTGAATTATGTACTCCAGAAAAAGCATGTTCTTAATCTTAATCCGTTCCTGTGAGCATAAACTCAAATAGAACCTTTTGAAGATGTTATTTTTAGTTAAGGCATGGCCCACTTAATGAGGTTGGGCCTTAATCTTATTGCTGGATGCTGTATGAAGACAAAGCCATGGTGGAGAAGCAGAAGCTAGAAGTCAACGGACCTGGGAGGGAAAGGAGAGGACATCACCCCGTAACTGGAAACCCAAGGAACCTCAAGGTTCATTATCAGTCAGCACCAGAACACCACAGTCTTCAGGGAAATATCATTGTCTTGCTGATGCCTCAGTTTTGGACTTCTAACCTCAAAACCATAAGCCAATAAAGTACTATTTTAAGCCAGCTCATTGTTGGTATTTATCTTAGTGACCAGGAAACAAAGACACTGGAGAAAATGAGAAAATGTAATTCTTGTTATAATTTTTTTTTTTTTTAGGAGGCACCAGGAACCAAACCTGGGACCTCCCAAATAGGAGCTTGAGCCACATTTGCTTCCCAGCCTAGTTTCTTCTTGATGCTTACAGTAAAGTGTGAGAGGAAAGAGATAATTTGAGGAGTGAACTGTTATGCAAAAAGGAGCATTTACTTGATGATTTGGAAAAGTCTCAGCCTTTCCAATTAGTATGCTGTGAGACTAGGGCCAGAAGTGGTTCCAAGCCCTCTCTGAGCTCCAAGGAGGTAAATTCCCAGAGAACAGGTTTCTGCATAAAGATGTGACTGAACAACAATTTGCTAAAGGGATTGGGCAAATGACTTATAGAACCAATGAACTAAATCAAAGGAAGTCCAGAATGGACATGCAATTAGCAGGGAAATATCTGAGGAACATCCTTTTGTCTAATGGCTTGGACTCCCATGAATGGTATGGGAAGACCAAGGTTTGTGAGAATTTCTTATCAGCAGAAATACTGCCACCCTGAACTGAAAGGGAGATGGAATGAAATGAAGTAAGAATGATCTGGATGCAAAGTTCTGGACTGAAGGATCTTATCAGGCCAAGAAAGAGGAGCTGCTATCCCCACATTTGGGGAGGGTGGGCCCAACACAGATTTGGAGAGGGCAGGACCATTCTGATATTTAGAGAGGGTGGAGCCTCCACCCTGATGTTTTCTTAAAATTTTATAGTTTTAACTCTTATGTTTAGGTCCTTGACCCATTTGAGTTAATTCTTATATATGGTATAAGGTAGAGATCTAATTTCATTCTTTTGAATAGGATATACAATTCTCTCAATACTTTTTGTTGAAGAGACTATTCTTTCTCCATTGTATGTCAGAAATCAATTGGCCATAGAGGAGCAGGTCTATTTCTGTACTTTCAATTCTGTTCTATTGGTTCTTTATACCAGTATCATACTCTTTTGATTACTGAAGCTTTGTATTAAAATTTGATATTGACAAGTGCAAGTCCTCAAACTTTGTTTTTCTTTTCCAAACTTGTTTTGGTTATTTGTGGCCCTTTGCAGTTCCATATAAATTTGAGGATTCACTTTTTCATTCTTGCAAAAAAAGGCTGCTGGAATTTTGATAAGGATTGCATTGAATTTGTAGATCATTTTATAAAAGAATGACACCTTAACAATATTGTTTTCCAATCCATGAACATGGGATGTTTTGCCATTTATTTAGGTCTTCTTTAATTTCTTTCTGCAGTGTTTTATAGTTGTAAATGTACAAGTCTTTTATAACCTTGGTGAAATTTATGTCTAGATATTTTATTATTTTAGAATGCTCCTGTAAACGGAATTTCTCTTTGGATTGCTCATTGTTAATGTATAGAAACACAATTGATTTTTGTGTGCTGATCTTATACATGCCACTTTTCTGAAATCATTTATTAGTGCCAATAGGTTTCTTATGGATTCCTTTGAGTTTTCTATATATAAGACCATATCATCTGCAAATAGTTTTATTTCTTCCTTTCAAGTTTGAATACTTTTTATTTCTTTTTCTTGCCTAATTGTGCTGGCATTTATCTTTGTCTTATTCCTGATTTAAAGGGAGGCTTTAACTCTTTCACCATTTAGTATGATGTTAGCTGTGGGTTTTCCATAAATGACCATTATAATGTTGGGAAAGTGACCTTACATTCATAGTTTTCTGAGTGTTTTGTCAGGAAATGGTGCTGGATTTCATCAATGCTTTTTATGCATCTATTAAGATAATCATGTAGTACTTTTTCTTTGTTCTATTTATATGTGCATTACATTGACTGGTTTTTTTGTGTGTTGAACCATCCTTCCATTCCTGGAATAAATCCCACTTGGTCATAAAGAATAGTCTTTTAAAATGTGCTGTTAGATCTGGTTTGTTAATATTCTAAGAATTTTTGCATCTATATTCATAAGGGAAATTGGTCTATAATTTGCTACTGTTGTAATATATTTATCAGGCTTTAATACCACAATAATACTGGCCTCAATGAATTAATTCGGAGGAGTTCCCTCCTCTTGAATTCTTTGGAAAAGTTTTAAAAGGATTGCTGTTAATTGATGAAGCCATCTGGACTTGGACTTTTCTTTGGAGAAGATTTTTTTTATTATTGATTCAATTTCTGTATTTATTATTGGTTGGTTGAGGTTTTCTATTTCTTCTCAAGGTCATTCAGGGAATGTGTATAATTCTAGGAATTATTCTATTTTGTCTAGATTATCTAATTTGATGGCATACAATTGTTCATAGTATTCTCTTATAATTCTTTCTTTCTGCAAGGTCAGTAATATATTACTATTTTTCTTTCCAATTTTAGTTATTTGAATCTTTTTTTGTTGTTATTGTCAGTCTGACTAAAGGTTTATCATTTTATTGATTTTTTTTCAAACAACCACCTTTATTCTGTTCAGTATCTTAATTGTTTTTCTATTCTCTATTTCATTTATCTCTGCTCTAATCTTATTATTTCCTTCCTTCTAACTTTAGGTTTACTTTTCTCTTCTCTTTCTAGTTCCTCAAGATGCAAAGTTTGGTTATTAATTTGAGATCTTTCTTCTTCTTCTTCTTCTTCTTTTTTTTTTTTTTTGTATGATAGGTTCTTTCTATCTAAGCACTTCCCTTACTGCATCCCATAAGTTTTGGTATGTAGCAACTTTATTTTTCTTCATCTTTAAGTATTTTCTAATTTCCCTTGTAATTTCTCCAATTCATTGGTTGTTTAGAGTATGCTGCTTAATTTTCACATATTGGTACTTTTTTAGTTTTCTTTCTGTTAATGTTTTCTAGCTTCACTCTATTGTAATCAAATAATTTACTTTGAATGATTTCAATATTTTTAAATTTATTGAGGCTTTTCATGTACACTAACAAATGGCCTATCCTTGAATGCACTTGAACAGAAAGTATATTCTGTTGTTATTGGGTGAAGTGTTCTAAATATGTCTGTTAGATTAAGTTGGTTTATAGTGTTCAGGACCTCTATTTTCTTACTGATCTTTTGTCTAGATGTTCTGTCCAGCATTGAAAGTGGTATATTGAAATCCCCCACTATTATTATGTAACTCTATTCTTCCCTTCAAATTTGCCAATATTTTTTTCATATATTTTGGGGCCCTGTTGTTAGGCGCATATGTTTATAAATATTATATCTTCTGTTTGATTTGATCCTTTCATTGATGTATAATGTCTTCTTTGTCTTTTATAACAGTTTTTTAATTAAAAGTCTGTGTTGGGGAGTGGATGTGGCTCAAGCAGTTGGGCACCCACCTCCCACATGGGACATCTGAGGTTCGGTTCCCAGGGCCTCCTAAGGAAGATGAGCAAGCAAGCTGATATGATGGGCTGGCATGGTGAGCCGATGCAACAAGATGATGCAATGAGATGATGCAATGAAATGATGCAACAAGATGTTGCAACAAAGAGACACAACAAGAAACACAACAAATGGAATGGATGTGGCTCAAGCGATTGGGCACCTCTCTCCCACATTGGAGGTCCTGGATTTGGTTCCCAGTGCCTTCTAAAAGAAGATGAGCAGACACAGAGAGCACACAATGAACAAACACAGAGAGCAGACAGTGAGTGCAAAAATCAACAAGGGGGGGGGAATTAAATAAAGAAATAAATCTTGGAAAACATTATTTTAAAAAACACTCTGTGTTGTCTGATATTAGAATAGCCATCCCAACTCTCTTTTGATGACTATGTTTTGCTTATTTATCCATTCTTCAAATCTCTGCCTTTTGATTAAAGATCTTAATCCATTTACATTTAAGGTAATTACTGATAAGGCAAGACTTATTTCTGCCAATTGTTTTTTGTAAGTCCTTATATTAATCAGCCAAAGTTGTGCTGATGCAAAATACCAGAGATTGGTTGTTTTTTTATAAAGGGTATTTATTTGGGGTAGAAGTCCACAGTTACTAGGCCATAAAGCATAAGTTTCTTCCCTCACCAAAGTCCATTGCCATGTGTTGGAGCAAGACAGCTGCCGACGTTTGCCAGGGTTCAGGCTTCTTGGGTTCCTCTGTTCCCGGGGCTGCATTTCTCTCCAGGCTCAGCTCCTCTGTTTCCTCCACAAGCTGTAGACCATGAGGCTTTCTAGGCTTTGCTTTTCTCCACAAGGCCAGCTATAGACTATCAGGCAAATGGCTTTTCTGTATCCCAGGGCCTTCTCTCCTTCCTCATGACCAAGGTCTCTTATTTCCCAGGGCTGCAGCTCAAGATTCCAACATCAAAACTTCTTCCTCTGCCCTTTCCATGCCTTTTATATTTGATTCCCCCACCCATCAAGGGGTGGGACCCAATGTCCTACTGATGTGGCCCAGTTAACGCCCTAATCATAAATTATCATGTCCAGATTAGCAGACCAGTTTACAAGCCTGATTCAATATTTATTTTTGGAATTCATAATTACATCAAACTACCCAACTGCAACAGTCCTTTACCATTTTTGTCCCTCCTTTCCTCCATTACTGCTTTCCTTTTTGATTAGATGATCTTCTATGAGACCATTTGAATCACTTTTCATTTCCTTTTGTGTAAAATTTTTAGATATTATCTTTATGGTTAGCATAAGGATTAGATTCACTATCCTAAATCTATTACAATTTATTTTATACTTCCATGCATTTTTAAAGGATGATTCTGGTCGCTTTGTTGAGAAGAGACTATACAAGTCAAGTGTGCAATAGGGGAATCCAGTTGAAGTCTACTGAAATAATACAGACAATACAATGGTATTTTGGACCAACATGGTAGCAGTAAACATGGTGAAAAGTGGTCTGATTCTGAGTATATTTTGGAGTTAAAACCAATAAAATTTGTTGATGTGGATTGTAAGAGAAAGAAAGAAGTCAAGGATGATTCAAAGGAATTTGATCTGACAACTGGAAGAATTACTAAGAAAGAAAGAGTATAGGAAGAGGGAAATGGATGTGGCTCAAGTGATTGGACTCCCATCTACCATATAGGAGGTCCAGGATTCAATTCCCATGGTCTCCTGGTGAAAGGCAAGCTGGCCCATACGGTGAGCTGGCTCAAGCAGAGAGCTGGGCCACATGAAGTGCTGGCCCACACGGAGTCCTGGCCCACATGGAGAGCTGGCAGAGCAAGAAGATGCAACAAAAAGAAGCACAGAGGAGAGACAATAAGAGATGCAGCAGTCCAGGGAGTTGAGGTGGCACAAGAGATTGAGCTCCTCTCTCCCACTCTGGAAGGTCTCAGGATTGGTTCCTGGTGCTGCCTAAAGAGAAGAGAAGCAGACACAGAAGATCACGCAGTGCAAAACATTGGAGGGGGATGGATAAATAAATGAATAAATCTTTTTTTTTTAAAAAGAGTGTAGGAAGAGCAAGAGAGGAATGAAGTTAATTTTTACACATATTAAGTGTGAAATGCCAATTAGACTTCCAAGTAGACTTCCTATAGGAAATCTGGTATGTAAGACAAGACTTCAAAGGAGAGGTCTGGCTAGAGCTTTAGATTTGGGGATCATCAACATTTGTAAATAAGACTCATGAAACTGAATGAGAACACCTAGGCAACTCCAATGTTTATATTTCAGGGAAATAAGGACGATATAGAAGAAAAGACTGGGAATGGATGTTCAGTGAGGCTCAAGGAGAACCAATTTAAATATATTTTTCACTTGGGTCCAATTTCAAATAAGAAGAGGTAATTATGCCAAATGCTGGGTATAGGTAAAGTAAGATTTTAACTGAGAATTGACCTTTGGATTTAACAATATGGAGGACATTTGTAAACTTGACATGAGCAGTAGAACCTGACTGGAGTGGATTTTAGAAAAAGGAAAGGAAGAAAGTGGTCTCAAAGTAAAATGAACACTTTCTTGGAGTTTTGTTCTAAAAGGGGATCGATAAAGAAAATCTTTTTTTATTTCGTTAAATTTTATATATACTAAATGATCCAACAGAGAAAATTTGATTCTGCAGAAGTGAGAAAGGACAATTGTCAAAGCAATGCTCTTAAAGTGAGAGAAGGTAGAATATTATGCAAAACTTAAAGGCTTTATGTTAGAGAGGAACACAGGCAACTCATTCATAGTATGCCAGGGAAGGCAAAAAATAAATACACAGATACACCTAGGTTGACAGTTGAAATGGTAGGAGCTTACTTCTGATTTTTTTATAGTTCCTGTGTAAATTAAGAAGCAGGGCCATCAAGTGAAAGTAAGGATGGAGAAAATGTTGAGCATTTGAAATGGAAAAGAAGTTATGGTTTAGTCATTTAGGAGAGTAAGAAAGTAAATCAACTAGGAAGGAAAATACAGTATAACTGATATAACACAAAGGGCACAATTCAGGTTAGTAATTATAAATTTAAAATTATGTCAGCTTGGTTATGAGTTTTGTTCGGGCTTAGCTGCAGGTCAATGTACAAGAAAAAAATCTGGATTATAAAGAAGATTGGGTTTTGATATGCAAATATAGTGAAGGGAAAAACAAGGGTGTTGAGATTGTATGCACATGAGTGATTATTTTGAAAAAACTATGCAAACTAGCCTGAGTTAAACAAAAAGGAAAGACATGAGGAAGTGAGAGAAGGTGTAAAAGTCATAGGGTCTATGGATTGTAGGTTTCCACATGTCATGGAGCATTGCTGGGGTCAGGGTACTAGAGGGAGGTCAATAGAAGATATAAGGTGATGGTCAGAATGGATGCTTGAAGCTGAGATTACAGAAGAGTTGTGGTTATTATTAAAGACAAATTCTAGGGTATGGCCATTGGATGAGGTGGGTGAGATAAAAGAGGAATAAAAATCAAAGGCCTGAGTAACTTTGTTATTGGAATTGGCTTGTCAATTACCAATGATCCATGTGTTAAAATCTTGGAGGAATGAGCACTTTTCTAATTTAAACTAGTTTCTCAAACTAGGTTCTGTAGAGCACTCTTTGGGGAGATGTTAATTGGTATGGCTAGAAGAAAAAGAGTTCTTGGTAAAGTAATTTGGGAAAAAATATATTACAACCCTCTCTTGAAGATTCACAGCTCATATTAGCCTATGCTAAAGGTTCTTAGTAATCTTTCAGTAAAGAAACCAGTTTAACTTTTGTCCCTTCAGAGCATGTTATAACATCCAGTAGATGACAGATCACTTTTGAAATATGGAAATCAACTACCTTTGAAATACTAAATCTATAATATAAAAGTATATTTCTATCCATTTTTTTAGGAGGTATCAGGAATTAAACCCAGGACCTGGTACGTGGGAAGGAGGTGCTCAACCACTGAGCTACATCTGCTCCCCAATGAAAGCTGGTTTTTTTCTTTTGTTTGTTTATTTTGATTTGTTTTTAGGAGGTACCAGGGATCAAACCTGGAGCGTCATACATGGGAAGCCGGCGCTCAACCACTTGAGCTACATCTGCTCCCCTCAATGCATTTTTGTTATTAGTGCATCACATATAATTTCTGGGACTTTTTGAATTTTTAAAAAATTTTTAGCCAAATATAGGGGTTATATTTATAGAATGGTCTTATTTTAAATCTGGTCTATGTGGCATACCCAAAAGTCATTTCAAAGGTCCTGGTGAGCACCTCAATAATTTTTTTTTCTTTCATCAAGTTAGTTATATGTTGAATTTATGCATCTATATTTTTAGACATTGTTCACATTTCATGGTTGGAGGTAGACTTCAAATGTTCTTAAATTTTTAAGTAAATAAACTTTTGTCTTCTGAAGATGAATGAATCCTAGTTCTATATCAACCAAATTTAAAACTGAGAATTTTGAGAGGACTCTAAAGCTACTTTGCCGTGATGTGATGTCCAACATGTTCAACATGAAGAAATTTCAATTCCAGGAGGGAGAGGCCTGAGGCTAATGTTGAAACTGAGAGACATGAGCAATGAGAGGGTTAAAAAGTCACCTTTCAGGGCATGTAAAATGTAGTGTCTGGTGGGGAGGGTCATGCCAAAGGAAGTAAGATGCTGAGCTCAGAGAACACAAACAGTGGCCTAAATATGAGCTTGTCTTAGTTTGCCACAACTGCTACAACAAATGCCACAGTCTAGCTGGCTCAAACAACAGGAATTTATTGTCTCACAATTTTGGAGGCTAGAAGTCCAAAATCCAGGTGTTGAGAGACCATGTTTTCTTTGAAGTCTGTAGCATTCTGGTGGTGGTGTGCCAGCAATCCATAACTTAACCTCTGCCTCCATCACATGGTGATCTGTCTCCTTTGGTCTCCTCCTCAATTCACCAGTGTTCAAATTTCCTTTGCTTTTAAGAACTCCAAAGCCCATCCTGATTCAGTTTTGTCTCATCTTAATGAATAAAATCAAAGATCCCATTTACAAATTATTTCACACACAGGACCAGGGGTTAGGACTTGTCTTTGTGGGGGACGTGATTCAATGTGTAATGAGCCTGAACCTATTATACAAATGAATCTTTCACTATTTTCAAGGCCTGAATTGCAAAAGTGAGCCTAAAACTGTGTGCCAGATCACTGGCAAGGTCACTGTATTAGTCAGGGTTCTCTAGAGACACAAAACTAATAAGAGATTTTATATTCATAATTTATGTTTATGTTTATATTTGATATTTATTGTAGGAATTAGCTCATGTAATCACAATATTGGCAAGTCTGCATTCTTAGGGCAATCAACAAGTTGGGAACAGATGAAGATGTAGTTAAATTCCCCAGGAGAAGCTAGTTGGCTGAAGTAAAGGCAGGAATTCTGACTCCTAAAATCCCCAATTCTGACTTTAAGACCTCAAAATGATGGGATGAAGAGACTGTCCTCATTGCTGAGAGCAACCCTCTAGGTGGATTGTAGATACAATCAACTGGCTGTAGATGCAAATCCATTCGTGAAATACCTTCACCACAACAATCATGCTAATGTTCACTTAACCAAAAACTGGACACCATAATCTAGCCCATTTGACATATGAACTTAACCATCACAGACAAGTTCTAGGCAATTACAGATTCTAAGCTACTGAAATCTTTATTAAGAAGAACCACACATGAAACCCATACATTAAAAAATATACCAGGGTATACAATAAGACATTACAACATGGTATGAGAAAGATGAATAGGTATTTTTCAATAACTGTTGAGAGAAATAGAACAAAGGATGGCCTCTTCCTGAATTCTCTGTTGCCACTTATCTAACCCTTCCACATTCTAGGTGGCCTCTTTTCAGAATTTTTCCCTGTTCCTGCTTATCTAACCTTCCCACATTCTTGTTTGAGTCACTTCCCCAAAAACCCATGTCAGTAAAGGGTATGAACTTGAATTTACCTTTACACTTTTCGTTTTAGGATTTGGTTAGTTTCCGTGCCTAAGATTGTAAGCTCACAACTCCCAGCCAATGGGAGATGGGTAAGGTTTGGGAAACAGGGAAATGGGATATTGCATCAGGGGAACTATATAATCTTTGTTCTTGTACTGATCACTCGCACTTGCCCACTTCCATTAGCCTGGGCGTGTGCCCTTTCTGATGAGAAAGAAATAAATTACTGCTGCCTCTAGTCCAACTCTCTGTCTTCAGAACTTTTATTTTGAGTAGGTGGTCACCGTCCCACTCAATTGGGGACGCGTCCGGGATCACGGGAACAAGGAGAGACCCTCGAACCCCTTCTCTGACTGGCAGGGCTCCCGCCGAAGTAAATCAGAGGTCTCTCCCCGTCAGCAGACCCCAAGGAAGCAGAGCTTGAAACAGACGTGCAAGAAAAAGTTCTGTACCACAAAAAAAAAAAAAAAATGAGATAAGAAAAGTCACATATCTGTGCACAGAACCAGGTAACAGACTTTGTGTCTGGGGCCTGGGTGACTTGAAGAGGGGGAACTTAGTTCTGAAATATCCTGTTGAGTCAGTGAGATTGAGTATAATACAAGACATCTCAGACAAGATAGGTTGAGCCAATACAGGCAAGATACTTTGAGTCAGCAAGATTGAGTATAATATAAGACATCTCAGACAAAGTACAGGGCAGGAAGTAAAGACTGGGCTCCAGTAACTCCTCGGAAATCTCAGGGAAAATGGGAAAGACAAACTCTAAAAGCAGCCAGCAAGAAAGTTTACCAGAGGTACCCGAGAACAGTCTATTAGGGACAAGGTTAGAAAATTGGGATGATCTTCCAAAATATAGAGGAAAAAATAAAAAATAAAAAAACACGATAAAATATTGTTATTTAATCTGGGCTGAACAGCTCCTCTTAAGTGTGGAGCTGTTCACTGGCTGTGGAAAACTGGGTTTGTCAAATCCTCAATTTGTAAACAATGCCCTCTTAGAGAAGTTTCCCTAGGGCAAGGGGAAATTGGGTTTGTGAATGCTCCCTTAAGTAGTGCTGAAATAAGAAGTTTTATACTGACTCTCAGTATGCCTGGGGAGTAGCACAGGTGTTTGGAAAGACTTGGGAAGAAAAGAGAATGATAACCAGTCGGGGGAAAAGAATTAGTACATTCAGACCTGCTAACCCCTGTGTTAAAAATTTACTCTTACCAGACTCCATCGCCATCATACATGTATAAAGTCATCAAAAAAGGAATACTTTTGAGGCTAGAGGGAATAGACTGGCTGACAAGGAAGCATAAAAGGGCTAGAATAGAAGAACGACTTGAAGCCCCAAAGATAATTTTAGTCCCTGCTTTACCTGTAAAAGTTGACAAACCTTGTTTCAGTGACAAAGAATTAAAAGGGGTAAAGACAATGGGTGGAACTCAGACAGAAAATAGAAAATAGTTTTTAGAGGGTGGGATAGAAATAATAAATAAAGCCATTGCTAGGGGAATCCTAAATCATCTTCACCAGGGCAGCCACTGGGATGTCCAAAATTTATGCGAAGCTGTTCTAACTCATTATGCATGTATCGGGCTGTACTCTGTAGCCCGCCAAGTAGTTGATGGATGTATCATCTGTAGAAAGGTAAATAAACAAAGTCTGAGGAACAAACCCCCAGGAAGGTAAGACCCAAGGCTCAAACCTTTTCAAAGCATTAAGGTGGACTTCACTGAAGTACCCCCAATGAGAAAATTAAAATACCTCCTAGTGGTTGTTGTCCATCTCAATTCATGGGTGGAAGTCTACCCAGTTCCTCAAGTCTACCCAGTTTCCTGCACAAACTGTAATTAAAATGCTATTGGAACACATTATTCAATGGTACGGACCCATTGAAAACATTGATTCAGATAATGGGACCCATTTCACAGCTCTGAGTTCTACAAAAGTTAATGAATTAGTCTTGCTCATCCAAGGTCTGCTAAAGTCAAAGTGAAAAATAAAGTTCTAAAGCAAAGGAAAATTATATTAACGCATTGGAGACATTTTAGTTATAAGCCAGTAATTTAAAAAAATAAAATTATTGTGCAAAACTGCATAGCCACAGTGCAAATTAGAGTAACTAAAAGGAGTCTTCAAAAAAAATCTTTTAAATGTTATCTTACAGTTAAACTTATTTTGTAAGAGAATGAAAATTATAACAGTAAGTCCTGTATTTCTGTTCAAACTATTCGTGTCTGCCTAGTTGTTCAATATATAACTTCATACATCAGGATGATATCAAATAAACAAGTGAAAATTCTTAGATGAGTTACATGTGAATAACTATTCCTGAAGTCCAAATTAGGCTAAAGTAATAAAGAAATCTAAATATAGAAACTTGAGAAGAAAAAGTTTTTCCTAAGCTCTTTAACCTGCCTTATCCTCAAGGCCTTCTCTTTGCAAGAACTGTGGGGGAAAGATGAGTTATAACAGATTAAAACTCTATCTTCTAAGCTGGGGAATTAAAAATCATAGTTGTTCTGAAATTCCTCAATTTAAATCTTTTAATAGCCTTAAAATAAGGATAGTTAATAATCTTGAATAATCTTGTTACCAAATATCAACAAGTGAAGAAAAAGTCCTTCAAAGCAGTTGTCTAAAAACTAAAAAACAGTTTTTAAGAACCTAGCAAAAAAAAAAAAAAAAGAACCTAGCAGTGAGTGCTTTTAAGATTATTTACAGTTTATAATTTTATCTTAAAAGTTTTAACCTCCTGTGAAGGAAAGAAAAAAACATTCCTTGCATGAACTATAACAATTTTTATTTTATTTAGCTTAGGTGTTATGAAATACCAAATATATAAATTTATTAAATCCTTAAGGTGATGAAAGTTAAGTTCATATCTAATAAAATTAAGTTAAAGAAATGTAGATTCAGCGAATATTCTCGCTGTCCTGATTTTGTGATAATCGGTAGGCTAAACATTCGCTGTATTAGAAACCATGCATGTGTCCCAAGACCTAATTTTTCTCCCTAAGTCTGGTTTTTAGAATGCTGGTGATAAACTAAGGCTGATTTATTATATGGCCATCCTGTATGGGAAAAGACTGTAACTCTGGGTATCTTTGGTCAACCTTAAGAGATATACCAGGGGGATGGATGTGGCTCAAATGGTTGGGCATCTGTCTCCCATATGGAGGGACCTGGTTTCTATCCCCGGGGACCTCCAGGTAAAAAGGAAAATATAGAAGGTGCGTGGGCCACCAGGCCCCATGTGCGGGTGCGCCATCAGGCCCTGCAAGTAGGTGAGCCCCCCAGGCCCTGCCCATGGGTGTGTGCCAGGCCCTGTGAGCGGATGAGCCGCCAGGCCCCACGAGCCACTCAGCAAGATGATCACATAACAGGAGAGTGACACAAGGGAGAGTCAAGATGAGACACGCCGAAAAAACAGAAACTAAGGTAGCACAAGCAGTAGGATGCCTCTCTCCCACATCGGAGATTGCAAGGATCAAAACCCAGTGAAGACAGGAGGAGAAGGATGAGAAGAGAGGGCAGGAAACGGACACAGAGAGTTGCCCAGCGAATGGACACAAAAACAGCAAAAATGGGGGGGGGCGGTCAAAATGGATAAAAGTAAATAAATAAATAAGTCTTTAAAAATAATGTATAGATAAAAGTAAATAAAAAAATAAGTCTTTAAAAATAATGTATAGATAAGGACTATAGTTAGTAGTAATACTTTGACGATGCTCTTTCATAATTTGTTAACAAATGTTTCACAACAATGCAAAGTATTTGTGGTGGGATGATGTGTGGGAGCCCTGTATGATGTTACACATGTTTGTTTTGTAAGTTCACAATGTTTACTGAACACTTATAGTTTATGTATGCTCATGTATGAATGATATACTTCAATAATAACTGTTTAAAAAATAAAGTAAAATAAAATATAAATAAATGTAGATCTGCCCTCTTTTAAATAGACAAAGTAAATTCTATTAGTTGCTAATTGTAATCTAAGGTAAATTAACCAGTCTATGTGGTTGTGGTCAATTATAAAGAGTTTATAAAAAGCATCTTCTAAACTGAAGTATTGAAATGGCTGGTTCCAAGAAGCCATTGCTAACTAAAAGCCTAAATTGATATTAATGGCTAAAAGTAACTTCATAGCAGTGAAACCTGTCGGCAGCCACCTCAATCTGCATATTCAAATAGTAGTATCAAAAGATAATCTTGATTCCATGGGAATCTTCAGTTTTCATTTTAAAAAATGGAAAGTAGTTTTTCCTGTACTGCTAAAGTAAAATACCTGCTACTTAACGTCTTCATAGTAAAAGTGTAAGAAGTAAAACACATTGCGTTGGAAGTGTTTAAAAAGTGTATAAAAATCAAGAGCTAGACTTCAGCATTGTCAAATTCTCTTGCGCATTCAAACCAGGCCTTCAATGCACTGCAGGTTGCCTCTCCATTTGAGTTATTGGCTAGGTTGGTCACTGACCCCTAAAACAATAAATGTGTCTACTACCTCTCTGGTCATGCACCTGAAGTGGATGGAGTCTATGTTGCAGTTTCAAACTCCTGCAGCAGTCAACGATGGCTTGATATAACCAAATGTACAATGGATGTCGCCTCCAGACTGGCACTCTTTCATAGTGCCCAAGGAGTGCTACACACCAGGCCAGTAGAATCCTGGAACCTACTTTCCTAGCTTCTCTCTAGAGTCAACGGTGCTGCAGCGTGCTGGCTGTGTGAAGGACATACCAAGTGGAGCAATGATCACCAGCGTACTGTGAGTAGAACTTAAACACAATTGGCATTATGGCCTGCTCCCATGGAGGGATAACATATAAGGTATCGCAAACCTGGAACTTAAATCTACTAATTACAGCTCAAAGAAACACTTATGCATTGAGTAGTACATTAAATAATATTAAGTACCGTACCTATATCTTATTCTAATATATGCCTGATGATTATGGTGATATCTTTTCTATTCTAAATCATATGCAGAAGGACATTGAACATGTTAAAAGTCCTGGTAAACCTCATTTTCTAAGTAGTTAATGAATATGCTTAACCCAGGTATCCCTCTTAGCCCTTGTTCCAGAAAGTCTTAGAAATCAACTGGGATTCCCATACTCCCTGGCATCCACCCTCCTCAGGGAAAGTAGAAATGATGAACCAGGAGCTTAAAAGACAACTTACCAAACTGATACTAGAAACTGGCTTGCCTTGAGCTAAATGTCTGCCACTTGAACTGTTAAAGAGTTAGAGTAAAACCTAGGAAAGACCTAGGTTTGCCCCCCACATGAAATCATGTTTGGACACCCTTATCCTGCTAAGACAGGATCTCCTTTTCAATAAGAAAGCAATGGTAAATTTTTAAGAAAACATGTGCACTCTCTTGCTTTAACTCTTTCCTCCCTACAGAAAAAAAGCCCTGATCGTCCAGACTCCTCCTCTTGGGTTCCAGGTCCACAAATTCCAGCCTGAAAACTGGGTCTTCATACGCACCTGGAAGGAAGATAAACTAATTCCTAACTGGGAGGGTCCATTTCAAGTTTTATTGACCACAGACACTGCTGTAGGAACTGCAGAAAAAAGCTGAACCCATTACACCCACGTCAAAGGACCTATCTCTACTCCCACACTTAGACCTGAAACTCCTCCCTCCTAGACTGTGACCACAGATAAACAAAACCCTTTACACTTGACCCTCAGATCCTCTAAACCTTAACCCATCCCAACATGAGTTCCCCTTTACTTCTACCCTTACTTAGCCTTTTGTGTAGACAGCCCCTCACTTACATGACTGTAGCAGTCACTGAAAGAACCAGCTCCCAAGTCATCCAGCTTGATGTCTGTGCTCTAAAAGGAGTCTATCCTTCTTGCAGAGGCCTCGGGGACCAAAGAGCACTAGCTCCTCTGACAAATATCTGTGCCCAGAATCTAAAGAAAAGAAGTGGGAAAGAGACCCATGTTGGGCACAGCAATATGTTTAGTGGAACACACAGTTCAAAGGTTAGACCTATGCTAGCAGAAAAAGGGGGAATCTGTGTAATGAATAAAAGAAAGCTGCTGCACTTATATCCCAAACAATACTGCCCCAGATGAGTCAGTTACCCAAGCCCTGCGAAGTCTCACAGCCTTATCTAAAGAATTAGCCAAAAATTCTGAGGTAGACATCAACCCATGGACCAGATAGTTTGATTTCTTCTTTTCTGGGGCTTGGTCTCAAATTATAATTATGTTAGTTGGAATCTTTGATATACGCATTATCTTACCCTGTCTAGTTCGTTGTTTCATCTCCCTAATCCAACAAACTGTTAAAAATATATATACGTAATTCCCACGGGGAAAAATGGTCAATCTAGACCCATGATGTTGCTTAAACAAGCACCCACCAAATTCCAAATAATCCCAACAGAAAATTATCTAAATCTAGAAAAAAAAATGACTGAATCCGTATATAATGAGTAGTGTGAGAGGAGTCCAATAAACTCTAAAAAGAAGAGAACGAATTGAGAGAAATAGAACAAAGGGTGACCTTTTCTCAAACTGAATTCCCTGTTCCCACTTATCTAACTCTTCCACATTCTAGGTGGCCTCTTTTCAGAACTTGTCCTTGTTCCTGCTTATCTAACCCACCCACATTCTTGTTCGAGTCACTTCCCCAAAAACCCACATCAGTAAAGGGGATGAACTCGGACACTGAGAACTTACCCTTACACTTTCGCTTTAGGATTGGGTTAGTTTACACGCCTAAGATTGTGAGCCCACAACTCCCAGCCAGTGGGAGATAGGTGAGGTTGGAAAAGGAGGGAAATGGGACATTGCATCAGGGGAACTATATAATCTTTGTTCTTGTACTGATCATGCACACTTGCCCACTTCCATTAGCCTGGGTGTGTGCTCTTTCTCATGAGAAAGAAATAAATTACTGCTGCCTCTAGTCCAACTCTCTGTCTTCAGAACTTTTATTTTGAGTAGGTGGTCACTGTCCCATTCAATTATCAATATTCAAATAATTAACTTAAAAATAACTTATTTGACAAATCCTAATGCCTCTACCTGCCAAAATATACCTACCATCCTACCAATTCCATGGGTCTAATCAGTCATCTTGCAATTTCACCTGGATAGTTGCAATAGTTTCCTAAATGCTCTCCCTTTTCTGTATTTGCTGTCCTCCAACTATTGCCTACATAGCTACAGGAGTTATCATTTCAAAATGAAAGTCAGGAAATGCCAGTTCCTGAAGGAGCATGGCAGCAACTTAGTTTTGAACCTACTCACTTTTCCTGAAAACCACATAGTGCAAAAAGGATAATGATGAGAAAACTCCCCTGCAATTTGCATCTTCTCCAAAACTAAAAGATACATAATTTACGTACTTTAAATATAGAAAAAGGTGGCCAAACCACCTAAAACAACAGTGCTGGCAGAAAGTACACAATAGCTTGATGGGAACTTCAAGAGAGAAAATTGAAGCACTGACAAGCTTACCACCGTAGATCATGTAAATCTCCAATAAATACCCATTCTGAGAAGGAAAAAAATGAATTTGAACAGGTCTGAATATTAACAATGAAACTGTGAAAAAAAAACATGAAAACTCCAAATTGCAGAAACTGTTGCTAAAGACAGAGTTCAACAGGGGTAGAGCACTTCAAAATCTTGGGAATCTTCAGAAAATATTTTCTTTCAGAAGGAGAGTGTCTCACTCCAAGAAGAAACTACTGAGAAAATAATAAATTAAACCAGGCAAGATTAATGGAGGGAAATTGAGTTATTAGATCAGATAAGTGGAGAGGTATAGAGGGGAGAGATCTCAGAATATGCCACCACAATATGACTTTTCATTTGAGAGTATCTCTTTAGAAGGCAAAACCTGTGACAAATTGAAGTAAGAAGCTTTCACGAACCAGGTGGTGTTCTGAAATCCCGTGATGCCCTACTTGACCCCCTTATAGGTAGCAACAGAGAAAAGAACCCTTGAGCAATGAATCTAAGGAAGCAATACAAGCCCATTCACTACCACTATTAGTTTAGAAAAATCCATCTCATTCAAATATGTTAATAGGAAAGGAATGCACTCTGCTTTCATGCAAAGTTTCTATATGATAAAGCACACAAATGAGCAGCTACTCAATGAACAAGAAAATTTCACTAGAAAAAAAAATGAGTCCACAAAGCAAGCTAAAATAATAAACTTATTCTTTTCACAATAATTAAATTACCTTAGGAACCAATAGACCCCCTGAAAGAGTAAGACAAAAGAAAAAGAGTTAAGGGAATGGAATGCAATAACCAAACAAAGAGGTTGGTATCCAGAAATGAATTATGTGAAGCAAGAACTGCCAAACTCAAGGAAGAAAGAGGGAATAAAACAGAAAGGATGAAAGAAAAAGGGAAGATTAAACAATAGAAAAGAATACTAAATATAAAAAGAAAAAGAAAAAATAACCAACACAGATAGCAGACATATAGATAGAAAGGAGAAAAATGAAAGATAATAGTATCTAGGTTAGTATAAAGATTTGAGATTTTATTTTAGGTGATAGGTTAACAGCCATTTATTATATTATAAAAATAATAGAATAAAAGTATAACAAAAATGTGAATAAAAGAAATATCTAAAATAACTATATTCAGTAAACATAAAAAAGTAATGTGACAGAATTAAGAACCAAAATATCTTTCACATTAATATGTTTAATTCACCTACTAAAAGAAAAATATTTCAGATTTGTTCACAAAGCAAAATCCAGTTGTATTTGATACTCAAGATCAGTGCCTAAAACAAATTGATTCTGAAAGGTGGAACATAAAAGGTTGGGTAGATATCATACATGTACTCATAATAGATATTCCAAAATGAGGAGAGGAAGCAGAAGGAAAAAAAAAAAACATTTTAAGAACTAATTACTGATTTTTTTTCCCAAATTGGATGAATACTATAAACCCTCATATACAAGTAGATTGATGAACCCTAAGCAGAAGTAAAATAGGAAAAACCACATTAGGGCAGAGCATTTCCAATTGCTGAAACCAGTTATGAGGTAAAGTCTTAAAAACAGTCAAAGGAGAAAAGACACATTATATACAGAGGAACAAAACTAAGAAACTCAGCAGACTTCTATCTAGAAATTATGCAAGCCAGAATACATGGAGTGACATCTTTAACATCCTGGGGGGAGGGGTAATATCCTATCAATCTAGAATTCTGTACCCAGAAAAATATCTTTCAAAAAATGAAGATGAAATAGACTTTATTAGACCAAAGAAAAAACTGAGAGAATTTATTGCCAGCAAATACACACTACAAGAAATGTTAAAGGAAATACTTCAGGGAGAATTAAAATGATAACAGAGATCTGCATCTAACAAAAGATGAAGAAATTTAGAAATAATAAACATATGGACAAATATAAAAGAAAATATTCAATCTCTTTAAATTTCTTTTTGAAAACTCTTTAATTGATTGTTCAAAGCAAAATAACAACATATGATATATGTAAAGGTAAAATGTATGACAAGAATAACACAAAGGAAAGTAGAGGAAATGGAAGTATACTATTGTAAGGTTCTTAAATTATGTGAATTGATATAATTTTAAGATAGGACACATAAGCATGAATCATAGAAAAATGTGATAAGTTGGTCTTCATCAAATTAAATCCTTTACTCTTTGAAAGATAATAAAAATACAAACCAGAGAATGGGAGAAAGTAGTTATAAAATATGTACTGATAGAGGATTTGTATCCAAAGTACCTAAGAATTTTTATGACTCAATAATAAGAAAACAAGCTACTTGATTTTTTTTTTAATGGGAAAAAGATTTGAACACTTCACCAAAGAAGATAGCTGAACCTCAAATAAGCACACAGAAAATGATCAATATCATCAATACTTAGAGAAATGGATATTTAAACCACAATGAGATGCATAATACTACATATCTATTGAATGGTTAAAATAAAAAAACAGAAAATGCCAATAGTTTATGAGAATGTGAAGCAACTGGAACTCTTGTACATTGCTGGTAGATTACAAAATGGTAAATTGAGGAAAAGAGATTGGCAGTTTCTTCTAAAACTTCAGCATATGCTTTTGATACAGTCCAGCAACCCCACTTATAGCTATTTACTCAAAAGAAATGTAAAAATATATGGTGAAACAAAGACTTACACTTGAAGGTTCATAGCAGCTTTATTTATAAGAGCTCCAAACTGGAAACAACTCAAACATCTGTCTACTGGTAAACAAATAAATTGTGGTATAGCCATTCAATGGAATATTACTCAGCAGTAAAAAGGAGCAAACTACTGATACACATAACAACATATAATCTCAAAATCATCACCATCATCACTATAATCATTATTATTCTTATTTCAACTATTGTGAAAGAAGCCAAACAAAAAAAGAATATAACATAATTCCATTTATAGGAATTCTAGAAAAGATTCAACTATATTGACAGAAGTGGCATAGAGGATTAACTGCAAAGGGGCACAAAGGAACATTTTGGGTAATGTAAATGTTTTATATACTGATTGTGGAAGTGGTTACAATACTGCATACATTTGTCAAAACTCATTGAATTGTATACTTAAAATTGATGATTTTTATTATATGTCAATTATACTAAATAAAGCTTATAAAAGTATATAAAAAGAATTATCAAAGTAAACCAAAGAAAAGTAAAAGAATTAAAAAAGATAAAAGCAAAAATTAATGCATTTAAAAAGCAGTAGGGAAGCGGCTGTGGCTCAATCAGTAGGGCTCCCGTTTACCATATGGGAGGCCCCGGGTTCGGTTCCCTGGGCCTCCTGGTGAAGGCAAGCCCGCCTGCACGGCGTGGTTAGCAGACCCAGCGAGCACAAGCAGCAAGGGGGCGATAAATGAATAAATAAATAAATAATCTTAAAAAATAAATAAATAAATAAATAAATAAATAAAATAAAATAAAAAGCAGTAAAACAGTAGAATAATAAATCAAATAGTTGGTGCTTTGTAAAAGTAAATAAAATTAAAAATCAGAAATCAAAAGTGCTGACAGAGGAAAAGTAACTTTTGAAATAGAAAATTTTAAAAATCATTTGTAAAGCTACCTGAAAGAGTTAATTTTATCAAAATCTAACCCAATAAAATTGATGCCATAAAAGAGAATGATTAAACTGATTAATTTCCATAAATAAATAAGGGAATTTTTCAATATTACTCTCAAAAAAGGACCAGACACAAACTCTTACCAGAAGATTTCCACCAAATCCTAAGGAGATAATTCAAATACTATTAAATTCTTCCAAAACATAGAAAATGAAGGAAAACTTCCAAGATATTTTATGAAGTAGTATAACAGTGGTAACAAAACTTAATAAAAATTTCACAGAAAAGGAAACTATAAACCATCTCACTAATATTGACAACAGAATCCCAAATAAGATATTTGTAAAAAATAAATCCATTAACACTTTAAAATAATAATACAGCATAGCCAGATACTAAAACATTTTTACAACCACAATAATCAAAACAATTTGTATTGGTATGTAACTAGACAGGCAAATCAAAGTAACAAAACAAAAGTCCAGCATCTGAAATCAATATCACTTTAAGTAACTAGTGTTGTTACAACTGAATATCTATTTAGAAGAAGATAAAAGTAGATCCATGCTTCATACCACACACAAGGAAAAACTCCAGAAATCAAAGATCTAAACATAAAAAATGAAACAGTACAATCGTAGAAGATAATATGGGAGAGTTTCTTTCTAATCTAGTAGTAGAGAAGACCTAAACTCCAGGAACTATATAACTAAAGATTGACACTTTCATCTACATTTTAAAAATATGCTTGACATAAAAATCACCATAAACAAAATCATACCACAAATGAAAACTGGGAAAAGTACTTGCAACTCATATTTCAAGCAAAGACTAAGTAAAGAAATTCTGAATTAAAGATAAGTATGACTAATAACCCAAGAGAAAAAGGACTACAGGATATGAATAGACATTACACAGTAACAGAAATTCAAATGACCCTTAAACATATAAATAGATGCTCCACTTCACTAATAATAAAATAAAAACAAATAGAAATGACATTAAGCTGCTATCATCACCCATTTGGCAAAATATTAAAAATCCAGAAATTTGACATATTGAAGAGAAAATTTGTATTTTCATACATCACTTTTGGGGATGTTGATGTCTCCTTCCTCAAATGAGGAGACTGACAATTATCTAATGAAATTTTTCTTTGACCTGGAAACCCACTTCTAGAATTCGATCCCACAGATATACCTGCACAAGTATGAAATGATAAATGTACAAAATTATGTATTGCAGTCTTGTTTGTAATAACAAGAGATTAGAACAACCCATGTCCCGGATTGGGGACTGGTTGAAAAATTCTAAAGTACATCCACACAGTGCAGTATTAGAGCTATACAAAGAATAAGAAAAGCCTCTGTTTTTCTCTCTACAACTATGGAAAGATCTCCAGGATACACTGTTAAGCAAAAGGTTTAAGAAAAGTGGAAGGCCCTAATAAAACATATTTGCTAGTATCTTCTAAAAGAAACACTGAAGAGGTGAATAAAAAATAGCAAAATGGTTTTCTGATGGGTAGGAGGGTAACAGAGTAGAAAGAGCATGAATGGAAACAAGATCTCTCTGGATATATTTTTTATATCATTTTAAGTTTTGAATTATATAAATGAACTAACTATTTTTAAAAAGAAATTTTAGGAAAGCAGATGTGGCTCAAGCGATTGAGCTCCTGCCTACCATATGGGAGGTCCCTGGTTCAGTTCCCTGTGCCTCCTAAAGAAGACAGCAAGCTGGCACAGCGGGCAGGAGTAGCAAGCTGACACAGCAAGAGATACAAGAAGGAAAACATAATGAGAGATATGACAAAGCAGGGAGCGGAGGTTCCCGGTGCTTCCTGAAGAGGACAAGCAAGACAGCGACCTGACTTGATGGGCAGGCACAGCAAGCTGATGCAACAAGAGACACAAGAAGAAAAACACAGTGAGAGGCACAACAAAGCAGCAAACAGAGGTGGCTCAAGCGATTAGGCACCTCCCTCCCATATTGGAGATTCCTGGTTCAGTTCCCGTATGCCTCCTAAAGAAACAAGGAATATGAACAGACACCGCAAGTGCAAAACAATGAAGGGGTGCAGAGAAATAAATAAATAAAATTAATCTTAAAAAAAAAAAAAGAAATTTTATGGTCTTTATCAGACCTAAGAAGTTCATCATTAGCTCATAAAAGGGCTTGACACTTTTGAAGGGGTTGATCATTAGGATCTGTTTGGGGTATAAAAGGAAAAAAGAAAATTAATAAACTGTGAGAATAGCAGTCCAGGAATTGGAAATGTGATGTACAAAATTTAGAGAATCACAAGATATGTATAGTAAAAGGAAAAGGGATTAAAAGAACCGAAGATTCCAGCAAAGATGTTATTATTTATACAAATAATCACACCCAAATGAAAAGAGGTCAACATGTCACCTTCTTCGTGAATGTATCCCAGCATAGGTCCACAAGTTGCTAAAGAGTTTCCATTAAAATATACTTTCACAATATGGTACCTGGAATGATTCATCTCATGGAAATTCTTTGGAGCCAGAAGGATGAAATGTTTCTTAGATCCATATCACACATATCAACTCATCTATAATTCCTTATTAGGAATTAAAGCCATATCTTTAGAATATTAGCCTCATGTGATCAAGCTACAAAGGAATTTCAGAAATTTGAGGTTTCAAAGATCAGTGATATTTATACACAATGTTAGAAAATTGTAATCATTATAATAGATGATGAAATTTGATAAACCAAATTCAATGATTAATAAGTAATTTAAGTAGTAATGTTTTATTTGGACATGCTCAGTAAGTTAACACTGTAGATTATGAGATTCTCTTGACTCAAGTTTTTCTCTTTTGTTCTATAGATTGTGAAATAATTAATTCAGCATGAGGATAAATTCATCACTTATCAGAATAATAGTTTCCTTAAATTGTCCACCCTCTAATCCCTGGAATCTGTGAATATGTTACCTAACGCAACAACAGGGACTTTGCAGATGTGATTAAAGTTACAGACATTGAGATAGGGAGTTTATCTTGGAATATTCAAGTGGGCTTAATCAATCACACAAACTATTCAAAGTGGAGAGACTTTCCCTGCTGTGGTCAGAGAGAGATGCAATGATGGAAGAAGTATCCGTGAGGCAATATGAGAAGGACTTGACCCACCATTTCTGGCTTTGAAGATGGAGGAAAGTGGCCTGTAGCCAAGGGATGCATGTGGCCTCTACAAGCTAGAAAAGGCAAAGAAACATATTTTTCCCTAGAGCCTCCAAAAAGGAACACAGCCTTGCCAATACTTTGATGTTAGCCCAGTGAGCCCAGTGTTGGATTTCTGGCCCACAAAAATGTAAGACAACAAATAAATTTTAGAATCTTTGCATTTCTTTAGTACTCCAACTGTGCTAAAATAGAAAGTATATTGATGAAAATATTTTCCACATTAGAAAGAGTAAGAAACTAAAAACTTTTAAAATGTCATTGGACAAAGTCCAGGAGCCAATAGTTTTGTACAATTAAGAAGTTTCTTTGCTCACAAGAAAGCAAAAGATTAAGTTCATGATAAGTAAATTCTAAAATTCAAAAGAAATTTCTTTCATAATACCCAAAAATAACCTTATAAAACTTTTGAAGTAGTGTGCAATATTTAATGGCACAATAGAACCACAAAATCAATTTCTTTTTCTAGGCCTCAGAATCTTCTATCCTTAGCTAAATCTCAAACAGTGAAATATTCTTATCAAGGCTTTAAGAAGGGATTAAATTATAGCTTTTTGTGATATGTATTAAGTGTGTTTCTACTGCAAGACTTTTGCATATGAATAAAACCAAATACTAAGATTCACAAACAGATGTTGATTAAGACACATCAGTACCTGTACATTTACCACATGGGAGAGAAAGTGTAATGGAAACGGAGGAGCAAAACATTAATCTTCTGAGGATGTTTGCTTTCTGGACACTAAAGGCCATTTCCTACAAAGTGAGAAAAGTTGTGAATCAAATACAAAAACAAAACAAAACAACCTAACATGTTCAAAATAACCCCCCTGGAATACAGTACAAATCTTAAAGGCTCTCTAAAAATTTTAGATTTCCCCTCTGCAGAACTTTCTGGTAGATATTATGAGATGATTCAGAAGACCTGATCTCCAACATTAAGGAGTTTAAATACTCCCTGCAGAGTCAAGAAAGCTGCAAGTGAAATGACATAGAATTACTCCATGGCAACTATCGAGAAGCTCAAAATGACAACTATCAAGAAGTGCGCAATATTAAAATGATGTAGAAGACTGATAGGAATAAAATGAGAATAATAGGGGAAGACAAGAGGTCGGAAGCCACACCAAGAAGTACTGAGGTGTCAGTCACATGTGCAATTGAAGATGTATTGGCAAAGTCATTCTTAAAGGAAGAATATGTCCCCAAAAGCCCTCCAAGATAATTTAAATTTTCACCATTAATCCAACCCATTAGCTATTCATTTAATCAGAAAATATTTATTGAGTATTTATCACATGCTTAGCATGGGTACCAATATAAATGCCTTCCTCCTTTCCTTTAGTTTTGGGACATTTGAAATTTGATTGTCCTCTGGAAAAGATAAAATAGAAAGTCATTATCAGATACTAACATGTAATTATGACCTGCACCTTCCCCTCTTTCCTCATACCTAACTTCATCAAAGAATTACAATGGCCTTTTAGGTACTTTTCAACTATCCATTGTGTACACTATTGCCAGGGTAATCTCCTAAAAGCACAATTGTTATCATCTCCTATTTACTATTCACCAGTAAAAATTTACCTGTGCAGTATCCCAATTTTTTAGCATAGCTGAAGTGAAACTAGGAAAGGTTTAGTCGGAGGTAGGGAGGGGCTCAGGAAATGCCTAGAGCTTGGTCACTTTCATGAAATCTATAGGTCCCAGTGAGAGACCCAAATGAGAGATAATAAACAATGATACATTGGAGAATGAGTGGATGGAAACCTTTTTGAAGAGTTTCATTTGAAGAAAGAACATTAAAGGAAGAAATAATAGAAGACATGATTGTGATAAAATTTGTATTAGGGATTTTTTTTTAAAGTTCTACTTTATTTGCAATCAAAGAATTTGTATATGGGATGATGTAACTAAGATAAAATGTCCTGTGAAATTTCTCCTGATTCTCCTTTAGGTCAGGTAGGTTTTGATATTAAGCAGGCTAAATGGTTCCAATTTTTCTTTTCTTGGAATTAAATAAACCAGAGCTGCTTTTTTGACTGTTTATAAAAGAAGAACATGAGCTGCCAAGACATAGTTAATATAATATTGTATATATTTGAAACTTTGTGTCATGGAGAAACTTTTAACAAGCCCTAGCGTGACATCTTGTTTGTGCACATCCCCAGCCAAGTAAGTTCTCAAATTTCTTATTCTTAAAGCAGCTCATTAGTATGAGCTGGTAGCCAAACTGCAGCATTAGCCAAGAAACATTGCTAATTCGCCACTAGAATGAACTGAGTTGCTTTAAGTAATTTTACCTATTGACTCATTAAAATGAGCCACAATAATCCAATCCTTTTATATAATTTTTTAAGTAGGGAAAGGCTATAGGTGTTTTAATTTATCAGTATGAATTTATATAGAATTTGGCTATAAAGAAAAACATCAGTTTGGGATACTATCCAAGAACATAGACCCTGTGCATAAAGAGGAATCAAGTAATGCAAGAGCACAAGAAGAAAGTTTATAGAGTTCTCCAGCTCTTAAATTCCCATTATCAAAGTATTTTAGAGGTTGATATGACCAGGAATGGCCAGTCTCTGACATGCACTGCTACTCTTTTATACCTTGGCCATTGTCCTCCTTTCTACTGAACAAGGATGAACTAACCTAATTAGATGATAAATAATAGTGTGACTCTAATTACAAGTGAAGAATATCTAATTACACTCGTGAAGATGTTATATTGGATGTTATTGTGGTCTGTGACCGTTGGGGAATTTGATGTAATTATGAATTCCAAAAATATAATTAAATCATGCTTGTAAACTGATCTGTTAATCTGGGCATGATTAGGTTAGGATTAGGGCATTGAGCCCCACCCCTTGGTGGGTGGGGAATTGAATATAAAAGGCAAGGCAAAGGACAGTTGAAGCAGTCTTTTGAGAAGCAGTTTTGATGTTGGAAAAAGGTCCCAGGAGAAGAGAAGCAAGCTGTTTGCCTGATCGTCTACAGCTGACCTTTTGGAGGAAACAGGAGCTAAGCCCGGAGAGAAACGCAGCCCCGGGAAGAGAGGAACCCCAGAAGCCTGAACCCTGGCAAACGCCGGCAGCTGTCTTGCTCTATCACGTGGCAATGGACTGTGGTGAGAGAAGAAACTTAATGCTTTATGGCCTGGTTTCTGTGGACTTCTACTCCAAATAAATACCCTTTATAAAGACCAACCCATTTTTGGTATTTTACATTAGCACTCCTTTGGCTGACTAATACATGGTCCTTCACAAATCTCTGCTTTTTTCTATCTACACTGCAACTTCCTCTAGTGCTAACTTTCCTTCAACAACTAAGAGATAGGGAAAGCATGGCTGTTGTGTCTGACACTTGTCTTTACCTGGAGTACTGCAAGCACGTGATTTGCAGTGGCAGGAGCTGGAAAGGCAATGGCAAGTCACTGAAAAAATATGCCATGAGAGCAGAGCAGGAAGGCCAACTCTTTTTAGGGGAGCTGGAAAGTTTTCACAGAGGAGGTGATGTTTTCCAGGGAAAGGATAGGGGTTCTTCAGCAGAGGAAAAATAAAGCCAGAGGAGCAAAAGTGTGTGGTGTAATACAAAGGTATTCAGAGGTCCCATGAGATACAGAGGTAGATAATGAAGTCTATATGGTATGTAAGAATAGATGTGAAATGACTTGTTTGCCAAGATAAAGTGTATGGATTTTTACAAGTAAATAATAAAAAGTCAGAAAAGATTTTTTAAGCTGGGAAGTGAGTGATCAGATTTGGCGTGTAGGTGTGTGTATAGCCTTGTTATTCCCTATTCAATTTTATTTTTTCTTGCCTTTTTTTTTAACTTCTGAGAAAATAATATCTACGCATATGTGAAATTGTAAAATATAGATAAGTAAAACCATACTAAATAAAAATCACCTACAATCCCACCCTATCAGAGATAATCATTGTTTAGCATTTTGATGATTCAGATAAAGAATTTTTTTCTATGAGTTGGAATAAATGTAAACAAATACATGATAGATGTATAGAATTTATTAGTATTTATACTGCTTGATGAATCATATTATGTATTCCTTTTGTAATCTGCTTTTTTCACCTAATAATATACTGTAGACATCTTTCCAGTAAATTCACATCATTTTCAATTTTTCGGTATCATAAATAATGCTGAGATGCTGTACTTTGTATTTTTTATTTTTACATATTTATTTAATTATTTCTTTAGGACAAATTCACAGAAATGGAATTGATGGGTTATAGGGTATGCATATTTTAAACTTTATGATATGTTTTCTAAATATTCCCTTTAAAAGTCTGTATCCATTTACATTCAGATCACTGTTTATGAAAGTGTCTGTTATTCCTACATCTGCAATATTTGGTGTTACCGTTACTTTTTAAAAATATTTCCCTATTAGATTAGGAGGAAGATTTCATTGTAATTTTATTTTGTACTTCTTGATTACTGCTGAGGTTAAACATTTTTAATGTACTTGGCCATTTGCTTTACATTTTGGGGGACTTTATCTACAGCTTCCTTTTCCATTTGCAAGAGTGTTTCTATTTTCAAGAGTTCTTTAAGTATCAGGACAGTAAAATTTTAGCTGCAATAAACATTTCAAATATTTTTCCATTTTTATTTTACTATATTCTTAAAGTTCAAAAATATTATTTTTTAGGCATTAAAATCATGACGTTTTCTAACATCTGTCCATTGCATCTGGAATTAATTTTGATAAATGATGTGACAAAGGGTGGTTAAAACAGTCATCCCAACATCATATGTTAAACTTTTAGTTTTCCTTATGAAATTTTAATACCATATTTATCACATTTTGAATTATTAGAATGAGTATAGCAGAGTGGAAAGCACACAGGATTTGGTATCACAGAAAACCTATTTCTACCACTTTGACCTCTTCAAGTCTCAATTTCCTTAAAGGAGCATGATGAAAAATGGCAACAAATTATTGTATTAAATCAGATAATGCATTTAAAGCATTTAGCATAGTGCTTGGCTTACAATAAGCTTCGGTAGATGATAGCTAGGATTGCTCTTTTTATAGGGTGATATGGTTCTGGATATTTTATTCTCTTCATTGATCAATGTGTCTACTTTTGCTTCAGAGTAATAGTTCTTATTATTTAAGCTTTTTAAATACCTGTGTAGTATATTGTGGAGCAATTTCATTCAACCACTCAAAAATATTTGTTGAATGCTTACTATGTGTCACATACTGCTAGGTGCTGAAGGTACAGAGTTGAGCAAGTCAGGCGCTGCTCCTGAGCAATAGTATGCAGTCATGTCTTCCTGAGGATTTAACCAGTTCATCATCATTAAATTTTTTAAAACATTCTTGGGAAGCGGCTGTGGCTCAATCAGTGGGGCTCCCGTTTGCCATGTGGGAGGCCCTGGGTTCGGTTCCCGGGGCCTCCTGGTGGGGGCGGGCCCGCCTGCACGGCGTGGTTGGCTGACCCAGCGAGCACAAGCAGCAACGGGGGATAAATGAATAAATAAATAAAATCTTAAAAAATAAATAAATAAATAAATAAATAAAACATTCTTTACTTTTCATATGGTTCTAAAGACACCTTGGTCCAATAGCAACATATTTTAGCAACATATCATTAAATCTAGTTTATGCCCACAGTTGGAGAGTTTCATCCATTTTTATGTTGTTTCCTAATTTCAGTCATGAAGGGTAAATTTTTCATTGCCTTATGCCAGTACTCTTGGATATATATTATAATATAAGATTTGAATTCTGTCCTCTGATTGGATGAAAGATGTATGTAAAAAACCACTTTAATTATACCAATTGATGTCTACCATAAAGCAAATTCATTTGCTGATAGATGTAAAGAGGGATTAAACGTCTGGATTTGACAATATTTGCACAGCACTGCATAATGGAGACAGGTAATATAAGCAGAAATAAAGTGTCATGGATTGAAAAGGAATGGGCTTTGGAAAAAAAAAAAAAAACAGACATGGATTATTGAACCCTAGTTCTGTCTATTTCCAAGGTGAAAAGGACATGATCACTGTATAAGTTTCCTATTGCTACTGTAATAAATTACCACAAACCTTGTGGCTTAAAACAACACAATTTTATTCTCTTATATTTCCTGAGGTAAGAAATCTAAAAATCAAAGTGTTGATAGGGCTATGTTCCTTCTGGATGCTTCAGGGGAGAATCCATTTCCTTGCCTTTTCCAGCTTCTATGCATTGCGTGCATTCCTTAGCTCATGGCTCTGCCATCTTTAAAGCATGTCTCTCCAACCTCTGATTCCATTGTCATATATTCTTTTTCTGCTTATGACACTCCTATCTCCCTCTTATAAGAACTCTTGTGATTGATTACATTGAGCCTACCCAGATAATCCAGGATAATCTTCCCATCTCAAGATCCTTAACCGAATCACATCTGCAGAGGCCTTTTTATCATATACGGTGACATTTTCACAGGTTCTGGGGATTAGGATGTGGACATCTTTGGGGGCTCATTATTCAGCCTGCCACAATCACTATACTAAAGGAACTCATAACTAACTGAAGAGGAGATTCAGATGATTCATAAAGTTATTTGCTCTGCTAGCTTTACAAAGACAGTTCATTGTACAAGATACAAATTTGGGCAAGTATCAAGCTTATGTTCTTCATCTGAAATGAAGAAAGCTAATACCTATGTACATAATAGGGGTGTTCTAGGGGGTTAAGTGAGACAGTGTGAAAAAACAGTCCCCATTCCATCCTACAAGGGTGCTGTGGCCATTGCCCTAAAAAAGTAATCCAACACGTTTTGTTGCTGGTTTGCAATCTGTTAGAGTTACATTCTAGGCACACTGAAGTTATTTGAATTAAATTTCATGCTTGAAGAGAGAAAGAGAAATAATGGATGCCATTCCACCTCCCATTTCACCCTATAGGCATGTATAAGAATGATTGTGAGGTGGATTACTTGAGTCTGCTTAAGCTCCGTTACCGCATGCCTCTCATAGCATGAGCAGGAATCAAGTGTTTAAATATGTGTGTTCTTTCATCTGTTGCTGTATTCTTTTTTTTTTAAATTTCTAATACCCACTTAGTGTTTGCACTCACTGTCTGCTCTCTGTGTCTGTCGTTGTGTGCTCTCTCTGTCTGCTCGTCTTCTTTCTAGGAGGCACTGGGAACCGAACCCTGGACATCCCATGTGGGAGAGAGGCACACAATCGCTTGAGCCGCCTCCGCTCCCTGCTTGTTGTGTCTCATATTGTGTTTCCTCGTTGTGTCATCTCGTGTCATCTTGTTCCATCAGCTCGCCATGCCAGCTCACTGTCTTCTTTAGGAGGCACCGGGAACTGAAACTGGACCCTCCCATGTAGTAGGCAAGCACCCAACTGAGCCACATCCGCTTCCCAGTTATTGTGATTATTCTTTTACATGTCTATTTCAACACTGTGAAATCAATCTAACAAGGACTTTAGCCTAACATAATACCTAGCATGTAGTTGGTGCTTAATATGTAAAAGTTATTATTATTGTACATGTAAATATTTGCTAAAAATTTAGTACCAATAAACTCCTCATAACACTTAATTAGAGGTAACAGACTAGTGGAATGAACAGACTTCATAGTCTGATATACCTGAGTTCAAATCCTGACTTTTTCATTAGTTGTTCCTTTGGATATTTTACTTAGCCTCTCTAAACCTCCATTTTATAATTTTTTAAATGGGCACAATAAGCCTATCACTTCGTATGTGAGGATCAAATGAGAAAAATCTATGTAAAGTTCCTGGAATAGTATGTGTCAATAAATGTCAGGTATTGTTTTTGCTAATTTAATTGTCTTAATTAAAATATTTTTAGCAAACGAGGTTCTGAATAATAAATATTGGATTATGCATGGAAAAATAGAATTCTTTATGTTTCATCTGATCATCTAGGTTTCTGAAGTATATAAACTTAAAGGACCTATGGCCCATTACAAATGCTAACTACTGAAGACTTTCAGCACTAGTACTAGTCAGATTATTTGGGGTTTTATATATGTGTACATGCATAAACACACACACACAGCCTAATGTATCTTCAGTGATGGGGGTTTATTGCAAGAGAAGAATTTTGAGATGGAATCTAAATGAGGTTAAGATCCCAAGAGGATACCTGGGAGAAGAACATTCTGGGAAGAGAGAGCAAGAAGGGCAAAGGCTCTGAGGTGAGAGCGCAGCAGAGTCTGGTCAAGCTGGAGTGAAATGGGAGAGGAAGAGAAAGGTAGGAGATATGGCCAGGAAAAGCATCATGTAATACCCTTTAAGGCACATTAATCAGACTTACTTTACTTGCACATTTTTAAAATGGGATCCAAAAACCAGACAGTGTGGGGTAAAACTTCCTGAAATTCCCTCCTGTTGTGCAATCTTATCAGTTCCAATCTGTCTTTGATTAGTGTCAGTCTGACTCCAGAAGAACAATATGTTGCTTTGAGAAAATGTTTTTCTTGGATTATTTCAATAACTTTAAAAAGTATTGAAAACAAATTTAAGTTTTTAAATGATGAGTCAGTAGAGATTTATTCAATTTCATATGACAAGAAACATAATCCAGAAAGATCTAAGAAACAAGGAAAGTAATTGCTTCACCTGAAAAACCCAATTTCTGGCTTCTATTGCAGCTTGGTTAGTACACTGACAATTCCACTTGGACTCAGGTTTTTCTGTTCATTTCTGTTCATCTATCATGCTGCTTCTACTATCAGACTCCATGCCATCCCATCTTTGAAGATGGCTACTCTAACTCTAGACTTACATTGTCTCTCAATAAAATCCAATTGGAAAATAGTGAGAGACTATTTTTATGAAGTCCCAGCAGAAGGGCATTGTATTTCACTGGTTCTGATTATTTCACATACAAATTCCTGAACTTGGCTACAGATCACTATAACCATGGAGATAAAATATACTTATTTCCATCGGTGTGGATCATATGCTTTCTTCCACTGGAATATCCTTGAATGAATCTCCAAATGGCAGTACTGGAAATAAGATTAATTGGTCTTGGGCAACAAACAATCAACCCAGGAAATATCCATTTATTTGGCTACTGCATCTTCCCATCCATACACCTTCAAAGATATCTCAATCTATACAATCAAATCACCATGTCCCACAGAAAAGTCTGTCATCTCCTTCCCCAAAGCAATAAAACCCACTTATTACATATAGCTCTAAGACAACAATATCTATTCAACACACAAGTCTCTCTGTCAGACCCATCTCTAATTCTTCTTGACTCAGGGAACTAATGCTGAATAGTAAGTTTAATGAATCCCAACACATCTGATACACTTTTTTTTTCTGAGCTGTCATTTGGGGAAGGGAAAATAACCTAAAGTGATTGCTGGTTAATAACACAAATCATATCTTGTATGACAGGTAGAGCAAGGACTCCTTGAATTAGAAATGAAATGTAGATCTTTGGTCAACCAATCTGGCTGTTCTAGCTCTGCTCTCCAGGATGATCTTTCTTCTATTGTTGGAAAGGAAATGTTAATGTTAGGTTAGTAGACCACTTCTCACCTACTGGGGATAATGGAAGGAATGAATGATTTCTACCAATCCCCCTTGTAAACAGGGAATTCTCTATTATGAAATGTTTTAGCAGGATATATTTGTTCTATTTTTCTTATTGTAAATAAAACTGGAATTTATGGATTTATGAGTTATGGCTGACTGAGAATGAGGGGTAGTCATGGAGTCTATGTAATTAAAGAAACATAAAATGTTGGAGTTCCAAATTCAAATTGTTTGCCTTGTGAACAATGTTTCTGCATAACTTGCTCATAACTCAACTTTTTATCTGAAACTGATGTGTCCTAATGATGAATAAAAGGATATATTTGGAAGCTGTGTTTGATGGTTTGGGGCATTTCCTGGAAAAAAACAGTTTCCCTGTACATAATCTTGCCTGTATCCTTTTAATTATTAGTAGTGTGATTTCAGGTAAGATATATCATTTGTGTGAGTCTACTTTGACAATTCAATCTATTGAGTTATCACAATTGTCTTCTATGGCCATTGCTGGATGCATACTGTATTAGTCAGCCAAAGGGGTGCTAATGTGAAATACCAAAAATGGGTTGGTCTTTATAAAGGGTATTTATTTGGGGTAGAAGTCCACAGATACCAGGCCATAAAGCGTTAAGTTTCTTCTCACCAAAGTTCATTGCTACGTGTTGGAGCAAGACAGCTGCCGGCGTTTGCCAGGGTTCAGGCTTCTGGGTTCCTCTCTTCCCGGGGCTGCATTTCTCTCCGGGCTTAGCTCCTGTTTCCTCCACAAGGTCAGCTGTAGACCATCAGGCAAATGGCTTGCTTCTCTTCTCCTGGGGCCTTCTTTCCAACATCAAAACTGCTTCTCAAAAGACTGCTTCTCAAAAGACTGCTTCAACTGTCCTTTGCCTTGCCTTTTATATTCAATTCCCCACCCACCAAGAGGTGGGGCTCAACGCCCTAATCCTAATCTAATCATGCCCAGATTAACAGATCAGTTTACAAGCATGATTCAATTATATTTTTGGAATGCATAATTACATCAAACTGCCATACATACTGTAATTCTTTACCAGTGTACTTCCTTTAGGCTCAGGTTCTTGAGCCTAAGGACTGTTTTAAGGTTTGTTAGAGTTTCTCTAACTGTAAAATTTACTTAAACTCTTGATATGATTCAAACCTATTTCCATTCACTCTATATCATGGGATGGTGAAAGAAAGAGATGTAATGAAGATTCAGGACCTACATTTGGAAATCATCCTTGGAGTCCCTCTCTTCTGTTAGCTGGCCATGCACACAGTGCTCTGCCAATCTCTTTTCCCCTGAGCTGAATGTCCTTTTTCATGGTATCTGTGACTCTGGACTGCATCTTTTCAATGGGAGTAATTCATCCCCTTATCAGGCAATGACTACTTAAGTGGAAGACCATGAAAGGGGCCAAAGAAAGTAGAACTATTTTCCCAATTACCAATCATTTTTCTTGCCAAATCTCTCACCTCTGATTTTGCTTGGGCCAATGTTAGCTTGGGTCAGAGAATATGGTTTCTCTAACTCTGCTACTGGAATTGCAGCCATCTTGGACGACAGACTGCAGTTAGAGAAGACAGTTATACCAAAACATTGTTTTCTGATCTCTCTGTTTTCATTTGGAACAGTTCCAGCTTAAAACTTTTGCTTTCTTTTTAGACTTGACTAAAGGCTTCAGTAGCCAACATATTCTAACATGCTGAATTTTTCAAAACCATTTCTCTAATCCTATTGCCTTGTCCAGCCCAAGATACACAGTGGGCAGTTTAACATGTTGTGATAACACTTAATCAAAACTGCCAATTTCCCAAACTGGTATTGAGTGAACCACATTGCCCTTCATCTGGTATCATAAGCTTGGCCTGAGTACATCCAATGTCTAGTCCTGTTCAATAATTGGCACATCAATTCAATGTAGCTCAAGTGGCTTGTACTTTGTTTTACTTTATTGTTTTTTCATATGCAGTTGACCAGGTCAAACAATATCCTTGTAACCTAATTTCTGACCTCTATGATCTATCTACTCTATCTTGGCTCCATTCTCATATAGGATCTCTCTTTGTGGTGAGAAGATAGTTGCTGCACTTCCGCCACCCTCCAAGATGGCTCCCATGTCTGTCTGCTTGTTGTCTGCTGGCTTTGCCTGCTCGTTGTCTCTGCTCATTTTCTTTAGGAGGCATCAGGAATTGAAACTGAGACCTCCCATGTGGGAATTGGGGGCCCAACTGCTTGAGCCATATCTGCTCCCCTAACTGCTGCACTTTTAAACTCACATCCTCTCTCATTTTAAGTCAATTAATCCTTAGCAGAAACATGGTTCATTTCATTGGCTTTGCTTCCTTCAATATCCCATTCCTAAATGAATCACAATGGCTGAGGAAATGCCATGTCCTGAATGACAGGCATGAGTCACATGCTTTGGCTCCCCAACCTCCAGAAACACATGGGCTGATAATGAGGGAAGACTAAATTTCCAAATGATCCTTTGCAGAACTGGAGTAAATTGAAACTAGAGTCAGAAAATGTCCACTACAAATAATAAATTTAAGCATTTTATTGATTAGTGTTTGAAAAATACATAATGCATTAAGGAGAAAAAAAAAAATCACTGCACTCCCACCAGACAGGAATGAAAATTAATATTTTTATGTCTATCAACAGATGAATAACACACTATGGTATATGCATACAACAGAGTACTACTTAGTTAAAAAAAGAAATGAACTATTGATACAGCCAATACCATCAATGAATCTCAAAATAATTATTCTGAGTGGAAGAAGTCAAACAAAAAAGGGGTCCATACAGTAAGAATCCATTTATATAAAAACTGTAGAAAAAGTAATCTATCATGACAGAGAGCAGATCAGTAGTTTAAGGATAAGAGTGGGATTACAAAGGGCATGAGGACACCTTTGGGAATGATGGATATGTTCACTATTTTGAAAGTGGTGATGGTTTCATGGGTGTGTGTGTGTGTGTGTGTATATATATATGTCAGAAGTTTAAAATTGTACATTTCAATATGGGTAGTTCATTGCATGTTAATTTAATCTAACTAAAGCTGTTTTAAAATTAATATTTTATTGTACATTATCCTGGATATTCTCTGTTATTTAATATGTGTTACTTCTTTATTACTTTTTTAATCCCAAGATCATGGGATTCTTTTTATACAACTTGCAACCATATTTTTATTGAAATATTCCATTTCCCTAACTGTTCCTTTCATAATTATTGAATGATTTTGAAGTTTATTACACATGCAGAAAAAAATCACATATAACAAATGTATAGCTGGGTGAATTTTCCAAAAAAATGAAGCCACTTGTGCAATTAGCACCCAGCTCAAGAAATAGAACTATACTAGAACATCAGAAACCCAACTGATTCTCCCTCCTAATAAAATCAGCCTTTCCTCTCCTAAGGTAACAGTATCCTACCTTTTAACAGCACAGATTTGTTTTGCCAGATTTTGAACTTCATAAATAGAATCATACAGTTTATATTTTTTGTTTGGTTTTTGTATTCAATGTTTTGTGACATTCATGTTTTTCCATGTAACAATAGTTAATCCATATTCATCAAATTATAGCATTTAATTATATGACTATAATTTAAATATCCAGTTTACTTTTCATGAATATTTGCGCCATTTCAAGGTGGGAGCTGTTAAAAATAATCTTTCTCAGGACATTTTTATATCTGTCTTCTAGTGTCCATATATCTACATTTGTTTTGTCTATGCCCCTATGAGTGTAATCACTGGGTCATAGATATTTCCATCACCCAAAAGGTTTCCTTGTGCTCCTTCACAGTCAATTCCACCTGAATCCTCCTAGTCACAGCACCATTGATCTGCTTTCTGTTACTATATATTAGTTTTGTCTGTTCTATTTAATATCTATGAAATAATAAAGAATGTACTTTTTTCGGTATGGCTTCTGTGGCAGTTTAAAATTATTTTATGAATCCCCAAAATATAAAGATTATGTTTGTGAACTAATCCATTCTTGTGAGTGTGAGAGCATTTCAACTGGATGTTAGTGAGGCGTGACTCAGGTTGAGTCTCTACCCTCTTACTTGGTCTGATAAAAACGGAGACAAAGGAAAAGGAAGCCGCCATATTTGATCCTGCCATGTGAAAGGACTCCAGTTTTGTCTACAGCTTAGCTGCAAGGAGAAAACTCCCTTCCTGAGAGGTTCAAAGAGCTGAGGACCTGGGAGAGATGAGCCATATGTCTGATAGCTTTCAAGTGAACTTGGGAAGAAAGTGGAGCAGCCAAGACTGATAGAGGAAACCCAGAAAGAGATAAGCCCTATGCCTGGTTCCTCACAGCTGAGCTCCAGTAGCTGGGCTCCAAGAGACAGTGAGCCTGGAGAGGAAGGCAGTGACCTCAGCAGAGATAAGCGGCCATCTTGATTTGCCATGTGGCCGGATAACAGGATCAACTGTAGCTGACTTGGGTGAAAAAGCACCTCTGCTGATGCCTTGATTTGGATATTACATGGCCTCGGAACTGTAAGCTTTTACCCCAAATAAATCCCCTTTATAAAAACCAACCCATTTCTAGTACTTTCTATCAGGGGCCCTTTGGCAAACTAAAACAACTTCTTTTACTTAGAGATTCATCTATGAAGTTGCATGGATCAATAGTTTTGAAAAATTGCTGAGTAGCATTTCATTGTTTGAATTTATCATCACTTGCTTATCCATTCACTTGTAATGGATATTTGGGTTGTTACGAATAAAACTTCTATGAACATTAGTATATATATCTTTTTTTTTTTTGGAGAGATAGATCATTTTTCTCCTTTGCTAAACATCTAATAATGGAATTACTGGGTTATATGGGCCTGCTTCACTTTATAAGAAACTGATAAACTGTTTTCCAAAGTAGTTGTACCATTTTATCTTCATGCCAGCAATGTGTGAGAATCCAGTTATTCCACCCACTTTTTAACACTTGGTATTGTCTTTTTAATTTTAGCCATTTCAGTGTCATGATGTCTCATTATGGTTTTAACTTCTTCATAATATTACTGAGCAAAACATTACCAGCCCATGAAAATAATACAGATACTTGTGAAATAATAAATTCAGTTGCCTTAGGTATTTTGCCAATTTATAGTCCCCCCAAATCACATTTTGTACATCTTTTTCACTTTTTAAAAAATGAAGATGTGTTTGTCAGTGCAGCAGGATAGATTATATTTTATTTAGCAGCTTATTAGCTCGATTTATAACTTCTAAATATTTAGACATTACAGTATGTTGGCTTCCATTTGTTCTCTTTTTTCAGGCCTTGCAAATGTTAGGACTGTCAAAAGACAATATTCAGTGAGACATATAAAATCAGAACACATTTCCATTTTTATATATTATTACATTTAATTCTGATAATCCTATAAAATAGATTATTTTTTTGCTGAGACAGAGGCCCCTTAGTGAATGGAGTGAATGTCTGCCTGAGGCCACTACTGAGGGCCCAGAGCCAGGGAAAGAAAAAGAAGAAGCTACTTGCCTCACCCATATCTCTCAGTTCTTTTCTTTCCCTTCATCTCCCATTCTTCAGGGACCTCCCAGTTGTCCACATGTACATTGTTTGTTAAAGTCTGTAAAAGGATTTTATTTAACTCCCATTTTGAAAAATAGAGGTTTAGGGTGTTAAAGTCTTGTCCAGTGATAAAGGAGTATTTTTAAAATCATTTTTGACCTTTCTTTTATGTACAGCTGCCCCATCAAGAGTTCAAAGGGGAGGAGAAGGGAATGATAAGACTAGGGAACCAAAATCCTCTTCAAACCCACAAATGTCTGTTGAATATTTTCTATTAGGACATTAATTAGGTACAGGGAAGTAACATTTTACTAGGGAGGTAAAAGGAAGAAAGGTTTAGATTCTAAAGTCAGTATGTAAATAAAAAATTCTTTAAGGTTAAAAGTACCCTTGACAATCCCTTAGGAAGACATAATGTGGTAAACCAATATGTTCATGGGGCTGTGATCTCATCTGAAGACTTTGGCCATTTCCAACTCATGCAATTGTTGGATTAAACATCTCAGTTTCTTGATGGCTGTGGCCAGAGGCCTCCCTCAGTTCCTTGATACATGGGCCTCCCCCACATGGCACTTTGCTTCATCAAAGCTTCCAAGAGAGAGAATCTGCTAGCAACATAGAAGTCACTATTTTATTTAATGTAATCATGGAAGTGAAGTCCTCTCAGAGTTGCTGTATTCTAATTGTTGAAAGCAAGGTACGCTATCGCTTCTCAGCCTTTTGGCTAAGATGAAGTGTAAAAGCCAGGTACTGAGGGGCATGGGGCTGGTGATTATACAAGGCTAAGAATACGAGGAGTCAGGGATCACTGGAGACCATCATTTATATGTGTGTGTGTGTGTGTGTATAGTATAACCACAACTAGGTTATGCAATAAACATAATTCAACTTTATTATGAATTGCCAAATGATGCCAATGGTACTACCATAATCAATATATGAAAATTCCTCTTGCTCCACATCTTTACAAATACTTCTTATTGTTGGTGCTTTTAATTTAGTCATTCTGGTAGGTGTGTAGTAATTGGACTGTATTTGCATGTCCCTGTTAATTAATGATTTTGAACATGTTTTCACATACATATGGACCATTTGGATCTCCTCTTTTGTGAACTGCCAGTTAAATATTCTGTTAATTAAAAAAAAAAAAGGTTCGTTAGTCTTTTCTTAATGATTTGTAGGGTTCCTTCTACATTCTGGAAATGTATGCTTTATTTTGTATATATGTTTTTAAAATTCCAAATACCTTCTTCCATTTTTGACTTGTCTTTTTTCTCTCTTAATGGTTGTATTAGTCAGGTTTCTCTAGGGAAACAGAATTTACAGGAGATATCTGTAAATCATATGAGATGTTATAAAATTGTCTCCTACAGCAGTATGCATGCACAAGTCCAAACTCTGTTGGGGAGGCTATAAGCCAGGTACTCCAATGAAGGTCCACAATGAGTTCCCCAGGAGATACTAGCTGCCTGAAGTAGAGATGGAAATTCTCTTTCTGAATGCTGAAATCACTTCTCCTTTTAAGGCCTTCAATTGATTGGATGAGATGTCAATCATTGCTGATGGCAATGTCCTCAGTTGATTGTAGATGGACTTAGCCATATATGCAATCAATTCACTGAAATGCCATTGTATTACAATTAGCCCAGTGCTTGCTTGACCAAACAACTGGGCACCATTACCTGGCCAAGTTGACACATTACCGTAACCATTACAGTCCACCCTTTGTCAACTTGGCAGCCATACACATCACCTTAAATCATACTGAATCTCTAAATAAAAACAATAACACACATATATTATTTTTTTGTCTAACAATAATCAACTGCCCTGTATACAACTGGAAACACACTAAATCTCTCCAGAATAGGGTATAAGTCCTTGGGTAATATTCACTTTTAAACTTGAAATACTTAAGTACTATAACATGAAACTAATACAACTTATGTCAAATTATAAGGGAAAAAGGGAAGAAAACAAAGATATTGGTTTTATGCACATATACAAACATACTCATCACAAAACAAGGAAGAAATATTCATGACCATTAGAATCCTCAATTCTGTAACTGGTCACATGGATGAGGTTCATAATTATCTTTATCATCTTCCACTACCCATTTCATGTTCCTTTTACCCTCAGCAAGCATCTCAGCTGGCTGTGGTTCTTTGCTGGTGGGATGACCCAAACCTTCATTCCCAAAGATTCTGGGCCATTGTTAGTCTTACCTGGATTGGTTATTACAGTTTTCCATTGACTTTAATCACAAGGCATGGTAGTATTAAAAGACACCCTAAGGAATCTCCTGTATTACAGGTGAATTCTTCTTTATCTCCATTGTGTAGTTGCAGTCTTATTTCCCCTTGATAGTCATAGTCAGGATCAATCAGTCCAGCCAGTACAGTAATTCCCTTCTTTGCCTGTTGATCCGAGGAGCCCAAACTGGCCAGGTGGCAATCTTAACTTCAAGTTCAATGGAATCTTTGTTGTGTCTCCTGGTGGAAGAACTCCTCCTTTTGGAACTAAGACCTGTAGGCCAGTATTGCTTAAGGTTGCAGGGACAGGAAGCAAAAATTTTCCTAGTGGATCACCAAGGATAATAGTGAGTGGTGCCATTCCCATTCCCACCCCTTGATTCCTAGGTCTGTGAATACTGCTTATGGGAGAAACAGCACCATACAATGGATGCTGATTTAGAGCATGCACAGCCTCCTGGAGAACATTGCCCCAGTCCTGCAAGGTACCTAGTTGGCACTGTAATTGAGTTTTCAAAAGGCCATTCTACAGCTCTCTTAATCCAGCTGCTTCAGGATGATGGGGAATATGTTAAGACTAATGAATTCCATGAGCATGAGCCCATTCCCATACATCATTTGCTGTAAAAGTTGTTTCCTTGATCAGAAACAATGTGTGGAATATACCATGGTGGTGAATAAGACATTCCCTAAATCCATGGATGATATTTTGGAAGAAGCATTGCATGCAGGGAAGGCAAACCTATATCTGGAATATATGTCTATTCCACTTAAAACAAATTGCTGCCCACTCCATGATGGACATGGTCCAATGTAATCAACCTGCCACCAGGTAGCAGGTTGATTACTTCAGGGAATAGTGCCATATCGGGTGCTGAGCATGGGTCTTTGCTGCTGCAGATTGAGCACTCAGCAGTGCCTATAACCAGGCTGGACTTGGGGAGGGGAAGTCTATGTTGTTGAGCCCATGCATAACCTCCATTCCAACCACCATGGCCAGTTTTTTCATGAGCCCATTGGACAATGACAGGAGTGGCTGGGGAAAGGGGCTGACTGCTATCCACAGAACAGGTCATCTTATCCACTTGATTATTAAAATATTCTTCTGCTGAAGCCACCATCTAATGAGCATTCACGTGGGACACAAATATCTTCATTTCTTTTGTCCACTCAGAAAGGTCTATCCACATATCTCTTCCCCTGACTTCTTTGTCCCAAATTTTCCAATCATGTTCCTTTGAAGTCCCTGATCATCCAGCCAAACCATTGTCAACAGCCCATGAATCAGTATACAAATGCATCTCTGGTCATTTCTCCTTTCAAGCAAAATGAACAACCAGGTACACTGCTCCAAGTTCTGCCCACTGGGAGGATTTCCCCTCAACTGTCCTTCAGGGACATCCCAGAAAGGGGCTACAAAGCTACTGCTGTCCAGTTCTGGATGATACCTGCATATTGTACAGAACCATCTGTAAACCAGTCAAGTGATTATAAGGAACTCCCCAAAAGGCCATAGCTATAGGCTGAGAAAAAGAAAGTAACTTGGCAGGAGTGGTGACCATGGCCATTTGGGTCACTTCATCATATAACTTACTTGTGCCTTCAGGACCTGCTTGAGCCCTATCTAATATATACCACTTCCACTTTATGATGGAGTGCTGCTGTGCATACCCAACTTTATGGTTTGATGGGTCAGACAATACCCAGCTTATGATAGGCAACTCAGGTCTCATGGTAACTTGGTGGCCCGTAGTTAAGCATTCAGTCTCTACTAAGGCCCAGTGGCAGGTCAAAAGCTGTTTCTCAAAAGAAGAGTAGTTATCTGCAGAGGATGGCAGGGCTTTGTTCCAAAATCCTAAGGGTCTGCATTGTGAGTCTCTTTTAGGGGCCTGCCAAATGCTCCAGATAGCATCTCTATCATTGACACTTCGAGCACCACTGGATCTGCTGGATCATATGGCCCAAGTGGCAATGTAGCTTGCACAGCAGCCTAGGCCTGTCACAGAGCCTCCTCTTGTTCCATTCCCCATTCAAAACTAGCAACTTTTCTGGTCATTTAGTAAATGGGCTTGAGTAGCACACCCAAATGAGGAATATGTTGTCTCCAAAATCCAAAGCAACCAACTAAGCATTGTGCTTCTTTTTCGGTCATAGGATGGGCCAGATGCAACAGCTTATACTTCACTTTAGAAGGGATATCTGAACATGCCCCACACCACTGGACACCTAGAAATTTCATTGAGGTTGAAGGCCCTTATATTTTTGTTGTGTTTACCTCCCATTCTCTCTGACACAAATGCCTTACCAATAAATCTAGAGTAGTTGCTCTGCTTGTTCACTAGGTCTAATCAACATGATATCATCAATATAATGGACCAGTGTGATGTCTTGTGGAAGGAAGGGATGATCAAGGCCCCTGTGGACTATATTATTACATAGGGCTGGAAAGTTGATATACCCCTGAGGTAGGACAGTGAAGGTAAATTGCTGGCCATGCCAGCTGAAAGCAAACTCTTTCTGGTAGTTCTCACTAACAGCAATTGAGAAAAAAGCATTCGCCAGATCAATAGCTGCATATAAGGTACCAGAGGATGTGTTGATTTGCTCAAGCAATAATATCACATCTGGAACAAGAGCTACAATTGGAGTCACCACCTGGTTAAGGTTATGATAATCCACTGTCATCCTCCAAGATCCATCTGTTTTCTGCACAGGCCAAATAGGAGAGTTGAATAGAGATGTGGTGGGAATCCCCCCTCCTGCATCCTTCAAGCCCTTGAAAGTGGTACTGATCTCTGCAATCCCTCCAGGAATCCGATATTGCTTTTGATTCACTATTTTGTAGGTAGAGAGTTCTAGTGGCTTCCACTTGTCTACCATAATAGCCCTCACTCCGCAAGTCAGGGAACCAATATGGAAGTTCTGCCAGTTGCTGAATATGTCTATTATAATTATGCATTCCAGAACTGAGGAAATAACCACAGAATGGGACCAGGTACACAAAGGACCCACTAGAGATGAACCTGCACTAAAACTCCACCAATCACCTGAACCTCCAAATGCCCCTACTCTGACTGACAGACCACAGTAACATTTTGGGTCTCCTGGAATTAATGTCACTTCTGAGCCAGTGTCTAATAATTTCTGAAATGTCTGATCATTTCTTTTGCCCAATGCAAAAGGCTGTAAGTCTCTTTAAGGGAAAGCTGGAAGATTAACCGTATACATTTTTGGCAGTGTAAAAGGGTCCTTCTCCAAAGGGAACTGGCCTTGCCCTCATTCAGTGGACTCTGGGTCTGTAAACTCTCTCAAGCCTGGGAACTGATTAAGAGGCTGTGACTCTCTCTTTCTGTAACTCAAGTTAGACTTTTGTTCACTCAACCTAGAAGTCGTCTGCTTATACAGATCATGTAAGAATTTAGTAGATTGCCCATCTATTTTACTTCTAGGTATCCCATGATCTATTAGCCGATGCCATGGGTCTATGTGACTCAGACCATTTCGATTACTGCTTTAAGTCTGCTTTTCATTGTGGCAGCCATGTCCACCTTGTCTCTGGTGATTTATTACTGCCACTTGGCTTCTGCCAGCCCAGGACCAGATCATCCCCATAATGTTTAAGGATCCTAGTGCTGTGATAGCGTTTCCCACAATAACATCTTACCTATAGAGAAAAGCAACCACAGAGCTCTTCAGGGAAGGTGGAATTAGTCTCATAAATTTATTTCTCACAGTCCTGGTGAAAGGCATGGCCTCTGGACATTCCTGGGTTGGGTGTGCAGGTGTTAGATGGTAAATCCATTCTAACATTCCATTCTCTCTAAGCCTTTAGATTACCTCATCTACAGTACACCTGGGCAAATATGGCATCATAACCTTAGCCAATGTTGGCCATCTTTGGAGCCACGTTTCAGCCAGCCACCTGAACAACTGTTAGAGCCCTTTCTAACCCCTCGAGCTACAATATTGAATCAAGAATCTCTTCTTAGCAGGCTCATATCAATAAATTCAGCCTGATCCAACTTTATAATCTTTCCACCCCTATTCCACACCCTTCATATCCATCCCCATACATATTCCCTGATTTCTGTCTAAATAAATTGGAAAACTCATGCAATTCTTTTGGAGTATAACATACTTCCTCATAGGTCACACTTTGTACTTCACCTTTGGGGGCTTGTTGTGACTGTAGTCTAGTTATAGGTCAGAAGAAAAGAGGGGTGGTGGGAGTGGGTAATGAGAAGTATTAGACATTTCGTACAAGCCAATTACCTCAGGGCATTCCATTGCGGTTTCATCTGGTGAGACAGGATTAAACTCTTCTGGTGGGGTTGGATGGCAGACACCTTGGGACAGGATTGGAAGTCTGGTGGCTGATTCCTTCAGGCAGGCTGGAAATTGGGTGGTTGTCTCTTCAGGGTAGGTTGAAGGTTGGATGGATATCTCCTTAGGGCAGGGAGGTCAGGACTCCTTGTGGCAGACTGGAATTTGGGTGACTGAATCCTTGGGGCACGCTGGAGGTTGGGTAGTCATCTCCTCAGGATAGACCATTACAAGTTAATCTGGCAACATCTCAGCAGAATTTAGGGCTTCAAGGCCCCCATTGCCATCATCATCAACTCATATGTCCCCATTCCAATCCTCAGGACTCCACTCCTTTCCAATCAATACCCTTAGTTTAAGAGCAGACACTTTGCAAGGTTGAGATTTTAGTTTTCATTGTAGCTCTGCTACTCACACAATGAGACTCTGGCTCTGGTTTTCAGGGTCTCAAGTCTGTGGTTGCATGGAACAAGATTTTCTTTTGGGGCACACATAGAAACTTTCACATCATTCTTGCTGTGCTTAAGTTGCAAATTTGAAGACTTAAGCTTATCCCTTTCTTTTGTAACTGTATCCAGCATATTTAGGAACAGCCAGCCAACGTCATTATAACTTTAACTCCACAAAACTCTGTTAAGGTGTTAAAGAAAAAATTCTTGCCCAGAGCCTTGCCTTTTATAAGCATGGAAGTAGTCATATCTAGTGGTGACATTTTGCATATCTCTATTGGACTGTCAGTAGCCTCTTGAATGTTGGAAACTGAGTCATTAGTGCCCTCGAATCTAATCAAAGCACAGTGCAATTGCAAAAATTCTAGAACCAATTCAGAAATCTCATTTTTAAGATTCTATATCTCCAGAACCACTCCCAGTACCAAGCTGTCAGGGTTCTCTAGGGAAATAGAATGGATGGGAGATACCTGTAAATAGTAAGAGATTTTATAAAATTGTCTCAGAAAATTGTGGAGATGCACAAGTCTATATTCCATAGGGCAGGCTGCAAGCCAGGGACTCTGATGAAGGGGACACTGGCTGTCTGAAGTACAGATGGAAATTCTCTCTGAGTGCTGAAATCACTTCTCCTTTTAAAGCCTTCAAGTGATTGGATGAGATGTCACTCACTGCTGACAGCAGTCTCCTCGGTTGATTGTCATATACTGAATCAGTCATATATGCAATCAATTCGCTGATGACTGAAGTCCCTGAAATAAATGCCCTTGTATTACAATTAGTCCAATGCTTGCTTGACCAAACAACTGGGCACCATTATCTGGCCAAGTTGACACATTAGCCTAACCATCACAATGGTGTCTTACATAAAGAGAATTTCTTAATTTTTAATGCATTCTAAATTATCAATAATTTCTGTTATGGACAGCACTTTTTTGAGATATATTCAAGAAATCTTTATCATCTATATTCTCTTGTGTTTTCTTCTAGGTACTTTATAATTTTATTTTTCACATTTTTGTTTGTGATTAATTTTAGTGTGTGTGTAAGGTAGGAGTCAAGTCTTATTTTTCCCCCCATACTGAAATCCATTTGGCCCAACACCATTTATTAGAGAGGTCATCCTTTCCCCCATTGAACTGAGTGGTATCACTGTTTTAAATCAAGAGGTTTTATATGTATAGGTCTGTTTTATACTCTGTTCTATTTCATTGATTTCTCTTTCCTTATGCCAAATGTTTTTGTTTGCTAAGAGCTGCCTTTGCAAAATATTAGAAATGGGCTGGCTTTTGTAACAGGAATTTAATGGGGTAAAAATCTTACACTTTCAAGGCTGTGAAAATGTCCAAATCAAGGACTCATCAGGAGATGCTGTCTTACCAAAGTTTGGCTACTGGCGATCCTGGACAACTGCCATGTGGCAAGGCAAAATGGCAGGTGGTCTCTGCCTTCTCCTCCAGGTCACTTTCTCCCTGAGCTCAGCTGTGGGTGATCAGGCATATGGCTCATTTCTCAGCCTTTGGGATCCTCTCTGTCTCTCAGTCTCACAGGCTGCAGGGGATCTTAGAGTCTTCTCTCACATGGCAGGGTAAAATGGCAGTTCCTCCACTTTTCTCTTTTTATGTAGGACTCTATTGAAGAATTAAGACCTAGTATAACCAAAAGGTCCCACCTACAATAGGATTACACACACAGGAATGTGTTAACCTAACATAAGTTTCTGGGGTCCACAAAAGACTCAAACTAGGGCACCAGTATCACACAATCTTAACTACTATTGCTTTGTAGTAGGTCTTGATATTCCTCCAACTTTTTTATTTTCAGTCAAGATTATCTTGACTATTATAATTTATTTATATTTCCATATTAATTTTAGATTAATAAGGCCAAATTTCACCAAAAAAAGAAAAGGAAAACAAACAAACAAACAAACAAACAAAAAAACCCTGCTTGGATTTTTTTTTTAAATAGAGGCACCGGGAAACGAATCCAGGATCTCCCATGTTGGAAGCAGGCGTTCAACTGCTTGAGCCATATCCACTCCCCTCTGCTTGGATTTTGATTGGGATTTCATTGAATCTTACCTCAGTTTATGGGGAATTCATATTTTAGCAATACTGGGCTGTCCAATTTATTAACATGGTATATCTTTTCATTTATTTACCTTTTTATAATGTCCCTCAGCAGTGCTTTATAGTTTTTACTACAGTTATCTTGTACATCCTTTGTTAATTTATTCATGGATATTTAAAACTATTGTAAACGATATTTAAAGTTTTATTTATCTGTTTGTTTTTAGTAATAGGAAATACAAATTTTCTTTTGTCTCTTGATTTCATAACTAGTGACCCAGATATATTCACTTATTAACTCGAATGATTTGTAGTTTCTTTTGGATTGTCTACATACACAATCATGTCATCTGTGAATAATAACACTTATACTTCTTCCTTCCCGGGTTTTAAAACTGTAATTTTTTTCCCCTTGCCTTACTGTCCTCTCTGGGACCTCTAGAATATTGTTGAACAGAAGCATTATTCCAAACCTCAGGAGGAAACCATTTAATATTTCACTTACTAGGTATCTTATTAATTATAGGTGATTGGTAGTTACATTTATTAGATAGAGCTCCCTTCTTTTTCTAATTTGCTATGCTTATTTTTTATCATGAATTGATGTTGAATTTTGTCAGATGTTTTTACTCTAATGAAAAATAAGTTTTTTCTCCATTCTGTAAGTATGGTATCATGTCACATTTAATATAATAACTGATATAATTGTTTAATTCTATCATTTGCTAATTGCTTTCTGTTTGTCTCATGTATTCCTTGTTCCATTCTTCCTTTCTAGGCTTTTAAAAAATTAATCAAATACTTTAATTCCATTTTAGGTCCTCTATTAGCTTTTTAATTATACATTTTTGTAGCATTTTTTTAGTGTATTAGTCTGGATATTATGCATCCTTTACCTGTTACAATTGATCATTTACTTAAATTACCAAGTTTACCATTTCCTGAATTTATATATATGTGTGTATATATATATATATTTATATACTCTAACAAGATATTATCATTGCTTTAAAACCCTCATAATTATTTTATATTTATTGACATATTTACCCTTTATAATGTATCTCATTTCTTTCTTCAGTTTCAAGCTATCATTTGGTAGCATGTTCCTTTACTCTCAGGAACTTCCTTTATTATCATTGTCCTTCTGCTGGAAGCAAATTCTTTCAGCTTTTATCTGTCTGAAATATCTTTGTCATTATTTTTTAAGAATATTTTTCTTGCTATAGAATTTTGGGTTGAATTTAAAGATGTTATTCCACTGATTTTTTATTTCTGTGGTTTCTGTTGAAAATTCAGCCATCAGTCTCACGCTTCTTTAGGATGTGTCATATTTCTCAAGCTATTTTTAAGATTTTCTCATTATATTTGGTTTTCAGCACTTATACTATGTTATATTTATGTTCTTATTTATCCTACTTGAAATAAATTCCTAAGTAGATTGATGTCTCTAACATCAATTACCTCTACAATATTGTTTTTATCTTCTTTCTTCTTCTAGGACTCAAATTAAATGCATGCTACATAATTTGACTGTGTTACTTGTGTCTTTTACACTCTGTTCTCTTCTTTCCATTTTTTCTCTCCATACTCCAACTGGTATATTTTGCACACACACATCTTTCAGTTTACTAATCATTTCTTCTGTTCTGTTCAGTCTGTTGTTAAACCTACCTAATATGTTTCTAATTCTAGATAATATTTTATTCAGTTTAAGAATGTTCACTTGATTCATTTTTATAGATTCCAAGTCTATATTGAAATTCTATCTTTTCATCCATTTTGTTCATTTTATCTTATTTTCTCTTTAACAAGTAATATAGTTACTATAAAGTCCTTAGATAATCTGTGTATCTGCTTCTATTTTTTGTTATATGTTCTTGTTTATTGGTCACATCTTTCTGCATCTTTTTATAGCTAGTAATATTTATTTTATGCTGGACATTTTAAATAAAACATAGAGATTCTAGATTTTATCTCCCGAAGGTGAGGGTTCCCTCTTTCCTCTGTTAGGCAGATGGAGGGGTTCGTTAACCTCAGTTCAACCATATATTGAGCTGATTTGAGGCTGGATTGCAAATTATAAGTTATTAATTTCTAGTTTATTCCTGTCCCTTGGGCATGGCCTTCCTGAGTTTTGATTAAAAACCTGATGGATTTATTTTGAGGCTTATCTCTTTAAACTCCTAATCCACGAAAATTCAAAATCAGGCAAGTTTATTGAAGGTGATGAGGGAAACCAGTTTTAGATTTGTTGCAGGTCCCTCTTGAGGGAGAATTTTTGTCACCTCGTCAAGTTAAAATTGTGGGAGATTTTACTCCCTGTAAAGCTAAACCCATCACTCTCCTGTGTCACTGCATGATTCAGCATTTATCCCATGGGAAGAACTAACTTTTGTTCCAATATATCATGCTATCTCCCTGTGATTACCCAAAGCTATGCTAGTTTCTCTTTCCCCAAGATTCCTTCTGCTCAGGACACACCAAAATTTCATTCCACACCCAGACTAGGTAAATGCCCATAGGGAAGAAATCACCTAGAAATAGCTGTCCTAGGAATCCCTTGCTGAGATTTTAATTGCTGGTCCTCATTGCTTCCACAACTTCCCTATATATATATATATATTTTTTATTATTTTTATTTTTTTAAATTTTACCGGGAGGACTCGGGGATCGAACCCAGGTCCCTCCATATGGGAGATGGACGCCCAACCAGTTGAGCCATATCCACCCCCTTAAAAACATGCTTTATCAAAATATCTTTTTTTTTTTTTCAGGTACTTGTAGGAGTGAGAATGTGTGCCTGCCATGACCCACTGCATCTTAATCTGAAAGTAGAAGTCCTCTTCCATCCTTATGTTATTTTGTAACTTTATGGTCAAAGAACATAGTATTTAGGAATTTATTGGTTTTCTTTGTGGCCTGATACAGTCTACTTCTGTAAATGCTACACATATTCTAGGAAAGAATACATATCTGTGTGTCATATTTGAAATTCTATATGAGTTTAATGGTTTAAACATTATTTATTTAGGTCTTCACTATATATGCTTTTCTGTTTGATCTGTTAGTTTCTCAGGGAGTTTGTTAAAATCTGACTACAATTTTTAATTTCTCTGTTCTATTATGCTTGTTGTTGCTTGGTATTTTTAGGTTTTGGTGGTATATTGGTCAGGATTCTCTAGAGAAACAGAACTACTAGTAGATATACATATATCTCCCTTACCTCTCTTCCTTGCTTCAAGTTGGATATTTTTTTCTCTCTCCCTTTTGTCCTAGGATTTTAAAGATGGAATAAGATTGCCATCCCTCCTCTGGCTATATATTTAAAATTATATGTGTGTGTGTGTGTGTGTGTGTGTGTATGTGTATGATTTAAGGAATTTGCTCATGTGATTATGGGAGATGGCAAGCCTGAAATCTGTAAGGCAGGCTTGCAGTCCAGAAACTTAGGCAGGACTTGATATTGTAGCATTTATTCTTTGGAAAACCTAGTTTTGCTCTTAAAGCCTTCAAGTGACTGGATTGGAGTCTACTCACATGACTGAGGATAATCTCCTTTACTAGTCAACTGACTGTAGATGTTAATTTCATCCACAAAATACTTTAAGAGACATCCAGAGTAGTGCTTGAACAATGATGGCCTAACCAAGTTGACACAACAAACTAACCATCACAGGTAGCATATATATATTTATGATGAACTGTTCTTTCTTGTTCTGTTGTTATCAGTATACACCATTCTTTTTCCCCTTATGTCTTTTCTTTCAGCTTTAAATTCTATTTTGTCACATATTAAAATTGCTATCCCACCTTGCTTTTGGTTCATTTTTTTCCTGGTAGATTTTTCATCATGCTTTTATGGTTTGTTTTTTAAGTGTGTTTTGTATACAATATATCATTGGGCCTTGTGTTTTGAGTCCAATCTGAAAGTTGTCTTTTGTTAGGTTTAACTCATTTACATTTATTGTAATTACAGCCATTAGAGCTAAAATCTTCTTTCATATTGTACTCTTTTTTACATCTCCTCTCTCCATTACTACATTCCATAAATGAGTTTTCTTCTGATGCTTTAAAAGTTATCAGTTCATTGCATATTTTTGTAGTATTTTTAACCTAACCCCCAGAATCATGTTTTACACTATTGATATCAAAATTTATCAATATTTTTATTTTTGAGTAGGTAAGCCAAAGTATGTCTCTTCGGTCTCTCTCCTTTACCTCCCTTCCCTGTTTCAAGTTGGATATGTTTTCTCTCCCATTTGTCCTATGACTTTTAAGACAGAACCAAAGTTGTCATCACTGGCCATGGGGTTTAGAAGAAAAGATGATGGGGAAGAATGAATGACAGAGCATGTGATGTCCAGTAGAGCTTATTGCTTAGAGAAAATCTAGGCTGGTGATTTGGAAACATATATAGCTGAAACCATTATTCCATGGAGAGGAGCAAAAAAGACTGGTAGAGAAAAAACTATTATTTAAGGTATAGAGAAAAAGAAGCCTGCAAATTAAACTGTAGATCCATAGACAGAAATGGTGTGATAAAAAGAAACCATGTATTAAAAATTACACACCCTTTATTGCACAGGAATTAATTTTACAGCTAGCACTACTGATTTTAGGTCTGATTCTGCTGGTATTCCAGTTACTCTGATTCCACTCCCAAAGGGCAGTCACTTGGTCTGCTAGGGCCCAATAAAAACAGGACTCAGGTCAGACGTGGCCTTGTTAAGGTTAGAAAGCTTCTTTGTGGCCTCTCTCATTATTTATCTCATTCTTTACTTACAGTGGCAGAGTGGTGGAGAAACTCCATATTCCTGAAAGAGTTCCCACCATACTACCTGCAATTTTGCAAAGTAAAATGTTCACTAGAATTAACCTAGGAGATGACTAACAACACCCACCAATCATTTATACATTAGTGTAGATAGACTATTTTCCTAATGGGGGAAGCAGAGGGTAAAGAAGGCTAAGTTTTGACCACTAAAGTCTTTAAGGGCAAACTAGGATGATTTGCTGAAGGGTTTGTTGAAGGCCAAAACATGAAGACAGCAAGTTCTTACAGAATATAAATGCAACTTGATTGGAAATTTGCTATCTGTAGGTGTAATCCAAGAAATGTTATTGATGAAGAAAGTGGGTTACAAAGACCATGAATTTACCTGAGATCAAGTCTTCAGAGACTTTTAGGCACTAATGCGCTACCTCCCTGATGGCATTGAACAGCAAAAGAGCTAGGTAGTACAATTTTAAGGTGTCTCAGTTTTCATTTGTGCATTTTAATTTAACCCAATATATAATTTATTTTAGGATATCTATATACTTGTTGGCTTACAAGGCTGAAGGACAAGCATTAATATTAGATTCTTATCAGTTTCTCATGATATAAATAAAATCATATGCACCAAATGCAAGTTTAAACATTACTGATTATATTAATAACATTTATTATTCACTATGTAACAAGAACTGTTCTAAGCAATTTAAATATATTCACTCATTTAATCCCTTAAAAACTTTATGAGGAAAGTGCTTTCCCCAATTTACAAGTGAAGAAACTGACATATTGGTTAAACAACTTCCCTTAAGTTATGCAACTTAAGGATGGTACCAGGATTTGAACATAGGCAGATCCCGAAGTCAAACTCCAATTTATTTTACTACACTGACTTCTAATTGTTATGTGTGCAAATAAAATGTCAAGTTTGAGTATGTCTCATTTCCTTAATTTGGTCTCTGTCATCCAGAGTTGAAAATATATGAGTCAGGAACTAATTTAATGCATGCCTTTCTCAGTCATTGCTGATAAACTACATGCCAACTCTTTTTTGGAGGACAGAATCTCCTTATATACTACTGTGTTTTTCATTAAAGCACTAAAAGGCAATTCAGTTTAAGGTTTTAAAAAGTATCAATTTAATATTGAATATTTAGAAATATGGAACAAAGACATCATAGTAATATAAAATACAATTTTAAATTATTTTCTTATAAACCCTTAACATGGATGGCAGACAGTTTCCAACAGATACTCTGGATTTAGGTACCAGATATGCTTTGGGGCTCATTTTAAATACTATTTAGTCATGCAAACAATTAGGTTTTCTGAAAAAATAAATATGATAAATATGTGGATTTCTGAAGTATAAATTGACATACAAATCTATTATTTTCTTAATATTTTTCATTAAAGCATTTTAAAGAAGCATTCTATAACACCAAATTGAGAGCTCAAATTAGATGTAATGAAAAAGCATGAGGTTTTATTAGAATTGTGTAATTCACATACTAGTTATTTACATAAAAGTAAACATAAAATTACATATTTAATTATTTTATCCTCCAAGCCAACAACTTCAGAAAATTTCTCACTAGAATAATGACAGCATAAAATTCCCTATTTTAATAGGAAACTTAGATAGGAGCAATATGAGAAACTTAATTCTTCCTTCTTGAGAAACAGTGAATGAAAAACATAATTGCCCCTTGGGGGTTGTTCAAAGCATTCCCAGAATTCCTGGGTAGAGGATTTTTGTAAAAGTGTGAATTAAAACTCCATCCCTTCATGAGCACACAAGGCTTTAAAAGGTTTTCTTTTCCAGACTTACAGATAACTTACATCTTTGAACCACAGGTTAGGGAACTGGGCTTAATTGTTTCTACCTCCCTTCCAAAAAAAGGCAGCTCCAGAGAGAAAAAAGATCCAATACCTTTGTCCACCTGAATAGTTTTAATACAATTTATTATGAGTTTAAAGAAATAATCTTACACATAAGCAAGCTTGAAAGAATTTAAGATCTTACATTTCAATGAATAAATATTAGTTATAAGAACATATTCCTTAAAGGAGATTAAAACATCAAAACTTGAGTTATATTGCTAATTTAAAAAGTTAACACAGGAGAGATAAAAATATTTTCCTGAATTCATTTAGAGCAGTGGTCCTCAGCCTTGACTACAAATTAGAATCACCTGAAGAGCTTTTGCAAAAATTGACATATGGCCCTACCCCTCAGATATTCAGCTTTAATTGGTATGGGGTGATCTAATAAACAATGAAGATTGAGAACCACTGATTTGGAGTAATTATTAAATTATTTACTACCCTGGGTAGATTTGATTTAAACTATTTAAAATTCAAATACATGAGTATTTCTGGTGTACCAGGCACTGTTCAAAGTGTTAAGGAGGATGATTCTTTTTTTAAATAAAAGTCATTGGGTAACTTTAATATATAACTTTTATCATTTGATAGTTATATAACTTTATTACTCAAAGCTTTGGTGATCTGCTGTCATGAAAGCCTCCTTTCTATGTTTCTGAACTAGCTTTGCTATTCTGATACAGTATTAACAGAAGAGATCACACTCAGAAACATTCCATCAAGATATGTGCAGAGAATATAAGAATGCCATCAATTTCATTTTTCAAGTCACATTATATGCGGCATTCTCCACCTTATATCTGGAGTCACAAAGCCATAATTTAAGAATTGATATTAGGTATTGCTTTGATGCCTAACAATTTCCTGGATCAAAAATTAACTCCTATTGGTGCCAGTGCTTGCTTTAAACTCTCTAAAAAAAAAAAAATCTATGAAAGATACTAAAGAAACCTAATAAGAGAGTGGGTCTTAAATTCAGTCCATGTTTCTTGTGACCTATTTCTAAAATACTTCTTAAAAAATGTTATGAATTATATTTTTGGAAAAATAATTAGAAATTACCCCTCCCCCAAAGAAATTAATTATCTCCAAGGAACTGGAGTATAGTTTTTGAAATACTGCCTAATTAGAAATTATAGTTCTTATCCCAGGATGATAGCTTGAGCTTTAACATTTTAAATTAAAACTAAATAGGTATTATAACTTATATGAAATATATTTTAACAAAGGAAAAAAATCATATTTAAATTTGATTTATATCAAATATTTTATTCAGCTTTAAATTTTTCAAAACCACCTAATTTATTAATACTATATTAGGCTAATTACCCTTAATAGTTGGACAGCAGACCTAAAATGATGCAATTTTGGTTAAACATAATATATGAACATATAGGAAAGTACAATAGGAATTTATTTTTCATTACTAATTAAAAAAGCTTTAAAATTTTTATGAAATCTCAGTAGTCAAAATAAATATTTAATAAAATATACACCACAATAAGATATCAACAGAACTTAGTGTTTAAAAATAAACTTTGCCATATCGTTTTTCTTTTGGTTAAAGAGAACTAAATTAGTTGCTTAAGGTATCTAAGATGACTTAGAAGAATGATTAAGGTGTGACTTTAGAAATAGAAAATTAAAATTTAACACTCAGATTTGAAAAGTAATTTACTATGTCATAACTCAAAAGGTTAAATAAAGCTACAGTTGGGACTTCTCAATATGACTATACCTGAATAATTTGGGGAGTGAAAATCAAGGAATTACCATGATTATGAGGTTCATATTGTGAAACTAATGATATGTAAAAAAGTGAAAATATACTACATAGGAACACTATTAAAATGTGTGTGTATGTATATTTGTAAAACGTTACCCTCTTAAAATTTGCATTTTAGAGTAAACTTAAGGACAAACATACAATTATGAAAATATATTCTTAAGCTAATGTCATATAACTCATTTAAAAATGTTTTATCTGGCATTCCTTCTAAAAATCATCAACAAAAAACACAATACAACATAAAGGAAACAGTATTCTTTTCTAGTTCAAAGTCCCTTGGTTAAACAGAAAGATTACTGAAGAAAAAAGAATGTACTCAATAAATGTTTTTAATCTATGGCCAGAGTCCAAAAAAATGAAAGAAAAATGAAACAGGCTAATAAACTGGGAATTACACAGAATAAACCAGCATATATCGGATATGCCCTCAAGGGACTATCATTCAAACCTCAAATTATTTTTAATTGAGGGTAGTAAATATTATTGTCAGAAGAACCTTCCTTTTATTTTTATAAAAGGATGCAAATTAACTATCTGCAACTTTTTATTTCTGCTACATTCACCAAAAATCAGAAAATCTCTACCATATCTTATATGCCTTGTATCCTGTTAAGATAGGTCTTTAAGGAAAATCTCATTTTGATCCTACATAGCTCATGATAGACTGTTATGTATTCTTGCTGTTTTTCAGAGCTCACAGTACAATCAGATGATAGACTGAAGTTCTTTGATACCACTGCAACATGATAAAGAGAATCACTATTCACCATTTAAAATACGTTCAATCTCTTCTAGTCGTTTTAAAGCAGCAACTCTTTTCTTCTCAATGTCTTTGATTTCTTTTGTTGTTTTGTAGGGAGTTTCTTTATCTGTATTTTTTCCTGATTGTTTGTTGGAGTTAGACTGACTTTTATTATCACCCGTTTTTATTGTCTGTGTAGGTTTGTTAGGTTCACTTCTGATTTCCTGTACATTTTCAGTTGGAATTGTGTCTTCTTCTACATCTGAAGTCTCACCACCTGGGATTATTGGCTCTTCTATAAAACTAGACGAGGAAATTTTATCCCTAACTATACTCAAATGGCGTTGAATATATTCTTCATGTGGTGCTAATGCCAATGTTTCAACCAAGCATCTTTCAGCTTTTAATAAGTCTTTCTCTTCAAAATAAACAACACAAAGATTGTGTTTTCCTTGCACATTGCTTGGATCCATTTCCAAAATCTTTTCAAAACATTTTTTTGCTCCAAGAATATCTTTCTTTTGATTCATAAGAATGTCTCCCTTTAAAATGAGACCCTTGATATGATCAGGGTAATATTTAAGTAACTCTTCCAAAACTGGCAAAGCCATTAATTCCTTTGCAGTCTGAGAATATAGGAGTGCCAGATTAAACAAAGCACTTCTGAAGTCTGCCTGCAACTTTATGGCTTTCTTCATCCAAATCTCTGCTTCATTGTCCTTTTTGTCGTCCATGGCAAGCATTCCCAAATTGAAATAACCATTAGCATCTTGTGGTTCTTCAGTTATATAGCTTAGAAGTCGTTTTTTAGCTTCAGGTCGGAGTTTAACCTCACCTAAAATAGTTATTTTTTTAAGAGAAAAAAAAAAATACATAGTTAGCAAATGAATTGAGTCTAACGAACAAAGTCATTTTCAAGTATCTAGTTAGAATACAAACAGGTGGCAAATCAAAACAATTTCTGTACATAAATCAAAAAGTGGAAAGTAAAAACCTCAAAGTATTTTCAGTGTGCTTGAAACACTGAAGTGAAGTTTATTTTCTTTCCTTAAAAGCAATAAAAGTTCCCCAGAAACAAAAAGGGAGAAACATCATCTTTTAGTTAAGAATCTAAATAGGAGTACCAGTAGGAGAAAAAAGAATTAAAAGGAAGAAGCATGTGATCTGGCACCAAAGACGTGTATTCAATTTTAGTTCTGTTAACTTTATGAGTTTATGCATAGAACAAGTTATTTAACTTCTCTGGGTGAACTTATTGAATTTTCTAAGAATTACATGAAATATGTGTAAAAATGCTCAGCAAGTAGAAACTATTACTGAATAAACAAACTGTTTTAGTCTTACTGAAATTTTTTAAATGTCACCTCAAATTTTTTTAGGAAGTTTCAAGGGAAAAAAGTTTAATTAGCATGAAATACAAAGTTATGAAATCAGGATTTAAGAAATAAATTCTTATTAGAATAATCTATACAGCAAATATATTTTAAAAATTATCAAGTTCTACAACTACAAACCTTAGAAGGCAATCTTGAGTTGGACAAGGGCATCTTTCATGGTTATTAAGGTTAACTAACTTTACAAAAAATGAACCTTCCTCTAAATTTATGCTTTTTTTGAATACAGTTATAATGATCTTCCTCTATTCCTTTATTTGACAGCATGATGTAGAATAAAGTATGTCTAAATTCTTATCCTGATCTACTATTAAATTAGCCATATGACATTAGGCTAGTCATTAAATCTATTTGACAATCAACTCCCTAATCTATTAAATAGGAGAATAGTATAAGTAAACTCACAGGTCCTTTTCAAATCCAGAAATAACTATGATTCTATGATTCATTTTCTGCAATGGTTTAAAAAAATTATCTAAGAAATAACTAACATTTAAATACAGAGATTTTCCAATAAAAATTAAGAAGAGAATATAAATAATTTATACTGCCTTTTAAGATAGAACTAAATTCCTATATAAAAATGGATCAAAGATTCAGATTTATTGTGATTGAATGGCTCTGCCAAATTATAGGAAACAGTAATATCTCAGAAAACTTAGTAAAATTGGATATGAAATGATGCCAGAGTATACAGTCTTGAAAGCCAAGGAAAAAGGGTGCTAGTTTCTCTAAACATATAATCCTCTTGCTAATTATAAAAAACTAATTATAAAAAAATTCTCAATTCCAGATTATTTGGACAGTATATTTACATGTAAAAGAAGTTTATTATATTTACATAAATAAAATGACAAAATATATTAATAAGGTATTTCTTAACAGACTGCCTGAAAATCAGTCTTAACGCACACCGGAATAATAATTAGTATTGTCATATATGTTAGCGTATGCTATTTGAAAAAAACTTACTTCAAGTATTTAAATATTCATCCTATAAATCATTTATGTAGAGTCTGTTCATGGTTAATGAAGTTTAAGTTAAAGTTCTACTATATGTCAAACTACAACTTGTTTAAATAGAAATATTTTGGAAAACATACCTGATTCTTGCATTAATATAGCAGAATTGAATAGTGCTAGCTTATGCTTTGAATTTAGTTCTAAAGCATGATTGAAGTTTTTAAGGGCTTCATTTGGTTCTTTAAGTTCAATATGAACAATAGCCAAATTGTACCAAAGATCTGCATTATTTCTGTCCAGTTCTAGTGCTTTAAGATATGCTTCCTTTGCTTTGAGAGGTTTATTCATTTTTAAAAGCAATTCTCCTCTGTGGAAAAACAAACACAAGGCTTACTGTCAACATTAACATGCCAATTTGAAAACACATTTTTGACAAGTTTTAGGTCTTTCTATATACTCATAGCTTTGATTTTACCTTTTAACTTAGGTTCTTATATTTCTCTTTCAAATATAACTCTGAATCAGTTCGCAAACCTGAATGTCTTAGTTTAGCAAATTTGGTTTGATATGTTTTCAAATATTAGAAGGAAAAAACATGCCTGATTTTAAGAGGGTAAGAGGTGGGGGATGTATCTAAGAAAGAAAAAGAAAAAGAAAATATATTCTTTGAATATATCTTGAATGGAGGTAAACAAGAATGAATAAGAAAAAGGGCAGCTAAAAAGAGTGAGAAGATAAATGAATATGTTGCAAGGCAAAATAATAGCATTTGAAAAAGAAAAATATATAAAGTAGTAATGGGAAATTTCCACTATACAAATCTATGTTAGAATTCTCACTGTGCAAAATATTAAGGGTATGAAATTTGTAACCCATTTTAAAATTAATTTAGTTTTCCTACATGTATTCTTATAAAATGACCATTCATAAAAAATCTAGTAGGGTGGAAGAGCATAAGTGACAACTGCAGATACCTTTAAGGTATCTGGAACTGAGGATTACAGTTTAACAACCTCTATACAAGTATTTCTAACATGGTTCTATTTACTGTTAGGGTATAACAAAGTCATTTTTGTTTAAGTACATATGCACAAATCATATCTAAGTAGTGCTACAATAAGAGTTAATCTTATGATAATACTTTTACCTATAATATCAGCAAAGGAATGAAATCAAAAGAATAACAAGTATTAATATTCTCAGTAAAGCAACTTCTAGAGTGTTTGCCCACCATGATTTGTATGCAGAGAAAATCAAATAATTCTTCATAGATCAACACAGGATAGGTTTTATTTATAGATGCAACCCTACTAAGTCTAGTGGATTTCAACGAGAACCGGATAAATGGCAGAACAAAGTCCCCAATGTATAAACAGATTTTATGTCAAAATCTTATTAAATTTTGCATGCCTTTTCCATAGAACCAACATTATAAATTACAATTAGGTTTCTGGGCCAGGTTACAAAACAAAGTTGTACATACAAATTTCCTCTAGTATGTATAAAACACAAGGGAAATTAAGTTCTAACATGTGATTCAGAATAAACATTTTTTACTGACAATTGAAAGTTTTTCTTTGTGGCAAAGACATCATCAATAAATGGTCAATTCCTAATATTTATTCAGGAAAGTTCCTGAGAACTGACATCATCAGAAGCAACTCTATAATACAATTTCAATTTCAGGTGAAAGAAAAATAAATTTGGGAATGAAAGTGAATGAAACTAAGGAGCGTCAACCCATTCTTTTATACAAAACCTAAGTTTTCTATCATTAAGTTAGGGACTACTCTGTCCATTTCAAGTCAATGAAATATGACTGTCAGCCTAAAACAGCCTATGCTCTTCTATTTTCTTGATGCCAAGTAAGATTATTAAAAGGGAAAAAAAAAACCTTCCCAATTTAGTCAAAATGATCCAAATGTACATACACATACAGTTGCAATTTCCTATAATGATGGCTCTAAAGTGAGTAATAATACCTGCTAATGTAAGCCTGTTTGAAATCAGGCCTCATGCTTATTGCTTGTCGGTACAGTTGATCTGCTTCTTCTAGTCGGGACTCATTTGCTCGGATCAGGTTGGCCAGATTGATATAAACATTTAGGTGGTTAGGGGCAATTCTGGCTGCATATTTTTTACCAGGAATAATCTGTTAGAAAAAAGCCATTTTCATAATTTGATCTCACAGTACTCAAGTCAAAAGTCCAATAAGTATTTCCAGTGGATTATTATACATAGGACATAAGATTATGCTATTACTCTTACTTTTGTATTATAATGAAACAAACGTAAAAGCACCTGTAATAGTAAAAAAATGTAAATCAAATAATATTTTGTGGCATTGAAAGATGTATTTTTTTCACTCATGCCGCTCAATGGATAAGTGTTAGCTTTCTATTTATACCTATCTTTTAATGAAGTCATATAAATGAGAATTTTCAGAAGCCAAAGTCTCTTAGTAAGTTTGTTTTAGACAAGAAATAAAACCGAGATCTCCTGTCTTTCAGTTCAGCGTGGTTAGACCATGCCAACTTTCATGATGTCAGCAAAATATTTCCTGGTTGTGATAAAAGGGTAGTTAATTTTATTTCAGTTATATCAAAATCTCAATTGTCTGGTGAAGCTTGGAAATAAATGCTCTAATTAACTGATTGTACAGGATAAGTAAAGATTATCGTATATAATATATATGGATCCAAAATTTTAATTAATAAAATGTATATAATAACATATTGAACAGAACTGTAGAATCTTAGAACTGAAATAATCCTTAAGATATCATATGGTCCAACTTTGTTTTTAAAAAATGTACCAAACTATTTATCCAATTATTCTTATTAGTGCTACAATTAAGAAAATTGCAGCCTGGAGTCATCTTTCTGAGGTCAAGGGCAGAGTCAGATTTTCCAATTTTGAGGATGAATGATTATATCCAAAGAGTCTTATAGATGTGTGTGATTTTAATAGCCAATGGACACAATAAAGCAATAAAGATGTATCCACACAGTTTATTACTTTATTTTACTTCTTTGATAGGAATTATGTTGAATTTAATGCTTAATGTACATAAATAAATTTTTTTTTCATTTAAAATCATTTAACTGATAGATAACTTGTTATCAAGAATATTTAAAATTTATACCTTATGGATTTAGTTTTTATAAGTGGACTATAAAAGTTTTTATTTTTTAAAATTACGTGAACTAGAAAATAAATGGCATTCTTTATATAAAATTTTCAGGAGTACATGGTTCATTGGACACCGTTTATACTGACAAATTTAAGAAAACAAGGACTTTCCAACTTATAATTTTATTCAATATGGACATCTAATTGGCATGACATAGTAGGTATAAGTTATGACAACTTACTTGAGGCATCAGAGATTTAGCCATCATGTAAGATTCTTCAGCTTCTTTGGTTCTATTTAAATTTTTATAAGTTCTTCCTACATTCATATGTGCACCAATATCATCTAAAATGAAAAAAAAAACCATTTGATAGCAAATATACTAAATAGTATTCAATATAAATTACTGAGGAGACAGGTTTCTAGAAACAAAAAAACACTAGACAAAAAATGCAAAAGTAGGCATTAGGTTCTGCGTCCTCCTTAAAGTTCTTCTAATCCAACTTGTTATAATTTATGACAAATAATACACTAGAAAATTACTTAAAGCACTGTAGGGGCAGAAAATACATAACATGAAAAAAGTATTTGAATGGATCCTTGAAAGGTGTATACATGTGAGGGAGCGAGATGGAATGACATTTATATCACTTCTCTTCATTATATTTTACTATTCTAAGAACTGCCTCATTTCCTTACTCTTAGTGGTTTGGAATTCACTCAAAAAGTATGGCTCAACTCTATATGTGAAAAGGATCATCACAATTCCTAAAATTATTTCTGACTGACATAATTTTATATATAACTGACAAATATGCACACATGATACGGGCAAAGGCTCTGTAAAAAAACTGTGTGTGTTTTTAATTTTTGTGAATGTGGCTGGGGTAAGAATATACTGAATGGAATATTAGGATTCTATAGTAATACTTAAGATGCAGAGGCCTATCTCTCTTAAATGATAAATTCCTATATGATTTATTTGAAGCTTTTAAAAAGGTTGTGTTAATATCAAAGTATCAAGAACTTCTGTCTTATTTTCTGATATGGAAATCGAATACCCCACAAATTTACTCAGGAATATTAGAACAAGCAGTTTAAATAAGATATGAGAGTTCGTTACACACCAATTTTTAAAAAGACACAATTCTCAGTAAATTTTCAAAGGTTTGGAATAAAGATAGAAGGGAGGGAGGAGACCTTATACAATTTTACTCAACATGTATCTCCTACAGACATGACAAGGTTTCAAATTATGATTACTACTTGCCTGTTATGATTTTGCAATTGTGGAATAGTTCTCTGCCTGCAACTCCCAGGACACATAGGGGCCAAGCATATATATCTTGGGCATTCCCCTAGGAGGAGAGTAAAAGTCCTAAGATCTTGCTACATTATGTTTCATGTTGGCAGTTGTGTGCACCTCACAAAAACTGTCAGATGCAGTATAGGTTTGGTTACAGAACTGGGGAACAAGGTTAGGGGAAAGAAGTTGATATTTTTTTCCTCTTATATATTGCTGAGTCTTATGGAGCTAAGAGGGGATCAAGAGGGAAAAAAAAGCTTCTGCTAGCCATTCCCATTTCTGGGTGTAAAAGCTTTAAAAAAAGACAACTTAGCCCCACCACAGTGCCATCAAAACAGAATATTCAAGAACACAATCTGCAAAAATGTGTTTTTTTTTAAAGCTTTAAAAACAATTTTGAAGCAGAGCAGGATTGATCATCATTGCATTATTTAGTGCATGCTAAAAATATAAAATACAGAGTAGGTAGTATTTTACATAGCTCAATTTTATTTCACAGCAGATAAACCCATACCATTTGTTGTAGAGATGAGAAAGTTACTTACGAAAAACTAAGAATCTAAAGAACCTGAAAAAAATGAAATATACAATAGTCTATGGGAAAAAAAATAAATTGAAGGTTTAGATAAATAAAAATGTAATTCCATTAGCTGAGTACTTAAAAATGTTACTGAAATCAGCCCCAACTAATTTTAGAACAGAAAGAGATATCTATTTAGATGAAAGATTGGGCCAAATTATTACCCACTGGAATCAAGTTCCTAAAATGCATGGAAAAGAGATTGTCTTAAAGGAAGACTTCAAACAAAAGAATAAGCAGTACTTCCTCAAAGAACTCAGTAGCACTCAGATATCCTTTCAGCACCAAAAGGGCTAAGTGGTAATAAAAAGCTGGAGAATTTAAAAGAGCAACCATGCTCTCATGAATACAATATCCAAATGAACAGCAGCATGAGTTAAGCAGTGCCTTTAATTCAATGAATTGAGGACCCCACAAATTTCAAAGTGATCCTTAGTCCTTCAATATTACTGTTTCTCTAGTCAATTCATTTTCCTAGAATTCTAGTTAAGTATTTCATATTGCATTCCCGCTTTCTACTCTAATCTCTAATATCTTACTTCACCAGGGAAACAAGAAATCGGAAGGGAACTTGCTAATGCTCCCATTGTCAAAGTTATCAACTAATCTGCATAAATATGTGTGTGTCTTTATAAATAGTAACATGAACATGCACATCTCTCACCTCTCACAATCTGCTTTCCCTCCCATTACAATGAATGAGGTATACCTCTCATCTTATTTAAGGCCAGCCAATCTACCTGTGCACTAGATTCCATCCCCTTTCCTCCTTAAGGACTTTGTATATATTATCCCACCTCTCCTGCAGTATACCTTCCCATTCCCCCATATCTGTTTCTTGGTAGAGCAAGCCTCTTTGAAGAAATTGTTTAATATTCTGTTTCTACTTCCTCAACTCCAAGTGATTCATGAATGGATAGAATCCAGGAGATCTGTGAAGCTGGATGGGGAAAAACCTGCATTTCTATTTTCACTAACCTTTACTAAAAAGTTAGAATATCCTTCAATTAGAAATATAGGCAACAAATCCCAGTATCAATAGCAGAACCTTGACATGTCATTGAAAGAAATCATATACTTTTCATATCATATTGCAATTGTTGCAGACATCTCAAAATTTAGTTTACACTGAATATTCCTTTGAAAGAACAGTAGTTATTATTATTAAATAGACCTACCAATAGCTCACATTTGCTCTCAGTCAGCATGTGTTGAGAATGTAGCTGGCAAGTATCAGGTAACGGCACCTAATAACTTTTCAGCCATTAAACAGTAAGTATTCTCATACTGATGGCTCAGGTATCTATGTTGTTTTCCAGTATTTCCTATCCATAAAACTGTCTGTCAACTTATTTGAAAAGATACATTTGAAAACATATGGATACTCCTAAGAACTTTAAAAATTCTTTCCATCTTGATTGCATGAAAGTTGAAATATAGCTCCACAATACTTTTGTGATATAAACAGTTTCAAAGATTTTGACTTAGATAAAAATGAACTCACTGATCTTAAGGCAAAACAACAACAAGAACAAAAACAACAATAAGACCCACACAAAAAATAAAAACCTAATATAATTAATTTAACTCAAAAAATCTTTTGAAAATTCTCATGTTCCTTGAGAAGTTCTACTCTTGTTCGGTAAAGGTGTTTATAGAAATTTGTAAGTCTACTTGCAAAAATTTTATCTTTACCAATTGGATTTTTTTCCAACACTTGCAATCATCAAAACAAAAATCAAAATCAACTGGACATCTAACATAACATGCATGATGCCTTGTCAAAGACCACTGTGCAGTTTATATTCTTATTCCATATAAGCTACAAGAGCCTTCTTCACAGTAAATGAATTTTTTTTTAAGTTAACTTTAAAATGTTAAGAATCCCTACTCCATGTGATCTTATGCTGTTCAAGGGCTTTAAATAACATTTATATGCTCATTACTCCACAAATCTCTAGCCTTGACCACAATACTTAGCTCAAATCTTATATAGCTGTCTCTACCTGGGATAAAACAGAACTCTTGATTCTCTCCTTTCATCACAAAACAAAACAAAAAATATTGCCATTCACCCAGTTTTTAAGGACATAAACTGAAGAGCCATTCTTTATGGCTCACTATCTCTTATATCCCACATCCAATCTATTGGTATATCCTGTCAGCTACCCAAATCCAGAAATTTTGTGATAAAAACTATTGTTTCCATCTGGGATGGAAAATATAATAGATGACATTAAGGGAAGATTAAATATTGCATAAGACAACTCTAGTGACTTCAACCAAACCTCTATGGAAAAAATTATATCAATTCTACATACTCTTCCAGAAAACTGAAGAGGAGAGAAGACTTCTCAAGTAATTTTATGAGGCTAGCATTAATTGATACCAAAACTAGAGAAAGACATTATAACTAAAGTCAGTAGCTATTATAAACATAGATGGAAAAATTATTAACAGTATTTTAGCAAATCAAATCCAATAATATCCAATAAACATAATACAGTGGATTTTATGGAAGGAATGCAAGGTTGACTTAACATTATAAAATCTATGTAATTTATCATATTAAAAGACTAAAAAATAAAAAAAATAAAAAAGTCATCTCAGATGCAGAAAAACCACCAAAATCCAACATCCATTTGTGATAAAATCCTCAGTGAACTAACAGAATGATAGCCTCAACTTGATAAAGGGCATCTATGAAACCTACAGCTAACAACATTCCCAATGATGAAAGGCTGAATACTTTCCCCTAAGATAAGAAATAAGTCAACCACTTCTGTTCAATATTACAATGAGTATTCTAATATAATGTAACAATGCATATAAATTAGAAATAGAAATAAAAGGAATTTCCATATAAGGAAAAGTAAAAGTAAAACTGTCATTATTCACAGACAGCATGATTGTCTATATAGAAATTCCTATGGAAGCTAAAAAAAATTTAATACAACTAATGAATTTAGCACGGTTATAGGAAACAAGAGCAAAATTTAAAAAGTCAATTGTTTTTATACATTAGGAAAGAACAATCAGTAATTGACATTATAAAAACATACCTACAATAATACCAAAAGATAAAATTATTAGGAATGAATTTGACCAAAAAGATGTGTAAGACCTGTACACGGAAAACTATAAAGCATTACTAAGATAAATTAAAGAATACCCAAATAAATGGATATACCATGTTCATGGGTCAGAAAATTCAATATTGTTAAGAAGTCAATTCTTCCCAAATCAATCTCTATATTTAATGAAATCCAAGTGAAAATCACACCAGAGATTTTTGAGGAAGTTGATAAGCTCATTTTACAAATTCATATGGAAATGTATAGGTCTAGAATAGATGAAACAACTTTGAAAAAAAAAAGAAACCTGGAAGTCTTATACTGCTTGAATTTAATATTCTTTATAAAGTTACGGTTATCAAAAAAGTGTGCTATGAACGTCAAAAGAGACAGACAGATCAATGGAACAGAATGGAGTCCAGAAGAAACCCATACATATATGGCAAACTATGTTTTAACATAAGTGCCAGTAATTCAGTGGAGAAAGGATATTCTTTTTAATGAAACTGTGGGATAACTATGTGCAAAACAAAAACTTGTACCAGATGCAAATGCAAATGTAACTAAATATAAAACTTAAAACTATAAAACTTGCAGGAGAAAAGACAGGAGAAAATCTTGTGAACTTAGGTTATACCACCAGTATGATCTTTAAAACAAAAAGACTGACTTGATAAAAATTAATATCTTCTGCTCTTTGAAAGACATTGTCCATCCTGGGGAGCTCTGTCACATTCTCTAATGGAACAGCAACAATCCCCCAAGTACAGGGGCAATTACTAGTGAAGGAGGATGGTCCATTGATGGGTCCCTGATATTGATGACTATGCTTATGAGTCTTTGCTCTTGAAATTGAAACTTAGTCTAGTGTTGTAGGGTGCCTAAGCGTTACCTACTGGAGCCTCCTTGTTGCTCAAATGTGGCCTCTCTCTAAGCCAAACTCAGCATATAAATGCAATAACTTGCCTCCAGCATGGGCTATGACTCCCGGGTATGAGCCTCCCTGGCACTGAGGGATTGCTACCAAGTACCAACAAGCAATGCAACTGGGGAAAAAAAAAAAAAAAAGACCTTGACCAAAAGGGGGAAAAGGAAAAGACAAATGAGTTTACATGGCTAACAGACTTCAAAGCGAGTCAGGAGGTTATTCCAAAGCTAACGCTTATGCATGTCTCAGCAGGTTATCATTGACAGCCAAAGTAGATATTACCCCAAATAGCAGGGCTCTTCAGGGCTCTGGAAACATCCAGTCACTATAGTCAGGGCAGATAGCTCAAGAGTTTGGTCCTTTGCCAGTAGGCCCTACTGTGGAATTTAGGTTCCCCAGTGTGAGAGAGTTGGACTCAGTTGTGGTTTCCCTACACATGGCTCTTCTGTCCTTCTATTTGAACTTATAATTAGTACTAAAGTTGGTAGGTGTATGGTCCAAGAGACTTAAATCTCTGGGCTGTCCATGTGCCAGGTGGGCCCTGAATCTCAACGGAGTTGCAACACCTACTCTCCAGTTCCTTGGACTCATCCAGGACAACTAACAAGGAGGAGAGGATGGATAACCAACATACCAAGGAACTAAGAGTGTCTACAACTGCAAGGAAGAGAGTCCCATCCATAGGCCATATGGGATCGAAGGCCCCCCTCAATTAAAGGTGGTGTGAGCATCACCATTCCAGAATCCTCAGGATTGGGGAATGGACTATAGACTAAAGTAGACTTACTAGTATTCTACTTCCATTGTGATTCCAGCAATGGAAGAAATATCATTGATGTGTAGGCAGTGGCCACTGAAGGTTCTGAGGGTATAAAAAGGGAAAAACGTGCAATACAGGGGCATTTTTGGGACTTGGGAATTGTTCTGAATGACATTACAACGACAGATACAGGCCATTATATATCTTGCCATAACCTACAGAATTGAGTGGGAAAGAGTGTAAGCTACAATGTAAACTATAATCCGTGCTTAGTGGCAATGCTCCAAAATGTGTTTATCAATTGCAATGAAAGTACCACACTAATGAAATACGTTGCTAATGTGGGAAAATGTGGGAGGTGTGGGGAGCAGGGCATATGGGAATCCCATATATATTCTCTGTAACATTTATGTAATCTAAGTATGTTTTAAAAAATTAAAAAAAAAAAAAAAAAAAAAAAAAGTATAACTAAAAAAAAAAAGATATTGTTATAAGAATAAAAAGACAAAGACTGGGAGAAAATATTTTCAAATATTTCTGACAAAAGACTCACATCTAAAATACATAAAGAAACTCAAACTCAGTAATAAGAAAACCACCAATCCAATAAAAAAACTAGAAAAAGATAAAGATCAGACACTTCACTGAAGAAGATAAATGGATGGTAAATAAGCACGTGAAAAGATACTCAACATCATTATTCATTAGGGAAACACATTAAAACTATGAACTACCACTAAACATCTATTAGAAATCTAAGATTAAAAAGATAAACCATCACAACTGTTGAAGATGTGGAGCCACTGGAGCTCTTTTACTGCCAGTGGGAATATAAAATAAATTAGTATAACCACTTTTGAAAACAATTTTCCAGTCTCTTAAAAAGTTAAAACATACAAACACCATATAACCCAGCCATCCCTCTTTTAGGCATTTACCCAAGAGAAATGAAAACATAGAGAAAGTTGCACACGAATGTTCAAACAGCTTTATTTAGAATAGCCCAAACTGCAAACAATCCAAATGACCATCAACAGGTGAATGGATAAACAAACTGGAATATTTGCACAAAGGGATACTACTCAGCAATAAAAAGACTTTTGATTCAAACAATGTGAAAAAAATCTAAATAATTATAATAATAATAATTATTTAAGGAAAAAAAAAAAGTACACACTGGATGATTCAATTTATATAAAATTCTAGAAAATGCAAAGTAATCTAAACCAATAGAAAGCAAATCTGTATCTGCCTGGAGAGTGAGAGGGATACAAGGAAATTTGGGGGGGCTGATGGATATCTTCACCATCTTAATTGTGGTAATGGTCTCACTGGCGTATACATATACCAAAACTTATCAAATTATACACTTTAAACATGCAGCTTATTGTATGTCATTTATACTACAAGATAGCTGTTGAAAAAATTATAATTCAACCATTTTTTCAGATTACCACAAGTCTCTCTGCTTTTATTTACTACTCTCCACACAGCCAGACTGATCCTAAAAGTAGCTATCTTTGCTTACTTCATTATTATCTCTCTCAACTCTTCACTCTACTTTATAGCTTTTTATCACTTTCTTATAAATAAATAAATACACATGCCTACATATCTTTATGTGCCTGTGTATTTGTTTGTTTATTGCCTATACCCTTATTTAGAATGGGAACTCCAGGAGGGTTCACTGCTGTATCCCCAGGACTTAAAATAATGCCTGGCAATTTACGTACAAACCTACAGAGCCATTTGCTATTCATTCTCATTTCAGCCTTCTTTCCCATATCTTATATATTGTATTTACCTCCTCCTTCCCTAGTTTCAGTGAAAATAATGCTATTAATAATTATCTACTTATATTTATTGAATCTATACTATGTCCTAGAAACTGGCCTAAACCATTTAAAATCAATATTTAATTTAATCCATATAGCAGTATGGAGATAATTGTTATTATTTAAAATTTATAGATAGAAAACACAGGTGATGGCACTGGATTTGATTAAAGGTCTACCTTGTACCAGAGTTCAAGCTTTTAATTACCAACCACAGTTCTTCTTGTCCCTTTTTTAGCAGTATCGTTATCACTACCTGTCCTCTTCTTCAATACCTAGACATAATAATACAGTAAAATACCATGTAATTTCATCTGTCAAACCCATCTATGAAGAATATACCAAAAAAAAAAAACAAAACAAGGAATAATCCAAGAAGTCTCAAATGGCCAAATACAATGTTCCAAATTTATGTTTTTTATTCATAATAAATTCTTATAAACTGGTTTACCTGTTCTCTTAGCCCATAGAAACAGAAATTTTGAAAGTGTGATTATGAGATCATACTGAAGGAGATAGGTTTAGCAAGTTTCTCAAAAGTGACAATTGACAATGAGGGCAAAAATTATTTAAAAACTAAGTGTCCATTCCTGCGCAATGCCCTGTGACAGGCACATTAATCACCAGACAACACAAAGCATACATACACACACTTAATGGTCTTTCTTCCAATGATTTTGCTTCCCGCCTACCTTAACTACTTAGTTCAATGGTCATACCTACCAAAAAAGTATGGAACAGTGACTGCCACTCCCTTCATCTCCCGAACAACCTCCTCAAGAGTATTTAGAAACCTGTGAGGATATGTTTTGGTTGTTACTCTGAATGGAGTGATGATGGCAGTTGGTGGGTTGGGGCCACTTCTGGTACATATCCTTCAATACAGTTCTGAACAACCAAAATGCTAATACCAGTACTATTGAAAAATTACTGTTCTGGTTAGACCCTACTCAGACACCAACAATTCTTCAGACCTACAATCCATATGATCCTATAACCTTATCTGTAGCTTTCACCATTCCTCACATCTCTTCTTATCCCGCTTAAATTCTGTGTCCCATCATTACAATGATTTCCATATTTCCCTCTTGCTTATTAATACACATCTGGTAGTATTCTAATCCTATTCAATCATATTCTCCATACTCACCCCATTGCAACTGAAAGTAGCAGAAGAAAAACATACAACGGTGCCCACTGGTCTTATTTTAAATTATGTACTAACTTCAATTAGAGCATTAGAGATGTCTGGCTATTTTACTACATGTTCTAGTCATAATGTTTTCCTAGTTTCCTATATCTTTGCTTTTCAAAGTGTGATGTGTGGACTAGTACCAAAAGCATCTGAGAGCTTATTAGAAATGCAGAATTTCAGACCTCACCCTAAACTTACATAACAATACCCATTTTAACAAGATCCCCAGGTGATTCCTATGCACATTAAAGCTTGTGAAGCACTAGCCCTAGATCTGGGGTCAGTGAGCTTCAATTCAAATCCAAAAAAATCATTATTCTTGTTGGGACCTGTTGGTGTGAGTGTGATATATTTATTAATAATACACAGTATTGTGTGGATCTTAGTAAGGGGTCTGTGGTTTTCATCTGACTGGCAAAGGGGTCCATGGAACAAAAAAGGTTAAGAACTCCGCCCTAGATGACTATTTCACACCCTCTCCTGTCTTTAGAGCTCTATCCCCTCCTTCCTCACTCTCTATTGATAACTTTGCTCCCTACTTCAGAGAGAAAACAAAAGCAACCAGAAAAGGAAAGCAAACAGAAGAAAACTTCCAGAAGCTTCCTCCAGGTAATTTACTCACTTGCTTTCATTTATGTTCATGTACTCTGCCTTCCCAGTTGCCACAGGTTAACTGTCAGTTCAACTACTGAAAAAAGTCCTCACCTTGTGCACCAGATCTTATCTATTCCCTTTCATCTATTCAAGGACACTGATCCATTAATGTGTTCCTACCACCTTGCATAATTACATTTCCCCAACTTTAATGGGTTATTCCCATAATCCCCCTCATATGTATTCTTTCTCCCATTTTAAAAATAAACACCCTCCCTTCACCCCACACCCTCCACTGCCAGTCTTAATACACCACTTCCACAAGTTATCTATACTAATTATCTCTAACTTTTCTTCCCCCACTCTCTTAAACTCATCTGTATAAGGAAGGCACTTGCACCCATCACTACAGTAAAATTGCTCATCAGTGGCACCCAAGAATTTTATGTTTAAAATTAAAATTCCTTATGTCTGATAAGTGGTTCTCAGTATATAATCCAATTCAAAATGAGTCAGCATCTAACATTATGGTATTCAATTCACTTGGAATAAAGCTTGATAATATAAATTCATTATTTTCCCCAAGTATAATCAAGTTTTTTAAAGAAAGTAAACTATTCAAATAGTTTTTGCTAATTAACAGTACTTACCTGGCTGAACTTGTGTAGCCTGTAAGAAGTATTTCAAAGCTCTCTCAAAGTTCTTTTCATTTTCCAAAGCATGACCGACATTATTCCATAATTTGGCATTATTTTTATTTACCTTAAATATACAAGCACACAGAAATAAGTTGCAATTTACAAAACATATGACTCTAGATCACACAGATATTTGGATACTATTAGGAATGAAGTATAACATGGAGATGACCCTGGGGATGAGAAAGGAGCCAAATGAACAGTGCTTTGCCAAATTTACTGTCCCCTACCCATCATCATCATTATACTAAAATCACAGCAGTCTGATTTCATCATCTTATGTATTCGAATTCTACAAAAAAATTTTATTTCATCAAAGTACAGTGCTGTTTGAAAATTGCTCTGTTTGTATTCTTTTAGGAGATAAGGTAATAGAACATGAGAATATGTTTAAATATTGCACCAACAACTTATTTTTTAAACTTGACATATTTAAAGCCATGTATATTGTCTATTACGGTCATGAGAACACTGGGATTAAAGCTCTGAACAGACTCACAGAGCTAGAGTCTGGAAGACAGGTTATCAGGAAACAGAAAGGGAATAGAGTGTGGTGAGCTAATGCTCAATATGGGCAAAACCCATAAGGTAGAAGGGGGTGGTTTGGCAGTGGAGGGGAGTGACGGTGGTGAAGGGACATGCGTGGGATCGATGGTATTGGAATGTGAGGGGGAGTAGGGTTTGGGCATTGAGATGGACTACCCATGGAACTAAGAGGAGGACTGGAGAAAGGAACAGGTGAACTCTGGTGATTTGTAGGTCTGTGGTTGAAAATACAATGGTGGGAATGTTTTCTTTACTTTTTTTTTTTTTTTGGCAAATGTGGTGGTGGGGCCCACTGGTGCAGGGTGTCACTGGTGTGGGGATATATGGAAAAGGGTGCACTTGGGGCATGCTTCCATGGAATATGAATGTGTTCAACTTGGCACAGGGTGTTATCTCAGTGGGTGGAGACCCACACAATAAACAAATATTAAACTCGCATCCTGGGAAGTGCTGCTACGTTCTCAAACAGAGGGGGGCAAGAACATCTCGAGTACATAGGCAGCACCTAATAAAAGAAAACAGACCAGTATATCAAGCCCTCGATATTAATGCATGCAACTATGAACCTTATTCTTAAAAAATTGAAACTTAGTGGTTGGCATAGGTCCCAAGGGGAGGGGGAGGGAAGAATGGGTGGAACATAGTGAATCTTTGGGGCACTGAAACTGTTCTGCATGATCTTACAATGATGGATACAAGCCATTATACATTTTGTCAGAACCTATAAAGTATACGGTGCAAAAGGTAAACCATTGAACATAGTTATAGCGATACTTTGGTATTTGTTTATCAATTGTAACAAATGTACCATTCTCATGTAGGATGTTATTGGTAGGGGAGGATGTGGGGGGGCAGGAGTAGAGTATAAGAGACTCCCCCATATTTTCTGTGTGACTTATCTGTAACCTAAAGCTTCTGGGAAAATAAAGTGAAAACAACAATAACAACAACAACAAAAAACCAAAGACACTGGAGGAACCTACTGAAGAAATTGTCAATATACATGAAAGATAACAGATTTTACAGAGATGCAAGGCACAATGCAAAATTTTTAAAAATTAAAAAAAATTTTTTTTGTTGTTTTTGGCTTTGTTTTGGGGGAGGTTTTAGATTGCAGAAGGGTTGCAACTGTGGCAGGGGAGGATCACTGGGCTTGGGTATTGCTGGTGGAGGGATGTGTGGGGAGGGGTACACCTGGGGCATGCCTTTATGGAATATGAATGTGTTCATGTGGTCATGGGGTGTTGTCTCAGTGGGTGGAATAACAATAACAATAACCAACAGAATACTCAATTCCCATCCTGGGGAGTCCTGCTACATTCTCTCATAGAGTGGCAAGAATCTAAAGTATATGGACAGGGAAGCAGCTGTGGCTCAATCAGTGGGGCTCCCGTTTACCATATGGGAGGTCCCGGGTTCGGGTTCGGTTCCCAGGGCCTCCTGGTGGGGGCAGGCCCGCCCGCACGGCGTGGTTGGCTGAACCGGCGAGCGCGGGCAGCAGGGGGGGATAGATGAATGAATCAATGAAATCTTTAAAAAAAATAAATAAAAAAAATAAAAAAATAAATAAATTAAGTATATGGACAGTGCCTAGCAAAGAAGGACAGACCAATACACCAGGTCCTTGATAATAATGCTTGTACTTATGAACCTTGTCCTTGTAAAATCGAAATTTAGCCTAGTAATATATATTGCCTAAGAGTTACCTCCTCAAAGCCTCCTTGTTGCGCAAATGCAGCCTCTCTCTAAGCCAAACTCAGCATATAAATTCACTATCTTCCCCCAACACAGAAAATGACTCCCAGGCACTGAGAGATTAATACCAAGCGCCAAGTAACGATGCATTTGGAAAAGACCTAGATCAAAAGGGGGAAATACTAAATAAAAATGAGTGTCTATGGCTAAGAGGTTTCAAAGTGAGTCAGAAGGTCATTCCAGAGGTTATGCTTATGCACATCTCAGGAGGATCTCACTGACTGCCACAGTAATCAGTGCCTCAAGTCCTCAAGTAGGGGTGCTCCTAAGGGCTCTAGAGACATCTAGACACTATAGGTAGGGCAGACAAGCCCAGGAAATCAGCACCCCATCAGAGGACCTTACCTTGGAATATATGGTAACCCAGCTCCCCAATGTATCAGAGTTAGACTAATTTATAATGTTCCTATACATGGTTCTTTTGCCCATTTATTTGAACCTAAAATTAGCACTATAACCATTAAATATATGTCCCAGACACTTAAATCTTCCAGCTGTTCATATGCTGGGTGAGCCTTGAATCTCAGCAGAGTTGCAGCCAACACCTACTTTCCAGTTCATCGGACCCACCCAGGACAACTAACAAAAGGATAACGATAGACAATGTGCCTAGCCTCCAAAACAGAGTACCTACAACTGCAAGCAAGACAGTTCTATCCATCTGAACTAATCTAAGATGGGATCTAAGCCCCCTCTCAATCAGCAGCAGAGTGGATATAACCATCCCCAAATGCTCAAGAAAGAGGAATAAACAAACAAAATGGGGGAATTTGCACTAAAATATGGACTAAAATAGACTTATTATTATTCTAGTAATGGAAGAACTAGTAACATTGATATAGACAGTGGTCACCAGAGGTTCTGAGAGTAGAGAGAGGGAAGAATTGGTGTAATAACAAATGTGTAATAACATTTGGGAGACAGAGCAAATTTTCTGAATGATATTGCAGTGATGGATACAAGCTGTTATATATTGTCAAAACCTATAAAACTGTGTGGTGCAAAGTTTAAAACATGTGAACTATAGACCATGTTTAGTAGCAATGCTTCAATATGTATTCATCAATTGTAACAAATTTGCCATTAGTTTCATTTTCAACTAATGAAAGATGATGTTAATGTGGGAAAGTGTGGGAGGGGGATTATATGGGAATCCCCTATATTTTTGGATATAACATTTATGTAATCTAAAGCTTCTTTATTTTTTAAGAAAAAAAAAATAAGGGAAAAAAGTAAAAATAAAAAAGCTCTGAGACAATCTGTGCTTTGAGTTACACATGGGCATGTATTCCTGTAAATACAGGATGATATCCAGACAAAGAACTAGTTGTAGTGGTTGGGGCTATGGTTTCAACCATTGTCCCAGGAGTAAAGACAAGCAAAAATTCTGAAATTATGGGACTCCAACAGCATCCTGGGAGTTTGGCTAAATAAGTATTGTAATGAGCTCCCATTTGTTTGCAGACTTCTGAGCTGGGGAGAGGGTGGAGTTACTGAGTGGCACAAGAGGGGAGTCATCCCATCTTAAGTAGATGTCAAATCAAAAAGTCACATAGACTATTGAATGAAGAAGCAGTGGAGAATGCAGTGGAAAGTACAGTGGAGAGTACAAAAATCTTCAAAATGAATTATGAATTTAGAGATTTGAAGAGGAACACTGATAAGGGAGAGCCTGAGTGGGGGGTGGGAGGGAATCTTTGCTGGTAAGGTTTATAAAATACAAATTTTATAATTTTTCAAAACTTTATTTCTATTTATGCTGTCCACTCTATACAAATGATGTTATTCCTTTCTGCTAGTCCCTTTCTTTTTTATAATACTGTTACCATTGGTTTTATTCCACATAGCAGGGTGTTATTTGTTGCCATGTATTTATTTCATTGAATCTAAGATGACATCAATGGTAAAACCATTATTTTATGAACCATTAAGACAATGGGCCTCTAATTAATTGTAAGATACCATTCATTGTAAGACATTGTGATTTCAGAGATGTTAAATGGTGGAAAATATGCATCTTAAGAATCAATGAAAGCTAGTTTTCTGATTTGAACATTTTATCATTTGGGCTTCTAATGACTATGCAGTATTTATGGAATTATTCATATAGGCTTTGGACATATAGCTAAGGTTGCTACTGAGAACACTTGGTCATACCATATATTATAAAAAGAACAAATTATTCCCATTAATCTTTTCATGAAGTCTTTAATACTGACAGTTAAATTATTTAAAAGTAAAATAACTTAGTCATTGCTATAAGAAATCATTCCTGTCATTGTGAACAATACTTTACCTTCAAAGCTGACATAAACAATGTATATTCAGATTCCCAATCCCAGTTTCTGTGGAGTGTTTTTAAAGCATGAGTGAATATCACCATAGATAGACAAACCCAGGATAGCTTTTTAAATACACTGTTTAAGAGAAAAAAGGAAAATAAAAATATGATCTACATCACCCAAAAGCATTTTACCTTTCAAAACAGAGATAAGAAATATCTTAAATGTTACCAACTATCATGTTTGAATTACTCTAAATAGGAATCATGTTAATGATCATCCAACTGCCATCCAACTGTAGGGAACATCACAAAAATAATTAAATATTATGGATATCACTTTCCAATTCAGCCTTAAAATACAAACATATAAAATTACATTATATCTTCCAATATCTGGCTCTATTTCACAATCTTGGCTTAAATTTAATGATTAAAAACTAATAAAACCAGTTTTTAACTGTGACAAATTATATTTAGAGTCCTTTTTGCCATTACCCACAACTTGAGTATTTTAATTTGTGTGTAATTATGCCTGTTGCAGTAAAGTGCTGATATCAAAATTAACTATTTAAATTAATTAAAATTAAGTTCTACAATTGTGCAGAGATGTCTAATTGTATATTACAAATTTATGCTGAACTTCATTAGGCTAAACTTTAATTTTTATCTTTATATCACTGTTTGAAGATTTGCTTTGCATAAATAATTAAAATGGTTAGGAGCCCTTGAATTGTATTGCCAAATATGTGCATCTGAAAGGGTGGGGTATTTCTGTATTTAAAAATGTTTTTTGGCTATAATTTATACCATAGACTATCATGACGTTCTTGGAATAATTTTATATTTTAAAACTAGAATTGCCTATTAAAAGTCAGAGTAAAGTTAACTCTTTATAAAATAGATGCAAATTACATGTACAGTTTTATGTTGAGACTCAATTCCTCACTATAAAATGGTTATACTCCCATATTCTCTATAATCTCAAATAGGACTATTGTTTTCCAAGCCTGTGTTTTTGTTTCTATAGCATGGTTCAATTTCTTTCATTTTTATGTATCTATTTAACCAGAACAAGAGAGTATGGATTAGAAATAGCAAGGACATGGCAAGCAGTCAGATGTAAATCTGAATCACGACTCTGCTGTTTACCAGCTGTATAATCTTAGTAAATCAGTTATTCTGTATGAGCTTCAATTTTTCAATCTGAAAAACAGAGTTAAGGAGTGTGAAAATTAAATGAGACAAAAAATTTAAAGGGTCTAGCAAGGTGATGGGCACATGGCAAGCACTCAAAAATTGGCAGCCATTATAATTGGATATATGGGTAGGAAATAAAAAGCTTGGTAGATAGTAGTAGAAGTGTGGACATGGGAGAGATTATCTAGGAATAATGTGTAATGTGAGAAAATGGCTAGGAGTAAAACTCTGAGAAATGCCAATATTTAAGGAGCAAGTACAGCAGAAATATCTGGTGAGAGATTGAGCAGAAATGAACAAATGTGGAAGCAAATCAGGAGAGAGAATGTTTACAGATGCTAAGGAAATAAAATTTTAAATGAAACCATTCATTGCATGTAGCTAGTAGGAGGCAATCTGAAACATTTCTCAGCAGAGTGATGCAGAGAAAGGTCAGAATTCTGTGGGTTGAGGATGATTGGAAAGTGAAAAAGAAGAGACGGTAACTATTTCTCTTTCAAGTTACAAATGTAAATTTAAAACTATATTAGTATTATTTCACTATATAACAATATGCTTGATTTGACAATTTTAGTGTCACAGCATATGTATATGAGATAATACCTACTAATAGTCTCTAAGCATACATACAGTGTAACTCTTCTCCTTAACTGTTAGTTTAAGGCAACTAGTAGAAGATGGTTATGATGAAGATGATGATAATAGCATGAAATTAAGGATAGGTTACTATGTACTAAACACTGTTCTATATGTATTTTACATACATTAACTCAATATGGCTCACTTAACACTATATTATAGTTCACTGCATATGCAATAGTCAAATACATCTTTAGGCTCAATAACGTCCTTGTTTCCATTTGGATTTGCCTCAAAGTTTGTTATTTCTCAGGCTGTAAGTTAAAATCATATAAATATAGGGCAGAACCCAGGATTAAACAGGTATGGTAGAACTTTCCTTACCTTGAATTACAGACAAATGAGGGGACTATCAAGATGAAAAACCAAAATTACAAAGTATGACTTATGAAACTGAACCAGATAGATTTAAAACACTTGAACATAACAAAACAAAACAAAAACACTTGATTCCATCACCGTTAATTCTAAAGTTAGTAGGCATTACATAAACTAACATTTAAATTCACCTTTTATTTGATATTTTCTGCCATCCATGGGCTACCAAAATACAGAACCCCATGCTAGGAACATATAATACCCGCTCAGCAACAACAAATCCAACTGGGAAAAAAAGGTTCGATGCAGGAATAAATGGTAACACCATTAAACAAAGGGCCTAGAAAGAAAAACAAGATAACTTTGTTAAATAAAAATATATATATAGGGACACAACAATCAAGTCCAAATACTTTATCATTTACTTTAGATGATGCATTGGTCCATTTTTTAATACTAGGAATCCAAGTTTAAAGATAAAGGCAACTTAGGGTGGTAATAAGCAAAGCGAGATGGGTGTTTTCTTGAATGCTCGTACTTACTATTAGAGGATATACATGGGCTTCCTTTGAAAACAAGATTCCTAGGCATGCTTACGAATGATTTCTTCTTGATATTAAAATCCTGTAATGCAATGCTACCATTACAGTATTGTAAATTTGAAAAACATAGTCAGTTATACTTTCTTGGTTTTTTTTTTTGTGAGGAATATGAATAGTCAAATATAAAAACTAGTGAACGTAAATATTTACACCTTTCAGCAAAAACTGGGTAACAAAGATTCATCCAATTAAAAAGTAAAAAAATTCTGAAAATATATCTAAGACATTCATAAATTTTACACATCCAACTTACACATGTACTGATAAAAATAAACTGACAGATGGTAAAAAGTTTTCAACAAAACATAATCTCAAATATGATAAAATAGCTAAACATGCCAGTTTTTATAACTTTACTTCTATAAGTAATTACCTGCCATTGGAAATTGAAAGAATAGATAAGATATGGTTCACATAAGACAGCAGACTACTGCCTCTGTAACTTAGTATTACTTTGCATAATATTCTGATGCACATGTATTTTATAGAGGCTTGGTATACCATGAAAATAAAATTGTCCTCTTTAAATCTACAGTCTTTTATTCTATAAGGATTTCTAAAATTATAACACTGATTCTGAAATAAAAATCACAAAAATACTTAGATTTCTTGGCATTTTGAAAATGTGATGGCATATGAACGGTTTCCAGACTATAAAGCTATTACAAAAGGTAGCAACGTACACAAATAACTTGTGGAAGGAAACAGGTTTGTTCATCACAAGGACTTCTGTTTCTATGGATATGTGCTTCCACATTTTGTTACCTGCTTTGTTCTATGGTACCTAATTGAATAAATAAATAGATTGGTTAGCCTCTGAAGTTTAAGACTCTTCTAATGGGTTAGGGGGAGGGAAAGACTTTTCTTGAGCATACTTTATCAGAGAAATATAGATTAGAGATATACACATATTGGAAAGAATACTTTCTCCATGAATGATTACAAATTTATGATTTTAGTGAGACAATACAGAACCTGAGAAAAAGCACTACCATCAAACTTCTCAATATCACACCAATTTATACATCTAAAATTTGTGTTTTTTTTTTTTTTTTTTTTTTAGCAAAAAGGTAAAACTTTAGGGAGTGCACATAATTCACCTCCCACTTCCCAGAAATGCATGCCAAAAATAACCAGCTTTTTGTGAAACAGATGAAGAGACATTCCTAAATAAACTGTTCATTAAAAAAAAATATTCCCTATTAATTCATGGCTACTCTAAAAGCAATTTCACTTGAAGGAATTAAGTGTTAGATTCATGTGAAGATACATCATAGACCGATATAAAAACTATACATATAAAGAAAATCAATTTCTCAGGAAAAACCTATTGGTTGTGGGATAAGGAATGGTTAAGTTACTCAGAAGTTCTCACATGTTCTCTATTAATGTATGCCAATTGAATTAATAAAAAGAGCAAAGAGTTTGGAGACAAATATTTGTTTTACTTCTTCCTATATGACAAAAGGCAGACTACTTAACCACCCTGAGACTGTTTCTTTTTTAAAATAAAAAAGTGGGGAAGATAACTACTTACATTATGGTGTTATCTATGATACCTTATTTAATAATAAGTGCTTAACATAGTACCCAGTACTTGGTAGTTAATCCTTTGTTCTACTTATTCCTTCCAGAGATCTTCAGAAAAATACCACAATAAAAAAACACAGCATGGTTAAGATCATACATAAAAGTAGAGCTGTGACTAAGGTCATAATTTTTCCTTTTTTAATATACATAAAATAATATATAATTTATATAAATCTATGTTTATGTCATTGGCAGTATCTTTTATATCTTTTCTAGCTTTATGCCCCCTTTTTAACCTCTTTTTTAGAACTCCAGCTCTGATGTACCCTACCATGTATCTTTCTTTCTTTCTATCTACCTGAGCAGCAAAGCACTGCAAGAGAAAATCCCTAAGCAGTATAATTTATTAATACTATCATAAATTCACAGTCACCAACTTCAAACTGACCCTCAAGAATGTTCAGCATTTCTACTTTTCTCTGGTAGGCTCAACTCCAGTCTCCTTGACTGTTTTGAATTTTGATCACTTTACTCCAACTTTTGACCCATGCGACTTTCAGCAGGTAACCATAATTCCTAATTCAGAGGGGAAACTGAAGCCATAAAATAAGAATCCTTCAATTCCCTGCTATTAAATCTACCAACATCCACATTCACGCTCATTTCCTTCCTTCCTATAACACAGGAGCTTTTTAACAAGGAGTCCATGAGCTTGAATTGAAATTCAAAAAAACATTTTCTTGTAGGGACCTGTTGGTGTGGGTGTGATATATTTATTAAATAATACACAGTACAGTGTGGACTTAGTAAGGGGTCTGTGGTTTTCATCTGACTGGCAAAGGAGCCCGTGGAACAAAAAAAGATTAAGAACCCCTGCTATAACAGAAAAGGTATCTTCTTCTCTTTCTATCTCAGACCAAACCTATGCTTTACATCTGTCTGCTCTTTCAGCTCAATGAACATCTGGTATGTCTCTTGAGGTTCATTCTCATCTATTCAGTATCTAAATATGAGGATTTTTCAAAACTAGAGTCTAGGCTTCTCACTCTACTCAGTTCTTCTCAACTGTGTTCTGGGGCAGAATTAAGACCACATATTCTAAGGCATTCATTATATGTATAAATTAACTGTTCTCCCATGAATCTAGAATGGTACTAGTTAGGTACCATCTTTGGAAGAACTGAGAAACCCCAGTTGAGAAAGGCTACTCTATATCCTCTCAATAGGCCTTCTGTATCAGTCAGCCAAAGGGGTGCTGAATGCATAATACCAGACATCTGTTGGTTTTTATAAAGGGTATTTATTTGGGGCAGAAGCTTACAGTTACCTGGTCATAAAGCGTAAGTTAATTCCCTCACCAAAGTCTACTGCCACGTGTTGGAGCAAAATGGCTGCCAATGTCTGTGAGGGTTCAGGCTTCCTGGGTTCCTCTCTTCCCGAGGCTTGCTTCTTTCTGGGCTCAGTTCCTCTGCTATCTCCACAAGGCCATATGTAGACTATCAGGTGAATGGCTTGTCTCTTTTCCTGGAGCCTTCTCTTCCTCACAACCAAGCTCTTCTGTGTGCTTACTTCCCAAGGCTCCAGCTCAAAAACTCAGTATCAGAACTCCAACCCTGTCTTTTGCCAAGTCTTTTATATGTGAGTCTCCACCCACCAAGGAGCAGGGACTCAACGCCCTACTGACGTGGTCCAATCAAAGCCCTAATCATAATTTAAACACACCCAGAGGAACAGACCAGTTTACAAACATAATCCAATATCTATTTTTGGAATTCATCAATAATATCAAACTGCTACACCTTCTTACCTATATCTATAATTTCAATTATCATCTCTTTGAATCAAATATTTTTGTGCAGCTCAGGCCTCTTTTAGCTTTAGGCAGAAAGTACTATTTCCACAGGGATGTTTCAAAGGCATCTCAAACTCAACATTTCCAATATCATGCTTAATAGTGAACATATTATTTTCCCCAAACTCTATTTTCTTTCAATCGTCTTTGTATCTAGAGATTGGCTCCAAATTTCTCTAGAGTGCAAGCTTCTTGGAAACAGTGGTCTTGTATTTCTTTTTATCATACCCTCAGTGCTTAAAATGCTGCTTGGTAAACAGATAGCAATCATAAATATCTACTGAACAAATAATTGAACAAATGGCTGCAGGCAGAAATGATACATCTGCAAAACATTAAATACGCATTTTGGCACACAGTAAATGCTCAGAAAAGATTATTATTTTTGTCTTTAGCAATTCAAAGGAAGTTGGAATTGAACTGTTTTGAGTAAGAAGTGGCGCGAGAGTAAGAAAGTTACAAGGGCCCAGACTTCGGAAAACAACAATGACAAGACTTTTCAAACAACCAGAGTTGTTTACCTCAGGGAGTAATGAAAATCCTGCTAATGAGAACTGAAAAGCCATCTATCTTACATGAGACTCCTCTCTGAGCCACGAAAACAAAGAATTATAAAATATGTTCCATTTCTTCAAAAAATGTATATTCTATTTGAGTGAAGGTAAGAAATATAAGAAAAGGCTCCCAAAAAGGATGCTTCATTATTGCAGATTTCCTAGCAAATTGTGGACATTCATAATCAGTTTTCATTTTACATGGTGAATATATGTCAAATTATGCCTACAAATTAAATTCTGATATATAACCTAAAATAAGTTCATAAATTCAATGTTGAACAAAGAACAGAAAGACAATGCTTTTTAAAAAGATGCTTTTGATGAATTAAAGGCAGTCTCTTACTTAAAAAACTAAATGCAGTGGGACTTGAAAAGTTAACAAAGTTTCTTACCATTAAAACAGTCTTGGAGGAACCACCAGGGTATCGAAGGCTGAATACTCCCAAAGCCACCAAAATACAAAAGAAAGTAAATGTGGCAAGATTTCGAATATCTAGAAATGATTCTATAAGTGGTATTGTTCCCATGGTCCAATCACAGCAGAGTTCTGAAGGATTTAATAGAAGCCAAGCATTCACAGGAAGGAGGTAGTTAAAAGTTAGCTGCCTTGCAGGAGTTGGGCTTACAGCAGCTGGGTTATCAAACCTGTATAGAGAATGAAAACAAGTTCTTTAAAACAAAAATTTTCTAACCACATAATCAATGTGTAGTATATGTAAATAAACTAATGAACAAGAATAAAAGCAGTTTTTTTTATGTAATCTTGTTAAACAGAAGATTTAAGTAATTTTTTATGGATACTTCAGACTCTTGCCAGAGTTCAAACTATCTAAACTTTATAAAATGTCTACTTGAAAGGAGTGATATTTATGAAAAACTGTTTGAAGGGAAAGCAGTCCATTTATTTGTTTACGTCATTATTAGAACAATTCAGATACATGCACTATAATATTATTATGATACCAGAGAAGTGCTTTCATTAAATTATGACCTTCTGATTAAAAATAAAGTTTTATAAGATTCACTGTTGCGGGAAGCGGCTGTGGCTCAATCAGTGGGGCTCCTGTTTACCATGTGGGAGGCCCCGGGTTCAGCACAAGCAGCAGGGGGGGGGGGGATGGATGAATAAATAAATAAAATCTTAAAAAAAAAAAGATTCACTGTTGCATGTGTTGTATGGATGCTATTTGAGAACACTCATCAATGCTTTCCTACAGGAGACATTTCTTTTAGAGCTAAATGCTAACAGTTATGCTTCCTAGAAAGAATTACTATGTTTTTCTGCTCTAACATACAGAAAACTATATTCCCTATAAGCTTTTCCTCTTTGCTTTAACCACTAGGAAGCTAAAACCCAAAATTCCAAACAATGTAGCTGAGTGTGTAGGCATATATTTTATTTTTATTCTACTTTTTCTCTTGGTATATGTTAATATAAGCCTATATTCTAGGTTTATATTTCCCCAAACCATGAGATATTGAACTGTGTATTTCATTAATTTAGTCTATTTCCTAAAAACTAAATCAAATAATTTTTAAAAAGCAGTATTTTTTTTTAAGAAACTGTTTCAGGGGTTTATTTCTTAGCCTATGCTCTAAATTCAAATTTAATTGGGAGTTCTACATTTTAACTGTCAATTACACTATTGTTACATGCAACAACACAGATGAATTTCAAAACAGTTATTCTGAGTGAAAGTTACCAGAAGTAACAGAGTCCATACTGTATGGTTCCATTTATATACAAATCTAGAATATGCAGATTAATCCATAATAACAGAAAGTCATTGGTTGCTTGGGGGAAGGGATTACCAAGGGGGCAGGAGGAAACTTTTGGGGTCATTATCTTGATTGTCATGATAAGTGTCATAAGTGTACACATGAATCACAATTTATTACTTTGTACTTTTAAATATATTTTGATTTTTATATGTTAATAATATAAAGCTATTAATATATATTGAAGACTTTTGGGAACATTTACACTCACTTAAAATCCAAAGTCAAAAAATAGAATAATAATAATAAAAAAAACCAGAAAAGAACCAGAATTCATACCTGGTAAATACTGGAAGCTGGGACTGAATAACCTGGACTCTAATCACAACAAGTAATAGTGTACTAAACATCAAGACAATAAGTTTTATTAGTGTCCGCAGCACGGAAAATGGAATACTACCCTTTCCACGGAGAAACTGTCCAGCAATAGTACATAATAATGGCAAAGTATACTGGAAAAGAAAACATATGTTTTAACTAATGAATAACAATGTAGTATGTTTTCAACAATGGAATACTTTCTACATACAAGATTAGACACAAATTGACTATAATTATAAAATCAATGTGGAACAATTTGTGGAACTGGTAATGAATAAACACAGAATTTGATAATCTTATCCAATAATGAATTATATTGTACAGTATTACTTTGCACTTTTACAAATGCTTAATATTTCCATTACTGAAACTTAAAAAGCAGTCCTTAAAAAAACCGAAGGTGTCATTACAATAAAAATGTTAATCGAACATTTTCATTGGGTATAAGGACAAAAGATGCTTGTTTTGTATAGATTTTTGGTTTCATTATTTGTAAATACATTGATTTATATAATGATACATTTAAAAAATAAAGTTACTATAATCTGATTCAATTAAGATAGAAAAGACAGCAACAAGAAAATGTATATTTCATTTCTCCTTACCCCCTGGGCAATAAACACTTCATACACACAGCAAATTCCCACAACTGTTATTCCTTGTTCTTTACACAATGTTGCAACAGCCACTAAAAACACTGTCAATGCAACTGGAGTCCACACTACAATTAAAAAACAGAAACAAGTAAGACTTTGAAAAAAACTTTATAATAGCAAACAAGAATATTTAAATTAGGTAACTATTAGACATTACTGAAAAGTTTTACATGTGATTCCCTACCCACATTTGTTTTTTTTTGGCACGGGGGCCTGCACCCACAGGCCTGGGATACTTTTTTTTTTTAACCAGGAAGTCCCAGGGATCAAACCTGGGTCCTCCATATGGTAAATGGAAGCTCAATTGCTTGAGCCACAGCTGCTTCCCACACATTTGTGTTATTACCACTGTCCTATACTTTATAATTTAGAACATACTTTAATTTTTAAGGTAATTTTTGTTTTATATATACAAAACAAAACATTAAAATGTATAATTTGGAGAGGAAAGTTATCTAAACAAATACTAATGTTTAAAATGAAGGCAGAGGGCAGATGTGGCTCAGATGGTTGGGCGTCCGTCTGCCATATGGAGGGACCTGGGTTCGATGCCCGGGACCTCCCGGTAAAATAAAATATATATATAGAAAGCGCATGGGCTGCCAGGCTCTGTGTGCTGGTGAGCCGCCAGGCCCTGGGAGCCATGCAGCAAAATGATGACGTAACGGGAGAGACAAGACAAGATGCTTCCCAAACCCCGGAAACCAGGAGCCGAGGTGGCGCAGGTGGCAGAACACGTCTCTCCTACATCGGAGGTCTCCAGGATCGAATCCTGGTGAAGACTGGAGGAGGAGGAGGAGGAGGAGAAGAGATGGCAGGAAAACAGATGCAGAGAATTGCCCAGCGAATGGACACAAAACAGCAAATGGGGAAGGGGGGATTTAAAATGGATAAAGTAAATAAATAAATCTTAAAAAAAAAAAAAAAGAAGGCAAAGTAGGGATTTTGGAAAAAATAAAATGACAACATTAAGAGCTGAAATTAGAACTATCAAAAATGTTTAACACAGATCAGATCAGATACCTATACTGTATAGCTTATTTTATCTGTAATTTATTAAAATTTGGAAATTTAAAACTGCAGGGCAAAGTGGAATACCATGCTTAAAATAAAAAAGGATTATAAAAACTGAAATGAAACAGATTAGCAAAAAGTACTGAAATCAATACTAGTTTTAAAAAACAATTCCCAACAGAACATTGACAAGTTTTATTTAAGTGAAAACCTGCTTCATCAACTTTAAATAAACATTTAATAATTTGATTAAAGAATAATGAACTGTGAGTTAATTCTGGATCTCCTAAATTGGTCTGTGACTTGCAACTTTTCTGAACTCCAGTTTTCTTATTGGAAAATATGATTTGCAAGTCTTTTCCAGTTTAAAAAATATATAAGATATTAGGATTGTGTAACCTCAGTTTTTATTCATTAAGAACACCAACCAAAGCAAAAACTCAAATAACTGACTTAAGAAACCCAAGTGTAAATAATGATATAATTCATGACTCTAATATATTTTCTTGTCACTGGGCTTAATATGGAAACTCATCTATTTTTAAATTGTTTTTAATTTTAAAATACTCAATTGATGAAAATTTCCAAAAGGAAAAAGAGCAACCAAAAAATACTGTTTGGGATAATATGTAAAACGGTACCCCTTCCTTTGAAAAAAAAAAACAATTTCTAATTAGGCTCAAACCATCAATACTAATATAAGAGTATGATCAAGAAGGTCTGTTTGTAGTTAAGTAAGTTTAACTCACTTTATGGAAGGAGATATGGTTAGAGAGGTAGGCAGGAGTCTGACCATGGAGGGCTTGTAGTCCACAGTTTTTTCTAACTTCATCTTTAATGCTTTGCTTGGATTGGTAGTTGAGGTTACTGGTTTGCTATTCTAGATTACTTATTGAACTACCTCTCACTGCATGATGAACAACAGGGGAAACAGGCATATTGCTTACTGTGTGCCTGGTACTGTATTAAGTGCCTTACATGTTTAACTCATCTAATCCTCACAGCATTATGAGGCAGGGGCTATTATTATTCACATTTTATAGATAAAGAAAAAAAAGCACAAAGAGGTTAAGTAATTTGCCCAAGGCCAAAGAGATAGTAAGTGGCAGAGACAGAATTTGAAACCTGACCCTAGAGTTCATGTTTCTACCTACAAAACTATGTTGCCACTCAAACTGTTTTAAGAAGGCATTACGCAAAGCAGCAAGAAGCAAACCTGCTCATATTAAAAATCTAGGAGACACAAAGTTGTTTGGTCTTGACCATATTATTTACATCTTAAATCTTAAGTTTCCACACACACCAAATTAAGCTACTGATATTTATCATCTATACTTGGGGCTGCAGTGAGAAAATCCCCCAAGAACTTAGAAAAAATGCTATTCCTTAGAGTTGAGCTTTAAGAGGAACATAATAGTTTAATGCCATTATTGAAGCTCCCTTCACACCCACTGTGCTTGCTCTCTTAATAAAATCATTTTATTGCCTAGTATGATTTTTCCCCCAACAATGCCAGGCTTCATTAGGACTAATGAGCTATTGTACACAAAACAGTTTCCAGAGTAGGTCACATGGTAGAGGCTCAATAAATAGCTGAACTATGATCTACACATAATAAAAATTGTACTCTAGTTATTTATAGAAAGGCAACTGAAGTATTGGTACTGATATCATTTACAGATAATAGCACATGGATCTAGGAACAAAATTCAAAATTTCTATATTCTAGGGTCATTTGGTCTTTAAAATTAGATCACATAGAAGCTATTAGGCCCATGATAAAATTTAAACTACACACAAAGACAGATTTTTAATATTGACAATGTTGCATACTTTTATATTTCCATCCAAGATAAAGGAAAATCCATCCATGATACAGGAAAATCTCATGTGACATATATTTAAGAAGAACTTGGAGTACATAAAAATTACTTAATCAGAATTTATAGCTATAAGAAAAAATGCTAAACATTTACCTATAGAATTATCTGGTCCTTTTGATTTGGTATATGACAAAAATGCAGCTAGAAAAAAGATAGATGACAAAAGTTCTGCTCTTCCTACAACACCTGTTACCTAGAAAAGGAAAAGGGAGTGGGGTTCAAATTAATGAAGAATGTCTGGAAAACTTACTACATATATAGTGTAACAAAAGCATTTTAAATAGAAATGAAATTGCCATAACTTTTCAAATGCACATTTCTGTTTTTTAGACATTCTTTGAGTGCCCTCATGTGGTGAATGTGTATATGATCCATGAATGGAAATAGAATTCTTTTACTAATTTTTAAAAATTTTATTTTGAGATAATTATAGACTCACAGGAAGTTGCAAAAATATTATAGTATATCTTTATCCCAGCTTCTCCCAATGGTAATATCTTATACAACTATAGTTCAGTATCTAACATAGTTCTTAAGATTTTTTTTTTTTAAAGTAAGTCCTTCTTAGAAATTTTCTTAAAATACAAAGGTATCAAATGGAATATTATTTAGCTGTAAAACGGGATGAAGTTCTGATAGCTATGACAACATGGATGAACCTTGAAGACACCATGTTGAGTGAAATGAGCCAGAAATAAAAGAACAAATATTGTATGAATTCACTGATATGAAGTAATTAGAATACGTAAATTCAAAGAGTCAGAAATTAGAATACAGGTTACCAGGGGTTGGGGTAGGGGTAGGGAATTGGGAGTTAATGCTTAACAGAGTTAAGTTTCTATATGGAGTGATGGAAAAGTTTTGGTAATGGATGGTGGTGATGGTAGCACAAAATTGTGAATGTAATTAACAGCACTGAATTATACAGTTGAATATGATTAAAAAGGGAAATTTTAGGTTGTATATATGTTACTAGGATAAAAATTTAAAAATAAAAAACAAACTAAAGGACTGTAAAGCACAGTGAGCCTTAATATAAATGATGGACTACAATTAATAGTACAATTATAATAATATTCTTTCATCAATTATAACAAATGTATACTAATGCAAGGTTTAATAATTGGGGCAGGCAGCAGAAATGGGAACTCTGAATTGTACTGTATTGTCTGCATGATTTTTCTGTAAACCTACAACCTCCCTAATTAAAAAAAAAAAAAAAAAAACTGCATAGGAAAAAGACACTAAAAAAATACAAAGGAACCATAGATAAGTTTTACCTCATTATAAACTAGCAAACTAAAGTTTAAAAAGAAAATAAACTTAAAAATAAAAAAACAAATAGAATCCAATTTAATTTGAGAGAGAACTAAAATTCAACCACTAGAAATAAATATTTTCTAAGTTGGAATTGAGATAAAATCTTAATTATAACTTACACTTCTTTCTGAAATGGTAGAGTTATATTAAAAATATGAAAGTCACAAGTAGAAAGACCTTATAGTGCTGTGTGTGTAAGAGAGAGAGAGAGAGAGAGAGAGAGAGAGAGAGAGAGAAACATGCTGGTATGAAAATCAGAGGCTTTTTCTGATTCTTGCTCTGTAAGCTTGGTTAACTTATCTCACCTCCATGAATCTTGGTTTCCTATAAAATAAGGGGATGAAACTAATTTATTTTGTCTTTTTTTGAAAAATTTAAATATAAAACTCCCAAACCTTTACCTTTAAGGCATTCTGAACTCACTGTAAAATTTAGAACAACATATCATTTTTGTAAACGTAGGGAAAAATGTTCAGTTAGACACAAAAAGGTGCAAGATAGTTAGTGGGGGAGGCATGCACCTTCCTGACCCCAACACATACACATATACAAGTTTAAACAAAGATTCTTGTCTACAACTGAAGGCTTATAACAAAGCTTGGAGGCAATTTTTGGAGTTTCAAGGTTACCAAGAAAATTATAATTCTAGTGTGAATAAGTATGTATTGCTAGGTAGGGGCTGATGGTCATATTAGTAATAGCAGAGACAGCTCACAATTTTGAAACACAGGGCAGCAGACAATATGAAACTATTTAGTATCATCAATTGTTAGGCTGTCAGATCATGTATATATTTTGATATATTTTTCACCCCTTACTTAAATTTGATTCTTTGATTGACTCTTTTCTGTCATTTTAAACACACTGAAAAGCTGACGAATAATATTAAAACCCATACTGATGAAGAAAAAATAACAAAGAACTATATTCATTTATATTTTAACTTACTAAAGTTGGGATTTTGTCTTATGTTCTTGAACAAATAAATGCTTATGTTGCAAAATTGTTTCAAGTTTTAAAAATTTTGTATATTACAATGTGACTCTGTAGGCCAGGAAGTATACTTAGGATATACTAATTTAACTGTTTTCAAATACTTGGACTAAAGTCATGGCTAAATTTTTTTTCTTAAAAATATGTATCATTATAATCAATGTGTTGGGGCTTTGTAAAACAACAATTTACAGTTTTACTTACTGCTTCTGTATGTACTGGATGGACTGCAAAAAGTAAAGATGCAATCATACTACTCCTGTCGTCCAGAAAAAGTCTACAGACTTTAAGAAATATCACACTAACAACAGCATGAAAAATTAGATTGAGGAGATGATATGACATTGGTTTCAATTCACTAAACAGATAATTTAAACGAAATGTCAATACTGTTAAGGGACGGTAAGACTTGTGGCTTCTCTCCTAAAAGAAGAAAACAATCACTGATTATTAAAGTACCTTGGTCCTTCAGGGTACATAAAATAAACATTGTATTTACTATTGAAGGTATCTATATTTGGCTGAGAAATAACAATAGAACAATGAAATGTCCCAAGAGTAACATAAAAAACCAAAGACTGCTATATAATCTATGTTTTCCTATTTCCTTTGTCCCAAAATAAGGTAATTTCCTTCTTAATATATTCTGGTCAAAGAATTAACAGTAGCAGAAGGACATTTGACTATTAATTCCTCTTCAATACAGAGATTTTTTTTTTTAAAGTAGGGTATACTTGTGGCATTGGTCAAGTTGGAACATAGGAGTCTCTTCAAAACAGTCTTATCTGCGAAGTGGGTGTAGCTCATTGGCTTAGTGCCTGCTTCGCACATACAAGGTCCCAGGTTTAATCACTGGTACTTCTTTAAAAAGTGTCCTATCTATGACCAATATATTATATAACAGTTTATAGAACTGCTGGCCAGATATTCAGAAGGATATATAAGAACAAAATCTTTACCAATTTCAGGTCAAACTCAAAAAGGTCTTGTCCAGTTGTTTTATGAAAAACATTTGCATAATGCATAAATTCAAATATATTAAACCCAAAATCCCCAAATACTACCCAAAGAGCAATAAAAAAGCAAAAGCTTTCTTAGAATAAGAGAACACACATCTTTGTGCGGTATTCTCTTTTGGCAATAAACTAAATTTTATGTTAAGCACTGAATTTCTTAATAAATTAGAAATTATATTTAACCAGAAATACTTTTTACCCCAAAACATAATTAAACCAGATTTGGCAATAAATTAAATTTTATGTTAAGCACTGAATTTTTTGATAAATTAGAAATTATAGTTAACCAGAAATACTTTTTACCCCAAGACATTATCAAACCAGATTTAAGAAAAACAACAAAAACACAGTTCAACAATATATATTATTCTGTTTATTTTTGCAGTTTTAATAAGAGCATCCACACTCAGCTTATTTGCTCGCCTCTCTCTCACCACATTTTGCTCTAACCCTGGTACACAGCTATACACTCATGCCTATTCATCCCTACCAGGTAGGATTAAGAAGCCCAAAGAACAAATATTTTCCATTTTGAGATGAGGATCATTTCAATACCTCTGCTTGTACTGAATATATACACCATGATGTGCCATGTAGCTAGAATGTTCTTTCCAGCTTTGTGAAATCCTACTTATCCTTCAAATTTCAGCTCAGGCATACAAGATTATCTGAAAGCTTATCCTTCTGGTTTATAAGGTCCTTTACGAAAATGGCATGATTTGTACCATAAAGTAGAAAAAAAATTTCTACAAACCTCTGAGTGCCTCAAATGTTATTGTTGCTCCATTAGAATGTATGTTACATTTGAAAAGATGAAGTCAGAAAGTGGTAGGGAAAACAACATTTTAATTGCAGTATACATAACTGCTTGGTTAGGTTTATTAGATGCACATATGCCACAGGCAATGACCAATTAAAGGATTAATGATTAACATAACTAACTGCTCATATAATTCATTAGGAACCTATTTAAGACTTCCCTGAGATTAATAATCAGCAGCTTATTAGATAACAGGTTTAGTCTATGAAAATATAGTAATACAGCTGCTTCCATTACAAAATCAAACAATTCAGATCCTTATGATATTCAGGTATATTGAAGAAAAACTTAATTATTCATGGTATTAGTTGGGAAAAGAAATATAACCATTTATGTAATGAATGAATAGGCTAACAGTTCCCTGTTAATGTGAATCTCCATGTAGAAATGGCAAAACAACATAGTAAGACACGATATCTGCAGAAGTTATCTTAACACAAAGTAGTTCACAGGACAAAAGTCAGAAAAGGGTGGCTCATTACAGCTCAATGGTTCTCAACCCTGGCTGTACCTCAGAATCACCTGGATGACTTGAAAAGAACACGCACCCCCTCCCCCCCAAAAAACACAAACAAACCCAAAAAATAACAAAAAGGCAAACACACATGCATAAACAAAAAGAGACCCAAAAAAAAAAAAAGATGCCCATATTTCACTCTGAGAGATTATCTGAAATAACTGGTTTGGGTAGAGCCTTGATAATATATTTTTTTAAATACCCTGCATGGATTCTAATGTTTAGCCAGGGTTGTGAGCCACTGAAGTATAAATAGAATATACATATCCAAAGAATGGGTCTACGAAAGAGACATAAACACTGAAGAGGCCTAAAAGAGCCAAAAGCCCCCTAAAGTAGTAGTATTCATCTAACACTGTGTAGAAGAAAATGTCCTAAGCCCAAAATGTGTCTCTAAGATCCACATGACCTGTGTTACTTGTTGAATTATGTTCCCCACAAAAGGCATGTTCAGGTACCAACCCCTGGTTCTGTGAGTGTGTATCCATTGTAAATAGGATCTCTTTAAGATGTTTCTTCAGTTAAGGTACGGTGTAACGGAATCAGGTTGGGCTTTAACCCAGACTACAGAGGTCCTTTATAAAGAGAGTAAAAATAAACGTTAGAGAAAGAGGCCATGGAAGAAGCAAGAAGTTATAAGTAAACGAAACTAGAAGAGAAAGGAGAAGATGCCACTATGTGCACTGCAATGTGACAGAAAAGCCAAGGAACCCCAAAGATTGTTGGCTAGAACGAAGATACTGACCTTGGGTGGAAGCAAGCCTTCCAACCTCTGAAACAGTGAGCCAATAACTACCACTGTTAAGGCAATCCATAACACGGTATTTGTTGTAGCAGTCAGGAAACTAAAACAGTATCCTAATAAGGTGTGTACACAAACACACACACACACACTCACCTCCAGACTATCATCACTTGATGACACCAATTCTGATCTTTGAACTAACTTATGAAGCGCTTATTCCAGAATAATCATGCAGCTTTATGATGTGAAACCTTATAACATCTAAATATGACTTATGATAATTTTTCCCTACCAACACGTTTTACTATAGGGAGAGAACATGCAGATCAAAAAATATGAAGAAGATATCAGAGATAGGGGTACTGGGGGATAAACAGTCTAGAAATAACGGATGCTATATTAGGACCATTTCCCCCCTCATTATCAAAGTTTTGTTTTGTTTTAAAGGCTAGAACCAGCTGAGAATAAGAAGTTTGCAGGAAAACAAAGTCTGCTTATTCCTCAAAAGAAAAAAATATTTACTATGTGCTTGTTAACTAGAACTAACGATCCTGACTCTACCCTTGAGAAGCTTCCAAATATGGGGGATGGGAAAAAGGGGCCAGGAATGACTCCTAAGGTACAAACTATTACACAGTGTTATGTTTCAACAAGTATTTATTCAACATCTACATGCCAGGCACTATAAAGAGCTAAATTCATTCATTAATTTTTACTCAAGGAATTATTCTTACCAGGAAAATGACTTGTAATCAAAAGCTGTCTTTGCACCAGTTTCACACTGCTAATGTATGGCAGAACTAATCATATAGATTTCTACCAATCTATATGATCCCAAGTTGACAAGGGTTTAATCTCAGTTTATGCTGGTTTGAGTCTTTTGTGGACCCCAGAAATCCTGTTCTTAAAGTAAACCCATTCCTATGACTGTAAATCTAATGTATGTGGTGGGACCTTTTGATTAGATTCTGTTAAGGGACCTTTTTGATTAAGATCACTTTTGATTGGATTGTTTTTTTACTTTTGATTAGATTGGAGGACCCAGCATGGGTCTTCATCCTTTACTGGAGTCCTACATAAACTGAGCACAGAGAAAGAGAACTATAAGCTTTTACTCTACCATGTGAGTGAGGACTCCAGGATCGCCTACAGCTGCAAAAAGATGGAGAAACCCCGAGAGGCTGAGACACCAAGACACCAGAGGCTGGAGTCAGCAGAGCAGCCTGAACTGAAGAGATGAGGCCCGGGGAGAGCCATATGCCCAATCACCCAAGCTGAGTTTAGGGAGAAAGTGAGCCTAGAGAAGGTGGAGATCAGCCACCCATTTTGCCTTGCCACATGGCAGGAGTCCACGATCTGCCAGCAGCTGACTTTTGGTGATACAGCATCTCTGATCATGCCTTGATTTGGACATTTTCAACAGCCTTGGAACTGTAAGGTATTACCTTAATAAATTCCCATTCACTTTGCTAAATGCCAATCACTTTCTGGTATTTTTGCATTGAGATCCTTTAGCAAACTAAAACACATTTTAACTCTGACCTTCAAAATAAATTATCAGCAGGGAAAAAAAATCCTCATGAAAATGAACTAAACTTTTAGATTCTCATACAAAATCCAAAATAACTATTAGTTAAGAGATATGACACAGGTTTTACATTTTTAATAAATTACTTATTTTTTCTGCAGAGTTGATAATTTGTGTAATACTTTTAAAGTCTAATCTATTTATATTGAAGTTACCATAATTTAAAATAGATAAATATATCACAAGTAGTAATCTCTTTTGCTTGACTCACAGAAAAAAAGAGAAATAAGTCACTTAACAAGAAATAGATTGGCATTGTACCTGTTGCTGTTCCTACACATTTGGCTTTTACATACACATGCTATTTTTTTTTTTTAACAAGATTTAAGCCAAGATACACAGTCAAGGAAAGAATCAAGTACTGCTTTAAATAAGATAATCACATCTATTACTTCCTGTCCAATTTATTACAAACATACTATATCTCACATAAAATTTTTGGGAAAAATCTGTAACTGCTACGATGACAATGTTGATAAAGAAAGAATCAGGGAAGCGGCTGTGGCTCAATCAGTAGGGCTCCCGTTTACCATATGGGGGGCCCCGGGTTCGGTTCCCGGGGCCTCCCGGTGGAGGCAGGCCCGCCCGCACGGCGTGGTTGGCTGGCCCAGCGAGCACAAGCAACGGGGGGGGGGGGGGATAAATGAATAAATAAATAAAATCTTAAAAAAAAAAAAAAAAAAGAAAGAATCAGGAGTAATACACTACTGAAATATTTTAAAATCTGAGGTAATTACTTACCTCAGACATAGGGGTTCCCCAGAAGTCATTCTGAAATAGAGTTTTTAAAGGTGTGGATGGATGTAAGTCTTTATTATCCAATATTGCTGAAACATCATCAAAAACAAAACCACAAAAGAGGCTGTTCCAATAGCAGGCAGTCACCACAAGTATTATTAAGGTTACTTCTTTGAGGTTAATATCAGCCATCTTTTCCACAAGTACTCATTGACAAAAACTGGAAAAAACCAAGAAGATAAAATGAAGTGACATATTTTTTCAAATAAGTACAATTTTATTAGATGGATATTAAGTAAAGATTGAATGTTATTTTTTCCAGAGGATCAGTTCTCACACCTCAACTCAAATGCCATCTACCTCTACAGCTCTCCAGATTAACCTAAGGCAGAACGAATTGCTCCTTTATGTATGGTCTTATATTTCTAATAAAGTCCTTTATAGCACCACTTATCCCTAGCTATCTAGACAGAGAACTCAATCTCTCTCTCTATTGACTAGGACTGGATGCTGAGGACACAGAAGAAACTTGAATTATTTCTTACCCAAAAAGGAAAAGGGCTGCCAGCAAAGGTTGGAGAACTGCCTCCGAGAAAGTTGAATTTGCTAGGCCCTTAGCCTCCAGACAGGAACCTCTATCACATTCATGCCGTCCATGTTGTAGCAAACATACCCTGAACAGGCATTGAAATGAGAGGACTGCCAAAGAGTACCATCGGCTAGCAGACCAAACAAGTGCAAGTGAGGAAATTAATAGTAAATAAATGAGAGGCTTTTTCCAGCCTTTACAGACTCCCTCCCCAAGGCCCTAGGAAGCAGGTCTGAAACTGGATCCAGGGCCCAGTTTTGAGCAACTAACAGGGACACTCCTAAAGACCCAGAACAGGCTGGACCAAGAATCAAAGAACAACAGTAACACACAGCCTCCAACCACTAAATCCCTACAAAAGAGAAAGAAATAGAGCTATCTGACTAAACTCAACAAACTAATCAGATGCCTAGACATCAGCAAAAAATTACAAGCCTTACTAAGAAAATGAAAGAAATGGCCCAAGAAAAGGAATATATAAAGCCCCAGGAGAGACACAGGATTTGACACAACTAATTAAAGAGATGCACAGAAATTGCCAAAATTGAATTAATGAGTTGAAAGACAACATGGCCAAAGAGATAAAGGATATCAAGAACACACTGCATGAGTACAAAGAAGAATTTGAAAATCTGAATAGAAAAGTAGCATAGCGTATGGATGAAAGACATAATAGGTGAGATCAAAAACATATTAGAGGCATACAACAGCAGACTTGAAATGATAGAAGAAAGAATAAGTGATAAAGAAGATAGAACAGCTGAAATTAAGAAAGAAAAGGATAGAGAGAGAAAAGAATGGAAAAAAAAAATTGAGCAGGGGCTCTGGGAGTTGAAGGATAACATGAAATGTAACAACATACGTTTCATGGGATTTCCAGAAGGAAAAGAGAAGGGAAAAGGGGCAGAAAGAATAGCTAAAAACTTCCCAGCCCTCACAAAAGAAATGAACTTACATGTCCAAGAAGTGCAGTGTACCCCAATCAGAATAAATCTAAATAGACCTACTCTAAGATACATACTACTCAGAATGTCAAACATCAAAGATAGACAGAAAATTTTGAGAGCAGCAATGAAGAAGCAAACCATCACATAAAGAGATAACTAGGAAGACTTAGTGTGGATTTCTTGTCAGAAACCACGGAGAAGACAGTGGTATGACACAATTAGGACACGGAAAGAGAAAAACTGCCAGCTGAAAATTCTTTATCCAGCAAAATTTTCCTTCAAATATGAAGACATGTTTAAAATATTCACAAACAAACAGAAACTAAGAGTTCGTAAAAAAGAATCTGCCTTTGCAGGAAATATTAAGGGAAGCATTAGAGCCTGAATGAAACAACAGGAGAAAAAGGCTTGGAGGAGAGTATAGAAGAAAAAACAGCAGAAAGGATAACCAAACAAGTAAAAAGACAGACAAAAACAAGATGACAAATGAAAACCAAAGAATAAAATGGTGGAGGCAAATAATGCATTTATAGTAATATCAGTATAATATCAATATGAATGTGAAAGGATTAAATTCCCCAATCAAAACATATAGGCTAAACAACCAGCAAGATGGCGGCAGAGTAAGGTGCTCCTAGAATCAGCTTCTGCTCCAAAGCAGTTAGTAATCACCCAAAGTTATCTAAAGCACTTGTTTGGGGGCTCCAGGAAACCAGAAGTGCATCCTGCAACATCCTTGAAAGAATGGAAGGAGGAGACTGCCCATTTGCAAAGAAGATTTGTAAGTAGAACACTCCATGCTACACAGGCCAGTACCCATCCTCCACTGGAGGTACAAGCCACCTCAGGAGCTATTCAGCAGCTGGAATTGGAAGTTCTACTTCCCAAAAACAGGGGAGGAAGAGACGGTTGGACACCAACTTCAGCTACTGATTAGCAAATTTGACAGGCTAAAGTATAATTCTAAGAACAGCTAAAGTTTGAACCTGTCCAAGTCAGAAAGTGGCCGGTAGCTGCCATCTTAACTCCATGCCTGACATGAGGAGAAGCAGGGCTGAATGAAAATCACAGTGCTGGTAGGGACTGGCTTCTTTCCATCTAGATCAGGCTGCAGCTCTAATCTAAATCCCAGGCCCAACTTGGGCAGGGAGGAAGCTGTGGGGAGCTGAGCCAACCTCTCCAGGAAACTACAGGCTGCGCTGCAGGGGTCCATGATCATCTTACTTTGGCAGCGCAAGCCACCTCAGGAGTTATTCTGTTGCTGGAATTGGAAGCTCCATTTCCCAAACACAGGGGAGGAAGAGACAGTTGGCCAGGGATTTCCGCTACTGATTAGTAAATTTGGCTGCCTAAGTATAACCCTAAGAACAGCTAAAGATTGAACCTGTTCAAGTCAGAAAGAGGTCGGTATCCGCCATTTTGACTCCACCCCCAGCATGAGGGGAAGCTGGGCTGACTGAAAATCACAGTGACGTTAGACACCAGTTTCTTTCACCCAGATTGACCTGCAGCTCTAGCCTAGGCTTCAGCCCCACCTCTAGCAGAGAAGAAGCTGGTGGGCCCTGCACCAGCCTATCCAGGTAACTGCAGGTACATTTGGCTGTCACAGACTGAATAACTGGAAGTCTACTGGGGCAACTGCGGCCATCCTGGACCTGCACTGCATAGATTGCTGCCCACACCTGCCGCTCCATCCATGCCCCAGGCAGGGAAGAAAGGGATGTGAAGCTTCATCAGTCTCTCTGGGCAACTACAATCTAGGCCTGCATAACTTGGATTATTCAACACAGCTGTGGCTCTGTCCCTACCCTTGGCAAAGGGGAAAGTGGGGAGAAGCTTCACTGGTCCTTGGGGCAATGAAAATAACTTGAGCCTCCACAGTTTATAGCACCAACTACATCCTTGGCTCCTACTACACAACCAGCAAGGGAAAAGGGCAGGAAGCCCTAAACTAAAGAGAAAATCTGCACCCAGAATAAATACTCTGGTAAGCCAGATGCCAAGACACCAACAAAAAAATACAATCCACACCAAGAAACAGGAAGATATGGCCCAGTTAAAGGAACAAGATAAGCCTCCTGATGATATAAAGGAGTTGAGACAACTAATCATAGATGTTCAAACAAACCTCTTTAATAAATTCAATGAGATGGCTAAAGAAATTAGGATATTAAGAAGACATTGGATAAGCACAAAGAAAAATATGAAAGCATACATAGAAAAACAGCAGATCTTATGGGAATGAAAGGTGCAATAAATGAAATTTAAAAATACACTGGAATCATATAATAGCAGATATGTAGAAGCAGAAGAAAGGATTGGTGAGCTTGAAGAAAGGGCCCCTGAAGGCGTACAAACAAAAGAACAGAAGAAGAAAAGATTGGAAAAACTTGAACAAGGTTTCAGGGAACTAAACGACAGCAAGAGACATGCAAATATATGTGTCATGGGTGTCCCAGAAGAAGAGAAGGGAAAAGGGGCAGAAGGAATATTTGAAGAAATAATGGTAGAAAATTTCTCAACCCTATTGAAGGACATAGATATCCATGTCCAAGAAGCACAATGTACTCCCATCCAAAAAAATTCAAATAGACTAACTCTGAGACACATACTTATCAGAATGTCAAATGCCAAAGACAGAGAGAGAATACTGAGAGTAGCAAGAGAAAAGCAATTCATAACATGTAAGGGATACCCAATAAGATTAAGTGCTGATTTCTCACAAGAAACCATGGGGGCAAGAGGACAGAGAAAAACTTCCAGCCAAGAATCTTACATCTGGCAAGACTGTCTTTCCAAAAATGAGGGCGAGTTTAGAATTTTCACAGATAAACTGAAACTGATAGAGTTTGTAACCAAGAGACCTGCTTTGCAGGAAATACTAAAGGGTGTGCTACAGTCTGAAAAGAAAAGACAGGAGAGAGAGTCCTGAAAGAGAGTCTAGAAATGAAGATTATATCAATAAGAATAACTGAAAGTGTAAAAAGAGTTGTGAAAATAAAATATGACAGATAAAACCCAAATATTCAGGAATAAACTTAACCAATGATGTAAAGCATTTGTATTTAGAAAACTACAACTCAGTGTTAAAAGAAATTTAAAAAAGGACCTAAATAATTGGAAGAACATTCCATGCTCATGAATTGGAAGACTAAGTATCATTAAAATGTCAATTCTACTCAAATTGATGTACAGATTCAATGCAATCCTGATAAAAATTCCACCAGCATTTTTTAAATAAATAGAAAACATGATTATCAAATTTATTTGGAAGGGTAGGGGTCCTTAATAGCCAGAAACATCTAAAAAGGAAATGTGAAGTTGGAGGACTCTGATTTCATATTACCTAGCTACAGTGGTAAAAACAGGATGGTACTAGCATAAAGACAGACATAGACCAAAGGAACTGAATTGATGGTTCAGAAACAGAGTTTTACATCTTTGGTCAAGTGATTTTATACCCAGGGATACACAGTGGCTGAAAGTGAAAGGCTGGAAAAAAATACTCCATGCAAGCAGCGACCAAAAAAGAGGAAGAGCAGCTTTACTAATATTGGACAAAACAGACTTTAAATGCAAAAAAGTTATAAGAGATACAGAAAGCCATTACATATTAATAAAAGGAACAATCCACCAGGAAGAAATAACAGTCATAAATATCTATGCACATAACCAGGGTGCCCCAATATACATGAAGCAACTCTGGCAAAACTGAAGGGAGAAATAGACATCTCTAGAATAATCACTGGCGACTTCAACATACCACTCATATCATTAGATAGAACAACTGGACAGAAGATCAACAAGGAAACAGAGTTTGAACAATATGATAAACTAGTTAGACTTAACAGACACATATAGAACTCTGTACCCAAACACAGAGGGTTATGCATTCTTCTCAAGCGCTCATGAATCTTTCTCAAGGGTAATGTGTGGTCACACATTAGATCATAATGCAAGTCTCAATAAATATAAAATGACTGAAATTATACAAAACACCTTCTCAGATCATTATGGAATGAAACTGGAAATCAATAATAGACAGGAAAGAGGTAAATTTGCAAAATGTGTGGTGGCTCAACAATATAATTATAAACAATCAGTGGGTCAAAGAAGAAATTGCAAGTGAAATTAGTAAATATATTGAGATGAATGAAAAGAGAATACAACTTACAAAAACTTATGGAATACAGGGAGAGGATGTGGATCAAGCAGTTGAGCACATGCTTCCCATATGGGATGCCCTGGGTTCAGTTCCCGGTGCTTCCTAAAAATGAAAAAAAAAAAAAGAAGCCAACAAACAAAGAAAACTAACTCAGGGCTCAGTGGTTGAGTGCCAGTTTCCCAATTAAGAGGTCCCCAGGTTCATTCCCTGGCCCTGGTACCTCACAAAAACCCCAAACAAACAAAAAAAACTGGGATGCAGTCCTGAAAGGGAAATTTATAGCCCTAAATGCCTATATTAAAAAAGAAGAGCTAAAATCAAAGATCTAATTGAACAACTGGAAAAACTAGAAAAGAACAGCAAGCCAATCACAAAGCAAGCATTAGGAAAGAAATAACTATTAGAGCAGAAATAAATGAAATTGAGAACACTAGAGAAAATCAACAAAACCAAAAGCTAGTTCTTTGAGAATATCAATAAAATTGAAAACCCCCTAGCTAGACTAACGAAGAAAAAAAGAGAGAAGATGCAAATAAATAAAATCAGATATGAGAGGGGTGAAGTTATGACTGGCCCCACAGAAATAAAAAGGATCATAAGAGGATATTATGAGAAACTGTATGCCAACAAATTAGATGAAATAGACACGTTTCTAGAAATGCACAAACTACACTGATGCTACAAGACATACAAGAACTTAACAAACCAATCATATTTAAAGAGATCGAATCAGTGATTAAAAATCTCCCCAAAAATAAAAGTCCAGGACCAGATGGCTTCAGAGGTAAATTCACCCAAGCATTTAGAGAGGAGTTAACACCCATCTTGCTTAAACTCTTCCAAAAAATTGAAGAGGAGGGAAAATCACTCAACACATTTTATGAAGCCAACATCATCCTAATACCAAAGCCAGTTAAAGACACTATAGGAGAATACCATCAAATTTAAGAGTTCGTAGTATAACAGTACTGAAGTTGATTAAAAGGAGAAATGTATACATGGTAACAGAATAAAAAAATTTTAAAAATCCATGGAACTACCCTACACAGTGAGTCCTAAGTTAAACCATGGACTTTAATTAATAGTACAATTACAAAAATGTGCTATCATCAATTGCAACAAATGTTCCACATCAATGCAAGGTGTTGGAGATGGGGTAGTACAGGAGAATCTTGTATTTTATGCATGATTCTTCTTTAAACACACTTCTCTAATAAAGAAATAAAATTAAAATAAAATGAGAAAGTTTGCAGTAATTCATCACTGCAGCAATAAGAAACTAATGCATCATTCAGAGCCAGAAGATCTGAGAGCTGCATATCTACAGGAGTTCTGGCTAGATCAGAGAAGAAGAATATGAAACAAAATCATAATTCCATTCAGCAGTAAAGTGTCCTACCTTGTTAGGAGGATGGGTGCAGAATGAAAATCTGATGTAAGATTTTTATAAAGGTATGCAGACAAGAGCCTATGGAAAAGAATTAAGTATCTTTAGAATCAGATAGGAAGAACTTAAAGTATCTTAAATTCAAAAATATGCAGAATCCAACAAAATAGGGAGGGAAATTAGTTACACTCTTAGAGGAGATACAGTTTTCAATCTAAAAGAAAAATTACATAGGGCATATGCTGAATTCAGAGTGATTTACCATCTCTAAAGGTTACCCTTATTATCATAGAAAAAGTGATGGTGCTTCTGCTTAAAGACTGGAGTCTGAACAGACATTTGCTTTAGCTTGCTCCCCAACTCACTCTATAGTAACTGTCAAGCTCTTAAAAAAAAAGAAAAGAAAAAAAGAATGGGTATAAAGTCACAAGGATGAAGAAAATAGAAGTGGAGATCACAGCAATACATTTTGGAAGATGCAAAAGCAAAAGGAAAGTGAATCCTAAGCTGATAAGGAAAGGCTAAAATGTTTTTGATTCTCAGCACCCCATTCCCCAACATGAATCTCAAAAATTGGTGGTACCTAGGACCTCAGGAAATAAATCTAGCAACAGATGAATTTGTTAGTTTAGAGTCTTTTCGCATTGGATACAACCAATTAACCATATCTCTCCTAAACCAAGGCAGAAGACCAGAGATTTCCTCTATGCACAAAGTGGTGAAATGGAGGGTGTCTAATCTGGCAGACATTAAAGACAACTGAAAATGAGGGTAGCATATTGAAAATGAGGGTTAAGGAAAAGTCCATCTATATATTTTATGTTAAGAACCTCCAGCCCTCTCCTCCAATTGGGTACAGAATGCTGTAAAATTTTACAACACAGGAAACAAAGAGAGGATTCTAAAAGCTTCCAGAAATAAAACAGCGCTCCATATCAAAGATTACATATCAGAACAAATCATTTTTCAGTGGAAATACTGGAAGCTAGAAAAAAGGAATACAAAAAGGGAGTAATCTCCAAATTTCTGAGGAATAATGACTTGCAGCCTAAAATTCTATATTAATATAACCAACAATCAGTGGGAAAGTAAAATAAACACATTTTAAGACATGCAAGGTTTCAAAAAAATTACCTCTGATATGTCCATTCTCAGAAACTAGTAGAGGAGGTACTCTAACAAAATGAAAGAGTATACTAAGAAACAGAAAGATATGGAAATCAGGAAACATGGGAACTGACACAAGACGGAATACCCAGAATGACAGCCATGCAAGAAGGTCTACTAATCAGTCCACACTGAAACAAGTCAGAAGGTTCCTGAGAGATATTCCCAAGAAGATATAATCAATAGAACACCTGATGTATTTGAATACATTGAGATGAGGAACTATTGGACTCTTAAATAATTTATCTATGTAACTGTAATTTAGAAAAATAAAACTCAGGGTATCCATCCTTGAGTAGATAAAGATAAAGAAAACCTTTCTCCCATAAGTAACCTCAGGTCCCTGGCCAGGTAACAGCAATTCTTGGGGGATGATAAAACTGTTGTCTGAGTGGGTATTTTAATCACAGGAAAGTTTAAAATTAATAGAGAAAAAGAAGTAAATTAAACTTGTGGTTTTAATATTTTGAAATAATTAGGAATAACTTGTATATTTGATTTTTAGAGTGTCTGTAATGTTTAAAAGAATTTGACATACTAGAGACTCAATATTGACTATATAATAACAACTTAAAATACAACAGTATATCATATAGTTGAATAATATAAATAACACTAAATTACTGACTATGCAATTTGTAGATTTATGATTTTTTTAGATGAGAAGTGTAAGAATTTAGCCAAATTTACAAATAATACTGAACTTTTTATAAGAACTAGAGAATTGCCAGTTTTAAGTTCAAATTACTAGTTATACAAAAGTTCTGTAAGTATTGAGAAAGTCCTGTTTTTTAAGTGAGGCAACTGAATTTCTTAAATAAAAATGAATACATTAAATTTATAAATTATTTTAAATGAAGGGAATTTAACCAAGTTTTAAATGTGGTTGACTAGGGAAGTTAGTGAGTACAACGTGAGCTATCTGAACATCCAAGGAAAAGTGGCAATGACTATTGTCATGTTACTTTATAAAGAGAATATGGGTCAGCAGATGTGGCTCAAGTGGTTGAAAGCCTGCTTCCCACATAAGAAGTACCAGGTTTGGTTCCTGGTACCTCCTAAAAACAAATAATAAAAAAAAAAACCAACAGCAACAAGCAAACAAATGATGGAGGCTACTCAGGGGAGCTGATGTGCCTCAGTGGTTGAGCACCAGCTTCCCGCTTATGAGGTCCCAGGTTCAATCCCTAATCCCGCTACTTAAAAAAAAAAAAAAAAACTTCCTTTAAAATAAAAAGATTATGTTTTTCAGGTTCATTTGAAAGGCTTAAGGAAACTAAAGGTTTTAAAATGTTACTTTAACACAGATTCCATGACTTCTGAATACAGCTAGGTAGTAAAAAGTTACTGTAAGTTGTAAAAAAGTTTCATTCAGTAAATGAAATCCTCAGTTCTGATATAATAATCACAACTCTCAACTTGATTTAACTTCAGGGATTCTCTTCTGCCTCAGGCTTGGGCTCAGAGTAAATGAGAAACCTGTTGTCAAGGAATGGAGATGTCATCGATTTTTATCTTTCTGCATCTAGTACTTTACATTCTTGTTAAGCAGTTTTTGAACCCTACAGAGTTAGAGTAGAATGGAGGAGAAAAGAACACAAAAAAGTGCTTAGTTGACTACTATATTCAAAGCTGAGACTCTCAAGGGTGTTTGAGGAATCTTTAGGAATAAAACCTGCAATCATTGGGGAATGTCACCTGAAATTCCCTTTATCTCTAATTTCTTGCTTCTTCATTAGGTCCTTACTCCCTCCTTGGAAAGCTGGTGATTTCTCCAGCTTTCTTTGTGGAGGACTGTAATGTCCACTTCCCAACTTCTGCTTCCACAGATAGCTTTTGGACAAGAACCTAAGATAACTTCACAAATGAGCTCATGAGTATGCACTAGAAATAGTTCTCTCTCCCTTTCTATCACACTAAGCTTCCTCGGGGAATTAAAAAACTCTTTTATCTTGGTCCTTTATAAACTGTACAGGTGAGGAGTTTAAGAAGCATCTCATGTATTTATCAATGAGGTGCTAATCCTCAAGGAATAGTGGATGGCTATTGCAAGATGTTTACTATTCATGATGCCTACTCACCAAATGTCAGGAATGCTCCCCTTAGATATTATGACAACTAAAAATATAGGCTCATGATGTTGTAGGTTAGCAAGTTGGCATGGGTTCAGCTGGGTTTTTGTTTTGCTGGTCTTGCTTAGGGTCACTCACATGGCTACAGTTACTCAGTGGCTTAACTACGGGTGATAGTCTAAAGGGTAGGGGTCTCAGCTAGGAAGGCTAGTCTCTGCAACTCAAGGTCACATCCTCTAGTACCTAAGCCTGGGCCTCTTTAAATTGTGATCTCAGGACAGCAGAAGGGCAAGCCCTAATTCACAAGCTCTTTTCAGGCCTCTGCTTACTTCATGTATTGTTAATATCAATGAAGCAAGTTAAATTCAGAATCAATGTGGGAGAGGTTATAAAAGGGCCAATAAAATAGAATTTTAAAAAATTTACTATGGTAGCTTAATATGAGAGAAAAGGAGGGAGCTAATTCTAGTTCATGTTCATGAGCTAAGGTGTAGAATCATCTTAGGTTCTGTACTAAAGAGTAATCTGCAAGGATAGAATTTGCAGGGCAGAGGTGGGGTTACACTAGAGCAAAGATGGAGGGAAGCATGATATTCTGGTGGGCCATACTGTAACAATGTAACAACACCCCACTGTTGTTTATGAATTTAGTCTTTTTTCCTATGCACACAAGTATATTCACACATATGCAAATAGTGAGATGATTGATGTGTATTTGCTTACAAAAATGGGATGTCACTATGTATCTTATTACATCTATGACTTGCTTTTCCATGTCATTGGCCAGTTTGTGAACAAAGGATCAGAGATTATAAATCCAAATACCTTCACCTGAAAACACAACAAGCTCCTTTAACTGAAAACAAAGTAATTACATTTAAAAAGACAAATCTAAAATTTTTCTCATGAAAGTTTCTTATTAATTATGCTCTATTTTCTAAGAGCTCATTTTTAGAAATATTTATTATTAGAGGGTTGGATATCCGAGATCAATATTCTACATCAATGATCTCTCATTTGTAAAAATTTTTTTCTTCCCTTTATTGTATTGAGAGAAATTATTTCTCTCAATACAAAAGTTTATTTCTTTTTCAATATATCATCTAAATTCTCTGAAATTTTACTGGTAGCACATTTTTTCTCAAGCTTTCTAGATTTCTTAGAACAAATCCATTTCAGTAGAAGACAGCTCCACCAGAGAACTGGTCTTTTCCACGTGAACTGTAGAGTAATTTCAGAAACTTATGAGCAATGTTATAGAGAATCAAATGTTAATATAATTCCTGCAATAAAACTGTACTGAGTGCTCACTCTAACGATCCAAAAACTCAATTGTGGAAAAAATAAACCTGCAAGAATGAATCTGGAAATATTTAGCCTGTAAAGGAAAGTCTTCCCAGTTCAATATTTTCATTGTGATTATATCATCTTATTTAATAAGAGCAATGTACTATGATCTTCTTTTAAAATTTGTAAAAATTTGTTTGGCCTGCAATGTTTGCAAAGTCTGCACTCACACTGACTTCTACTAATCTTTCCAGTCTCTTCATGTTGAGGGAAGGCAAGTGCCTGCTTGCTGTACACTCACCCTTCTCCAAGGCAAAAACAAAACATTTACTATACATGGTGGATATTATATTTTCTGTTTTGTTTTAGACACCGAAAAAGTAAGCTACCACTCATTTTCTTGACAAGGCAGCAAAATGGGAATGGAAGTAACATCTAAGGAATACAGGTTGACTGGTTCAGAGAACGGAGGCAGCAATTAAAAAAAGCAAGGCCATCTTGTAAAGTGATTTTGGTCAGATAAAACTGCTCATAAAACCCTAGGGAAGAAAGAAGGGAAGTCTACGTCAACTGTTTCTGTAAGAAGGCCGTTTACAAAATTGCCACATGAATCCCTTCTCTTTGTGAAAACTAACTGATGTAGAAAATCTGATGAAAAGTAATGGAGAGATGCATCTCTGACAGACCTGGAGCAGTTATTTTCTGCTGCTAAGGTTTCCACTACAGATGCAAGACAAAGAAGGTCCTCTCACTGTCTGTTTGGTTGTGGCAGCCAAGATTGCATGGGGGAATACAGGAAATTATAAAAACATGGGGAAGGGGAAATAATCTCTGCAACTCAGAAATAAAGTAAACAGCGATTTTCCTCAGAATTATATAGTGAGATTCACAATTAGATACAAACAGACTGCAGTATATAAGGACCTAGACCACAGCCAGCTGGTTTCCCACTGTATTCTCAGTGCCTATCAAGGTGTTCAAGCTCAAAAAAATTGTTAGAAGAGGTTAAAGAATGAAACTTTAAGCAAGATTTTGCTTTTAGCCAGGATTATAATTGAAATCTGGGTTATGGTATTAGCTTCATAGATTAAGAAATCACTCCACTTCTCTGAACTGTTTTAACTTCTAAAAAATGAGAATATAACTTACCATTAGGCCTGGCACCTTGAAATGCTGCGAATATAAATATGAACAAAAGAGTGAGGGAAGTAAGGATCAAAAAGACCAATACAAACCAACAAAACCAATAAAATAATTATCAAATAATAGGCAGATATAATGAATGCTATGTGAAAACAAGGTACTGTGATAAGAAATAAGATTCCTCTTAGGAAAATAAATATGCAGTATTAAGCATAGTTTCTGATGTGCTCAATAAATTTTAAATTTCATCCCTCCTTTTCCCTGTTAAATTAAAAAATTAAAAATATTGAACTTGAGGAATATTTGAGTTCCAGACTAAACAAAGCTTCACACTTAGAATATGATATATTTAACATAGATAGCAAGGTTGATTCTACCAGCACTTTTAAAAACTGGTTCCCAGTATGCCTGAGATGGCAAAGTAGAGGTTAAGATCCTCTCTTCCAGACAGAAAGAACCATGTTCAATCATACTACTTAAGTATGAGCAGAGTACTTAACCTCTCTAAGCCACAGTTTCTTAACTTAGTTGGAAAATGAGGATAATATAAGAACTCATCTCATTGGATTGTTATGAAGATTAAATGAGATAATGCACAATATTTGGTACATAATCTTGCAGTAAGGGATTAAACAAAATTATATTATTACAAACCTGATGAACGTCTTTTAAAGTTTATTTCACAAAATCAATGTTTTTATTTTCATCTGAGCTATTTTTCATTACCCAAACAAGTGGTTTGGAAAGAAATAAGGAAAATCTACTATCATAATAGTAATGAAAGAGAAGCTTTTTTTCTTTCTTTCTTTTTTATTAAATAAAAAGGGTAAAGAATTGGTGCACATAGTTGGGAAGACATTTTAGATTTCAAGTCTACAGCTTAAGTTACCTAGTGATGTATGAAATGCTGATCATACTCCAGAATGGCCTAGAGCAGTGGTAGGATCAGAAAAACTTGAAAGAGTAAGTGCGGTAAATACATGAGAAGGCACTCCCATAGAAGGGCACCGTCGGTAATCAAGCATGTGACGGGAGCAGGTCTGTGGAACACATCTCACGGCCTCTTCTCTCTACACTAGCACTTTGAGTCCTTAAATCCGCGAAAGCAATGGTAAAGCGCGAGGTATTGGAGGACGACCACATCTTCTCAATACCTCACTGGTCCCCAAACCATGATATCGCCTGCACGACCCCCACTTCACAGTATGGAGACAGATTCTGATACCAAAAAAAGGATAAAACATTTTTTCCTCGCAGAACGCACCATCCTGGCGTCTCTTGCAAAGGCCTGAGGAGAAGGCGGGGTCTTGCTACCTCTTCAGAACAGGGCCAGGCCTGTGTGTGTGCCGAGCTTCCCTAAACTCAGACCCCAACCCCTTCACTGATCGACAGCACGACCTCACCTGGGAGCGGTTCCACAGGATGGCTGCTTAGGGAAAGTGCAGGAAGAGCCCGGCGAGTGACGCCACCGAATCGACAGTCATGGTCTAACTTGCTCAAGCCACTAGCGCGGACGCACTTCAACCACCATGCCTCCCGCTTCCCAGTACAACCCTGATCACACCGGTACCATCTCAGCTTCCCGCATTGCACGCCGGGAACATCCAACCTCCCTTTCCCATGAAACTTCAGTTCCCAGTATGCAGAGGACTCCGGGCAGAACTGCACTCTGGGATTTGGAGTCCTCATTGCATGCCTATTTTTTTCGTCCTTAACATGAGTCCAGGGACCCGGCCGGGGAATCTAAACGTAAAGCATCAACCACAGTCGTGAAATGTAGGCTCCCCATGCATCCGGGGCCTTGTTCCGGCCTTGGCTGGGTGGGGAGTGGTGTCGCCTAGCAGCCGCCGCCGCAGCTATTGCTTCGTGGGTTCCAGTTGTCTGGACGGAGACTTCTGGTGGAACCGCGTTGGGGGGAGTGGTCAGAGCTTGGCGGCTGGGCTGGGCTGGGCGTGGTGGGTCCTGTAGATGAGAGATCACCGCTGGTTGCCTGGCTTGGTCTAGGTGCGTAGCTCTTCATGAGTGGGAGCGGGAGTGTTCTTACACGCAGATTCTTTAGCTCCACAAGGCCCATATTCAACAGTCTAGCTTTCCCACCCCGTCTAGCCCCTCCTCTGCAATCTTGCTTTACCACTTCAGCCGGTGTTTCCCTGGCCCAACTTCACTCATTCTAACCATTTATTTCCGCATTTTTTTTTCTTTTTTTGCCCCGGGTTGCTGCTCCGAATCGGATCATTTTCAACCTTCCAAGCATCCCCGCCCTTAGCACCATTATATGTGCGCGCGTGTTGGGGACAGGGCATGTGGGGAAGGGGATCCGGAATCTAAGGCCTACTCTTGATTAGTTTTAGCAAGAAAGCCGTCATATTTTATTTAGCCGGTACAATAGTTTGTTCTGACGGTTTGGGCCCATTACTATAGTTCTTGGTTAAGGCAATTTGCCCCCTTATTTGTTTTGCAATTAAGGAGCCATACTGACTCCTCAAAGAGTTATGATTCAATAATGATGTTTACCTTGGAAATGCTAATACCCACTTCTTTTGTTACAGAAGGTCAAGCACAGTGAAAGAATTCAAGATGCCACCTAATATAAACTGGAAGGAAATAATGAAAATTGACCCTGATGACTTGCCTCGTCAAGAAGAATTGGCAGATAATTTATTGATTTCACTATCCAAGGTGCTTAATCAATAATATATAGATATATAATACCATCACGATTAATGTTTGTCCCTGAAATCGTTGTATTGTACAACTAGAAGAGTTTTTGTATTTTGTTTAAAGGTTATACAATATAAAATAGCTGCTTTTTTGTTTACTTAGGTGGAAGTAAATGAACTAAAAAATGAAAATCAAGAAAACGTGATACACCTTTTCAGAGTTACTCAGTCACTAATGAAGGTTTGTATGCAGTAGTTTTTAATAATAACTTTAACCATTAGAGGGAGTTTAAGGAACTGCTCTTATCTTAAATAGGTATCTCTGGTGAAAGTACTTTGTAAAATCTAAATCACCACTCAAAAAATGAGAAATCCTCAAATGTGGATTGAGAGCTTTCAGTGTCTAAAACATTGCTAATTCTTATTCTCAAGTTCCTAAAAGAATGTATAGGGGAAACAATAGGTATATTTAAAAATAAATAATATACATTGAGGTCCAAATGAATAATGCAGACATCAATTACTATAATAATTTACTAGAAAGAGGAGAGATTTAAGAGGTTTGAGAAGACTTTGAAGACTTCCATTAAGGATGAGGACTGACAGTTTTAGATAAGTGGTGGAAAATGGTAAAATGGCAAGTAGATTCTAGAGCTGTGAATTACCACAATTAAAGACAGAATAGGAAATGTACTTATTCTTTACATTGGAAGAGACAGCTACAGAAAGTGTGTAGTGGGAACAAATATTGGTGGATGGTTTGGGATAGACTGCCTTAAGGTGTTTTTTTATGCTAACAACAATGAGGAGCCATTAAAAGTTTTGAGCCACAATTGACAGATGCAAAAATATGCCTTAGGAAATGTAAACTGGGCATGGCATATAAGATGTATTGAAGGGAAGTGAAGCTGGAATTTAGGTATAACATTATAGGCCAGAATAAAAACAATTAATTGAAAAAAGAAATAATGAAAAACATTACAAAGGAGAAAATTTGCTATCCTGGATATAAGACTGGAAAGAAAAGGAAGCATCAAAGATGTTTCCAAATATTAAGAATCTAGAAATTACAGCCTTAAATAAGAAAATCATTTTTTCATTCAATAAATATTTACTGAATGTCTCCCTGTGCCAGACATCACAGGTACTGAATATTGGGATGGTAAATAAAACAAAATGCTTATTCTCAGTCCTTACATTCTAGTGTAAAGGGATATTGAAGTAATTTTTAAAAAATTTTTCATGCTTAGATGAAAGCTCAAGAAGTAGAGCTAGCATTGGAAGAAGTTGAAAAAGCTGGAGAAGAACAAGCAAAATTTGGTAAGTATCTGGGAAAAAGTTTATTGTGGTGTTAAATAATAGATTACATTTATTTCCTAAGCAGTAGAAAATGAAATTTAATACAGTCTATAAAATGTGAATATTCTATTTATTTAGAAAGACATTTTCTAGACTCCTATTTCATGCATCTCATACATAATAGTTACTTTTTTTTAAAGATTATTTTATTACCGTTAACATAGAATCTTAAATTTAAAATAATTTATTATTATTTTATTAAAATTTCTTTAAAAGTCTGAGTTAAGGTAAATCTGACTTATTGAAATGTTTGTCTTGGTTTCTTTTAATAGAAAATCAATTAAAAACTAAAGTAATGAAACTGGAAAATGAACTAGAGGTATGTCCTTTTGTATTCCTTAGAGTGTAATGGCTGTTGATTTTATTATTCTGAATTATTATTTTCAAAATTATCAATTGTTACTGTATTAGTCAGCCAAAGGGTTGCTGATGCAAAATACCAGAAATCTGTTGGCTTTTATAAATGGTATTTATTTGGGGTAGAAGCTTACAGTTACAAGGCCCTAAAGAGTCCAACACAAGGTGCTATAAGAGGTACTTTCTCACCCAGAGTCTGTTGCCACGTGTTAACTCAAGATGGCAGATGATGGCTGTGAGGGTTCAGACTTCCTCCTCCTCCCAAGGCTCCATGGTCCCAGCTTCTTTCAATCTCAGCTGCAGGCTGGGACAGGTCTTGTCTTTCTCCTGGGACGCGTTTCTCTCTGGACTCAGCTGCTCTGCTTTCTCCACAAGGCCATCTGGAAACTATCAGGTGAATGGCTTGTTTCTCTTCTGGAGGCCTCTGCCATGTCTAATGGAGCTTTCTCTCTTTCCTCATGTATCTGTTTCCCTATGTGCTTATTTCCTGGCTCCAGGATCAAAACTCTAATTCCTCTGCCATGTTGTTTTTGCAGTGAGTCCCTGCCCACCAAGGGGGCGGGGACTCAAAGTCCTGACATGGCCCAATCAAAACCTTAGTCATTATTTAATCAAGTAAAAGTGAAACCTTTGAATCCAGTCCAATCTAATATGCCCAGAGGAATAGACCAGTTCACAAACATAATCCAATATCTATTTTTGGAATTCATAAACAATATCAAACTGCTACAGTTACTGACTGGAAAAATCCCACCGAAGACATTGTATTCTTAGTTGTCTGTTCAATATATCTTTTACATGCCTCTTTTATGCCTTAAATTCTAAGGATTGAGTATCCAATTGTGAACAAAATTAAAACATTCCATAATCTCATGGAGTTTACAGTCTTTAGTAGTATATAGAAGAATTACTAGTAAACAGGGTAGAGTGAGTAGAGTGGGGCTCTGGAGAATAGTGACTGAATGGTGTGGTAGAAGGAGTAGTTTTTGAGAAAGAAAAGATGCAAAACAAATATGTTTTTGAGGAATTGAATGCATTGAGATTCCTGAAAAGGTAGGTCGGATTGGGATGTAAATGAATTAGCCTTTGAAAGGAGGAAGGACCCTCCTTATAGTAGGATGGGGAGAAGAATGGATGCATACAGAAGCTCTTATGTTTATAGGTTTAGTGACTGGAGGATGGGAGGTGGAGATAAAGTTATCTGCTAAAAATAATGGTGTGAGATGGTGTGAAATTTTAGGGAAAGCTGAGAAACCCTGAAATAAATATATATATATATATGAGGTTGGGCTGGAGAGTAGAGGATCTGGAGTTAGATTTGAGGTCAAATCTTGATTCTTGTTAACTCTGTGAACTTGGAAAAGTTATTTCTTATTCCTTACTAAATACCAATATTTATTAAGTGAATTATGACGTTGGATTGATTCTGTGTTAGTGTTTAGCAGGTGCTCTAGAAGAGTACCAGGGTAGGGCAGTTGAAGATATTGATAGTAAAGTAGCTGAAGTGATGATTATGGAAATTTAATTGAATAGGCAAATAAGCCAAGATTTGGCAGGGGGTGGGGTAGCTAGGAGATAGGGAGGGAGAAGAGAAATCAAGGATCAGAGTGTGCTGTAAGGTCAGTGGGCAGATATAGTGGCGATAATTAAGAGGAACTACCTGCTTGTACAAGGTCCTAATGTGGGCGTGGGAGTAGGAGGCTCTAATGAATTCAAGAAACAAGTGGGGGAAAATGTGGCCAGAATGAAACTTATGTGAATGTGGAGATTGCTTAGTGGGGCTTTTGAATGAAAGGAAGACTATGAACCATGTGCCAAAATTCTCAATGAATTTTGAGGAACGACTGAGATGTTGGTCGCTTGTTGCTATCGTGAGTAGGTGGTGATGGGATAGATGGATGTCATGTGAGCTTCAGAGCAGCTAGAGTTTTTGTAGGATGGTGGAGGAATGATAGTCTGGAATTTGCACAGTGAATCTAGTACAATATGGACACCTCCTTTTGACCCTGAGTATATGGAGTATATGAAGAATGAGCAGCTTCCAGTTGAAAGAGTTCCAAGAAAACAATTATCCTGAAGGAGCTAAACTGTAGCTAAGGCAAGGGGATTTAAAAGAAGAATCAGAAAAGAGGTTGAGAATGTAAGGTATTAATTTATCTTGGAAGAAGGTTTGAGAGAGTACAATGGGAAGCTTTTTGATGGAGAAGAGTGAGAAAAGTTGCAATATAACAGAACTGTATATTGAAGAGATGAATGTGGAACAGGTTAGTTGATCAAAGGATTTGACATTTTGGACTATGACCCAAATAAACAGGAATATTAAGCAAAATGAATTAAGCCAAAAGCTGTAGTGTTTTTAAAAAAATGTAAATCTGGGTTCTCTATTAAAGCACTAACCACTTGTCACTGTTTACATTTTTTTTTTTTTACCAGGAGGTCCCGGGGATCGAACCTGGGTCCCTCCATATGGGAGACGGACGCCCAACCAGTTGAGCTACATCCGACCCTCACTGTTTACATTTAAATTCATTAAATTGAAAATAAAAATTCAGTTTCTCAGTTACACTAGCCACATTTCAAGTGCTTAATATCCACATGTGGCTACTGTACTAGACAGTGCAGAGAACATTTCCATTATCCTAGGAAGTTCTATAGGACAGCACTGGTCTAAAAAGTTCCTGGTATGATGGTGGTTGGGGATAGGGAGGGTTAAAAGCATAGAGGTTCGTTGAATGGAGTACAGGCTCTGGTGATTTGTAGCCTGATTTCAGAAATCTGAGGCTCAAGAGAAGCCTTGATGTTACATCATATTCTATATTCTATGTCTTCACAGTTAAGTTTGGTACCTGGGGTTCAGTGGCTATAGTAGAGCCCGAGTAAGTAACCATTTGTTGTAGCTCTGAGTGGTTCATGAAAAGGTTAGAGAGTTGTCAGCCTGTGAACTAAAGCTTAGTTAAGCTAAATTTAAAAAATCGCTCTAAACTAATAAGATTTTTTTTTTCTTTTATTTTTTTATTAAACTAATAAGATTTTAAACATTTGGTGCTGAAGTATAATAAAAATTTAAAGTCAAGATAACTATTTACTTTTGTTGATTTGATTGCACCTCCAAATAGAATGGGATTAGTTTTTACTTTTATTTCATTACTTTAAGATGGCGCAGCAGTCTGTAGGCGGACGTGATACTAGGTTTTTACGTGATGAAATTCGCCAACTTGAAAAGCAATTGGAACAAAAAGATAGAGAATTGGAAGACATGGAAAAAGAGTTGGAGAAAGAGAAGAAAATTAATGAACAAGTAAGGCACATTTTTAAGTGAATTTTATTGTTTGAGTTATCTAAATAGAGTGTCTAATTATACTTTGTATAATTATTGATAATGATATCAGTTTTTTATATCTGTAAAATGACATAGACTTTATCTCAGGTTTTATATCATTGTTCATTTTTTCATTGCATCATTAAAGCATATTTGATCAGGTGAATATGACTGAGAGACTATATTTGTTGGTACATTATTCTTAGGACATTAAAATAGCATATATAGAATTGATGCTTTTGTCTTACTTGTGTGTTTTTTTCCTGAAGAAATAAACCTTCATAAAGAAGTGATTTACTTGACACGGTTCATTTTAGGGAAAAAGTTATGTTTAATCTTATTAATGTATTTATATTAGTAGTAGACTTCAAATGCATTTTTTAACGATGTATTCAGTAATAGTCAATCAAACTTCTTGTTTTCAGGTATACCTTTATGTAATATATATGTTCTTGAAAAGTTGCGTTAACACTAGCATTATGTGAATTCTTTTTTAAATTCATATTTAAAATCATGATATGTCATCTTTTCCACAAGCATAGTTTGTTATTACCTCTTATGTTATTCCTTGTTATTTATAAAATAATTTGTGCAATAGTCACTTAAATTTAGTTTAAGGAAAAATTGTTTCTGCAGAAAAATTTATGTTTTCTATCAGAAAATAACATGTTTTCTATTTTGCCTCAACCGTCAGGAAACCTAGTGCAAAATTTGATGCCTAATTGTGGTAACTGCAGCATCTTTGATTCCCAGAAGCTTTTCCTACCTTTGTGTCCTTTATAAGGTCACTGTTTTATTACATCCTTATTTTGTCCATTGTTCTCTCAGAAATAGAGCATTATAGATTTTTCAGTAACAACAATGTGTATGAGGTGATATTGCTGTTTAAAGATTTTCATAAATTGAGTTGTAAGAAGTATCCCATGCTTGTTTGTTTTTTTTTAATTTTATTTTATTATATAACATAGAAGATCTATGTAAAAGTGAGTTATGTACAGTTTATGTGATGGAAAAAGTATGGGTTATGCTATCTGAAGGTTGGGAATTAGCTCTTAGAGGAATGTCTGTTTATTTGAATTAGCAAAACATAATGAATTTAAAGATTTTTTAGTAATCACAAAAGATCCGATCTATGACATATAGTAATAGAATGACCAAGGGGGATTGTTGTGGTTTTTTTTTTTTTTTTTTTTTGATTATTGTTTATCTCACCCACATATCACTCAACTTCTCATCATTCCTACCATACTCTTAGCTTATCATAACTACCCTGTCCATTCATATCTTAGACTACCACCTTTATTCATAGATACACACATAGAAAACTTAAATATATGACCTATGTACTTTTCTATCAGCTAAGTTCCTTGAAATGGAATGTGAATGTGAGTTGCTTTGGCAATTTCTATTTTACTCTTGAGTATTTTAGCATGTCAGATACTGTGCTAGATAATGGGGATATAGTGGACATCTAAATTCTGATTCTCAAGGATCTTCCAAGTCAATAATAAGTGTTACCTAGGTATGGTAGTTTGAAGCTGTATGTACCTTAGAAAAACATGTCCTTAAATTTAATCTGTTACTGTGGGTGTGGACCCATTATAAGTAAGACCTTTGATGAGGCTACTTCAGTTAAGGTGTAACTCACCTCATAGAGGATATGTCTTAATCCTATTACTGGAGTCCTTTGTAAGAGAATGAATTCAGACAGAAGGAGAAAAAGCCAAGGAAGCAAAAAAGCTGAAATCATTGAAACCTGGAAGAAAAGGCAGAGACCAGCAAACTGCCACGTGCTGTGCCATGTAACAGAGGAGCCAAGGATTGCCAGCAGCTTGTCTTCAGGAAGAAAGCATTGCTGTGATGATGCCTACATTTGGACATTTTCCTGGCCTCAAAACTGAGAGAATAAATTCTCATTGTTTAACCTGATCCATTTCATGGTATTTGCATTAAGCAGCCTAGGAAATTAAAACAATAGGTAAAACAATATACTCTGGGAAAACATAAGGCTATAAGGATACCTTAGGCTACTCTGGGAAGTATATCTGAATCAGCCTCACAGTTCAGGAAATGACCTGTAATTTAAGACATGAAGTAGGAGTTAGTCTGGCAAAGGGAATGGAGGTGTACATGGTGGTTAAGGAAAGAAAATTCTAAGTAGAAGATACAGCATTTGCTAAGATATAGAGGTACAAGATGGCCTGGTGTATTCTAGTAACTACAGTTATTTGTTTTGGCTGGAATATAGATAAAAATAGCTAGCATTTATAGAGTCATTAATTCACTATTCTTCATTTGATACTTCATATATGAGGTAGGTGTCATTTCTCCCATGCTACAGATGAAGAAACTGAGACACAGAAAGGGTATGTGTCTATGTCCCAGCTGCTAAAACAAATACCATACAGTGGGTTGGCTTAAACAAACGGAATTTGTTGGCTCATGATTTTGAGGCTAGGAGATATCCAAAATTGAGGTGTCAGTAAGGCAGTGCCTTCTCTCTGAAAACTGTGGTATTCTGGAGCTGGCTGCTGGTGATCTTTGGGGTCTGTATTAGTCAGGGTTCTCTAGAGAAACAACCAACAGGAGATATCTGTAAATAGTATGAGATTTTATAAAAATTGTCTCACATGACCATGGTGAAACACAAGTCCAAATTCCCTAGGGCAGGCTGGAAGCCAGGGCTGCCAATGAAGGTCCTTGTTGAATTCCCCAGGAATTGCTGGCTATCTGAAGTAGAGATGGGAATTCTCTTCCTGAATGCTGAAATCACTTCTCCTTTAAGGTCTTTAACTGATTGGATGAGATGTCACTCATTGCTGACAGGATTCTTCTCAGTTGGTTGTAGATGTAACCAGCTGTCTATGCAATCAAGTCACTGATGATTAAAGTCCGTGAAATGCCCTTGTATTGCAGTTAGCCCAGTGCTTGCTTGGCCAAACATCTAACGACCATTTACCTGGCTGAGTTGACACATTAGCCTAACCATCACAGGGTCCTTAGCTTTTCTTGTCACATTGCAGTGCACGTAGCAATATCCTGTCCATTATCTTCCTGGTTCCTTTGACTTCCAGTTTCTCCCTCCCTGGTGGCTTTCTTATTGTGGACTTCTCCATAAAGTCTCCAGTAATAGGATTAAGAGCCCGTTCTGATTCAGTTGACCACACCTTAAGTGAAAAAAAAAAAAAATCTTTAAAATGTCCTGTTTACCTTGGGTTCACAACCACAGGAATGGATTAAGACTAGGAACATGTTTTTCTGTGGTACTTAATTCAACTACCACAGTAAGTAATTATCTATGGTCAGCTAGTAAGTGGTAAAGCCAGGATTTGAATCCAGGCAATCTAGACTAAGAATCTGTGTTCTCAACCACTGTGCTATCCAGCCTTTCCAATTTTAACATTTATCATTTTCTAGAAAGCTAAGCAAGGGCCAGTTGGGAGAAGTTTGGTCCTTTTCCTAAAAGGAGCCAATGAAGGATTTTGAATATAGGGATAGTATAATTACATTTATACTACAAAAGTTTACTGTGATTTTTAGATGATAATATCTTACTATACACTACCATGTACAGTAGTGTAGAGTAATATATTAATAACCTTACATCAATTGTAAAAAAGGAAATAAGCTATGTGAAAGAAACTAGACAAAAAGTACTACATATTGTTAGACTCCATCTATACAAAATGTAAATACAAATAAGTTATAGAGATAGAAATAGATTGGCAATTGTGGAGAAAAAGAAGTAGAATTACCCAGAGTGATTATAAGGTAGATCTCAGAGAAATATCTAATAAAGGAATGAAAGAGGAAGACATGCTTTGATGAACAGCCAGAGAAAGGAGAAACATCAAAGAGTGATGTTTCAGAAACCAAGCTGAATGAACATCAGTAGCGTTGAATACTTCAGAGTTAAGTTCTTGATACCCCTCCTCTAACTGTTAAAAATTTCCAATTTAAAACATCTGCTAACAATAATAATAAAGCTAAAACTTCTAAGATTTGTATAGCAATTTGTAATTCATTCTGAATTATTCAAAAATTTTATTTTGAAAATTTTCGTATTCATAAAAATTGTAAGAAAAACAACGAATACCCATATACCCTTTTGCTTTATCTTTCTTTCTGTATCTCACACATAGATATATTTTGTTCTTTTTTCCTGATCCTTTTGAGAGTTAATTGCATATACCATGATACTTCACATCTAAATATTTCAAAATATTTTTCCTAAAGAGAAGGCCATTCTCCAATATAAGCTCAATATCATATTTAGGAAATTTAATACTGATTCATTACTAATATCTAATATCTGGTCCATAACCATATGTTTTCTACTGGACCTTTTTAAATCCCCACTCCCATGGGGGATTATCCAAGATCCAATCTAGGATCATACATTGCATTTGGTTATTTCTTATAAACTTTCAAATATATTACAGTTGGACACTGTATTAGTCAGCCAAAGAGATGCTGATAGAACATACAAGAAGTCTGTTGGCTTTTGTAAAGTGTATTTATTTGGGGTAGAAGCTTACAATTACCAGGCCATAAAGAATAAGTTACTTCCCTCACCAAAGTCTATTGCCAAGTGTTGGGGCAGATGGCCTGCTGACGTCTGCCAAGAGTTCAGGCTTCTTGGGTTCCTCTCTTCCTGGGGCTGAGTTTCTCTCCAGGCTCAGCTGCAGTGCTCTCTCCACAAGGCCAGCTGTAGACTCTCAGGCCAACGGCTCTGTCTCTCTTCCCGGGGCTTCTGCCATGTCTAAGGACCCATCTCTATCCCTCTGTGTTCTTCTCCTGTGTGTTCACTTCCCGGGCTCCAGCTCAAAACTCAGCATCAAAACTCCAGCTCTGTTATGGCCCGTATGGCATGGAGAGCTGACAGCCTGCGTGGTACGGAGAGCTAGTACAGTAAGATGACGCAACCAAAGGAGACAGGCAGACACAGAAAAAAAAAAAAGTGCAGTGAATGAACACAGTGAGCACAACTGGCAATGGGGGAGGGGATAAATAAATAAATAAAATAAATCTTTAAAAAAAAAAACAAAAAACCCGAAAAACAAAAACTCCAGCTTAGTCCTTTGCCGTGTCTTATAATTATCTGTGAGTCCCTACCCACCATGGGGTGGGGACTCAATGCCCTACTGACGTGGCCCAATCAAAGCCCTCATCATAAACAAGTAAAAGTGAAACCTCAGACAGACCAGTTTACAAACATAATCCAATATCTATTTTGGAATTCATAAGCAATATCAAACTGCTACAGACACCATTTTGATTCTGTCATTATTCCTGAATAAGGTGAAAATCAGGAAAATGAAAGGTCAGCATTTCATTTACATTAACTAGAGATTGGTTGACAAGGGATGTAAACCTAGGAAAGTCTGATTTCAGATTTCTTTTTTTTAAACGATTGTGGGGTACTACCTTATATTTCTAAGTAATTTAGTGCTCACTGAGAGCAAAGAGTATTCTGAACTTGACATAGAAGAACAGCAAAATGATAAGGGTCTTGGACAGAAAACCACTCATTTTATCAGGTTTTTTGGCTTTGTTGTTGGTTTTGTTTTATTAATGTGTTTGTTGTGTTTTAAATCTCTTTTTGTAGCCTTTGCTTCAGAGTTTTCTCTTAAAACCCTTTTAAACCCATCTTGTTGGATACTTCCTAATTCTTAACTAATTTCCAAAAACTTTTGGCATATTCATGTCTTAAGTAGATATAAAGTTCTTAGTAGTTAACACATTTTCTGCTTTATTAGAGAGGATTTAAAATTGAATTGCTGCTGAATTTTATTTATGTTATTTAACTGTTTTTTTTTTACAATTATAGTTGGCTCTTCGAACTGAGGAGGCAGAAAATGAAAACAGCAAATTACGAAGAGAGGTTGGTAAAAAATTTTAGTAGTTGCAGTGGTTCAACAAAGATACTTGTTAAAAAAGTTTTCATAAATTTATATTATAATCAGACTGGAATTTTTTAAGTGACTGATCTTTTCAAACTGGCTAATTTTATAATATGACTTTATCTCAGAGATTTAGAAAATAAATCAAAAGGTGAGACCATTAGGTCCATTCATCTCTTACATCCATGTGGGTTAATCCTGCTTTCTGTTTTATATGTAGGCCATTCTTTGCTAGGTAGTTTGCTAATTGAATTTATGGCTGGATTTCTGTTCTCCTATCTTTTATCTAGCATTCTTGTAAAATTTCTTTTTCTCATGTACTCTTAAAAACTCTGATTATTATTTGGTTCTTCTGAGTCACATAATGTCTGTCTATTATTTATCCTGATAGAAGTTCTTTCTTCATAATCAAAATATTCCTTATTTTTGGTTGATAATTAATATTCTTGCTTTCCTTGGTTATCTTAAATTCATTGTCTGAAAACTTTGCTTTTTTGCTTTCTTTAATTTCTAATAATTATTTTTAATTTTGCATTGCCTTTCTCATTTCTAATTACGTTTTTCCTGTCCTTTACTGGAGAACAAACGTCTAAAGAAAAAGGTGAGGCTTTTAAGGGTGCTGAAGTCTTGGGAATTTAGAGATAGGTTCTGAGATCACAAGAGGATGAAATTTTGTTACTTTTGATAGTTTCGTAATAGCATGTGGTATGTGGTATACCTGCAGAATGAACAACTTCGTCAGGATATTATTGATTATCAGAAACAAATAGATTCACAAAAAGAAACACTTTTATCAAGAAGAGGAGAGGACAGTGACTACCGATCACAATTGTCTAAAAAGAACTATGAACTTGTCCAATATCTGGATGAAATTCAGGTAAAATTGATAAAAGTTAGTTCAAAGCAATGATTCTCATAAAACTTTAATTTCATGGTAACATAATTCTAGTATTTAGCCCTACATTTTAATTCTTCAGTATAAAGCTGAAACTATATACTCCTAAAATATGAAATAAATTAATCTTTGAAATTGCAGTTCTTTATTTGTTCTTATTTGTGCCTGTTTTGGGTATTGTTTAAGAAGAATTGAGATTTTAAGTATAATTTTCTTGCTATTTAGTTTGATTTAATTGGTCAATACAGATTGATACTAAAGGTCTGAAAAGAATTCTGTTTGCTCCAGTGGATGCTTATGGCTCCATTTACGTTTTATCTAGTTTAAATTTCAGGTACTTAGAAAATACATTTTTTAAAGCATGGTGTCTAACTTTCTTAGAATTTAACAGAAGCTAATGAGAAAATTGAAATTCAAAATCAAGAAATGAGAAAAAATCTCGAAGAGTCTGTACAGGAAATGGAGAAGATGACAGATGAATATAATAGAATGAAAGCTATTGTGCATCAGACGGATAACGTAATGGACCAGTTAAAAAAAGAAAATGATCATTATCGGCTTCAAGTAAGAATTACTGTTAGAACTTATTTGTATAGAGTTCATAGAGTGTCACTACTATTTATTTGAAAATTAAAGTACTTTAACTTTTTTTAAGGATAAGAATTTTCATCTGTCTTCACAATACTGTAATATGTAATAAATACTGATGTAATTGTCTAAGTATATTTAGTAATCTTCTTACACATACCTCGCAATTCCTGTCATCTAGGGTGTATAGATAATACTTGAATGAATACGTAGACAGCCATCCTGCAAAGCTAATAATTAAGAGGATTTTCTTCTAAAGAGATTTGGAAACCCTGTGGGCCAAAATGATTAATTTTATGTCTTAAAATAAATTCATTATAAATATCATAGAAACGAATAAAGTGTTCATTATTTACATGGGATTAAACTTGTTTAAAATATAGAATAATATTTTAAAAAGTAATTCTTTAATGACAAATATTTATGTAACTATAAAGGTATAGGAACCATCAAATGTTACCTCTAACTTTAGAAGTACTCTAATAATAAATATGTATATATATTATATGTATGTAGTTATAACATATATAAATATATATATATTGCAGCAGTTTGCAAAAATTCTTGAAATAGTTGTTGTCTTTTAGGTGAAGGAGCTTACAGATCTTCTGACAGCAAAAAATGAAGAAGATGATCCAGTCATGGTAGCTGTTAATGCAAAAGTAGAAGAATGGAAGGTGCTTTTCTAAATTGTAATGACTTTATTATTTTGTATTTTAGATTTAAATTTCTTAGACTTATTTTCTTCAAAAGGCTAATACTAGATAATGACATTTTTATTGGATGTTTTTAAAGCTTATTATTTGTCTTAGCTAAAAAAGCTCTTTTCAAGAACTGTGTCATATGTAGTCCTCTAAACTGCTTTGTTTTTTTTTTTTGTTTTGTTTTGTTTTTTTTTTGTTTTATAAGCACCATTATTTTATTTATTTATTTATTTTTATTTATTTATTTTTTTATTATGGGTGAAAATCAAAATTCTCACAATACATACAAACATTTGCAAAATGATATATAAATATATATGCATATATGTGTATTTGCTTACAAAAATGTTATTTATATATATATATATACATATATTTTAAGAGGTGCTTAGATTACCTAAAATATTACACGGAACCCACTGGGATTCCCATGTTGCCCACCTCCCACATCTCCCACCACATCCCACACAAACATCTCCCACAGTTTTTGAATGAACTCTTCCACATCAATTAGTTAAACCTGAAACTTTTTGATAGAAATTTCAGTCCAAAATATGATATATTTATCATCCCAAATAGATTATTCTAAATAAAGATTAATTTTTTTTTCACATAACTCACAGTTGTCTTGTATACGTTATATGTATATAGGTCCAGGTTTAATTTTATTGTTTTTCCACCTCTGCTTTTTATGTCAGATTACTCAACCTATGATATTCAGTGGGAATGGGAGTGAGGTAAGGATTCTCTGAGGATCACCTGGGCAGCCTTTTCAAAGTACACTTCTTTTATTCCTTACCACTCCAGTCCAAAAGCTGGGACTATGATTATTGTATATTTTAAAAAATGTTCAGAAGTAATTCTGAATGTACTACTGACATTTAAAAAGCTATCACTTCTGTAGTCATTTTTAACAGGGTTTACATAAATTTTGTTGGCTATTTGGAATTGGTTATCATCTAGGAAGCTCCGATAACCTATATTTTAAACAGAAGCAATAGCAATGGAAATGAGGCAAATAAAATCAATCAGGGGTTGGCAAACTTTTAGTTAAGAGCCAGAGAATAAATATTTTATACTCTGGGCCATCTGGCCTGTGTTGCAGCTACTCAACTCTGCAGCCATAGACACTACTTAAATGAATGAACAAAGATGTTTTTCAATAAAACTTTAGTTACGAAAACAGGCAGCAGGCCTAATATGACCCATGGGCCATAGTTTGCTAACTCCGGAATAAATAGTTGTGTTTACTGTATTTCATTTTTGGAGGGAAAGTGTAGCATGTCATATATATTCTTCTACAACATCCTTTTTTAAAAAACCTAATATCTTTAAAAATTATTTCATTTTAGTACATATAGTGTTGCTTTTTTTGTTAATGACTATAATTTTTCTTTTTGGTGTGTTATTTATTTACTTGGCAGTTAGGGGGTTTTCAATTTTTGCTGTTAGAAACAATGCTTTGATGAATATCCTTGTATATTCATTATTTTGCAAATGTACAAGCGTATCTGTGGATTGAATTGCTACAAGTATAATTGTGATGTATATTGCAAATATATTCATCCAGTTTATCACTTGTCTTTTGATTTCATGGTATTTTTTGCTACAAAGTATTTTATACTGTGTAGTCAAATTTATTATTATTATTATTATTATTATTTTAAGATTTTATTTATTTATTCATTTATCGCCCCCCTGCTGCTTGCGCTCGCCGGGTCAGCCAACCACGCCGTGCGGGCAGGCCCGCCCCCACCAGGAGGCCCCGGGAACCGAACCCGGGTCCTCCCATATGGCAAACGGGAGCCCCACTGACTGAGCCACAGCCGCTTCCCAAATTTATTATTTTTAAAAAATGCCTTTTAGCCTTTGTGTTGTGTTATCCTTTATTACTTTCTTGTTTCATCTTTTACATTTAAATCTTTGAAACATAGAATTCATTTTGAAAAGTGTTTTAAAGAGTGAGATATGGATGTGACTTCATTTTTTCCTACATGGCTACCGTGCTGTTCTAACGCAATTTATTGAATATTTTATTTTTTTCTACTGAAATATAGTTCCATTTTTTATTACATACAAAGTTCCTGTTGAATTTGGGATTATTTCTGGATTCTTGTGTTGAATTGATCTATCTGTTTTGTAACCACGTACACCCATTTCAATGATTCTATGTTGAGATATCTGAAAAGCTGTGTTTTTCTAATTTTTTTCTTTAGACCTTTCCTTATGAACTTTTTAAAAATATAATAAACTTTATTTTGAAAGAGGTTTTAGATTACAGAAAAGTTACATCGAATGTATAAGGGATTCCTATATACCCCACCCCTCCCCCTTCTTATGAACATTTTTTTTCTTATGAATTTTAGAAACAGCTTGTCTATTTCTTAAAAGACAAAACCTTGTTGATTCTTTTATTTGGTATATATTAAATCTAGAAATTGATTTAGAGTGAATTGACATCTTTATTATATTTGGTCTTTCTATTTGAGAACACAAGATACCTTTCCATTCATTCAAGATACATTTTAGGCCTCTCAGTGGCATTTTAATGTTTTCTTCATAAAGATCAATTGTATGAAACTTTCTGCAGTTGTATGGAGAATGGATTTTGAAAGTTTGAGATTATTGAAAGATTGGATTATAAAAGAGTGAAAATTTACAGTATATGCTTTTGAATCATTTCTTATTTGAACTTCAGGTCGTATATACAAAAGGAACACAGTTGTACCAATAGTTGCTGATGCTTTTTCACTTCAAAGAATTTTATTTCCTGTATTTTATTGAAATCACCTAATGGTATATATTGGAGTAGTCACTACAAGTAAGGAATGGTTTTCTAGTTTTCTTTTCAATAACATTTTTTTGTGTGTTTATTTCTAGTTAATTTTGTCTTCTAAAGATGATGAAATTATCGAGTATCAACAAATGTTACATAACCTGAGGGAGAAACTTAAAAACGTTCAACTTGATGCTGATAAAAGTAATGTTATGGCCCTACAACAGGTACAACCTTCTGAAAATCTGGTTTATCTGTAAGTTTTATCAAAGTTAGTAATAAAATTTTGAACCATCTTATTTATTATATTACCTGTGTCTAACTTAGTGACTTGCATTACTGAGTGGGTAATAAAGTTTTTTTTACAGAATGATATTTTGAAATTTCTATTATCAACCAGTACCAAGAAAAAAAATAGACTTAAATTTAGGGTTAGGGTTAGGAATATGACAATTTTGCATATATTACTTTGTTGGTGCACATAATACATTGTTTAGGCTGGAAATTATTTTATAAGAAACATTATTAAAAGTTTTAGAAATTTTAAAATATTTTAATTCTGTATTATTAAAGTTCAGCATATTGTAAGTATTATCCTAGTTAGTGCTGGCATACCGTGTACAATGTGAAAAAGTTAAAAGTTTGGCTAAAATTTGACTATACTACACAAAAAGTTTATTTTAGGTTAAATTTTGCTATATTGAAAGAAGTCACATTTTCACCATCTGTGCTCTCTAGTAATAGTCCAAAAGACAGAAGGAAATTTGGGAAGCAATTGATGGATAAGAAATATTTTTGAATGAAATATTTCTGAAATTTTTAAATGAATTTTGAAATATTTCAGGGGATTGAATAAAATGCTGGAAAGGAGAAAACTAATTTGAGTTAAGAGAAAGTACATGGAAAAACACAAACACACAAAATGACAAAACTACAGAATTGGATGGATAATGAGGAAAAGTAACATACAAGGAGTCATAAAAAGCCAAAAATACTAGGGACTTCTGGAATTCGTGTTTTACAGAGTGTTATCCATTATATCCTTTTTTAAATATTAGAGTGACTACAGTGTAGTGCAGTAAATATATATAGAAACAGCAAAAGACATTGTTTTGGCTCTCAAAAAAATATATCCTACAATCCTGTTGAAAAAAAAACCCAATTGTATTTTTTCCCCTGTATTTTAAAATGCCATGTTAATGTCAACAGTGCCTATATGTAATATTTACAATATTTTATAGGGTATACAGGAACGAGATAGTCAAATTAAGATGCTCACTGAACAAGTGGAACAATATACAAAAGAGATGGGAAAAAATACTTTTATTATTGAAGATTTGAAAAATGAACTGCAAAGAAGCAAAGGTAATTCAATATTTGCAAGCATATAAAATTATTTTAAAAACCATTATGCTTTAAAAGCATTTTATTTTTATTTTTAAAAATAAAATCATGTTGAAAGCTATATAACTGAGTCTTTTCCTTTGGAATTATATCATATTTCATTTAAATGCATAAACGGAGGTGTTTTCTATCATTTTCTCTTCTGCAGAAAATTACATCACCCTCTATTACCAGATTGGTTGCACAAAAGAAAGAAATGAAAAATGGTGATATAATTGTTTTTATTTAACCATCTTTTTATAATTAGCAAAGAAGGGAGCAGAATAAAGTTTTGATCATTGTAGCAGTATTACAGATGTTTTCAGCAGTGATTTGACCTGTCAAGAGCTTTAATTAACATTACCCAAATATGTCTCATCATATTCTCCCTATTCAGAGTCATATTACTTTACCTAATGCATCAAATCCCCTCAATGTAGACCCTCATGAAATGAGTATTCTTGTATTTCCACAGCACTATATACTGCAGTTATATAGGGGCCATCACCAGGAGAAAAAGTGGCAGCTGATCTCTGCTATCAACTAAGAAAGAGCTCTTATCTAATGACACTTAGTCATTCCATAGTCATATGATTCCTAAAGCTTACAGAAGGTGTATGTATGTGAATATATTATATATCTCAAATTTTACTTGTGAACCATGGCAGCTAATGGTGTATGCCCTTAATTGACTAGGATTAGGTTGACTGTGAGAAACATAAATCTGAAGAATGACAGCAAAATCAAGATAAAGGTTTATTTCTCACTCTTGGAATAGTCTAGAATGAGGCAGTTTAGGGTGTTAATCTTCATCTACCCTATCCAAAGTGGAGCTCTGCTCTCACATTCACATCTAAACAGCAAGCTAGAAGAAGAGGTTGTAAGAGGCAAAGGGCATGTGCTTAAAGAAGGCAGGTAAATAGAGTTTTTATTACATAGGGCCATATGGAATAAAGAAGGAATAGATATTTGGAACAACTCAGCCTCTGTCATATTCCTCAGCTAGGCTGTTAGCTCCAGAGAGTAGGACCCATTTCTTGTAAAATTGTATCATCTGCTACATTAGTCCAGTTGTTTATGCATGAGTATATACCTTATTTATTGATAAATGTTTATTATTGATGAGTGTGGGAATGATCTGTGTCAGAACATTTCAGAATGATAGGAATATTATATTTTGGTCTAGCAATAGTTTAGTTTGGTAAGCTAAGACAAGTAAGAATTTTTGAGCTCTCAGGATTAAATTTAGCTGCAAATGATAGAGAAATCACATATAATGGTTAAACAAAACAGAGATCTATTTTTTTCTGAATAAGTACCATGCGTTTTATTGTTCTGCCTATTTCAGCATGTGATTTCTCTCTCATGTTCTAAGAAGACTGCTTGAACTCCAGGCTTTATATCTATACTCCAGCTAGCAGGAAGGAGGAAAGAAAATTTTGTTTTTCTGTTTTTTGTTTATGATTTCATTATTGAAATAATGAAAATGCTCTAATAATGACTGAACTGATGAATGCACAACTATGTGATTATACCAGATACCATTGACTGTACACTTTGTATGAATTGTATGTTTATTAATATGTATTGATAAAATTGATTTGTTTTAAAAAAATTTTTAACATTAAAGGGGCTTTTGTAGAAGCATATCACTCCTCTTGCCCCTGATATAAAAACCATTGATTTAAAAGAATGAGTAAATATCATGATTTTGATTTTTACCCCAAAGGTGCTTCAACTCTTTCTCAACAGACTCATTATATGAAAATTCAGTCAAAGGTACAAATTTTAGAAGAGAAAACTAAAGAGGCTGAGAGGACAGCTGAAGTGGCTGAGGCTGATGCTAGGGAAAAGGATAAAGAACTTGTTGAGGCTCTGAAGCGATTAAAAGATTACGAATCGGTATGTATTTTTATCTTGTCAATCAAGGGGTTTAAAATCATTCTGTGGCTCACAATTAGACTTTTTCCCTGCCATTTACTGCTCACCATTTAAAAACATTCCATAAGTGTCTTTTGAAAAAAGTTATCCTAATTAATTATGCCAAAGTATTCACACTCTTAAGCAGCAATTACTTTTTGGCAGAAGAATTGTTTTCAAACCGTTTTGATCAAAGCATTTTCCCCCAAATAATCAGTTTTGGTGAGGCAGCAGGTTAAGATGCTTTGTAGTCTGTGCCGTTGTGCCACCATGTAGTTTGATCAAAGTTATGATAGGTACAGTTTTGCCACTTCCTGGGTCAACAACCTTAGTTTGTATACTTTTTCTATTTTTTAATCTGATTACAACTAAGTCAGGCAACTAATATTCTACTGGTATTGCTAATTTGCTCTTTCTATTCTTTTCCATATTTTAAGTGTTTTATATGTAATATTTTTTACTTACTTTGCCATTAGGATCTTGTGCTTGTAAGTTTCACTTTTACATCATTATTATTACTGGTTTGTTTTATAAAAGGTCAGTAAAAAAATCAAAATTTAGTGTTAACAATTTCAGGAATATGTGCATATTCTTATAGACTTAAAAAGAAAATTCATTAATTTAATATATTTGTTCATATAAATAATCTTTAATTTAAATTAGATTGGGTATTTTTCAGGGAGTATATGGTTTAGAAGATGCTGTTATTGAAATAAAGAATTGTAAAAACCAAATTAAAATAAGAGATCGAGAGATTGAAGTCTTGACAAAGGAAATCAATAAACTTGAGTTGAAGATCAATGATTTTCTCGATGAAAATGAGGCACTTAGAGAGCGTGTGGGTAAGCTATCTTTTAAAATACGTAGTTTGCAATTGCCAAGGGGGCAGGTGACACAAACAAATGACACCAGTTGGTGAATACATGCTGTGCCTAAAGGCAGTTATTTAACTCCAGTCAAATTTTGACATTCAAGAATATTGGCTTGGTTTTGCCAGAAATTCTGTATTTCAAGAGAAGGAGGAAATATAATGTTTTTTGCATGAAATCTCCTGATTTTAATTTATTGACACCTAATTAAAAACTTTACGGTTCTGTGCAAGCCAGATAAAGCACATCTTCTGACTTTTTTTTTTTTAGGTTCCGGGGCTGGGAATTGAACCCAGAACCTCATATGTAGGAAGCTGGCACTCAATCACTGAGCCACATCAGCTTCCCTGAGTTGGTTTTTTCATTTGTTTTGCTCTTTTGTTTGTTTTTTTTTGTTTTCTCAGGAGGCACCAGGAACCGAACCCCTGTCCTCCCATGTGGGAGGTAGGAGCTCAATTGCTTGAGCCACATCCACTTCCCTTCTGACCCTTTTTACCCCCACAAGTTTGCAACCTTCTAGGAAAAAAATATATGTGTGTATATGTGTGTATATATATATATATAGTTTGCTCTACCTTGGTATTAAAGTCTTTTTTGTTTGTTCATTATTATTTTTAAATAGCAAAATGCTTTTTTCATATCAACTCATCTGTAAAAAACGTAAAGGTAGAGCTGCTCTTATTGAAGTGTGGGATTGGGGATATGGTTGTGGTGGGGCAGTGGGTAGAGCAAGCTTTGAGTCCTGTTTTATCCAAGTTTGTTATCTACTGGAGATCTCAGTGGAATCTCTGAGAATCTCCAAACTCAGAAATCTGTTACAGAAATAGCAATAATTGATTGTTTAAAAATGAAAGTATATTATTTTAATGCTATATATTATAATAGAAATTAATCCTTTTTAAATAAATGTAGTGTCTGTGTGACCTTTGTTAGTTTGCACAATGCTCTTGTTTCAGATGAATTTATAGAACATTTAGAAATGCTGTTTAAACCTTTCTAGATATTTAGATACTTGGCTTTTACAATTTAAACTGATTTTTTTTTTTTTTTTTTAAGATTTTGTTTTATTTGTTTATTTCTCCCTACCCCTCGTTGTTTGCACTTGCTGTGTCTGTTGTGTGCTCGCCTTTTTATTTTTTTAGGAGGCACCAGGGAAATGAACCCGGGAGCTCCCATGTGGGAGGGAGGCGCCTAATCACTTGAGCCACCTCTGCTCCCTGGTTAAGTTTTATTTTGGTTTAGTATTTTAAGGTTACTGTTGATTCTAAGAAGTATTTAGTAAATACAGCTTGCAAGTTTATTAATTTCAATAAATAGTTCATTAATTTATACTATTAGTTTCAATGTTAAATTTTGATAGCTCAATCTAGATTGTGTCTATAATATAAAAAATAAAGATCTATATATTGATTTCATTACACTTTCTAAATATCATTTAACACTGTCTTAGAGTTAAAATGCTTTCTTAGAGCTAAACATAAAAAACTGTTCTCTAGAGGAAGGAAAAATAAATATTTTATATAGATCATATATATATATATATATATATTTTTTTTTTTACTCACCACTGTACTAACGAGGAAGATCATATATTTTTAAAAAATATCTAACTGGGGCCCAGAGTTATGCTATGGCTTCAAGTTTGGCTTCTGATCAACCTAACCTACTAGATCACAGCCAGAATGTGGTAGTTCCTAAAGATGACGTGTGAACCAACTAGATATCTATGACAACGCCAGACTTTCTGTGTATAAAACCTCCCAATTTTATTTATAATCACTGTAGACAATCTTAATATTTAGTTTTCAGAGCATTACTGCTTAGTAATACAAAATTAGGAGACAGGTACAGTGAAAACATCAGACTAATAATAATAATACAATCAGTATTTATATTAATAAATTACTACTATGTGCTTGGTACCATGCTGATTACTTTATTTGGGTTAATGTTTTTGTATCCCTGACTACAAGCCATAAAAAAATGCATACAGTGTTAGCCCTGTTACTTAGTTAATAGTTTAAGGTAGGATTTGAATCCAAGTCTGTTTTACTCCAAAGCTTCCATTCTTTGTGAATACATTATAGTACTGCTACAGCAACCTGACTTGGAAAAGAAGACAGATCCTGATATGTTTTTGTCAGAATTTCCATTAATAATTGTAGTAAAAATTTAACTTGTGCTACAGTTCAAATATCTTGAAAATTCCTACACAAAAATTATTACATTCTTTAGTGATACTGGCTACATGAGTTATAACCAATACCTTAATGGTATACAAACAAGTTTTTGTAGTTCATTTGAATGTTGGTAAAGTTTTTAATTATATTATTTTTTATTTTAGGCCTTGAACCGATGACAATGATTGACTTAACTGAATTTAGAAATAGCAAAAGCTTAAAACAGCAGCAGTACAGAGCTGAAAATCAGATCCTTTTGAAAGAGGCAAGTGCTGTCATCAAATGGTTATTTTCATGATCGAACCAAAGAATAATACTAATAGTTTGTGCTTTGCAGATTGAAAGTCTAGAGGAAGAACGACTTGATCTGAAAAAAAAAATTCGCCAAATGGCTCAAGAAAAAGGAAAGAGAATTGCAATTTCAGGTATACTCGGTTATTCTAAACCATTGAAAGGATCACTGAAAAATGAGTTGACTGTATTTGAACTTTTCTGTATTTTAGAGGTACTTTTGCTATGTTATTGTGGTTCTATTAAGAGTTGGATGAAAGAAAAAAATGGCCTGATGAAGAGTATATAAATGAGTGTCAACAGTCCTGATCTATAACAGATGAAAAAATAGACAAACAGAAAACAAACCTCAGAATTGTGGACTTTAAAAAAATTTACAGTATTGTCTCCAATAATTTTAGATAGCTTCAATATGTCATAATAATGATAGAACTTAATTTTATATTAAGATATATTGCTGTTAATATTTTCCTTTGCCTTAAGGGCTATTCACTGAGACCTTTTTTGTAAATTTTACTAGTGAAAATAAAGGGTTATTGAATAAAAATTAACATATCTTTTTTTGGTTTATTTTATTTGATGTAAAGATTAGAGTTTTTATAACTTTTATAATTTCCCTTAACAGTGCTTTTTTGTAAATGGACCATAGAGAAGGAATGTCTTTTTATTTAACTTGGCTCAAATCCACAAGTGCATATATGAGTAATAGCAGAAATACTTGTAGCATTATGGTCTCTATATAGTACGTTGAAAAACTTATAGAAGGGTGTATCTTCATGATTTGTTAGTATGTTAACCAGCTTACTCATTATTCATAGTCTACTTTTTTTTGTATGTCTTTTATCTATTTTGTTACTTATTAATTAGTACTTTTAACACAGAATAGGCAAGAATGCTAGAGAAGATAAAATTCAAATTAATTTCTTATTAATAGCTTATTAAAGGTGAGCTAAAATCGAGAGGTGGTAGTAATTGGGCATCATGAAAATCAAAGATTTTGGAAATAACTCTTCTATCTTTTGTTTGGGTTAAACTTGATTCTAGTTTTTAAGAATTTAAGTATTGGAATAGTGAATTATTATTATTTTTTAATTTGTTAATTTTTTCATATGTAGGATTAAAAGTTGAGGACCTGAACCTAACTGGAAGCTTTTCTCAAGAGAATAGAATAGGAGAAAGAAATTTTGATTTTGTGAACCTCAAAAATATTAGTGAATCACAATCACAGGTAAACAGTAAAATATTGTTATGGTGAAGAGAATAAAGAAAAATATTATCAGTGATTTGAAATTTTACCTCTTATCACATTTTGGACATATCCTTTTTTTTTTAAATTGTTTAAATACTTAGCATTTTTGCTGATTTAAATAACTATTGACCCAATAATTAATGAGATATTATTTACTCTGAATACAGATTAGAAGTTCAGATAAAATAGAGCTGCCGCTTAGGAGATCATCATTCAGTACTCCACAATTAGATCATAATGAGCCAGAAGAGAGTATGACCATAGGATCATTATCAAGAATGTTATCTGAAATTCATCATAGTGTAGAAAGTGGAGTGGATCCTTTTGTCTCTTTAACTAGACATTCTTCATCTATGCAAGTAAAAGATGTTAAGCCAACTTCAGAAGCTATTACAATAAGGGAAATTTTTAAAGCACCATGCCTACAATCTTTAAGAAATCTAGAATCATTAGTCAGTACCGTTAGTAGAGAGAACCACGAAGAAATAAATGACTACTTAAACTCTCTTTCTGATAACTGTGTGAAGAAAGTGTCAAGAAGCCATCAGGCACTGGAGAAGACTAGTTTTGTACAAAAAAGTGATTCATCTTTTCAAGCTTTATCAACAGCTTCAGACTTAATGCAGAAGCTATCACTTAGGCAGAAATCTGCAATGTTTTGTCAACAAATTCATGATAACATAGCTGACATGGATAAATCACAAGTAGCATCATCAGAAGATGAACAAGGTCATACCCCAACAAAATACAGTGATAGCAATTTGAAAGAAGATATAAGAAAAAAAGAAGTACCTTTACAGACAGAGAGTTTGAAATGTAAGCTTGAAGTTAATCTTCCAGATTCTGTGCCTATCACTGCACAATCAAAATTATCTCAGATAGATCCACTTGAAAATCTTATAGAACAACTACGGAGAGAACTAGTATATCTTAGGTCTCAGGTGAGCTTTCCTCCACATTACTTTCCTGGGATTGTTTTTTATGATTTCTCTAACAAAGTTCTGTATGTAATAATTATAAGAATTTTTTGGCTCATTAGTGCTAATTTATACACATTCTGTTTTTGTAAAAATTAGAAATGCAACACATTTGATATGAACTCATTGACTTGCCTAATATATTAAATGTTTCTTTAGAATGAAGTCATAGCACAGGATTTATTGATCAAGGAAGCACAGAGTAGAAATGCAGAAATAGAGCTTAAACGACGTACAAGCCAAGCAGAACAGGTAGTGTAAAAGCAGACCATTAAAAGAGAAGATTGTGATATTAAGAGAAAAACCTTCATTATATCCATTTGCCTTTTGGCATAGATTGGGAGGGAGAATGTGAGAAGGATCACCATCATTTTTCATCCATTAGATTTTATTTTATTTTTGTAACTGCTGCTGAATCTCTATAGTTTGTTTTTTGTTATGTTATCAAACTTTTTTTAACTGAAAAATGATTGCAATATTTTGTAAAAAGAAAATCAGTTTTACCTTTTATTTTTATTTTTTTGTTCAGAATGAATTTCTTTCAAGAGAACTAATTGAAAAGGAAAGAGATTTACAAAGAAGTAGAACAGTAGTAGCCAAATTTCAGAATAAATGTAAGTAACTATTAACTCTTATTTTTCTATGTGTGTTAAATATTTTCCTGTATTTTGAATCATGGGCCTGAAAGGACTTTACTATGTTCTCTGTTTTCTAGTCTATTTTATTCTAATTACTTCCATGGGTTTATCGTCTAGCCTCTCTTTCATTCAGTTTGTTTTCCTTGCAATTTTAACTGTAAGTGAATGTTTTTAATCTGAAATTTTGTAAGGATAAGTAACTCTAAGTCTCTTTTTTTTTTTTTTTTCTTTTGTGTTATCAAAGAAGTTAGGAAACGATTAAAAAATTTAATAACAAGCATAGTTTAAGTTAAGGCAAAAAAGTATGCTTATTTTTTACCTTTCAACTATGAGATATTTGTATGTTATATGCATATGAATTAAATAGGGTGTACCACTTCACTCAGTATTCACATATTTCATTTACTGTTGAATTTTTTTTTTATATTTGCCTTTTCCAAATGGATATTTTTTTCTATGTGTGAACTATTTTTCATCTGTATAGGATAATATAAATTTTGACAAATATCTATTCATTCATTGTGAAAATTATGTAATTATAGTAAAAGAATTATTTGAAGAAAATAAGCAACTTGAAGAAGGTATGAAAGAAATATTGCAGGCTGTTAAAGAAATGCAGAAAGATCCCGATGTTAAAGGAGGAGAAACATCACTAATCATTCCTAGTCTTGAAAGACTTGTTAATGTAAGTTATTTTTTCATATAAATTATTTTATTTTGTTCTTTCAGCACTTTAAAGATGTTACTTCACTGTCTTCTGGTCTCTGTATTTTCTCATGAGAAGTTTGCAATCATTTGAATCATTGTTGCTGTCTATGAGGTGTTATTTTTCTCAGGCTACTTTCAAGATTTTCTCTTTATATTTGGTTTTCACCAGTTTCACTATAATATGCCTAGGGGTCTGTGTATGTGTTTGTGTGTGTGTGTATCTTGTTTGGATTTTCTGAGCTTCCTGAATCTGTACATTTATTCACCAAAATTGGGAAGTTTTCAGCCATAATTTTTTCAATGACTTTTTTCTGCCCTATTCTTTCTTCATTTCTTTCTGGGACTCCAGTGACACATGCATTAGACCATTTGATATTGTCCCACAGGTCCCTGAGGCTTTGTTCATTTTTCTCTAATGCTTTATCTTTTCTTTTTCCTGACAGAAGAATTGCTGTTGATCCGCCTTCAAGTTCACTGATATTTTTCTCTGTCATCTCTGTTCTTTTGGTTAAAGCCTCTGTCTGAGACCTGACAGTTTTTACACAGAATTTGGAGCTTCCTTTTTCTGGCTGTCTTCTTTCTGTGACTTTTTCTGTGGCTTTGGGCTCTATCTTCTAGGCCAAAAGATGGTACATCACTATGACTGTGGCCTGCCCTCAGGCTAAAACCCTAAAAGTGGCAAACTCCTCCCTTGTGCCTTAGCTTGCCAGAGCTGCTGTAACAAACAACACAGAATTATTGGCTTAAACACAGTTTTTGAGGTTAGATGTCCACAATTAAGGTATCGGCTGGCCATACCTTTTCTGAAGGCTTCCGGGTTCTGGTGGTAGCTTGCTGGCAATCAGCCTCTGCCTCTGTCATGTGGTATTCTGTTTCTGTCTTCTCCTATGGTTTCTTCTTCTGTGTCCAAATTTCCTTTGTTTTTAAAGACTTCTTTCATACTGAATTAAAGGCCACCCTGTTTCAGTTCGGCCTCGTCTTAATAGGGTCTCAGAAGATCCCATTTACTAATGAGCTCATACCTGTAGGACCTGGGGTTAGGACTTAAACATGTCTTTGTGGGAACTTAATTCAATCTATCACACCTTGCCAGTTCTATCTTCCAAGTTTTGAATCCCCTTAGTAATTTGCCTGTTGTTATATACTCTCTAGAACCTTTAAGTAGTTGTGGTTTTTTTTTTGCGTTTGATTATTATATGTGGAAGGGCAGGGCTTTTGGGAACTAATGCCACTAACTCAGAAGTGTAATAGTATGGCTTTATTTTGAATATTTAAAGACCTATCCATTGCCACAAGAAAGATTTCAACCTTCAAGTAATAGTCTATTTGGTTTTTTGGTTGTTTTTTTTTTTTTTTTTTTTTACCTTATAGGAACTTGAGTTTCATAGTATTAATGACTATTATATAAACTTGAATAAAACATATTTTTAGATTCATAATATTTAAGTATATATCATTTAAATAATCCAAACATATATTTGTTATGTTTTTCTTTGTTTTCCAAATTTGTGCTTGATGTAAATAGAAAAACATTTTTATTGTTCATTGAATTGTTTTTTTTAAATGATGATTAAATAACTAATATTTGAATACTTTCTTTCACAACATTAAAATTGTTAGTAAAGAGCGAGTCTGATACTGATATGTTAAAAACTTCCTGAGGCAAGAAAATCATTTGACAAAATTTATCAGAGCCATCTGACTCCCCTCATACGTCTGTCGTTTGGACTTTGTTCCCCTGTTGATGACTCTGTTTTGCCTCTGACATTTTGAATGTCTAAAATGATTCTTCCTGCCTTCTTATATGAACATTTTGTCTATGCTGCTGCCAACGCCTCATAATATGTCCCAAATCAAACTTTATTCTCCAAGGGAAACTCAATTTAGTGGCTAAATAAAAAACAGATTGACTAGCTCTGGAAACCTAAACTTCTATTTCTTTTGACTGCCTCTGGTCTTCCCTGGAGAACTGGTTCCATAGTTCTAGAGTTTATCTACTTTTATCCTGGGCTGTTACTCTTTTTCTGATTGATATGCCCTGGCTAAAACCTATGTATGACCCAGCATTCCATCTTCTGAGAAATCTTCAGAATCCATGACACTTTAGATCAGATATTCTGGATTATGCACTCAGTTCTCTTCATTTGCTACAGGCTATTTTTCAGTGTCCTCAATCACCATCTAATTCAGTGGCTTAGCTCTCATTTTACCAAAAGGCCATGTAAACAGCATGATGTAATTACTCAATAAAGCAACTAACTAGACTATCTTGCTGTCGTCATAGTAGCGCTTTCTGCCTACTTCAATCTTCCTGGAATCGCCTTTGAATTACTGTGACTTAATATTCTGCATGGTCTGCTGCTCTTCTGAAGGCAAAGGCTTATTTTTATGAATCTATTGCCTATAGTTAAACCCCAGATTACCCTCCTAAATGGGAGATTACCTTTGATTGTACACATTTTACCTCCTTTATCTTCTTCATTTCTGAAGGTTTTCTTGGATTTAGCAGATTTATTCTGTACACTTCTAAAGTCCAAATTTTTATATGTATGTATTGTGTAGATGTGTTCATGGGTGAGTGAATGTTTATGTGTGCATTGTGAGAAAACTAGGGACAGTGAAACCTCTTTGGTAGTATTTTAATATATGACCTATTTTTGCTTATCCAGTCTCTTGGATAAAACTGTGTTATCAGACTTTGCCTTTTTTATCATGTAGGCTTCAACTGTGTGAGAGAGGAGGCACTGAAAAATTCACTTAACTGATTTAGTAAGCAATTCAATTCCTTTGTTCATGCTATAAATTCATTTAATGCTGTATAGTTTCAAAACATTTACATATAAATTATCTCATTTGAACTTTACACAAACCCTGTGAAGTAGAAAGACCTAACATTGTTTCTCCTTCTTTAGAGATAAGGAACTAAGTATAGAGAATATGAATCACTTGCCCAGCTAGTAAGAGACTAGTTAAGATTTGGACCCTAGTAATATTTTTTCCTGTCCAATTGTTTTTCTAGTCCACCAGTCTACTAAGATTAACTATTTGCTTGTTAATGTTAATAATGAAGTAGTTACTATGCTTGGTAATGCTGATGTAAATTAAACTAAAGTTTTATAAATTTAAATTCATAACTAAGAAATAGAATTGATGTTTGGTCATCATGCATGGCAGTGGGAATAATAAAAATGCTTGAATGTCAACTTTATTTAAAAATAGATCTTTCTTTTTACTCTGATTTTGTATTTCATCGTATTTCTTCAATGTAATCTAAACATATTAGGCTCTAGAATCAAAGAATGCAGAAGGAATCTTTGATGCTAATCTGCATTTGAAAGCACAAGTTGATCAACTTACTGGAAGAAATGAAGAATTAAGACAGGAGCTCAGGGAATCTCGGAAGGAAGCTATACATTATTCACAGCTGTTGACAAAAGCAAATTTGAAGGTGAGATTTTAAACTATATAGTAGAAAAACCTTGAAGTATAGAGTGGTACCTTTAAATTTGTCTTTTTATGGGTACAAGGAGTGCAATTCTCTTCCCTGAATTATTTGTTTCAGATAGATCATCTTGAAAAAGAGACCAGTCTTTTACGACAATCAGAAGGATCAAATGTTGTTTTCAAAGGAGTGGACTTACCTGATGGGATAGCACCGTCTAGTGCCAATATCATTAATTCTCAGAATGAATATTTAATACACCTCTTACAGGTACAGAAAATTTACACGTGAATAGCAAAACCTTGATAATTTTAAATTTAATCTTCATGTATTCCTTTGAGTTCTCAGAATATTAACAGTGAGATTTTTAATGGATTTTCGTGTTCAGTGGAATATTATAATAAAAGCAATTCGCTCCATTTATTTGCTTGAGAAACATGTTCACCTCTTGCTCACATTGTGTGTCAGTCATGAAATATATGATTCATGAGTAAGATAACAAGCAACTTCTATAAGGTAGTGGTGTGTAAATATGGTATGTGCCTTTATTTATTGCTGTTTGCAAAGGAAATTCAAGAAAATAAAGTTAATAGCTTTTTAGTGTCATGATTAGAATTGTTCCATTTTTAGTGTTAACCACATGAAAAAGCTTATAAACCAAATGATCTTTTATCTCTTCCTTCCTTTCTCCCTTATAAAGTATTATTCCATCAGCAAATTAGAAAGGATACTCTACTATCCTGCTCGTCCATTGTTTGTTTCTCATTTTTGCTGTCTGTATCATGGTCATTATGATTGATCTAATGATGGATGCTTTTCATTATTTTATTTGAAGTGTGAATACTCATCACATCATGTACACTACAAATATAATTTTTAAAATGTGTTGAGAATTAATGAAAATATGTTTTTGATTATAAACACCATCTTTCTTCTCCAAGCAGATCTATTGAAGATGATACTTGTTAGGTCATGAAACACCACTTTTTGTATTTAGAAATTACATTCATTAATCTTTTTCTGAGTAATGGATTTGTCTATTATATAAATCAGGTAATGGGACAACCATAACCACTTAGAATATTACTGTATAATTCATGTTATATCATCATTTAAAAATTGTTAAATTTCATTGCTCTTTATAATTTCTCTTATTTTCCCTTAACATAAGGGCATTATCAACAAGTAGTGGCAATATGGCACCGTCTTACTGTTTGAGATAAGATTCATATTTTTTGCACCTTTATATTTATAAAAAAGTATGATTAGTATTATAGTAGATAAGAGTGCACCAGATTGGGAGTCTGAAAACCTGTCCAAAGTGGCAAAGCAAGACTTGGATTTCTAATCTTAAGGCAATATGGAGTGATAGAAATTGCAGGGCCTTTCAGAAATGGTTGCTAAATGTATTGCTAATTAGTGCTTTGATAATTAAGTAAGTTACTTAATATTTCTAAGTCTCAGTTTCTTCATCTTTAAAATGAAATAATTGGAAAGGATAATTTGAGTAGAAAATTCATAAAAGGGTATGTTGGGCTTAGTGACAAAAGGTACGTTTGTATAGATAAATTGGAACTTGATTGTGTAGAGCCTTGAATGCCATTTTAGGAGTATTAACTTTATTATTTATTTATTTTAAAGAATCTTTAGGTAACACAAATGTTATGTAAAAAATGTAGGAGATTCCCATATGCCCCCCTCCCTCCCCCTCCCACGCTTTCCCACATTAACAACATCCTTCATTAATGTGGTACATTTTATAATTGATGAACACATTTTGAAGCATTGCCACTAACCATGGATTATAGTTTACCCTCTGTCCCATGCAGTTTTGTATGTTATACAAAATATATAATGGCCTGTATCCATCATTGCAAAACCATGCAGGACAATTCCAATGTCCCAAAAATGCCCTCATATCACACCTATTTTTCCCTCTCCCTTCCCTCAGAATCTTCAGTGGCCACTGCCTCCACATCATTGATGAAAGTTCTTCCATTGCTAGAATAACAATAAGTCTATTGTAGAATATTAGTAAGTCTATTTTAGTCCATTGTTCATTCCCATCTTGAGAATTTTGGGATGGTGATGCCCACTCTACCTCTAATTGAGAGGGGGCTTAGATCCCATGGGGCAGATGGATGGAACTCTCTTGCTTGCAGTTGCTTACTTTCCCTGTTCCTTGAGATGGGCATTGTCCATCACCATCATCTTGTTAGTTGTCCTGGGTGACTAGAGAGTAGGTGTTGCAACTCTGCTGAGACTCAGGGCCCAACTGACACATGGACCGACCAAAGATTTAAGTCTCTTGGACATACACCTATCAAGTATAGTACTAACTGTAGGTTCAAATAAAAGGGGCAGAAGAGCCATATGTAGGGAAGCCACAAATGAGTCCAACTCTGTCACACTGGGGAGCATAAATTCCAAGGTAAGGCCCACCCAGCAGGGTGCCAAACTCCTGAGCTGTCTGCCCTGCCTATAGTGTTTGGATGTCTCTAGAGCCCTCAAGAGCTCTGCTATTTGAGGCAGTATTTACTGTGGGAATCAAGGAGATTGAGATGTGCATAAATGTAACATCTGGAATGACCTCCTAACTCACTTTGAAATTTCTTAGTCATAAGAACTCATTTGTATTTACCATTTCCCCCTTATGGTCAAGGTCTTTTTCTAGGTGCATTGCTAGTTGGCACTTGGTAATAATCCCTTGGTGCTAGGGAGGCTAATCCCTGGGAGTCCTGTCCCACGCCAGGGGCATAGGGGGAAGGTAGTGCATTTATATACTGAGTTTAGCTCAGAAAGAGGCCACATTTGAACAACAAGTAGGCCCTCAGGAGGTAACTCTTAGGCAACATATAATAGTAGGCTAAGTTTCAATTTCTAAAGAAAGGGTTCACAAGTACAATCATTGATATCAAGGGCCTGGTGCAATGGTCCGTACTCTTTCACTAGGCACCACCCCTGTACTCAGGGGATTCTTGCTTTCCCATTAGAGAATGTAGCAGAACTCCCCAGGATGGGAATTCAATGTTTTTTTGGTTATTGTGTGGCTCTCCACCTACCGTGACAATGTCCCATGAACACTTGAACACATTCATATGCCTTAGAGACATGCCCCTGATAACCCCCCTCCCATGCATCCCACCATCACCGACAGCTCACACCAATACAAAGAGTATTGACTTGGGAAGCGGCTGTGGCTCAATCAGTAGGGCTCCCATTTACCATATGGGAGGCCCCGGGTTCGGTTCCCGGGGCCTCCTGGTGAAGGCAAGCCCGCCTGCATGGCGTGGTTAGCTGACCCAGCGAGCACAAGCAGCAAGGGGGGGGGGATAAATGAATGAATAAATAAAATCTTTAAAAAAAAAAAAAAAAAGAGTATTGACTTTATCCTGTAGAAAATTCTAACTCAGAGGAGAAACACGATTAAGTAACATGTGATACTAGTAGTAGTGTGGAGAATAGATATGGGAATATAGATTAGAAATGGGGGATTAAAATATATATCTAGTATTTTAATACTTGAAGAAAGTTTGTACTAAGGTATAATGGCGGAGTTCAAAAGAGAGATGGAAATCAGCAATCCTGGAGAAATACAAGTAACAGAAGTGATGACATGTAAAGCGTGATGGAAAGGAAAGAAAAAGTTTTCTGGTATAGGACTTTGAATAATTGATACTGGCCTAATTAAAAATACAAATGTAGGAAGAGGAGACAGGTGTTGGAGAAAGATAGTTTGGTTTGAGTCATGTTAAAATGGATGTATCTGTAAAATATCTACTTGAGATATGACATTAGAAATGTGGATTTGGAGCTTCATATTGACTAATGCTAATGATATAAAATTGGAAATCACTGACACATAAAATTCTTGAAGTAGTAAGAGAATTATCTTTTAACTGTTGTAATACTTTTCTCTTACATGTGTATGATAATAGAGCCTTAAATGGTCACTTTCTCCCTACTTATTCCTCTGAAATCCCACCCTTTCTGCTCTCTCCTTCCTTTCCTTGTTCTCTTTTTTTTCCTGCTTTACTCTTTCTCTTCTTCCTCTTTATTTTCCCTATAAATTACTAGAAATTTGTGCTTAATCTGTTTTATGTGATAAGTTTGTGCTTATGGTTACTATTGTCTCTGATAACTTTTGTGCTTGCTGTAACTATCGTATATGAAGAAATAATTTTACCTTTCGTATAGTACATTCTTTTACACATATTGCCTCATTCTATATGCTTTAACAAAAATGTTCAAAATATCATAGATGTTATCTGTACTACTTATGAATTTGGTGACTTTTCTTTTTTATTCAGTTTTCTTGTCACAATATGAATTTATGCCTTCAAATTTAAAATGTTTTAATGCTTTTTCATTCTTATTTCTAAATCAATTTTTAGGAACTAGAAAATAAAGAAAAGAAATTAAAGAATTTAGAATATTCTCTTGAAGAATATAACAGAAAATTTGCAGTAATTCGTCATCAGCAAAGCTTATTATATAAGGAATATCTAAGGTACATTATAAATATAATTGCAGTTATTATTGTTCATGATGAAAGTGAAATGAAACATGCTTAGATATTTTGTTTTACCTCTCCTTGCTTCTCTCCCTCTACTGTTTATTTTTTGAAATTAGTGACTGCTGTCAAGAACAGATTTTTAGATAGATAGTGTAGCTTAATGATTATAAGCCTATCCATGCTCTGGAATCAATTCTGCCTGGGTTTGAATCCTGACTTTACCATTTGCTAGCCATGAGACTTTGGGCAAGTACTTTGACTATATGTGTCTCAGTTTCATTATTTTTAAAATACCATATAGTAATACCTTCTTTAGAGGGTTGTTATGGAACTTAAGTGAACTATGAAAATGTTCAGACTAGTACATGGAATATAATGAATATTTTGTAAATGTCAGCTATTCGTGTTAGTATCATTCATCATCATCATCACATCATCATTATTCATATTTTTCATAGGAAAAGAAAATATTTCTTTTTGAGCCTCCGATGTTAAAAATTATATGACATTTCATCTATATCAATAGAATAATTTCTTTTGTAGGTATTAGAATATCTGACAAAAGATGATTTAAACACTAAGGGTGATTATTATCTGATCTAACAAGAAACTCAAAGCTGGTACATTATTAAGGTTGCTTATAGGGTAGTTCATAACTAGGGTTTGTCATTATTTCCTATTATGGTTGTAAAATGACTGCAGTTCAAGGCAATATGCAATTCAATGCCCATTGAAGAAAAGGGGGATTTTTTCACCCACAAATCCTTTTACTTATAGGTAAACAATTTTCCAGAGGCTCCTGACAGACTTTGACTCAAATATAATTAGCTAGAATCAGGTCCCTGTCCAAGTCTGAACTATTTAGTGGCAAGGAGAATGATGCCACCCTATTTACTTTATGCCAAGCAGATTGAAGATGATTGTGAAATGTCTGTTGGATAGGCAGTAGTGTCTCCCACAGGCTCTTTAAATCTAATGATTTCTAATTTTGTTTGCATCCTGATATTTTACAAATATTTAATACTACTAAAGAGTAGAGCTAGATTGTTGTGACTTAATTTCCAGAATTAGTTTTGGGGTACTGATTATTTTCCTAATCCTTTTTCATTTATAATAAAATGTGTATAAGATTCAACTTCAATTATTATATTATCTTTAGAATGATGAATCAGGGATGAATGGGAATAGTTTGATAAAATAACTTTGTTACCTTGCATTAATTAAGAAATTTAAAAAAAATTGGCTAAGCCTTTTTAGAATAGAATTTTGACTTCTTGTGTCATTCTATCAGATACTTAGTAGCTATAATGATTTTGTTTTTTTTTAAGAAAACTTTAAATTTCCATAATCTAAAATTATCTCTTCCTATAGTTAAAACATTTTATTAGATTTACTGTATTGTTATTTTAACTTTTTTAAGTGAAAAGGAAACCTGGAAAACAGAATCTGAAGCAATGAAAGAGGAAAAGAGAAAATTTGAGGATCAAATCCAACAGGCTGCTATAAAAGTAAAAGAATATGATGTAAGTGAAATGCCTTTAGCATCATTATACAGTATTGTACAAACTAGGATAGCTATATTCAACAAGTAATATAAGTTTATTTTTGTGCAGAATTTGCTTAGTGCTCTTCAGATGGATTCAGATGAAATGAAAAAAACACTTTCAGAAAATAGTAGAAAAATCACTGTCTTGCAAGTGAATGAAAAGTCACTCATAAGGCAGTATACAACTTTAGTAGAAATGGAGCGGCAACTACGAAAAGAAAATGGGCAGCAAAAGAATGAATTGGTATCAATGGAGGCAGAAGTTTGTGAAAAAATTGGATGTTTACAAAGATTTAAGGTAGGTCTGATTTTTTAATTTTGACTCTAATTATGAAAAATTTTAAATATACAGAAAAGAAGAGAGGATACTATTGTGAATACCCATCACCTGGATTGAAAGATAACATTTTTCATAATTACTTCACCTTTTTTTTTGTAGGAATTTTAAAATTGCAGATATTTCTCCCCTGAATGCATTAGTGTGCATCTCTAAAAAAAAAAAAAAAAAAAGACTTTTTTATATAACTATAATACCTTTACCACACCCAACGAAATTAACAGTGATTCCTTAATATTATTTAATGCCCAGACTATATTCACATTTTCTGAGTTGTCCTAGGATTAAATCAGTAATCATGCATTGTATTTGGATATTACATGACATAATTCTTTTTAATGTAGAATTTCTCCTGCTTTTTTTTTTCTCTGTGACACATTACTTGATAATTTGTTTCCTTGTCATTTAATTTGTTCCTCTATCCCTTGTATTTAATAAAAGTTAGCTCTGAAGCTTTGATTAGATTCAGTTTAAATATTTTTGGCAAGAACACTCGATGAGTGATGCACTGTACTTTATATTACATCACTTCAGGAGACATAATGTTTGGTTGTCCCACATTTCATGATTATTTACTGTGTTAAGAGGGCAAGAGTAATATGTCTCTTTTATTAAATGGTCTAGTCAACTGTTTGTTGATATTTTGCTACCATGCAAATAACCAGTCCTTCATCTATCCTAATGACTTTAGCATTAGGATATCATTCTTTCTTATGTATTAGCAGGCATTCATTTGTAAAAAAAAAAAAAAAAAAAAAAAAAAATAGAACTTTTCCTCATTAGCCCAGAATATTTGGTTATCTTAAAATATAGTTCGCACTAGAAAAACAAAAGAAATGCTTCATTCTTTCCTCTTAATTACCAGTTTTCAGAGTACAGAGTTGGTTTACTCTGCCTCTGCCTGATTTTTTCCCAGACCTTTTCTTCTTTATCATGATAGATTCACAGACTTAAATATGCAGTATGTTTCTCAGTCAGTTGGAGTCATTGTTTTATCTTAACTTTAGACAATGGGAGCCCTTTAAACTGACCCTGGTGTCCTTTTAACAAGAATCCATTAGTCTTTGAAACAAGCTTCACTGTTTTCTAGCATAACAGTATGTCCTAGACTTACCTTATATACTTCCTGACCAAACTTGAATAAACCTTTTCTCTAAAGGACACTGGTTCTTTTTAGTGAGAAAGATGTTTAGACACCAAAATCTTGTCATTGGGGGCAGATGGATGGGACTCTCTTGCTTACAGTTGTAGACTCTCTTGGTTCCTTGGGGTGGTCGTCGTCCATCATCATCTCATTGTTAGCTGTCCTGGGTGAGTCCAATGAACTGGAGAGTAGGTATTGCAACTCCATTGAGATTCAGGGCCCTCAATTAGAGGTGGAGTGGGCATCGCCATCCCAGAATCCTCAGGATTGGGGAATGAACTATGGACTAAAGTAGACTTACTGGTGTTCTACTATAGACTTATTGTGATTCTAGCAATGGAAGAAATTATATCATTCATGTGGAGGCAGTAGCCACTAGAGGTTCTGAGGGCAGTGATAGGGAAATACAGGTGAAATATGTGCGCACTTTGGGGACTTGGGAATTTTCCTGAATGCAATTACAATGACAGATACAGGCCATTACATATCTTGCCATAAACTACAAAATTGTGCGGGAGAGAGTATAAACTGCCATGTAAACTATAATCCATGCTTAGTGGCAATGCTCCAAAATGTTTTCATCGATTGTAATGAATGTACCACACTAATGAAAGATGTTGTTAATGTGGGAAAATGTGGGAGGTGTAGGACACAGGGCATATGGGAATCACCTATATTTTTATGTAACATTTATGTAATCTAAATACCTTTTTTAAAAAATAATAAATATATTTATAAAAAAATCTTGTCATTAGGTGTCATTTTTCTTGGGGTGTCATTCCCTCTAGATCCTATCAGTGGACATGTTAGGAAAATTAGATACTTTTAAATCATGTTTTCATACTGTTATTTCCAAGTAATATTTAAGTGGTAAGTAACTATTACGAGGTGTTGAATAACCTTCAGTTTTTTACTTGTCTCTTTTTTCTTACACTGATAATCTTGATGATTAAAATATTAAAATAATTATTTGTTTCATCCTGCAATATTATACTTTAATTTCGAAAGAATAATCCCTATGGTGGTACGAAAAACAATGCAACAATGCTGTGAATGTAGTTTAAAATTTCTTTACCGTTCTTATTTTCTTTAGAATATATCTCACTAAGGATGCATAAGCAAAGAATTATATTCTAAAGTTACTTGAAATAATTTTTCTCTTGATATAGTTATGTTATACATAACTTGTTTTCCATTTGTTTTCAATTTTCAGGATTATCTTTTCTTTTTCATTGAATTTGAATATATAAAACATTATATGCTCAAAAGATATGGTAACAGAAATCTTACTTCCATTCACCTTTTATCTCATTCTGACTCATTCCCTAGAAGGTGACTGTTTATAGGCTTTACTTTTCTAATTATAAATAAAGACACAAAAAGTTGCATGCCATATATACTCTTTTGCAACTTGCATTACATCTGATCTTATATAGATTATTTTTAAGCACATAAATGTTCAGTTTATATGTCTAAATTTAGCCAGGATTATATAAAACAAAATTCAAAGTAAATTAAACTGGACTTGGGTTCCTTACCATCATCTTTATATATATATATATATTTTTTATTAAAGAAGTTGTGAGCTTACAAAACAATCATGCATAAAGTGCAGAATTCACAAACATCACTTCTCCACCAACACCTTGCATTGTTGTGGGACATTTGTTACAGATTATGAAAGAGTATTATCAAACTATTACTAACTATGGTCCATAGCTTACATTTGGTGTATTTCTTCTATACACCCCCCTATTATTAACACCATATATTATTGTATATACAGTAATATTGTATATACAATACAGTATTGTATATTGTTATAATTCATGAGAGAATGCTCTTATATTTGTACTATTAACGATAGTCCATCTTCCACCACTTCGTTTACTGTGTTATACAGTTCCATGCTTTGTACATTCTTTCCTAAATGCACACTCGGTCGTTTTCAGTTTCATTACAGAGGTGTGCTGTGGTCATCATCACCATAGTAAATTTTTTAGCATTTTCCTTAGTCCAATAGAAAAAATCCCATACCCCCCTATTATTGACCCTTAGCATTGATATAGTACCTTCGTTGACATTGATGCAAGAATATTACAATAGTGTTGTTAACTATAGTTCATAAGTTACATTGATTGTATTTTTCCCATGTATCACCATTTTCTTACCACCTTGTAATAGTGTCATACATTTGTTCTAGTTCATAGAAGAACATTCTTGTATTTGTACTGTTAACCTCAATCCTCAGCCAACACTGGGTTGACTTTGTTATTCATTTTTAGATTTGGTTATTTCTCTAACTTTCTTTCAGTTGACATTTACGTCCTAGACTACTCTCTTTCATCCGCAATCCATTTATAAACTAGCTGTGTTAGTTATTCTCACTATAATGTATTACCATCAACTCTATCCATTTCCACACTTAGAATCAAGCTCATTAAAAATTCTACATACATTAAGCATCAGTACCCCCCTCTCAGCCCTCATCCTTTCTCCTAGTAACCTGTATTATACATTTTAACTCCATGTGTTTATTCTGTGTATTTAGTTCATCTTAGTGAGACCATACAATATTCGTCTGGCTTACTACACTCAGCATAATGTCCTCAAGGTTCATCCATGTTTTCATATGTTCCCCAATTTCATTTCTTACAGCAGCATAGTATTCCATCATATGTATATACCACCTTTTGTTTATCCGTTCGTTGGTTACCTTACCATCACTTTTTTTTTTAATGAATATGTATGGAGAGGGTGGGAGGTAGAGAGAGAGAAAGAAATTTTTAGATTTGGTTATTTCTTTTGCAGATTGATTTGGAATATGGAGGAGTGTGTGTTTTTTTAAATTTTCTTGGCTTAATGCATTTTATTTTATTTATTTATTTATTTATTTATTTATTTATTTATTATTAGGAGGTGCCGGGGATTGAACCCAGGGCCTCATATACGTAAAGCGGGGCCTCAACCACTGACCTACATTCACTCTACCATACCATCATCTTTTAGAGGTAGTAATGGGTGAAATGTCATTTTTCCTTTATTATTTCACTTCAGAATTATCTTCCTCACATCTTAAATTTGGTTATTCCTTGTACCACTTCTTTATAGGTTTCCATCAATCTTCATTGAACTTTTTTCCCTGTAATTTTTGCTCATCATAGAGTAGGTCACTTTAGAGAGAACTAAAAGTTCAGACTTTTCTTTTTGGGTGTTCCAGAAATAACACAGTGTCTTTAAATAGTCACTTTTTATGGCTTCTATAGCTAATGAACTAAGTAACTTCAATTCCTGGATATTATTTATTAAAGACTATTCTGATGGAGTGAAGATTTTTTTCCCTAAATAATATTTTTTTCTTCATGTGAAAAAAAAAAAGGTTTTCTTTGGTTCCAGTTTGTTCAAATATAATAAGCAGAAATAGCTAGAGTTTCACTGTGGTGATGCTAATTGTGTCATTTGGCTATTACTTTTCAATCTAATGAAATTTAGAAAAGCTGTCCAAAGATGTAGTCTGAGTGTATTAGTCAGGATTCTCCAGGGAAACAGAACCAACAGGAGGTATCTGTAAATAGTATGAGATTTTATAAAATTGTCTAATGCGACTGCGTATGCACAAATCCAAATTCTGTAGGACAGGTTGTAATACAGGGACTCCGATGAAGGTCCTCGATGAGTTCCCCAGGAGTCGCTGACTGTCTGAAGTAGTGATGGAAATTCTCTCCCTAAATGCTGAAATCACTTCTCCTTTTAAGGCTTCCAACTGATTGGATGAGATGTCATTCATTGCTGATAGCAGTCTTCTTAGTTGATTGTATATGTAATCAGCCATATATACAGCCCTATATGCAACCATATAACTCACTGATGATAAAAGTCTATGAAATGCCCTTGTATTACAATTAGCACAGTGCTTGCTTGACCAAACAACTGGTGCCATTACCTGGCCAAGCTGACACATTAGCCTAACCATCACAGTCCACCCCTTGTCAACTTGGCAGCCACACACATCACCTGAAACCGTATTTAATCACTCTTACATCTGTACATCAACAACAATTCTTATCCACCTGTGGGTTCACTGTATTATTCAGTCCCTAGATTATTATCTAGCTTTCTTTCAGTTGATATTTGCATCTCTAGATTACCCTTTCCAGCCACATTCCCATTTATAAACCAGCTGCTACTCACTATAATGTGTTACCATCAACTCTATCCATTTCCACACTTTTACAGTCAAGTTAATTAAAACTTCTACATATATTAAGCATCAGTAGTCCTCAGCCCTCCTCTTATCTCCTAATAACCTATACTCTGGGTTTTAACTCCATGTGTTTATTTTTTGTATTTAGTTCATAGTAATGAGACCATGCAATATTTGCCCTTTTGTGTCTGGCTTACTTCACTTAGCACAATATCTTCAAAATTCATCCATATTATCATATGTGTCCCAATTTCATTTTTCCTTACTGCAGCATAGTATTCCATTGCATGTATATACCACATTTTGCTTATTCATTCATTGGTTGATGGACACTTGGGTTGTTTCCATCATTTGGCAGTTGTGAATAACACCACTTTGAACATCAGTGTGCAGATGTCTGGTCTTGTCACAGTTTTCAGTTCTTCTGGATTTATTCCTAATAGATGAATTGCTGGATCATATGGCAGTTCTATATTTAGCTTCCTGAGGAACTGCCAAACTGTCTTCCACAGAGGCTGTACCATTTTACAATCCTACCAATAGTGAAGGAGTGTGCCTATTTCTCCACATCCTCTCCAGCACTTACTGTTTTCTGTTTTTTTTTTTTTTTTTTTTTTCTTTTTTAAATAATGGCCATTCTAAGTAGTGTGAGATGACATCTCATTGTCATTTTGATTTGCATTTCCCTAATAGCTAGTGATATGGAACTTTTTTTCATGTGCTCTTTGGCCATTTGTATTTTCTCTTTGGAGAAATGTCTATTTAAATCTTTTGCCCATTTTTCAAATTGGATTGCTTGCCCTTTTATTTTTGAGTTATTTGATCACTTTATATAGAATGGAAATCAATCGGTTGACTTTTATAAAGGGGATTTATTTGAGATAAAAGCTTACAGTTCTGAGGCTGTGAGGTGTCCAAATCAGGGCACCATCAGAGGTGCTTTCTCACCAAAGTCAGCTGCCACGTGGTGAAGCAAGGTGGTGACCGATCTCTGCTGAGGTCACTGCCTTCCCCTCCAGAATCTACTGTCATGTCCCACAGCTTAGCTTTGGGCAACTAGATATAGGGCTTGTCTCTATCAGTCTCGGCTCTGCTTTCTTCCTGAGTTCAGCTGTGAGCTATCAAGCTTATTGCTCATCTGTCCTTGGGCCTTAGCTCTTTGGATCTCTTGGGGGCTTCTCTCCCTGCATCTCAGCTATTGGCAAAACTGGAGTCCATTCTCTTAAATGGCAGGATCAATTATGGCATCTCCCTTTTCCTGTATGTCTCTTTCTCTGTCTCCATTTTTATCAGACCCAGCCAGTGGGCAGGATTCATAAAATAATCTCAAACTGCTACACTAAATGATATATTTTCTTACTGTTGTTTGTTATACTCTACTCAAATTAATTGATTTCAGTTTTATGACAGGAGTTATAAAAGGAATGGTTGAGTCACTTTATTTGAATTATGATTTAAACTTTCAAAATAATATAATATGAAAGCAATTAATTCTATTGCTATATATTGTAAACAACAACAACAACAACACCTCCTTAAGTAGGAAATATTAATATTTTAAGTGGTTTTAAAATGTTTTGCTTTGGGGTTGTATTTTTTTTTCTTCCACAAAGTGACTAGTTCTTAACCAGAAAAAAAATGCACGCAAAATAACTGTGTGTCCTTATTTCTATAGGAAATGGCCATTTTCAAGATTGCAGCTCTCCAAAAAGTTATAGATAATAGTGTTTCTCTTTCTGAACTAGAATTGGCCAATAAACAATATAATGATCTGACAGCTAAATACCGGGACATCTTGCAGAAAGATAATATGCTTGTTCAAAGAACAAATCACTTGGAACACTTAGAGGTAAGTTTGAGTGATCCTTGGGCCTTGTGATTTTAGCAGTTCTTCTTTGTTGATACCTTTGTATTTTGGGAGATTTTGCAGATTTTAATTAATTGAAGTTTGTGTCTAGGTAAATTTAACTGGGATATAACTCACAGAGACAATTCAAAATATTTCGTTCATCACTATAGACATGAGTAAAATATCAGCTATGTATAGTTGCAGAATGACTTCTGAACAGCTTCATCTGTATCATCCTCCTTTAGTCCACCTTCATCATTCAGCTGAATCATACCTCTTTCCATGATGTACTTAAAAAAGAAAAAAGGAGCACATAATAGATAGGGTATTGTAATCAAAAAAGAAAGTGTCCTTAAATATCCACCCCTTCCTCTTACCTCTGTTCCCAGGTTACATTATTTCATGGCCATTAGATTTGATTCTTAGGATAGATTTGGCTGTCCGTTATTGAGATGTTAATGGCTCTCCCTAAGTCATGGATGAAGTTATTAGCATCTTTTCTAATGGCTGATGTACAGGAGAGTAGGGTGGAATATCATAGTTTCATCAAACAGTCTGTGTCTATAGTTAGAATCCTTTATAGTTCTCTTCTTGACCTCAGTACCTTTTCTGGTAGGCAAGACAAAGTCCAGATTTGTTCATTTTCCCTATCAAAAATAGAGCTTATTTCTTTTAGCCTATTGTCTTCTAAGATCCTCTCACAGAAATAGGATGAGATCTAATTCTATTAGTTCAAAACCTTAGGGGTCACATTCAATAAATGCCACTTGCTTAGGGGGATCACATTCAATAAATCAGAACATTTATTCTGAATTGTGTTCAATGACTCCTACAAAATTATCTGAGTCATTATTAATACTATCTAGAACTAATCATAGTTTACTTTCTACTATTTTTACTAAATACAGAGAATTATGTTAATTTTTGTAGAAAATTCTGAATATTAGGCATAGTAATAATTTTTCTTTTTTCTTATCCTCCATGCCCTCTGTCCTTTCTTCTTTAGCTTTAGAAGATCCTGCATAACAATAATTTATTATTAAGTAATTTTAAAGATACTAAACTATCCTAAAAACTAAAGATCAAAATATAAGTAATCTTTTTGTTTTTCAGGTCTGTGTTCTTTCATTACCTGGCAGGCTTTAAAAAGAATACAAAATATCATGTGATAACTCCTTAAGAGAGTTATAGGTAAAGTGCTGTTGGAATTAGGGAAAGAAGAGATGATTTCCGATTTAGGGAAGGAGGTGCAGTTTATACTGAACCTTAAAGACTTTGAACATGCAGACTTGGGGTGGGAATGGAGGAATACTCAGGAAATAGAAGCAAAAGCATAAAGATAGAAAAATAAGGAAAGAGAAGTTCATTTTGTCCAGAGTGTTCTCTATCTGAGGTTTAGTAGAAAAGATTGAAGCAGATGACAAAGGGCCAGTCTAATTTGATAGGTAATGGAAAGTTTTCTTTGCAATGTTTTTTTTATTATTATTACTACACACTTTATTTTTAGAGAAGGTTAGATTACGGAAAAGTTAGATCAAAAGTATAGGGAATTCCCATATACCCCCCCACACACATTTTCCCCTATTAACATCTTACATTAGTATGGTACATTTTTTACCATTGATGAACCAATATTGAAGCATTGCTATTAGCCAAGGTCTGTAATTTACATTATGGTTTACACTTTACACTGTACAGTTTTATAGGTTTTGACAAAATGTATAATGGCCTGAATCTGCCATTGCAATATCATGCAGAACAATTTCAATGCCCTAAAAATGCCTATGTTCCACCTATTCTTTATTCTCCCTCCCCTCTGAATCTCTGGTATCCACTATCTTTATACCAACATTGCAAATTCCTCCATTACTACAATACTAATAAGCCTACTTTGGACTGTGGTTACTTTTCTCTTTTATAATTATTCATTCCTCAAGTTTGAGGCGTTTGGGAAGATGTTGCCTGCTCTGCTTCAGATTGGGAGGGGCCTTAGATCTTATGGGACAGATGGAAGGAACTGTTTTGATTGAAGTTGTAGATACTCTTTGTTTCTTGTGATGGGAGTTTCCATCATGATCATTTCTTAGTTGTCCTGGATGAGTCCATTGAACTGGAGAGCAGGTGTTGACTGCAAACTCTGCTGAAATTCAGGGCTCAATTGGCATATGAATAGACTGAAGATTTAAGTCTCTGGGACATACATTTAATGGGTATAGTGCTAATTATGGGTTTAAATAAAAGGGGTAGAAGAATCATGAGTAGAGAAATTATAATGAGTTTAACTCTGTTACACTGGGGAAATAGATTATCGTATATTCCTGAATAAGTCCCACGGACAGGATGCTGATTTCATGAGGTTGTATGCCTTGCCTATAGTGACTGGATATTTCTAGAGTCTGTGGGAGCATCCCTGTTTGAGGTTTTGTTTACTGTGGCAGTTTGTTTCTTGTCTGCATGCCTTCTACACCTTCCCCAAACCCTGCCACACACACATACATACAGATGCTAAATAGTGAGGTCTGTGAAGGTCAGAATTTGACTTTTTTTTCACCATGAACATCTGGTACCTGTCACCACTGCATGTGAGGTATGCTCGATAACTATTTATGTAAATGAGAGAAGCAAGCACTGATTTGTGAAGATAATGAAATTGAGTTCTCCAGCTTGGCCAAAATAAACATACAGCTTTAATGGTGGAAGCTAATATACCCAAGTTTGGGGCCTCACTTTGGATACTCAGGATTTTGATGATCCTTTTCTTACAACCTATTTAATTAATTAATTTTTTTTTTTTTTTTTTTTTGAGGTAGTGGGCCCGGGGATTGAGCCTGGGACCTCATATATGGGAAGCTGGCCCTTCACCACTGAGCTACATCTGCTCCCTCGGGTTGGTTTTTTCATTTGTTTGTTGTTTTTAGGAGGTACCAGGGATTGAACCCGGGACCTCGTATGTGGGAAGCAGGCGCGTGACCACTTGAGCTACATCTGCTCCCCTAAATAATATTTTATATTATGAAGGATTATAACCACAGTAGAGGTTTATGATAATGTTATTATTTGGGGGGATCTTTCATTTTGTAAAAACATAGATTCTGAGTATTATGAGATAATACGTAAAGTTAAGATTATGTTACTTCTGTTGTATTGGTCTGAATTACAACTTAGTTTCTTAGTGATATTTCTGTCTTATTAAGTGTGAAAATACATCTCTGAAAGAACAAATTGAGTCTATAAATAAGGAACTGGAGATTACCAAGGAAAAACTTCACACTATTGAGCAAGCCTGGGAACAACAAACTAAATTAGGTATGTACTATTACTTTGATAATATAAAATGACTGATTGTAAATGATACAAATAAAACATTTATTTCATTATTAGAGTTTTAGTAGTTATTTTCTGGGTTCTGTTGAGATAATAATTGCCTATGGGAAGCATACAAAATATTTGCTTATTTTACATTTTATCTTGTTTGGTCTCCCCAGTTGAAGAAAACTAGATGAAAGAAACCAGAAGGATTTTTGAACCCACTTTTCACAAGTTTTGTTGTCTAACAAGTTAAGATTGATAAATACAAAAAGTGAAGATAGATAAATATATTGTTTTTAAAGATGTTCCTATCTTTTAATTTAAACAGGCATCCATTTCATTTATTTAAGCAATATTTGACATCTGACTAATATTTTGGATGCATTTCTGATTGTTTAGACATCTGCTTCAAAATATAACATTCTTCAAAGAAGTTATGATGAATAGGACATCAATGGACATTAGGTCGCACGAGGAGAGCAAGGCTCACTTTCAAAAGTATTTCTGCTTGCTAATTAGCCACAAACATTGAAGACAGAGTTTACCTCACTGATGAGAATTTTATTAGCCTTTTTATTTAACATGAGATGCTATATTCACACACCTGTCTGTGGTACATAAAATCCGGTATGATCACATCCTCCTAGGGAGGAAGATTCCATCGATCATGGTATTTGGTTTCCTGGATTTATGTTAAATTACTTTTTGTTTGGCTGATTTTGTTGGTTAGATGTTGTCATTATAGCACGAGTCCAAAAGAATAGGGAAAGAGATCCTATCATGGCGGGTTTCCTGGGGAGACCAAACTGCTTAGGTCATGGTCAGTGGACAGCAGCTCTGCATGTCCCACTTGATGTTGGAGGGGAGAGAGACATAATAGTAAATATTTTTTCATTTAAAGTTCCCTTTCTATTCCAGATGAAAAGGGAGTACTTTGATAAATGTGAACTCTTAGCCTAATGATTTAACTTAGCAGGCAGTTGATGCATAATATCCTTTATTTCTGGCTATTAGTTCCTTAAATTAGATTTTTTCCTAATGAAATAATGTGTTAAAAATGTATCACTAAGCATTGTCTATTTTGAACTATTTAAAAATTGTTATAGAACTGATAATAATTTTGAATTACCTATATTTCAATAATATTTTTATGAGTTTTTTCACCATATATAAATTTACATTAGGTATACATCAATAAATATTTTTAAATTAAAAGTTGAACATAAAACATCAAAGAAAATTTGGAAAGAATTTATATTGCCCATAGTTCCTCTACTGCATTATCACATTTTAATATTACTCTATATATGCTTACATATTATATATACTATGAATCCTCATTATTTGCAGATTCTGTATTTATGAATTTGTCAACTTGAAAATATTTTTAACCCCAAAATCAATACTCATAATACATTTGCATCATTCGTGGACATATGCAGAGTGGTGAAAAGATTGAGTTGCCTGAAGTGCATGTTTAAATAAGGCAACACTCTGCCTTCTTGTTTCAGCTGTCGCTATAAATAAATGTCCTTTTTGTGGTATATTTAGTGCACATTTTTTGCGTTTTTGTGCTTTTTATTAGTGATTTCACTTTAAAATTGTCCGCAAGTATAATACTGAGAGTTGTTTAGTGTTCTAGATGCAAGAAGGCTGCGATGTACCTCATTGAGAAAATGTCTGTTAGATAAGCTTCATTCAAGGATGAGTTATAGTGCTATGAGTCCAGTATTAATGAACCAACAGTATATAGTAAGGGGTCTAAACAGAAACATATATAAAACAAGGTTTGATGTTTATTGGTTGACTGAAACATTGTGACCATTGCAGGAACCTAATCTTCTTTTACCAATGGGATCATGGCTCAGTATTCACTAAGTCAGTGTTGTAGTAACTGTGTAGAACATAACTACCACAAATAATGAGAATTGGGTGTACTTTATATGAGGCTCATTGATTATATGCTATATTCATTTAATATATTTAAAAATATTTTTAGTATTATCCCTCACCCTTATAAGTGCAGATATTTGTGTAATATCAAACTGCTTTGTGTGATTAAATCACTAGATTCTCTTACTTTTGCTGTTGCTTAAAATGCTGCAGTGATCATCTGCATGTGTATCTAGGAAAGATAGTACCTTATCAGAAGATATTAAAATCTTTGTGGATCCTGCTAGGGTTTTTCATATTAGTTTTTCAAATGGTTATTCTAATTTATGTCACTTGAACAATTTTATCTCACTAGCATTTTGCTTTATCATTTAAAAAAATTTGTTGCTTTGCATTAAGTGTTTTTGTTTCCCACACCTTAGGACTCTAATTCTGTTCAAGGTTTCTATTACTAAATGGAGCTGTTTTATTAAATTGGTAACTGACACATGTGGTTTAGAGAAGGCTAACATTTGAAAATCTAAGACAAGCTACTTTTAGAAGTGTAATTTTTAACTCAGTAAAGATTAAATATGAATTGAATCCCATGTAACTTCTATATGAAAGTAGATACCATTTAAACTAAGATATAAAAGGCAATTACATACAATTTTAGTAGGTTCTCAGTTTATTTTACCCTTTCTCTCTCTTTAATAAGTACTGAACTCCCTGTTTAAATTCCTAATAAATTCCTTAATTTTCCGATATTCCTATATCTCCCATGGTTGGCTTTATATCACAGAAGTTTTTCTCTATTTTCTGATGCCCTGATACCTTGGTTTAAACGTGTAATTGCGTTAGCTTTTTTCAACCAAGAACTTAATTAACCTGCTTTAGCCTCTGTGACATGTCTCTCTTCATCATCAGAGTTTAGCATAATATAGAAGGGGGAGCAGTTTTATGTTTTTCATATATCTATATTTAGGCCAGGTGTTTTCTTCCATCATGGTGCTAAGGGTTGCCTGTATGAGTTGTTATATTTCATAATGGACTGGTATACTAAAGCTTTTAGCTTCTTTTAGTAATCTTTTATTTTTAGTTACTTGTTCATTACTTTCCACAGCTATGCCAAAATTGTGTATTTTAAAAAGATACATATAGAAGTACTTTATGAGACTGATAGAGGCACCAAAGCAATTTTTCCCACCAAAATGTATATACTTTGAGAAAACTCAGTTATAAAACTCAAACTTGTAAAGCCAGAAAAGTAGAGGGGGTGGCATTATTGGTATTTTAAAGAGCTATTTGCAGAGCAAATCACTGGTTATTTCTTTTAGATAATTGAGATTCGTAAACATGAATTTAAATAGATTTTCTAAAAAATAAGACATTTTTAATCAAAATATTTTTTTCTGGAGATTGTCTGTTATGCAAAGCAAAGGTATAAGTTTTGTTCTTTCCTCACTGAAATGATTAAGTAACTAATGACACTCCAATGTGATGCCTTTTCAAGGTAAAATGGGGACTTTTAGTTCTCTTTTCATTAACCACAGACTTTGTGTCCAAAGACAAGCCATACAACTAAATATATATAACTGGTAAGAGAATGTAAAATATTTGACTGATATTAGATGTGTACAAAGTCCAAATAATACTCATGGTTAGAGAAAATCCTATTTGGAGATATCCCTCAGTCATATGGCTTCAGATTTTTACACTTTATAGCTTGAACATGTGGGACTTTAAAAATCATGGTATTACCAGTACACTGACAAAGTAATGTTGCTTCACTGCACTTTTCATACAGTTTATTTCCTTTCAGTTAAAATATATTTACCATTTTTGGTTCCTTCTATTTGACACCTCTCACACTAAGTCTTTACCTATGTTATTTCAGTAATCATATGAGGAATAGTTTTTCTTATAATTTGATTGATGTAGAATATGAATCCTACAGATATTAAATGGAATCCTCACCATCATATAGGCAAGAAGTAACAGAGCTAAGATGAGAATACAGGTCTGTCATAATTTGGAAAGCTCAGGTGCTTTCCATGGAACTATATTGCCTCCTTATATAGAAAATCTAAAATATTTGGAATATAATTTTGATGTACCCAGCATGAGATTAATTTACTTTTGTTGCATATAGGAAATGATTCTCACATGGACAAAGCAAAGAAATCAGTAACCAACAGTGAGATTGTTTCTATTTCCAAAAAAATCACCATGCTGGAAATGAAGGAATTAAATGAAAGGCAGCGGGCTGAACATTCTCAAAAAATGTACGAACACTTAAGGATTTCATTAAAGCAAATGGAAGAACGTAATTTTGAATTGGAAACCAAATTTGCTGAGGTTTGATATTACAATTTTTTGCCAACTAGAGAATAAAGAGTTACCTTGGTAGACATTGTATTATTGTTAAAAAATTTGTTTGTACCTCAGAAGTAGCATATTAATATAGTGCTTGTGTTTCATGTAATAAATAAAAAGTTTTTTTTTTTTTTTTTAATTTGAAATATTTAAAGAAAAAGCATAAGTTTCTGTGAATGAGTTCTTGTTTCCCACCAACTTTACATTGTTGAATTTAATGGGTAAAAAAGATGTTGTTGGTTTGATAATGAATGCCTTCCTGTACCATCCATTCATTTAATAAATATTTATTGAGTGCCAGTTATATTCTAGACATTGCACAAGGGGTGAGGCAATAGCAGAGGCAAAATAGACATTAATTCCTACCCTCAGGGAATTTACATTCCAGAAGGAGGTTTTAGACTTTGTAGATGTAGTCAGAATCATTAAACTGCCTGGAGGGAGTGGATATGGCTCAAGCAGTTGAACACCCACCTCCCACATGGGGGTCCCAGGTTCGGCTCCTGGTGCCTCCTAAAGAAAACAAACAAACAAACAAAAAAACAAACAATGAGCAAATGGACCAGGGATCCAACTCAGGGGAGCCAATGTGGCTCAGTGGTTGAGTGCCGGCCTCCCGCATACGAGGTCCCGAGTTCAATCCCTAGTCCTGGTATCTTAAAAACAAACAAAAAAACTGCCTGGAAGTAAATATAGTTTGTAAATACTCAACAATTTTATGATAAAGTAGCACTCTTGTAATTTTCATTTGTTTACCTGGAGAAATAGCATATTTATTTATTTTAACTGAGTGACTAAATCTATATTAATAAGATTTTAACTCATTTGGATTTATTTACAGATGATACTAATAAAATAAAATACATTGAATATACTGCATTCCAAGCAAATTAAAAATATCAGAAGTTCATATGTATTAATGAGATTTTAAAATAAATGAATTTTGGTGGATTAAAATATAACGAGAATTTCCAAAATTGGTTTCTGATTCTTCTTCAGTCTTTTCTTCACATTATCAGTCTGTTTTTTTAACATCATACTCCCAAATTTGGTATCTGGATTAGTGTAAAGTAAAGAGGATGATGGTACTCTAAAAGCTAAATTATTGGGAAAAGTTTTCCAAAAACTGATGTATCTGAACGTTTTTTTCCATGTCACTTTTTCTCAGCTTACCAAAATCAATTTGGATACGCAGAAGGCGGAACAGATGTTAAGAGATGAACTGGCCGATAGTGTGAGCAAGGCAGTAAGTGATGCTGATAGACAACGGATTCTAGAATTAGAGAAGAGTGAAATGGAACTAAAAGTTGAAGTGTCAAAGTAAGTGGGAACAAACTTTTTAGTCATTTGATTAGATGTACCTGCTCTAATTTGTCTTTAAGAACCCTAATTAGAAGGGTACAGTTAGTAGCAATTGATAGTAGTTTCTTTTTATAACAACAATATTAAACAATATTAACAAGATTGATATTTAACAAGTGTAAATAATATATTGAGGAGGAAATAATATCTCAAGATTCTCATTTTTCAGATCCTAAAATAGTATTACGGAAAGCACTGAACTTGGTATCAAGACCCTACGAGGCATGCTTCTTCCACATATTAATTTTGGGGGGAGAGAGGGAGGTTGATCATTTAATTTATTTAACCTTAAGTTTCTTTAATAAAGGAGCCAAAGTACCTCTTCTCCCTGTTTTGTAAGATCGCTGTAAAAATATAATGAAAAACAATACAGATTTTGATTTAATTTACATTTATTGAGCATGTACCATATACTAGGTACTGTGCTAGGTAATATATTAACTCATACTTAACCCTGTATAAGTATTTATAGAAGGTTGCTTTCATTTTACGTAAGGAAACAGGATCAGCTAGCTTAGAACACAAAGTATATACAAAGAAACAAATACAGTGTGCCATGTAGATGCTCTGTGCTCACTCTCTTTGTAATTAGGTGCTACTTAAGTAGAAAAGTAGAAAGTTTCAGGAGCATTGAGTTAATCTGTCTAGCACAAATAATTAGTAAAAATGTTTTTTTATGGCTTACCTGTAAATTTATAGCCACTATATTGGAGACTTCATAGTCCTTTTGGGAATATCATTCATTCCTAGCCTTTTTCCCTATGAAGTACTCTTAATATGATACTATGTATTATGAATTTTCACGGAGGAGGGAGGTTGGGAAAGGAGTTTTCACAGAATATTTGTTTACCTCTCATGGAATTATGTTTCATGAAACAATTTAGGAAACCTTGCTTTTATTTTTATATGCAAAGAAACGATGCTGGAAAGTAATGGCTTTTCCAGGGGTCTAAAAATGTGAAATTCTTGTATTTACTTAGAAAACGTACTTAATCATTCCTGAAATATTTTATCATTTTCTAGATTGAGAGAGATTTCTGATATTGCCAAAAGGCAAGTTGAAGTTTTGAATGCACAACAACAGTCCAGGGAAAAGGAAGTAGAGTCTCTCAGAGTGCAACTGTTAGATTATCAGGTATGTGTAGTATTATCTCTTATAAGGATATAGTCTACTTTTCCCCTAAATTCATATTAGATATTGGGTTGATTTTAGAGTTTTAATCAGAAGATATGCTAACCAGAGTCTCCTATTCTTCTAAGTCGGAACCTGATTAGGAAAATTCTTTAATTTGAAATACCATATATAAGCCAGAAAAGCATTTTAATGTCTACAGATGCATTATGCTCACTGCTGATACAAGTTAAGACACTGAGGAAAAATAGTTAGCAAATATTTCACGACAATATTGTATTTTGTATTTATATATAGGTTTCATATAGTCTCACATTATAAGTTTTTTTTAGGATTAAATAACTGTTGCATCATCCACATCGGTATGATATCAATATTGTTATTTGCATATTATAAGTTTTAAAAGTCTCAGTAATATTCTAACTATTACATTCTTAGATGCCAGGTTTGGATTTTTTTAAATTTATTTTTTATTTTTTCTAAAAGATACTTAGATTACATAAAATGTTACATAAAAAAGTATAAGGGATTTCCGTATGCCCCACTCCCCACACCAACCACTTTTCCCCACATTAACAACTTATTTCATTAGTGTGGTACATTCATTAAAATTGATGAACACATTTTGGAGCATTGCCACTAAGCATGGATTATAGTTTACATTGTAGTTTACACTCTCTCCCACTCAATTCTATAGGTTATGGCAGGATATATAATGACCTGTATCTGTCAGTGCAGTATCATTGAGGACAATTCCAAGTCCCGAAAGTGCCCCCATATTACACCTATTTTTCCCTCTCCCTCCTTCAGCATCTCCACTGGCCACTGTCTCCACATCAATGATATAATCTCTTCCATTGCTAGAATCACAATAAGTCTATAATAGAATACCAGTAAGACCACTCTAGTCCATGTTTTATTCCCCAATCCTGAGGATTCTGGGACAGTGATGCCCACTCCATCTCTGATTGAGAGGGGGCTTTGATCCCGTATGACTGATGGATGGGACTCTCTTGCTTGCAGTTGTAGAATCTCTCGGTTCCTTGGTTTGGTGGTTGTCCATCCTCACCTTCTTGTTAGTTGTCCTGGGTGAGTCCGTTGAACTGGAGAGTAGGTGTTGCAACTCCACTGAGGATCAGGGCCCAGCTGGCACATGGATAGCCCAAAGATTCATGTCTCTTGGGTGTACACCTACCAACTCCTGCACCAACTATAGGTTCAAACAAAAGGGACAGAAGAGGTGTGTGTAGAGAAGTCACAACTGAGTCCAACTCTGTCACACTCTGGAGCATAAACTCCAAAGTAGGGCCCACAGGCAAGGGACCAAACTCCAGACCTTTCTGCCATGACCATAGGACCTGGGTGTCTCCAGAGCCCTCATGAGCCCCACTATTTGGAGTAGTATCTACTTTGGCAGTCTATGCATCCTGCTGAGAGGTGCATAATTGTTACCTCTGGGATGACCTCCCAACTCACTTTGAAGACTCTTAGCCATATAAACTCATTTGTCTTTACCTTTTCCCCCTTTTATTTAGACATGTTTGATTCTAGGCTTTTTTCTTTCACAATTCTTTGCTAATAATTTAGATTAAAGCAAGGTTAGATTTCTGTAGGAAATTTTTATTTAGTAAATTGTGTTTTTAGATCCATGATATGTTTCATTGGAAAAACTTGAAACTTACTACAAATATATATTTTTTAATATTAGGCACAGTCCGATGAAAAGGCACTAATTGCCAAGTTACATCAGCATATTGTCTCTCTTCAAATTAGTGAGGCTACTACTCTTGGTAAGTTGGCGTTGGTTACATCTAAACTACAGAAGACGGAGGCCTATAGTTTGCGTTTAGAACAGAAACTTGATGAAAAAGAACAGGCCCTCTATTATACTCGCCTGGAGGGGAGAAACAGAGCAAAACATCTGCGTCAAACAATTCAGTCTCTTCGACGACAGTTTAGTGGAGCTTTACCATTGGCACAACAGGAAAAATTCTCTAAAACAATGATTGAACTGCAAAATGACAAATTTAAGATAATGCAAGAAATGAAAAATTCTCAAGAAGAACATAGAAAAATTGAGAACAAAACACTGGAGATGGAATTAAAGTTAAAGGGCCTAGAAGAGTTAATAAGCACTTTAAAGGATGCTAGGGGAGCCCAAAAGGTAAAACATTGATTTTAAGTCTAGTATTTTCAAAAGAATTACTAAATAATTTTAAGCTCTTAGTATGTTTCTACACAAAAAATACCTAATATATGAACACTAATCCAATTATAATTAATTAATTTAGCTTTATAAATTAGAAATTTTGGCTATTTAAATGTGCATTATTTATTTGTAAAAGAGAAAAAAATGAGACTTTTATAACCAAAGATGTTAGTACAAATGTTTATATAGTATAATATTAAAGAATTTTAAACACTAAGTAAGTTCATTTATGTATTAATTAAATACTAATTATAAATTATTTTTAGCAGTTATAGTTAATTATGATTATTAGTTGAACTCTACTTTTCATATTCATTAACTTTAAAATTATTTAATAGGAAACCCATATTTATTTTTTAATATATATATATTTCTTTACCTCCATTTGAAAAGAACTAAATGAAATATAATTATCTTGCAAGTGAATCTTATTCTGTAGGCCAGGAGTATTTAAGATTTCTATTGTTTTTTAACAGTAAAATCAATGTTTCAGTGCCTTGCTTACAGTGTTGAAAAACAGTATAAAAATGAATATTAATTATGAGTGATATTCATTCCAACATAATTTGAGAAATACTTTACATTAAGATCCCATATATTCTTAGAAATGAGTCTGTGGAATCCCTAAATAAACTTTGCCATGTAGTTTACCAAGGATATTTTTTTATCTTATTTTATTATAGAATGTTGTACATCAGTTTCTATTAATCATTGAGATCAATAGAGAAATATGTTATTTATTTATACAGAATTGACATTTGTATATGTAAATTTTAAAATCTTAGGTAATCAATTGGCATATGAAAATAGAAGAACATCGTCTTCAAGAACTTAAATTAAATCGAGAATTAGTAAAGGATAAAGAAGAAATAAAATATTTGAATAATATAATTTCTGAATATGAACAAACCATCAGTAATCTAGAGGAAGAAATTGTGCAGCAGAACAAGGTTTCATTTTATATTTATTTTGGTGTTTTGTTCCTAAGATTTTAAACCTAAGTACACTGCGTGAGTGACTACATTATTCTCCTAATTGAATATAACTCCCATTATTGATGTGTTATAAAATATTCCATTTCTTATTTTCTAAACTATTCTAAAAATGGATACCTATTGAGTTGTTATAATAGTGGTCTTACACTTAAAAGGAACATTATTTATTTGGTAAATTAATTTTTATTTTGATATTAATTATTTGATTTTTTATAGTTACAAGTTTCTACTGCCTTGCATTCAGAAAGTAGGAGAAGGCAGCTGGGTATAGAAGAAAGCACAGACACTTTGGAGGCAGAGGAAATTCATCAAGCACATGCTTGCCCCAAAGCTTTTGTTGTTCCCTCTTCATATACTGTTCTTATCCCTGATACCTGTATTGTTGATGCTTTCACTGTCTTCAGGCCTTTGCTCAAATACCTTGCTTATCAGTTTGGTCTTCACTACCACAGGATATGCAACAATAAATGAAGATTTTCTAAGTGAAGATTACCTGGCTTCATTTTTCTCCATAATGGTTGTCACCATCTAACATATTACTTATTAACTTATTTTTTTATTGGATATCTTCCCTTACTAGAATATATGTTCCATGGTAACAGGGACTTGGGTCTTGTTCACTTATATGTTCATTTTCTAGATTAGTTCTTCACATATATGTGTCATTACATATATTCTGAATGGATGGATGGATGGATGGATGGATGGATGGATGGATAGTTAATGGGTGGATGAGTGGATAAGGGATGGATGGATAGATGAATAGGTTAAAAACCTGGGACTCTACAACCAGCAAGATGGTGGCAGAGTAAGGAGCTCCTAGAGTTACCTCGTGCAACAGGGCAGTTAGTAATCACCCAGAGCTATCTAAAGCACTTGTTTGGGGGCTCCAGGATACCAGAAGAGCATCCTGCAACATCTTTGAAAGAGTAGAAGGAGGAGACTGCCCATCTGCAGAGAACATTCGTAAGTAGAGCACTCTGTGCACCTGAGGCAGGTGCCCATCCTCCACACCTTGGGAGCTATTCCACAGCTGGAATTGGAAGCTCCATTCTCAAAAATGGGAAGAAGAGATAAATGGACACCAACTTCAGTTACTGAATAGTAAATTTGGCGGGCTAAAGTGTAATACTAACAACAGCTAAAGTTTGAAACTGTCCAAGTCAGAAAGAGGCCAATAGCTGCCATGCTAACTCTACCCCTGGCACAAAGGGAAGTGGGGCGGACTAAAAATCACAGTGCTGGTAGGGACCAGCTTCTATCCATCCAGATGGCATTGCAGCTCTTGCCTAAGCCCCAGCCCCACCTCTGGCAGAGAGGAAACTGGGGGGACCTGCGCCAGCCTGTCCTGGAAACTATAGGCCATGCTGTGGAAGCTGGTATTCGTCATACTCTGGCAGCACAAGCTGCCTCAGGAGTTATTCTGTGGCTGGAATTGGAAGCTCCACTTCCGAAAAGTGGGAGAGGAAGAGACAATTAGAGACAACTTCAGCTACTGATTAGTAAATTTGGCTGGCTAAAGTATAACCCGAAGAAAAGCTAAAGTTTAAACTTGTCCAAGTTGGAAGGAGGCGGGTACTCGCCATTTTGTCTCTGCCCTCAGCACAAGGGGAGCTGGGCTGACTGAATATCACAGTGACTGTAGGGACTGGCTTCTTTAACCCAGATAGGCCTGCAACCTTAGCCTAGGCATCAGCCTCACCTCTGGCAGGGAGGAAGCTGGTGGACCCTGCACCTGCCTCTCTGGGTAACTACAGGTACATTTGGCTGGCACAGACTGAATGCTCAGAAGCCTACCAGGGCAACTGTGGTCATTTTGGAAGCATGGCATAGATTGCTACACACAGCTGCAGCTCCATCCCTGCCCTAGGCAGTGTTGAAAGGGGCTTGAAGTGTCATCAGTCTCTCTGGGCAACTACGGTCTAGGCCTGCATGACTTGGATTATTACACATGGCTGTAGCTCTGTCCCTACCCCTGGCAAAGGAGAAAGTTGGGAAAAGTTTCATCCGTCCCTGGGGCAATGAGGGCAGCTTGAACCTCCACAGCTTACAGCACCAACCACATCCTTGACTCCTACTACACAACCAGCAAGGGAGAAAGGGAAAGAAAGTCCTAAACTAAAGAGAGAAACTGCACCCAGAATAAATACATCTAGTAAGGCAGATGCGAAGACACCAACAAAAAATTACAATCCACACCAAGAAACAGGAAGATATGGCCCAGCTAAAGGAACAAGATAAGCATCCAGATGACATAAGGAGTTGAGACAACTAACCATAGACGTTCAAACAAATCTTAACAAATTCAATGAGATGGCCAAAGAGATTAAGGGTATTAAGACATGATGAGCACAAAGAAGAATTTGAAAGCATATATAGAAAAATAGCAGCTCTTATGGGAATGAAAGGCACAATAAATGAGATTAAAAATACATTGGAATCATATAATAGGAAATTTGAGGAGGCAGAAGAAAGGATTGATGAGCCCGAAGAAATGGCCTCTGAAAGCGAACATACAAAAGAACAGTTGAAGAAAAGAATGGAAAATTTTGAACAAAGTCTCAGGGAACTAAATGACAGCAAGAAACATGCAAACATCTGTGTCATAGATGTCCCAGAAGGAGAAGAGAAGGGAAAAGGGGCAGAAGGAATATTTGAAGAAATAAGGGTAGAAAATTTCCCAACCCTATTGAAGGGCATAGATATCCATGTCCAAGAAGCACGATGTACTAACATCCGAATACATCCGAATGGACCAACTCTAAGACACATACTAATCAGAATGTCAAATGCCAAAGACACAGAGAGAATTCTGAGAGCTGCAAGAGAAAAGCAATGCATAACATATAAGCGATACCCAATAAGATTAAGTGTCTATTTCTCATCAGAAACCATGGAGGGAAAAAGGCAGTGGTGTGATATATTTAAGATACTGCATGAGAAAAACTTCCAGCTGAGAATCATATCCAACAAGATTGTCTTTCAAAAATGAAGATGAGTTTAGAGTATTCACAGATAAACAGAAACTGAGAGAGTATAACCTAGAGACCGGCTTTCCAGGAATTGCTACAGGATGTGCTACAGCCTGAAAAGAAAAGACAGGAGAGAGAGGTTTGGAAGAGAGTCTAGAAATGAAGATTGTATCAGTAAAAGTAAAAGTGTCAAAAGAGTGGTGAAAATAAAATATGACAGATAAAACCCAAATATTTTTGAATAAACTTTACCAGCAATGTAAAGCACTTGTATTCAGAAAACTACAACTTGTTGTCAAAAAAAAAAAAAAATTTAAAAGACCTAAATAATTGGAAAAACATTCCATGCTCACAGATTGGACGACTTAATATCATTTAAGATGTCAGTTTTACTCAAATTGATATACAGATTCAATGCAATCCCAATTAAAATGGAAAGCATGATATCAAATTTATTTGCAAGGGTGTGGGGTCCTGAATAGTCAGATACATTTTAAAAAGAAGTGAAGTTGGAGAACTCTCACTTATGGACTTTAAATCCCATTACCTAGCTAGAGTGGTATAAACAGAATGGTACTGGCATAAAGGCAGACGCATAGACCAGTGGAACCAAATTGATGGTTAAGAAGCAGACGCTCACATCTACGGTCAAGTGATTTTTGACAAGCCTGTCAAACCCACCCAGTTTGGGCAGAACAGTCCATTCAACAAATGGTGCTGGGAGAGCTGGATATCCATAGCCAAAAAAAGGAAAGAGGACCCCTATTTCACACCGTATACAAAAATTAACTCAAAATGGAACAAAAACCTAAATATAAAAGCAAAAACCATAAAGCTTCTAAAGGAAATGTAGGAAAATATCTTCAAGAACTGGTGGTAGGTGGTGGATTCTTAAAGCAGATAGGAGGACTGAGATGGACTACTGATGTTTAATGTATGTAGAAGTTTTAATTAACTTTACTGTAAAAGTGTGAAAATGTATAGAGTTGATGGTAACACGTTATAGTGAGTAACAGCTGGTTTATAAATGGAAATGTGGCTGAAAAGGGTAGTCTAGAGATGTATATGCCAATTGACAGAAAGCTAGAGAATGATCTAGAGACAGAATAACACAGTAAACCAAGATGTGGATGAGAATTGTGGTTGATGGTACAGATGCAAGAGTGTCCTTTTTGAACTAGAGCAGATTTACATAACTTTTGCAGTATGGTGGGAATGTGGAGAAGCATGGAAAAAATACAACTGAAGTGACCTATGGACTGTGATTAACAGTAATAATGTAATGTTCATGCATCTATGCCAAAGATGTACTGTGTTGATAATGTGGAATATGAAAAAAGTATGCCAAATGTATGCTATGGACCTGGTAAAAATCTGATGATATTATCTCATAATGTATGACAAATGTTCCACCACGGTGTGGTGTGTTGATAGAGGGGTGTTGTATGGGAATTTTGCATATGTGCATGATTGTTTTGTAAGTTTCCAATTTCTGTAATAAAAATATATTTAAAAAATAATAGGGTAGGTTGTGAGAAAAATACACCGAATGTAAGGTAAGGACTATAGTTAGTAGTAAGATTTTGATGATATGCTTTCATAATTTTTAACAAATGTCTCACAACAATGCAAAGTGTTGGTGGTGGGTTGATGTATGAGACCCCTGTATGATGTTATACATGTTTGCTTTGTAAGTTCACAACTTTTACTATACACTTATTGTTTATGTATGTTCATGTATAAATGATAGAAAATAATAATAATAATAATAGGGTGGTTTGGAGGAAAATACGCCAAATGTAAGATACTTTGGTTAGTAGTAATATTTTGAGGATGCTCTTTTATCGTTAGTTAAAAATATTTCACATAATGCAAGGTATTGGTGGTAGGGTGAGGTATAAGAGCCCTGTATGATGTTATGTATGTTTGTTTTTAAATTCACAACTACTGCTATACACTTATTGTTCATGTATGTTTATGTATGAGTGATATACTTTAATTAAAAAAAAAAACAAAAAACCTGAGACTCCACTTCTGCCTCACTCGATGATCTTCACCTCTCTAAGTTTATTTCTTTTCCATAAAATGGAAATAATAATAACGACCCCAAAGAGTTGTGAAGATTAAATAAAAAAATGTATTTAAAGTTTGTTATATGCCTAGTGAATCTCTGTGTGTGTGTCTGACACAAATTGTCATATTTCAGTTTCATGAAGAAAGACAAATGGCTTGGGATCAAAGAGAAGTTGAGCTAGAACGTCAGCTAGATGCTTTTGATCATCAGCAAAATGAAATAATAACTGCAGCACAAAAGGTATGAATTAATCCTGTTTGCTACTCTAGCATGGCCTACAATGTTAATCAAGAGAAATATATTCTAAAATCAGATATAATTTTAATTGATGTTATCTTTTTATATTTAAAATATATAAATGGAATTTAATATATTTTTTGTCAAACAGTTGTAAAAATTAATATTGTTCTTCTCAATTAAAAAAAATGCTATTTTTTTTAACAGTTTGAGGAGGCTACAGGATCAGTGCCAGACCCTAGTTTGCCCCTTCCAAATCAACTTGAGATTGCTCTGAGAAAAATAAAGGAGAATGTTCGAATAATCCTAGAAACACGGGCAACTTGCAAATCATTAGAAGAGGTAATTAGATGAGGTTGCTTTTTTTTTTGGTATTTATTTTGAGGTTCAAAGTATAACATTAGCTTATACAGCCAGAGGTTGCATTTTAATTAGTGTATTGTTGGGTGTGCTTGTGGAATTTTAAAAATAATATTTATTAAGCATAGAATGATAAATAGCATCTGTAGCTAATTAAATCCTTGTTTTCCTCTCAGTGTTTCTAGTAGCCAATAAGGAACAGAAGTTATGGCTATTTTTAATATGACTAGTTTTCACGTTGGAGTATACTGATAAATTAGTAATGATGAGCATGAAAGGAAAGCAAAGACCATTTGATTGTAATTTTATGAACAATAAAGGTTACCTTCTGTAGGATCAAGAATTGATTCTTTTTATCCTTGTTTTTATTAATTTAAAGTACATCTTGTAAGCTCCATGTATGAATTTATGAATTTTTATTTCATTCATTTTTTGGGGTGGTTTAAAGAGTTTGAGAAGATAAGCTACAAATTATGTATTAGTTTTAGCTAGGTCTTAAATTTGATTAATAGGTGAACAAATCTGCCTTCTTTATTGGTTATAAAGAAAAGAATACAAACGGAATATGCTTTTCCTTTTATTTTGTAAGCAAATTAACTGTAAATATATTAAAAAATTGTTTTGTAAGTAAAATTTGACATTTTTCAATCAATTAAGGAACCTTAGATTTCTTCAGTAATTATAACTAGATGTGTTATTTCTGTGAATTACCACTAAGTTCCTTGATTTAAAATATCTGCCTTAACCCTACTGAAAAGTAAAGATCTTTTCTTTCTGTTTTGTTTTAATAAACTGCAGATTTTATAATAGTGATTCTTTTACCTGGGCCTTTAAAGTTTCAGTTTTTGTACTTAGCTGACTTTTATGGATTAGCCTTCTAGTGGTTTGTTAGTCAATGGACCTAAATAAAAGAAATGGCTTATTATATTTTCTTCTTAATCTAGCACCACATGTTTCTTATTCTAAAACTGCATTATCTAAATAAGGAAAATACTATCATTAAATTTCATTTTTATCACAACAATGACATTTCTAAGACATGTTCTTATAACTAAATAAAATATGGATGCAAATAACTGCATGTTGTTAAACTGAAATACAAAAAATTTAACCTTATTTAATATCACATGGGATTATAAGTATTATGTGAAAAGTAAAGTCTAACTCCTTTTTTAAAATCTAAAACTAATTAAAATTCAGATAAAGCATTCTTAAAGGGAAAATATTCTTTAATAATTCATTGTGATTTGATCATTGCAGAAGCTAAAAGACAAGGAATCTGCTCTGTTGTTAGCAGAGCAAAATATTCTATCAAGAGACAAAGTAATCAATGAACTGAGGCTTCGATTGCCTGCCACAGCAGAAAGAGAAAAGCTTATCGCTGAGCTAGGCAGGAAAGAAATGGAACCAAAATCTCATCACACATTGAAAATTGCTCATCAAACTATTGCAAACATGCAAGCAAGGTTAAATCAAAAGGAGGAAGTGTTAAAGAAGTATCAGCGTCTTCTGGAAAAAGCCAGAGAGGTATTATATTATATTGTGTTATGCTCTTTTATATAGTATCATGTTTTTGGTCAAATGCCAAATATTCTGCCCTGAAGTCATATTTCATTCCTTGCATTCAAATATTTTATTGAGGAATTGTTTCTTCCATGTGAATGGATTATAGATCTGCTGGTAAAAATGACAGTTTATATAGACTGACTAAACAAGGAATAGCTGTCGGCTTGAGACCATATGTTTCTGAAAAATGTCAGTTGATTTTGTAGGTATCATCTGAGGGTAAAAAGTTAAAATGAAATCTGTCAGACTGGTTATCAGTGGAAATCAGATTTGCCAAAACTTTGGAGGGTAAATCTAACATTTAAACAATTTTCTAAAATTATGATGATGGATACATTACCATTCTAATATTAAGAATAAGTTATGATCTAAGGTCAGGCTAAGCAGTTCAAATATGCACTGGGGAGGTATATACTGGTCTAAAATATTGATGTAGATATTGTGTTTTCCCTATCCCATAGGGATTATAAAAGATTAAAGATAATAAAACATTTAAGATCTTTGAAATGTGAATTCATCTGAGTTATAATTTAAAACATAATTTTGATTTTCTGTAAAACAGGAACAAAGAGAAATTGTTAAGAAACATGAGGAAGACCTTCATATTCTTCATCATAAATTAGAACTACAGGCTGATAGTTCACTCAGTAAATTCAAACAAACAGCTTGGGTAAGGTTCTAAGAAATTCATTCTATTCTTTATTGATGTTTGAAAGCATGTAATTTAAAATTTAGTTCTCTTCTTTTTTTTTTTTTAGAGTAGGAATCTATATTTTGTTGCCAAAATAATCTTCTGAAAACACAGTTCTGATTGTCCCTCTCCCTAGATCCAGTTACTCACCACTGCCTACAAAATCATGTTCAAAATCCTTAGCTTTGCAACAAAGCCTTCCATATTCTTACCTCAGTCTTTTTATTTTCAAATTCCATGTTTTAGTTTCCTAGGATGCTTAAAGCAGATAGCATGAAGTAGATTGGCTTAAACAATGGAAATTTATTAGCTTACAGTTTGAGACCAAGAAAATGTCTAAATCAAGGCATCAACAAGGCGATGCTTTCTTTCCAAAGACCAGCTGCTTGGCGACCCTTGATTCCTCTGCCACATTGCAAGGCAAAATGCTGGCATCTCTGGTCTCTCCTTTCTCTTCCAGATTTCTTTGATTTCAGCTTCTTGCTTTTTTTTTTTTTCTTCTTCTCTGTATTCATTTGGTTTATAAAGGACTCCAGTAGTAGGATTAAGTCCCATCTGGAATTAGGTGGCTCACACCTTAACTGAAGTAGCCTCATCAAAAGATCCAACTTAGGATGGGTTTGCATCCCACAGGAATGGATTAGATTTTAAGAACATGTTTTTCTGAGGTACATAGAGCTTCAAACCACCGCACCATACTTTTATCAGTTTCACGTGTATTTAACTGATTTCCATCTTCTGAATTCAGCTCATATCTAGCTTCTTTTGATCATTCACTTTTGTATGTGTTAAATGATGACCTTTTGTCTCCTAGCTGTGGAAACTTTAGCATCCTCAAGCCTTAACTCATTAATTTAATCAATATTTATTGCTTGTATACCACTTGTAGGCACTTTACTATTTACTGATTTTACTGCTAAATGTTCTGTTTTCTTTAAACTTTCATTGTCTATTATATCATTAAATTTTAGATTATGTATTATATTTTGATTGATGAACCAAATTAAATTTTACCATAATATGGAATTGAATTATAAATTTCCATGGCTAATATTTTCATATTTCATAGGATTTAATGAAACAGTCTGCTACTCCAGTTCCTACCAACAAGCATTTTATTCGTCTGGCTGAGATGGAACAGACAGTAGCAGAACAGGATGACTCTCTATCCTCACTTTTGATCAAACTAAAGAAAGTATCACAAGATTTAGAGAGAGAAAAGGAAATGACTGCTTTAAAAATCAAAGAATTTGAAAATACCAAATTAAAGTAAGTCTTAGAAATGTAATATGAAAATATGCAAATGGTAATAATGATATAATGAAAATAAATATGTGTTGTCGTGCCAGGCACTATTCTAAGCACTTTATGTATATTCTCTCATTTTGTCCTGGCAACAACTTGTAACATAGGTTATTATTTTCCCCATATTTCGGATAGGAAACAGCCATACAAAGTCTCAGTAGGTTTCCCAAGAAGAAAATGGGAAAGCCGTGATTTGAATCAACTCAGTGTGACTCAAGAGTCAGACCCAGATTTTTGTCCTGAATTTGATTCTTAACTTCTTTAAGCTTCAGTTTCCATGTCTATAAAATAAAAATAAAAGTGTTTGCCCTGGCCTTTTCAGAGTGGTTATGTGAAGGCCAATGGTACTGAATAACAAGTAATTTGAAAATTGTAAGGTAACATATAAATATAAAATGTTTATTTATTTACTGATATATCCTGTATACCTATGTCAGTGTCAGGCACATAATAGAGGCTCAATAAACATTTGCTAAAGGAAAAATAATTATATTTTGGCCGTTATTAACCATAGTGACTGTTGAGTTTTCACAGCATTCTTTATATTAGAGATTCTAAAGGTTATTCAACCAAGGTGTCAAAACGTAGATTTTAAAGCCAAAACAAGTTTATAGCTATGCATTTTCTAATTGTAGAACTGTCTATCTGGGCCTTGATATTCTTATCTGAAACATGAGAAAGTTGAACTACTTGACCTATATAGTACCATTCTAGCTCTGAAACCCTTATTAGACTCTTGGATTCATTACTCAGTTATTTAAGATGTCTCTGACAAACATAATACTATTTTTACTTTATTAAGGAGATACCTTTTTAAGAAACTATTCTCTAAAAGAGAATTATCAGTAGCATATGTTATAATTTCAGTCTTTTTTCCTCCAATATATTAAATTTTATACATAAGATGTCATTTTTGGTAAGTTTCTTGACATGTATAGTTACTGTGCTTTTGGAGTAATTCCTGGGTGTAAGAAATAGTTGTCCTTTGAAATTACCTTGTATATATCATTTTTTTTTGCCACATACAGTACTTAAGTTGTTTTGTGCCTTACTATGTTATTAATTTTTGAAACCATAGAATAATATATGTGTACCTTATTAAAAAACTTTTATTCCCTGTATTCACATTGGTGTGCATATTTTAGTGTATCTTAGGAAACTATAGATCTGTGTGATTTCTTTAGCAAAACCTAATGTTTTCACAGTTTGATGTAGATTTAAATCTTTCACTAAAAGCAACAAGTCCCAGAGAGTTTAACATTTATTCACAGCTTAATACAATCTTGCCCTCATTGGTCAAAGTGAAGTTATTTTAATCAGCATGTTGATGACCTTTTTAAGGTACTGTTTGCATGTAAAATAAACCATATAATTCAGTCTATCATTCTTATTAATGATGAATGAGCAGTTGGATTAATTGAATTAACTAAGTCTACCGATAGTATCCACTGCCCTCTATATATTATTTACTGTGAAATTATAAAAAATGATTAATATGTGTGCTTTCTGTGAAAGTTTGTATTTTGTCATTGCTACATGACAGTAAACGACAGTGATCCTCAGCTGGGAGTAATTTCATCCCAAGGGGGGGGGATGTTTGACAATGTCAGGAGACATTCCCCTCCACCCACGAGATGGCTTCCTAATCTGTTTGCTCATTGTTTTTGCTGGTTGTTTGTGCTTGTTGTCTGCTAGTTGTTTTTGCTCATTGTCTGCTTACTTGTCTGCTTGTTTTTTGCTTGTTATCTGCTCATTGTCTGTTTTTTTTTTTTTTTTTTAAGAAAACACTAGGAACTGAACCTAGGACCTCCCATGTGGGAGGCAGGCACTCAACTGCTTGAGCCACATATGCTCCCTGCTTGTTTTGTTTTTGCTCGTTGTCTTTGCTCATTGTTTTTTTTTTTTTTTTTAAAAGATTTATTTATTTACTTTATCCATTTTAAAACCACCCTTCCCCATTTGCTGTTTTGTGTCCATTCCCTGGGCAATTCTCTGTGTCTGTTTCCTGCCATCTCTTCTCATTCTTCTCCTCCAGTCTTCACCAGGATTCGTTCCTGGAGACCTCCGATGTAGGAGAGAGGTGTTCTGCCACCTGTACCACCTCGGTTCCTGGTTTTTCGAGGATCTCGTCTTGACTCTCCCCTGCGTCTCTCTCCTGTTACGTCATCATCTTGCTGCATGGCTCCTGGGGCCTGGCGGCTTACCGACACACAGCCTGGCAGCCGATGCACCTTCTATATATATATATTTTTTAATTTTACCAGGAGGTCCCGGGGATTGAACCCAGGTCCCTCCATATGGCAAACGGATGTCCAACCATTTGAACCACATCCGCCCTCCTGCTCATTGTTTTTGCTCAATGTCTGTTGGTTGTCTGCTTGTGGTTTGTTTGTCTTCTTTAGGAGGCACCAGGAACCTAACCCTGGACCTCCCATGTGGGAGGTGTGTGCTCAATTGCTTTAGCCACATCTGGTCCCCTCAGGAGACATTTTTGATTGTCACAACTAGGGGTTCTACTGGCATCTGGTGAGTAGAGACCAGGGATGCTGTAAAACATCCTTTAATGCACAGGGGAGCCTGCTGTAACAAATTGTCCAGTCAAAAATGTTAGTTGTGCCATGGTTGGAAATCCTGATATAAAGCAAGTAGTCTCATCTTGCAGGAGCCTATGTTTAAATTGTGCTCTTGTGCATTCATCTATAGATAGATAATCTATCTGACTATAGCCACAAAATAACACAGTCTGGTTGTCAAAAATATTAGATAAAAACTAGAAGGAAATTTTATGGTAGGTTTAAGAGTAGGTAAGTGGAATATAGAATTATTCTACTTTAGGGTTTGGATGCCTGCATCAAGACCATAGGTTGTAAGGTACTTAGGACCAAGCATTTGCTCTTTGTAAAATATGTATTAATAAAAAAACTCTATTAAATATATATGTTTGCCTGAATTAGGCTCCAAGAAAACCATGCAGAAGAAGTGAAAAAAGTGAAGGCAGAAGTCGAGAATTTAAGGCATCTTCTGGCCCAGTCTCAAAAGGAATCACAGAGTTTAAAATCTGAAATTCAGACTCAAAAAGAAGCAAATTCAAGAGCTCCAACAACTACAATGAGAAATCTTGTGGAAAGGTTAAAGAACCAATTAGCCTTGAAAGAGAAACAACAAAAAGTAAGTAGCAATAGAAAATTATCAACATAAAGGGAAAATGTGTAGATTGCTTTAAAGATTTGTTAATTTGTAAAAGATGGTAGTATAAATCTCTCTTTTAATAAAAGGTATGAGCCTTATTTTATGATTTTTAAACAGGGTCTTTCTTTAAATAAGCTTTAATTCAAATATAACCCAATTTGTTTTTTTATGTTGTCATTACTCTGATTTGTGGGTTTTGTGTACAAAATCTTTATTGCATTATTATCTCCAATTTTCTACTGGGATTTTATGCTATAGTTACCGGGGCCATACTGTTTTTAACAACTTGGAGGTATAAGAGGTGGATATGATAGTGGGAAGGAGATTAAAGAAGTGGGTCATGGAAATGGTATTGTGGGAAGGTGTTGGTCAGTGGATTGTCTAACTTAATAGGTTTCTTCATTTATCTCATATTTGATGCTCTCAAATTGTTTTAGAAGGTGATGCTCTTTTTCTATAGTAGCTCAAATTTTAAATCTTTCTAATCCTGTAATTTTCCTTGTCTACTTTAATTCTATTAATTTCACATGGAATAATATAGTATGTGAGTGATTTAGATAAATATTTAAACTTGAATATTTGAAAACAAAACATGCCTGCTTTTTATAATATAAATTGCTTGATTTATTATTGGGTTCTCAAATCATTATTGTCAAGATTTTGAATTCTCACAATTTGGAAAGAATTAAATATAATTGCTAAAGGAAATTATCTTGAAAAAGTTGAGTTGTTTGTCTATTATATATGATTAAAAATGTATTTTAAGAAAACATTAAAAAGTAATAAAGCTTGTTTATATTTTTTATTATATATTGCACATATAAAATGTTAATTTTTCTTTGAAACTTTATATATGTTAAAATTTTTAGGCACTTAGTCGAGCACTTTTGGAACTCCGGACAGAGATGACAGCAGCAGCTGAAGAGCGTATTATTTCCACAACTTCTCAGAAAGAGGCAAATCTCAATGTTCAACAAATAGTTGATCGGCATACTAGAGAGCTAAAGGTGAACACTGATACATCCATTAATATAACAATATTCAGGTTAATTCCCATAGAAAGAGTATTCATTTTGATATATAGTAATTTTGGTAATGAATAAGGAGTTTTTCTAATTATTTATTGGTCTTATATACACATGCACACATATTTTTGAATAATAAGTATCTTTATAGTACAGTACTGATTATCATCTTGGGGATTAGGAAAGGATAGACCATTATGAGCTACTCTCCTCAATAGAATTAAATTTAAGAAACATTTTACTTAGGATTTTTACTACTGTATTGACAAGTGAGATAGGCATGTAGAATTTTTTGCCTTTTCAGATGTAGATTTCTTATCTGTTGTATATTGCCTTATCAGCAGCAGATTTCTTTTGCCTTATCAGAATTTTCTATTTAGGTTTTGCTATTTCATAATATGAGTTATTTAGCTTTTCCTTTTTTTCCCCTGGAAATACTTTGTGGAATTCATATAGTCCTTAAAGCATTTAATCTGTAGAAACTGCCTGAAACCTATTTTTAAGTTATTTATTTTTGGACAACATTTTTTATTTTCTTACCTAGTCTTTTTTTTTCCCCCAAAACGTATGTTTTTTTTTTTTTTTTTTTTTAAAGATTTATTTTATTTATTTATTCCCCACCCCCCGGTGTTTTTTTGCGCTTGCTGTCTGCTCTCTGTGTTCTTCTGTGTCTGCTTGTCTTCTTTTTGGTGGCACCGGGAACCGATCTTGGGACCTTCTGGACTGGGAGAGAGGTGCTCAATCTCTTGCGCCACCTCAGCTCCCTAGTCTGCTGCGTTTCTTATTGTCTCTCCTCTGTGTCTCTTTTTCTTGTGTCATCTTGCTGCACCAGCTCTCTGCTCGGGCCAGGACTCCACAAGGGCCACCTTTCTGCTCAGGCCAGCTTGCTGCACAGGCCAGCTTGCTTTTCACCAGGAGGTCCCATGAATCAAACCCTGGACCTCTTATATGGTAGACAGGAGCCACATATGTATTTATACAAAGTTTCATATAGTATTTCCTAGTCTATTTTTTATGTGTTTCAGTTTGTAATTTTAATTGACTCTTGATTTATTTTTACATCCCTTTCACTACCTTTAAACTGTAAGTGCTTTAGAGTGCAAGGACTGTATTTTACTCAGTTTTTGTAGAATCTCCCATTGTACCTATAAAGATTATGGAAAGAGTTGAAAATGAAATCCAATAAATAAATAAAATATCAACAGGAATAGCTCTTTGTTGAGCCATTTTTCATACCGTTCTCTTTGCCTGAAATGTCTTCCCTGAATTCCTCACATTCTTCAAGTCCTTCATTTTCATCAAGCCTTTTCTGACTTCCCTAGGACAGTTTATGTTTTTCTACTTTTTTTTTTTTTTTTAGGTACAGGGGGCTGGGGATTGAACCTGGGACCTTGTATGTGGGAAGTCCATGCTCAACCATTGAGCCACATCAGCTTCCCTAAGTTGGTTTTTTTCGTTTGTTTTGCTTGTTGTTTTTTCAGGAGGCACCAGTAACTGAATCCGGGACCTCCCACATGGGAGGCAGGCGCTCAACTGCTTGAGCCTCATTTGTTCCCTCTGTTAACTTTTATAATAATACTAATTTCCTTCCCCAAATATTTGGTCTGTAATAATTAATTCAGCAATACTTATAGTAAGTGCCAACATTCTTCTCAGTATCACTTTATAAGATGGCTAGGAGTTCCTTTCTAGTGGCTATATTCTGGTATTATGAGTAATCCTTTCATGTCTTGTCTTTACAAAGTAGATTATAAACTACTTGAAGTCAGATTTTGTTTTATATTACTTTTTTATGCTTCATAGTGTTTAAAAAATATTGCCTTGCATATAGAAATACATTTATTCTTTAATTAATTCAGTGATTATAAGATAATTGTTTAGTTGATAAAATTTTGTTTCTGGGTATTTGATGAAGATGAATTGCTTTTGATTATTTTCTAATTTATTTTTTTCTCAAAATAGACTTGGTTCCTTTGATATCAACATGGAAAATAGATGTGTATGGTGTTTATGGTGTTTATGGTGGTGTCTTTTTTTAAACTTGTGTAAATAACACAAGAGAATTGAAATTGAAAATTTCTTTTTAATAAGTATTAATGGTATACTTTCTGTTTTATATTTCTTCTGTCATTGAGACTTCATGACGATTCATGAATAAAACCTTTCTTTACTTCATGTACATTAGATACAAATTGAAGATTTAACTGAAAATCTTTTAAAACTGAAAGAAGCTCTTAAAACAAGTAAAAACAGAGAAAACTCACTAACTGATAATTTGAATGAGTTAAACAATGAACTGCAAAAAAAACAAAAAGCCTTTCATAAAATACTTAGAGAGAAAGATGGAATTGATCAAGAAAATGATGAACTGAAAAAGCAAATTAAAAGACTAACCAGTGGATTACAGGTAATTTTATATTAAATCTGATAATGTTTTTGTTATATATAGGTAGTGGTTTATTCCCACTTTTACATTTTATCCATTATATTTGCTGAAAATGGCTTTCAAACCACTTTGATTAATATAACTAAATCCATAGGTGAACTTTATTGTATTTATAGTTCTAGAGTAGCATTTATTATTAAAATGCAGAAGCAGCTACTATGTTCCATGTTATACTTGTATATTAATATGTCATAAAGTATAGTTAGCTATAATATCAGAAAGTTTCTACAACTGGAATATTTATTGTGTAATTTGTTTTTTTAATTTATAGAATGTAAAGGTTTATCTTATTTTTTTCAGAGCAAACCTCTCATAGATAATAAACAAAATTTAATTGAAGAACTCCAAAAGAAAATTAAAAAGCTAGAAAGCCAACTTGAAAAAAAGATGGATGAAGTAGAAATAAAACCTATGAAAGAAAAGGTATGTGAAGAAACATATTAACATGTTTAAGGTAGTGACAGACTAAGTTAAGTAAGTAGTTGATGAAGAGATAATACACTGTATTAACTTAGGGCCTAATGTATTCTATAAGTGGTACTAAATAATAGAGAGAAGCCTAAAACATGTTTCTATCCTTTAGGAATTTAGAGTATCCTTGAGAAGATAGTCTAATGTAACTTTTATTTGGAAATGTATACATCATCATCTCCATGTAATCTTCTTTTGTCCTTCAAAATCCCTTCACACCTTATATATCCAACTATTTTCCTTTTCCCCAACATTGTCCTTTTCCTAATTGGTGCTCCTGACCTTCAGGAAAGCAAGCTAGATATCATTTTAAGCTATTTTGATCCAAGTATGTCCTTTCTATCCTTCAGCAGACCAAACTGTTATTTCAAAATAACAAAGTAATTTGAAATAAACTCAATATTTGCAGTAATAATGAACCAGTCCTGTCCAATAGATTGTTTCTGTAGTGAGAAAAATTGCTTAAATATTTTACATGTTAGCTAATGAACTGTTTTGTACTGAAAGTTGCTAATAGAAATAATCATCCCAAAGAAAAATTAAAATTGGCTAAAATGTATGTAGTTAAACTTGTTAAATCAAAGGTTTGCATCTTGTTGGTAAAATTGAAAATGTCAAAAATGATCTGGGAATTATTGATATTAGTAGTAATATTTTCCCCTTAAGAAAATCACTATGGAGGAGCTTTGGTTAAGAAAAAATTTTATTATAAAATTTACCCAGAACATATTCAAAAGCCGTAAAATAAATTCAGTAACATGAAAATAGAAAAGAAAATGAAGTGTTTCTAATTGCACTGAATAGAAAACAGGTAATAGAATTTAAATGTCTTAATAAAGCACACTCTAAAAATTACTTCCCTATAAAAATTCATCAGTGTCAGTATAATTTTGATTAAAATGTTTGTATTTATGTGCATGGAGCCAACACATATGTGCTGTCAGAAGCTCTGCTGGGTGAAGTTGCAAAATCAAAATGTGCTTACCCTCCAGATTGCTTTCTTCACTGCTTCCCTACTTGGACATCAGTTCCTGATCTTCATTGCTTTTAGAATACCTCATTAATCTTGTGGCTTTTACCTGACCTCCTAACCTCTGATTCATTTGTTCCCCCTTAAAAGTGGAACTAATACTCTCTTTATTGCTAATTTCTCAAGATTGTCTTGATAGTCATATGAAATATGTGAAATTCTTTTGTAAGCCATCAAGTCCATACCAGTGTAAGACATTATTATTATTACAACTAGAAAAAGAAAGAGAAAACACAGAGACAAACACCAATATTAAAATCCATATCCAGGAATCTAATAAGAATACTTTTATCAGTTTCCATAATGCTTGGCATTTCTAATTTATGAATATTTTTATGTTGGCTGTTGGTAGCCTACCTTTATAAGATAGCAAAATTCACTTCCATTCCTTGTATTCCTATTCTTCTTATGTTGCTTTACTTTTCTCCATAACATTTACTTTTTGACATACCACATATTTACTTATATATGTGTTCCTCTTTTATTCCTCCTTATTAGACTCTAGATTTTGATGGCAGAGACTTTGCCTCTTTTGCTCACTGTTGTATTCCTGGCATCTAGAACAGTCCCTGGCACATAGTAGATTCCCATTATTTGTTGAATGAATGAAAATTTTAAAATGAAGTTGTGTTACTCTAAAATCTATCATAAGAGGCTATAACTAGCAAACATTTGCTGCAGTTTTTTGCAATGTTTTTTTTAAAAAGGATACTGATTAGCTGAACTAAATAAATGAGATAAAAATTGGGCAGTATTAGAGAAGATAATTATGGTAGATAGGGCAACATATCTTAGTGTGAATTTGACTTTCAACCATGGTTCTCAATCCTGTCAGACTCCAAATTATAATAAATAAAATGTTTCATAATGCAAACTTTACTATTCTGAAATTCATTGTTAATATAAACTATGTACATAATTTCAAAAATTTCACTGAATACCCTATGTGAAATATAAAGGAGAAATAAAAGGAAAATAACTCAAACAAAATAATAAGTTTATTCATATATTATTTATATTTCAATATGTAAATATTCTGGCACAACTGTGCTAGAAAATATAACAAAATAGCATGTGCTTGCAGCTTTACATAGCATTAATGTGAATTCATAGCTATAAATGCAGACTGATATAAATGTATTGGCAACTCATATGTCACAATGGCATTGCCATTCATAATTTGATTTCCAAAATTCTAAACAATTTTTGGTACTGTTCTCAGCAAAACAAAATTCACGGTCTATCCTTGATTTTCATTTGGTCATTCTATTCCTAGCAAATTCAGTATATACTGGAAACATTAAAATATTGCGTGGTGGCTTTATGGATGGTAGAATGGATATTTAACTCAGATAAATATGAACGAATTTTTTAACCATATGAATGTTCAGTAGGACAGTCAAAAGTTCTTCAGGGCATAGGACAGTTCTGCATTACATAGGCATCCCTTGGACACTTTATTTTAATTATAACAAACCCATGACACTTACCCACTAAACCCATTAATTCCTTTCCCTGCTTATTATTTTTTTTGTAGCATTTATCTACAGTATGTATGTCTGTATGTGGGTATATTGTTTATTTTGTTTATTATCTGTATTTTGCCTCCGACCCCCAATCTAACCAACCAACCAACCAACAACCAACATAAACTAGACTGTAACCTCCCTGAAGATGGGTTTTTCAATCTGGTTTATTTGTTGCTTCTATTCCTAGCCCCTAAAGTAGTACTTGGCACATATAACACTAAATAAATATCTGATGAATGAGAGAAGTAATGTTCATTGAAGACTTATAAAGAGGCTTTGATGCTAGGAGATCATCATGGAGTGTCACAATTGGGTTGGTCATTTGTAAATATAGATCATTTGTTAGATACTTACTTTAGTCATGATTATCTGTATTAGCATCTTTGTTTAAAGATTTATTAATAGGGTTAGCATTATTTTAAATTGCCCCCGAGAATTTCCTCTGTCAAGTTATAGAATAAAGCATACTTTGACTGAAGGGCATTTTTGCTAATAGGTGGGTATACTTAAGGATTGTAGAAGTTATATAGTAAAATGAACTTTTTTACATGTTCTCTAAAAAGCATTGGTTTATCATTGTTTTATGTAAATTATAATTGAGAAATCTTAAAATGAAATTAAATATTAGTAATTTTCTTCCTTCTTTGTTATTGTTTACAGAGCACTAGAGAGGAATTAATTAAGTGGGAAGAAGGTAAAAAATGGCAAACCAAAGTAGAGGGAATTCGAAATAAGTTAAAAGAGAAAGAGGCGGAAGTCTATACTCTAACAAAACAGTTGAGTACTTTGAAGGATCTTTTTGCCAAGTGAGTTTAAATTTAATTGTGAAACTCTGTAAAATCTTCTTTTATTGATCTTGGAGTTGTATAATTTTATCATATTTTAATAATATGAGAACTTTTCTAGTTTTAATTTTCATTATCTATGATTTACCTCCTTTTTTATTCTTTAAAATGTGTTTTAGATACATATTTTAAGAATTATAGAGTTTCTAGTAGTTTTGAAATGTTAGTACATAGGAAATGCAGAACGATCCAATTGTTATATATTGGTTTGGTAATGAATAAGCTGTAGTCTGATCACATCATACGGTAAACAATCTGTTTTTCATGATTACATATTAAATCTCACAGAGCTGATAAAGAGAAACTTACTTTGCAGAAGAAACTAAAAACAACTAGCATGACTGTTGACCAGGTTATGGGAGTGCGAGCTTTGGAGTCAGAAAAAGAGTTGGAAGACTTGAAAAAGAGAAATCTTGACTTAGAAAATGACATATCTTATATGAGGTAAGCCATCACATGTAAATGTGCTATCCATTTATAATGAAGAAAAAAACTGGTTGACTATAACAATAGCTCAATTAGTATTTCTAAAATGATTAGATATACTGTGCTTATTATTGTCTCTTTAAAATGTGCTTTCCTGAATTGAATATTGTGTTCTAGATCTGATTTGATCAGAATATAGTACCTAATTAGTATCATTTTCCACCCTTAACCTAATCAATATGCTTTTATTAATAATGTGTGCATTTTCCGCTGCCTCATTTTGAGCTAGCAGCAATTAAAATCTCCAGATCTCTTTTACATTAGTAGCTGTTATGCTAGATTTTCCCAGCTATTCCTTCTATATTTGAATCTTTGGTGATATATTCAGTACTTTCATTCTTTTTTTGATAAATACTTTTTATTGAAGTATATCATATTGATTGCACCTATATTATTTAACATCAAGTGAACATACCTATGACCACATCAGGTCAACAAATTAAACATTTCAAGCTACCCCAGAACCCCCTTTTGGACTCTTCCCAGTTACTGCTCTACCTTCTTTCCCCAAAGTTAATCACTATCCAAACTTCCAACACCATAGATTAGTTTTTGCCAGGTTTTCAATTTTATGAAATTAAAATTATTCAATATGTACTTTTATGCCTAGCTTTTTTGCTCAGGGTTATATTTGTGAGATTTATCTATGTTGTGTGCAGGAATAGTTCATTCATTTTCATTGCTACGTAGTATATGGTACAAATATACTATAATTTATTCATGCAATTATTGATGAGCATTGAGTAGTTCCAGGTTTTTGGCAATTATGAATAACACTGCCATGAATACTTATTCATCCCTTTTGAAGCACTTTGTGCACATTTTTGTATGAATACCAAGGGTTTAGAATTGCTGGGTCATAGGATTTGCAATTTTTGTAATGCCAAACAGGTTTCTAATGTGGTTGTACCAGTTTACCATCCTAATAGCAGTAAATGAGTGTTCTGGTTGATCTACAACTTTGCTAATGTTTGGTAGTAAATTTTAGTTATTCTGATAAGTATATAGAATTTTCATTGTGGTTTAAATTAGTATTTCATTTATTATGATATTGAACAGCTTTTCATATATTTCTTGAACATTTGAGTATCTTCTTTTGTAAAAAATCCATTCACATATCTGGTCATATTATTTTCTTTTGGGTTAGCTATCTTATTAGTGGAAGGAATATTTTATATAATTTGAATATGAATCCTTTGTATGCATGAATTATAAATATCTTCTACTGCTCTGTAGTTTGTCATAATCACTGGAATAACTTCCCATCACCTTTGCCTTATAATATTGGTTAGCAACAAGTAACAGATCCCACTCACAAACAGGTGGATGGGGTTATACAAGGGTGTGAATACCAGGAAGTAGGCATCATGCAGGCCACCTTAAAATCTGTCCCTTAGAGTTCCTTTATCAGATTAAGGTTTTCTTCTACTTCTAATATGTTAAAACATAAAATCCATTCATGATGAAAACTTAAATGCGTTTTTTGTACCTGTTGCGATGATCATGATTTTTCCATCTTAATTGTTGTGATGTTAACCAACTAGAATTCCTAGAATAAACCCCATCAGATTTTAGTGTATTATCCTTTTCATTTGGTTTGCTTTTAGTTTGTTTAGAATTTTGCATCTTTGTTCATCTATGTTCATGAGAAGGATTGGCCTATAATTTTCCATTTTGTAATGTCTTTGTTGGGTATTTGTATCACAGTCTAATTAAGGTTATGTTGTCCTTTGAAATTTAAATAAATTTGCTTTAGGTATTCAGTGCCATATTTTCCAGAAAATGCAGTTCTCAGAATTGTTGATATTATGTTTAGAATCAGATCTATACATACAGAGCTCAAGGGAGAGCCCATGAGTTCATAAACAACTCTGTAGGGTACCGTTCCTGAGCTCCTCCCTCTCCCATGTTCTCCCTCAAACTGTTTGGGTCCCCGAGGCTCCCATTCTCCTTTTGGATACTTTGGCTAGAAATCTGAGGTTTGTTACCCATTTTGCTGCACACTTCAGTTTTTGAACACAGGTCTACAGCCAAGTAAGCAGCAGCAAGAAGGGCAGAAAGAGAAAAACAAAACAATCAGGCTCACTTTACCCTCTTGGTATCAGAGCTCCATGGATTAGAGAGGGAGATTTCCCTTCCTAAGAATTTTGGTTCCTGTGGGTTACTGTTGAGGCCTCTGCCACGTGAGAGTATGTATAGAAGAAAAGAGGTGGAGGAGTTTTGTGCTCTCTGTGAGTGTTAGGAGTTCCTTTCCTCTTACCTGAACTAGAACTAGAAGGCTTCCCCTGATGCACTATCCCTCCATACAAACACCCACCTTTCAGGTATCAAGCAACGTTGTGTTCAGGCAGGACACAGGGGAAAAGGAAATATAAATTCACAGCCTTTTTGCTGGTATTCTGTCTCAACCTGCCTTCTATTTCCTTTTCAGAATCTTCCAATAGCTGCTTCATTGCATTTGGTAGAAACAAGACTGGGTATGCTTACTCTGTCTTACCTGAAACCGGAACCTCTCCATGCCATTTCTTTCGTAGAGCCTTTAAGCTTTTGTTTGTTTTGTTTTGTTCTTTCCGAGCTATATCATCTGTACCTTACAACTAAAATCCAGTGATATAATCATGGTTATTCAAAGCAAAATAAATAATGTCATAGCAACAACATCTAAGACTATATATTTTTGTTTTTTTTCCAAGATGAACTTAGGTTAGTTTTGCATGATTTGTTATTCCCTCTTTTAGTTATAAACATCTGTAACCATGTTAATGACCATTTTCAAAGTCTCATACCTATCTGTGTGATTGGATAGGAGGATTCTTACCCTTGCAATTTTTATCACACTTTTCTATTAATTTTCAAAAATTACCATTAGTGCAAATTAGTTTACAATTGTTTCAGTAGTAATATGAACATGTGAAGATGAACTTCTCTAAAGGAAGATTCTCACAAGTTTTTAACCTATTTTCTGTCCCTTTTCTTCTAAGTCATCCTTTCTTAAATCCTTCAGAATTTTCCTTGATGGAGAAGAAAAAAAATGATTGAGGACTTCTTCTTTCTCTTGACATCTGTTTAATAATTACTTTCTGGTCCCAGCTGTGGATCTTTCCCTTCCTAGCATTTCTTGTTTGAAACATATGTTCACAACAAAACTAAACCCTTTTACTGCACTTTGCAGTTTTCATAAAGATCAAGCCATTTTAGTTTTGAACCCTTTTAATACTTTTTACAGATATAATTACTTTTTTTCCTTAGTTTAAGAATGTAAATCTGCACAGGATGGTATAATTGGATAAGTTTTTATAAAAAATACTGAACTTTCTGAATTCAACAAGTTTGAATTTCTGAATTTTATGAATCAGATCTAGATATTAAAGGGAGGAAGGCCATTCCAAGAAAGGAGAACCCTAGCAGAAATGTAGAGCCAGGAGTAAATCTTTCATGTGTGTGTAAGAGTAGATTTATTTCCCAAAAGAAGTTCAAATCCTGGATAATAAGGTTGTATACGTTTGGTTATACTAGACTTTGGAGGGCCTTGTAGGTCAAGGAGACAAGTTTAGACTTAATGTAACAGATTGTTATCTAGAACCATTAAGAAATTTTTTAGATTCTTGACCTTCTTGAGAAGGACATAGATATTTGGAAATTATTATATAATGTTTTAAAAAGAGTGTTTTAATTCAACTGGCTTATACAATTCCATACAAATAGATATTCCTTAAAATGATAATACATTTCTATAAATCAGAATATATTTTTTAAACTCATACTTTTAAATGAGCCCTGCAGCGAATCCTCTGTAAAATAGAGGGTCATTTTGTAATATAAATAGTCATGTCCTAATTTATTTTTTGTAAAGTTAGAAAATTTTGTACAGTTTAAAATACATTGTTAATAAATACATTGCATTTTCTTTCTTTCCAATGTTTTAATATAGTAAAACACTGAAAAGTTGACGTATGTATAGTAAAGAGTCTGTGATTGTTCTTCATACAGGACCCACCAAGCTCTTCCTCGAGATTCTGTTATAGAAGATTTGCATTTACAAAATAGATATCTCCAAGAAAAACTTCATGCTTTAGAAAAACAGTTTTCAAAGGATGCATATTCTAGGCCTTCAGTAAGTACACATTTTTTATTTTCTGTTTTTAATGTGTTAAAGTAAAAACATCTTTTATTTTCTGTTTTCAATGTATAAAAGTAAAATCATGAGAGCGGATGTGGTTCAAGCGGTTGAGTACCTGCCTTCCACATGGGAGGTCCTGAGTTCAGTTCCCAATGCCTTCTTAAAAAACAAACAACAAGCAAAATAAGTGAAAAAAAAACAACTCAGGGAAGCCAATGTGGCTCAGTGGTTGAGCACCACCTTCCCACATATGAAGTCCCGGGTTCAATCCCTGGCTCCCAGAAGCTCAAAAAAGAAAAGAAAAAAAATGTAAGTCAACATACTTTTATCTGGCCAAAAACATTAGCACACTCTCATTAATATTAATGCAATAAATTCAGCTTTTATACTAGGGACTGATGTATATTAACTTCTTTAATCCTTTCTCACAAATAACAGTAAACTTATGACTTACAATTTGCATAAAAATTCAGTATGAATTATTTCTGCACATTTTAAATGTAGTTAACATTACTTTTGCTGTGGCAGGTGCTTGCAATTGGATAAAACAGGAAAATAGGTTACAGCTATTCATTTCTATTTGAACTATATTCATTCAATTATGTGTGATGTTCCTAGTTTTTCTTTATAATGAATCATTTAGAATTATGTTAGATATTATTTCAAAACACTTAGTGTACGTATTTTTTTTTTTCCCCTTTTCTGCTTTTCATATTTCTTCTCTTCTGTTTCAAGCAGAATCTGGTATGTGACACAATATTCATTCTACCCTCATTACCAATGTTAAAACACACATATACACACACACATACTTTATACAGGGACACAAAAAATCCATACCAATGCTCAGAATTAAAGATGGGATGGGTATAGAGACCAGTGACAACTTACATCACTGGGTACCTAGAAATATTCTATGGTATTAGAGTAATGAAGGAAAACATAAAGCAGAAAATGTTGTAGGTCTTACTGAGTTAAATAAACCTGAGCAAGACCAAAAATAAATAAATCCATTTAGGTCAGCTCCTGGTACCCTGGCAGATTTTTAATTCCAGTTTTGAAAATGAATTCTATTTAATCAAAACTGTTGTAGAAATGATAAATGGGAATATAAAAACAAGAAGAGAATGAAAAAGGCAAGAATGAGAAAGAAAGGAAAGGGACACATAGCTGAAGATGTGAGTGACAACAACCACATTGATCCAGAAGAACCTGCTATCAGACACCATGATGATGCCACAATTGCTGATGAAGTTTATCAGTGTGCTGAAGATGATGCACAGACATATTATGAAACTGATACGTATTAGTCCATTCAAGAAATGAAATGTCCCAGGTTTGGATACATGGCAGTCCTTTATTTCTTTGTTAGCTAATTTTTTAATAGTAAGTAAGATAAATAAGTGGTACAAATGGAAGAAAAATAAGTGGGATTTGTGCCAAAAAAAACAAAAAAACAAAAAAACCAACCAATCTGTCAATATATTTCTCCTGAGGCCCTAATTTTTTACTAGATCCATCAGAGATTGTGGTTATGCATTTCCTAATTCAGTTTGATACTCATTGTTTTATGACTGCTGTTCATTTAAAAATTACTAGATTTGATAACTCAATAGCAGAAATTAGCACTTTAGAGGTGTTTGCTTTGCCTTAAAATTTCTAATTCAGCATGCTATATATACAAGTAAGATCTTACTACAATGAATATCCTTAGTAAAAATTTGTTATGATGCTAATATATATACCTAATTCTAATATATCTATACCAAATTCTTTTAGTGGTCTCTGGCAGATACTTTTCTATAATGGGTAATGGGTGCTTATGTGTATTGCTATCTATGTTGTGTTAGGCTCTGTACCTAGGTATAATTCTCACAATTCTTTCCAGAGTACTATTTCTATTTTACATATGAAGCTTGGAGAATTAAGTAACCTTCCTGGTGATCGTGAAGATGCAAAACCAAGATTTACATCCAGGTCTAATGCTATACAGTTTATGAACTTTCCATGTACACCCTACTTTGGTGAATTTACATTGCGGTACAAAATTAGAAAAGTTTGGTTTCCATTGAAATTAAATAGCATTTATCTTTTGTTCTCTTTATCTTTTTCACTTCAGATATTCCAGTCGCCCAAGTTCTCTAAGCATCAACTAAAATCAAACATTTAAATGTTAAGAGAAAATAAATGAAAGTGACTTAGTTAATTTCCTTCTCTAGTTCATAAAGCTTCTTTTTTTCACTTGATAATAGAGAATTTTAGTCTTCCACTGTGTGACATTTCTAATTCCCATCCACTAAGTATTTGATTTATAGCAGTTTATGCCTTTTAGCAGAATCTCTGTTATATGAAACAATTTGGAAGTCCCATGAAGTTTGTTAAACAAGTACAAGAATTCTATATATATTATTTCTGTAGAATAGGGAGTTTCTTTAGAATTTGTTCTTCAAAAATTTGGCAGTCTTAACTGTGATTCTTTTAGTTTTATTCTCTGAGAATAGGAGGAAAAATGATCTACATTCACTTATATAAAATAATTGCATCCAAATTTCAGTGAGGATAACTGTGTTTAAAATATTGTATTAGGTAGATTTCCTCTCTTTGATAGATATTAAATATATTTTACATATTTCAGTCAGTGGTGCTCATATATGATTATCAATATTTGAATCAAATAGCTACTGTAGACAGAAGAGAGGAAGTTAGGAGATAGAATGGTTCAAGGACAGGGAATTACAAATTTCCATCTCTGAAGAGATGTTAAAATTTATCCTGTATATTATCTTTGTAAGGTGCAAAAACTGAAGACATCGTAGGTGGCATGATTTGCTAGTGTTAACCTAATAGTAGTAGAATTGGAATGTATACTTAGATTGTCTGAGGGAATAAGTTGAGGATATGTCCTATTAGTTTACAGATACCAAGAAATGTCTGCTGTCTTCTCTTCTTTGCCATTACATATGTACACATGCACACACATTCCCTCAAATAGAGATCAGAGGGGCACATGTAGTCTTTCTGCCAGTGTTCTGCTATATACTCTGGGCTCAGAATCAAATGTCTGCTCAGATTTTTACTTTTCTATATTCTGTTTTCTAATTTCTCTATTTTTACTACATTTTACCTAAGGAAAAAAATATATATATATATTTTACCCAAGGCTGGATATATCAGAAGTTTAATATATTTAACCTATTGGTAATTAAAAAGATTTTATAGCATCAAATATAATAGATATAGCTATATAATTTAGTATTTTAGCAACTATAAAATCTGTGGATTAGTGACTTTATTGCCCATCAAGCCAGCAGAGAGAGCAAGGGGAGAATGAACTAAAGCTCTGCTGAGTAGTTTTACAAAATTATTTCGTATCATGCTCATAACTATTCTGTGATGTAAGTAGTATTCTACCCACTTTTCAGCAAAAAGCAATCAATCAGATCTCTCTTTCAAATAACATAGTTTAGAATGAGTAAAAAATGTGCATAATTAGTAACCTAAGGTAGTTTCATGCCAGAAGAAAAGCAAATATAGTGTTACTGGATTTCAGAGGTAATGAAATCCTCTTTAGAGGTAATGAAACTTTAGCTAATGGAATGAGAAAAGTTTGCTGAAGGAATTTTGAGAGTTCTTTTTGAAGGTGAGATACACTCATACTCTATTTTTGGACCGACAGAATCACCATAAATTAATTTAGTCACTATGAGGTTATATAAAGGGGCACTATGTGTTTGGAGGCTAAGTCATACTTTGCTTTCTGTTTTTTATGATTAAAAGAAACTACATTACCTTTTTTCCTGCAAGTTTCAGATTCCAACTTATTTGCTTTTGGCTGTTTTTCTCTACAATCTCTCAATTTCCTACTGTTTCTTTGAGGGAGAAAAATTTCCTTGTGGTATAGCATTTTCTTATCCAGCATATCTTATGTGGTTTTTATTTGTTTAACCTTTAAAATATTTCTAATTTCATTTTCCTAAAGACTTCAGGAATTGGGTCAGATGATCATTGTCAAAGAGAGCAGGAGCTTCAGAGAGAGAACTTGAAGTTGTCATCTGACAATATTGAACTAAAATTTCAGCTTGAACAAGCAAATAAAGATTTGCCAAGATTAAAGGTAAATTTAATGTTCTTTTATTATTGTTAGGAATAACTATAATATTTGTCACACACTGTTCCCCACTTAGTGGTTATGTTCACCATATTAGCCTATGAAGAAAAGTAGAAAATTCATATTCATAAATTATCATGGTAGTGTCATACTTTATACACATTTACTAATTTAATTATTTGTTGAGGGTCTACTTTGTGTCAGGCACTCTTCTAGGTGCTGGACACAGCAGTGAATTAAAGTACTTATGTTCATAAATCTTACATTCTAGTGGGAGAAAATTGATAATAAATAAGTCAATGTATAGTAGTTAGCTGATTTAACTATTATGGAGAAAAATAAAGCACGGTTAGTATGAAGAGAGGTTGCCTTTTAAAATAGGGTAAATGAAGGCTTCACTGATTAGGTGATATTTGAGCAGAGATCTGGTGGGGAGATAATGAAGCAAGTCCTACAGATCCTAGAAAAAGAGTTCCAGACAACAGAAATAGCAAGTTCAAATGTTCTGAGGTGGGAGGTTGCTTGGTATATATCATGAACTGTTGTCATACTTTAAATATTAGGATAATTGTCCCTTTTAGAAATTTTACTTTATTCTGATGTTAAAAATTAATTTATCTTTGGTTTTCTAAATCTTATCCAATGTATGGGAACCTTTTTTTTTTTTTTTTCTCTTAGCTAATTGTTTTTAGTTTTATTTTCTGACCTAGAATATTACCAGTCTGTTAATTCCACTGATGATGATATAATCAAGCTATGTCCTGCTTCTCATTCTGATTTTTACACTGACAGAACCAGTATTAGTAGTTTAGTTATCTGTTTCTTTGTGCCATATGGATAAGGATTTACATATGTAACTTATGGGTCAGATAAAAATCAGAGTTCTAAATGAAAATTTATATTGACTACTAAGGTAATAATATGGACAATATTTCTTGACATTATATATAAAAATTCTCATGTATTAACACTTTTTTTCAATTATACCTCTTAGTTTAAATTCTCCTTGTTGGTGTAGACTCATTTGTTTACTTTGGCTATGCAGTTTAAGAGATTATTAGTTCAGATGAATTGTTCGCCTTTCCTTTTCAATGACATAGCTATGTTAAATTGTTACCTGTTTTTCTCTTTTAGAATCAAGTAAGAGATTTGAAGGAAATGTGTGAATTTCTTAAGAGAGAAAAAACAGAAGTTGAACGGAAACTTGGCTATGTTAGAGGGGTAAGTATGTAAGAATATGCTAAACATTTGTTTTGGTTTCAGACATGATTAACCAGAAATGGAAAAAACAAATTTTAGATATGTCATAACATCAGTGATATGCGTTTACTATTGTCTCTAGTTTCATTTATTATTCTGCTGCATCTACAATGTAAAACATCATTAAGTTTTCTTCTGTATTTTAATTTAATATATTTTATCATCTTTCACCTATTACATAGTTTTTTATTTAACTTTGACTCCACATCATCTCTCTTTTCATTGCATATCATTCCATATTAAAAATATTTAACTTCCAGGAACCTTCTGTTCTTTGAGGTAACTACTATTTGCTCTTTGGTCCAATTTTAACATTTTATAACTATTTTTTATGATATCCATCACACCTTTACATTGCTCTGTAAATGTGATTCCCAATTTGTTGTTTTGTATTCTTGTATTTCTCTTCTCATCTTATTTTGTATTCACTTTGTACAATGAGTAAATGTTGTATATGAGGCCAAGGCCAAAGATTTAAGTCCCTGCAGACTCATTTGGATGAGTGGCACAAATGGAAATAATCATGATAAAAATACTAATTCAAGTAAAAATGTTAAAAAATATATGATGGATTTGGTGAAAATATTAAGAATTTTATTAGAAAAGAATTCAGAACAAATATCTGGCTGACATCGGTAACATTTATTATATTTATTAAAATTATATGCTATTTTGACCTTTAATATCTCCTAATTATGAAAAAAATATATTAAAATTCTGAAAAAGTTTACTTTTCAGGATTATTCATTGCACAGGGAGAATATGACTAAAATGCAAAAAAGTAAAGCATACTATTTAACTGAATTGTTAGGAACTGTTTTCATTAATTATAAGCAATTAAAGTTATTAGATCCATATCTGTTGATATCTTAACACCAGGTTTTTTATTTCAAACATCTGTTCATATTTGATAGAAACTGGATTTCTAAGTAATGGCCATTCTTAAGGAAAACTACTTCTACTATTCTGCAATTGGAATTTGATAACTCATGAGCTCTTTAAAAACACAATTTCTCTTTTGTGGTTTTGTTCCATATAAAGAAATCTCTGGTATATTGAAAAGAACATTAGTTTAAATAGAATAGTTAGGTTCTTAGGTTTATTCACTTGGATTAGACATCAAGGATAGTTTTCTAGACTTAGCTGTTTAGCTGCATGACTTTAGAAAAATCAAATTCTCTGAGTCTTGATTTTCTTATATATAAAGTGAAGATTTTAATTTTTATCTCATAGGGTTGTTGTAAGGATGACAAAGTAATATAAGTATTGCCTTCAAATGCTAGAAATTTATAACAATGAGTATAATAATGAGCTTAATTGTTGGTACTTTATATTATATTCTCTAAAGTATTTGATTGCATTTAAAAAATGTTACTATGTTCCTTTGTATAATAGTCTGGTAGAAGTGGAAAGACAATCCCGGAGCTAGAAAAAACCATTGGTTTAATGAAAAAAGTAGTTGAAAAAGTCCAGAGAGAAAATGAACAGTTGAAAAAGGCATCAGGAATACTGACCAGTGAAAAAATGGCTAATATTGAACTAGAAAATGAAAAGTTAAAGGTAATTTTAAAATGTTATTACTCTTATTGTAATATTTTACTATTATAATTTTTGTTGATTTTTAATATAATTTAAAATTTAATTATACTATATAAAGTGGCTTTAATGGATGCAGTAGACATTTTATACAAACCAAAATCTTAACTGGAGACTAGGGTAAGCGCAGTTAAAGTAGATCCACATGTTCATCATTTCAGAACCAGTGGTTCTCACTGTGGCAGCATAAAATAACTAACTGTAGCTCTTTTAAAAAATACAGAGAATGATTAGATTGTTTTGGGGTGGGTACCACTGAAGGTCTTGTGATTTTGTTTTCTTAATTATCAGTTCATACTAATGTGTGCTAAGATTGATAACCTCTGATCTAGATGACCAATATTCAAGGGAAAACTTTAATTCTAATCATAGTAGATATAGTCTCTAAAACTACTTTCAATGAAATTTTAGTTTACAAGTTCATCTTTCATTTTATTTCCTTATTTTGATATATATATATTTTATTACTAGGGAGAATTGGAAAAACTTAAACTTCATCTTGGACGTCAGTTGAGCATACACTATGAGTCTAAGACCAAAGGCATGGAGAAAATTGTTGCTGAAAATGAAAGACTCCGTAAAGAACTTAAAAAGGTATGATTATATGACTGATTATAGCTATTATTTTTAATAGTAAGTAATACATGGAAAAAATGAAATTAGATCCTTGATATGAGAGTGTCTATTCAAATAAATTAGATATCAAGAAATTTTTAGGAATTGTGTTTTTATGCCTGCCATCATCACATCCTTTCACCATGAGGGACATTGATGATAAATAATAATAATAAATTTAGAAGCAGTATAACATAGGAGTGAGATGGCCTGGACTTAAATCCTAGTTCTGTCACTTACAAGCTTTAGTAACTAAGGCAAGTTACTTAACTGGTCTTTGTGCCTTAGTTTCCTCATCTATTAAATTGGGAATAATAAATTTACCTATTTCACAGGGCTGCTGTAGGGTTTAAATGAGGGAATTTTTGTGCAAGTGACTTAGAACAATGCCTGATATATAATAAGGAGTATATGAAAGTGTTTTGTTAAACAATAAGATTCTATTTTAAGGCAGATATATTCTGTGCCCCAGATGAATAGGTACTATTTATATGGTGATCTAATGAATAGATTGAAATTACTAATTTTTAACTACTTGAAAAAATATCCAAATTGTGAGGCGAGAGTGATACTGTGCTTAGAATATGAATGTTCAGTAGTGGAAATATTCCATGTTACTTGCACATTGGTCTATTTATGTTTATAGCTAAGTCACTGTCAGGAATTGAGTCAAAACAAATTCTCTTTTAAAAGTGTAAAGACAAACTGTCCCATTATTCTAAAAGTACTACAGAGAAGCAAAATGACAGAGTAAAATAAACATGAGTATAAAAGTTTTTCCAATTTCATTAACATGATTTCTTCTAATTATGACAATATTGCTGTTTTATAGTAAACATTGAATTTTTATTGAAATTTTAATCAGCATTTAAATTCCATGTTATTTTTTCCCAATTTGTAATGATAATTTTGAATACATTGCATCTATGAGAACAATATTATGTTTTGTAATTAATTAGTTTTTAATGTTAGGAAACTGATGCTGCAGAGAAATGGCGGATAGCTAAAAATAATTTAGAGATATTAAATGAGAAGATGACAGTTCAACTAGAAGAGACTGGTAAAAGATTACAGTTTGCAGAAAGTAGAGGTCCACAGCTTGAAGGTGCTGACAGCAAGACTTGGAAATCAATTGTTGTTACAAGGTAGGAACTCATAGTTCAAAACTTGTACAAAGTTGAATCAGCTATATTTCTGGCATCATTGTTTTAAAAAAATATGGCACTACTCTGATTAACTTAGTTTTGTTGGCTGACATTTCAAAAGGCAAACATAACTTCATCTTAACCATGTTCTTAGAGTTCCTTATGTCCATACATCCCATTTCCCCTTCAATGTCTTTGAATACTATATTTGCCCTACCTGCTGTTTTTAGTGGCCTTAGTGTGAGATGGGATGGCAACCACCATCTAGGATGGGAGCCTCACTGTGAGGCAACAGTAAGTCTCACAGGGGGCTTGCTTCACTGTACTTCCCCTGTCAGCCAAGTCTAAGGAAAAAATATAAAGGATAAGGGGATTAGAGGACAGTCCACCAGTCCAAGAAGTCAGGCAATCCTGGAGAATGGGTCTCTTGTTCCTGTTACAATACCATATCTGGAGTACTCAGAATTCATTCTTCCCCCACTCTAGCTCTTACCTTTTCCCATCTACCAACAGAAAAATAATCTTCTGCCAGAGGGTTAGTGTGAGGGTAAATGAAATACCAAGTATGATAGTATGAACTGGGGAAAGGATCTCTTCTTTTGTCGGTTAGGACTTCAGCAGTGGTTCTCAGCCACTTTATTTCCTTCCACAATTACATATGAATTTTAAAAGAATTTTGAGTTACTTTGAGATTGATTTATTGAGTAGGTATTTATTTACTCAGTACCTGCTACCTGCCAGGAACTATGTTTCATGCAGGACGTATTTCTAAAAGGCCTACCTTGCTTAGATTCCTTCAGAATTTCAGGTAGCTTCCATGGCTTAGAAATGCCTAAATCTTGTTGTGACCTTAAGCAAATTACCTCTCTTCTATAGGCTCAAATTTTCTCATCTGTGAAATGGAGATACGAAACCCTGTCCTTCCTTTTCTAGAAGGGCTCTGTGAGTCTGGAAAAGAGATTGTTAATGTGAAAAAGTTTATAAACAGTTGGGAGGGGGATGATGATATTTTTTAAACCATGATTGAAGATGGCTTTGCACTTTAGATCATTTATGTGATTTTTTTTTTTTTTCCCTGAGGTACTGGGGCCAGGGATTGAATCCCGGACCTCATATGTGGGAAGCTGGCCCTCAACCACTGAGCCACATTAGCTCCCCTGAGTTGTTTTTTTTTTCACTTGTTTGCTTGTTGTTTTTCACTTTTTAGGAGGCACAAGGGACCAAACCCAGGACCTTCCATGTGGGAAGCAGGGGTTCAACCATTTGAATCACATCCACTCCATTTATGTGATTTTAATCTGAGAACTGTACAAGTAATTAAGCACAGAGTAGGCCAGTAAGCCTTTTTAGTCCAAGTAGAAACCTCTGTACAGATGAAGCTCATTATGATCTTTAAAAATACATATATGCTAAGGTCTGGAGCTGGGATTGTATATCCAGCTACAGTAAACTTTAGAGACCTCTCTTGGGACCCATGACACATCACAATTTCCTCCCAAGTCTACAAAAAAAAAAGAGCAAAATATATTTGCTAAGGTCTGGAACTAAAATTATACACCAAGTAAAGTTTAGAGACCTTTCTTTTGGGACCCATGACACATCAGGGCTTCCTCTTGCTGAAACCCTTATAGTTTCTTTATTATTTATCTAATAACAGTTATATGTCAGGCCTTTTGCTGACTGCTGGGACAGGCCAAGATGATGCAGAGGTATGGGGGAGAATTATTTTAGATCAGGTGGTCAAAGACGACCTCTCTGGGTGGCATTCACCATTAACCTTTGGTAGATACTTTGTCAGATTAAGAAAAATGCCTTTCTAATCTGTTTCTAAGGTTTATCTAAAGCTTTTGATTGTATTATATTGAAGTAATCATAATTTTCCTTCCTTTCTACTGTCCTTATCTAATTTTGATGCCAAAATTATACTAGGCTTTTAATTTAGTTAGAAAGCATTCCTTCTTTTTTTTTCTGGAAAAGCTTGAATATTGTAAGCATTATCATCCTTTAAGGTGGTATAATGTTCCTGTAAAACCATCTTGGCTCAAATTTTTTTTTTTTTTTGGAGGTACCGGAGATTGAACCTATGAATCAGACACTCAACCCGAGCTCCACCGTGGCTCAATTTTAAAAAAAATTTCTTTAGGACAGTGTGGGTTTTTGGAACTATTGATCCTTTCTTTAATGGTTATAAATGGATTCAGAGTTTTAAATTTCTTTTCAAGTCAGTTTGGTTAAGCATATATATATATATATTAAATTCCAGGGCATTTATATTTTAAAATTGATGGCCATAAATTCCAAAGTATTTTCTTACTTTATAAATCTCTTTATCTGCAATTCCCTATTTCTTTCCTAATGTTATGTATATCTCTTGTTTTCTCTCAGCTTTGAGTTCTTGGGAGGCAATGTACAGTATTGGTTAAGAGCACAGACTCTAGCAAAAAATCTGTGTTCAAATCTCAGCACTGCCACTTACTGTGACTTGGGCAACTTTGTTAACCTGCCTATGCTTCAGTTTCCTCATCTGTAAAATGGGGATTCTATATGTACTTACCTTAGGTTGTTATGAAGGATTAAATTAATTTAGTATTAGTGCTTAGACAGTTACCTACAGTTATATAGTAGATACTTGTTACAACTTCCTCTTGCTAGAGATTTGACTATTTTTTTTTAAAGTCCATTTTTTAAGAGCCTCTCAATTTTTTTGTTTTCCATTACATTAATTTTGTTACTACTCCTTCAACTTTAATTTTGTTTAGTTGTCTTCATTTTCAACTTTATTTGAGCAGTTGTTTCTAACATCTTGACCCAAAATTTGGCACATTAACATTCAATTTTCTTTCCTGACATAGGTATTTAAAGTTATAAATTTGCTTTTATTTACTTTAGTTGCATTTGAAAGCTTTAATACAGAACTCTCATTACCATTTAATCCCAAATCTTTTATTCTTCTGTTAAATTTTCATTTTCCTCAAGTAACTTTTAGTCCTTTTAATAAGAATCTTACTCATCACTATTTTCTGAAAATGTCTTTATTAAGCTTTTAGTGTTGAACAATAATTTAGTTAGATATAGAATTATGGCTTTAGTTTTCTCTCAATCCTGAATAAACTATTCCATTGTTTTCTGGTCTTCATTATTGCAGTTGGGAAATCTGTTGTCAGGTAATTGTCATTCCTTTATAGGTAATCATTTGTTTCTTATTCTGTGTAATGCCTTTGTGTTTATCAGTGTCACTTTGAGTGCCAAGCTGTGAATTTATTTTTATTTATAATGCTTGGGGTTGATTGTGCTTCTTGAAATGAGTACAGACATCTTTCATCAATTCCAAAAGATTTTTAATCATTATTTCTTTAGGTACTGCCACTTCTCCCCCATTCTATTTATTCTCTCCCTTTTGAATTTCTATTAAAAATAGGTCATAACTTCTCATTCTATAATTCCATGTTTCCTAAACTTTTACTTGTCTCTGTGCTATATTCCAGATGTTTTAACTGGATCTATCATCTGTTTAACAAATTCTCCCTAATACAGTTTTTTTTTTTTTTTTTTTTTTTAATTTTTTTTTTTTTTTTTTTAAAGATTTTATTTATTTATTCATTTATCCCCCCCTTGCTGCTTGTGCTCGCTGGGTCAGCTAACCACGCCATGCGGGCGGGCTTGCCTTCACCAGGAGGCCCCGGGAACCGAACCCGGGGCCTCCCATATGATAAACGGGAGCCCTACTGATTGAGCCACAGCCGCTTCCCCCTAATATAGTTTTACTCATCCAATGAACTTTTAATTTCAGTGACTATATTTTTCAACACTTGATGCTTTTTTTTTCAGATCTTCATCTTTTTTTCTGTATAAAAAAGTGTTTTAGTTTAAAAGCACGGGTCGATATGTGACTGACAATTTCTTTTAACCATTTTATTTTTCATTTTTTAATATATAAAATTGGGCTAATAGTTATCTCTACTTCACAATGCTATTTTGAGCGTTAAATGAGTTTGCAGAAGCGGAAGCACATAAAACAGACATACATGTCTTCACTTGTAAATGTTATTCATTTTTTTGTATTTAATGATTCTAAAAATATTTGATATTCCTTATCAGATTGTTCTGTCATTTCACATTTGATATACCTACTTGTTTTCACTCTTGTGTGTTCTAATTTTGGAATTTGAGCTCACTTTTGCAGAGCTATATAAATGGAAATCCTTTGTGGCTTAGATTTCATTGATCTCTGTTAATTAGGAATATTTTACTTCTCTTGTTATCACCTGTTAATGCCAATAAATATCTAGGTAAAGGTTTGGTTAGAAGAAACAGTATAAGTATTCTTGATTATATTTTTTGTTCGTTTGAATTGGGTTTTAAATCATGAAACTATTTGCCATGTCTACACTTCACTTTTTCTTTATACTTTTAGAATGTATGAAACTAAGCTGAAAGAACTGGAAAGTGACATTGCCAAAAAAAATCAAAGCATTTCTGATCTTAAACAGCTTGTAAGAGAATCAACAGAGAGAGAGCAAAAAGTTAAGAAATACACTGAAGACCTCGAACAGCAGGCAAGTAATGTAAATTTTCTTTACATGATGAAGTGCTGCATTATATCTCAAGCCACTTCTTGGCATTTTCTATTATGTAGATAAAATGAACTCTTAATCTTTCCCTGAGAAGGCCCACCTAAGAGAATGGCATCACTATTCACCCATTTGTTTAAGTCAAAAACCCAGGATTGTTTACTTTTTTCTTCTGATAACCTCTCATTTTTTCCATCATTAAATCATGTCAGCTCTATTTACAAAATTTCTCCCAAATATGACCACTTCTCAGCACCTCTGCCACTACCAGTCTTTTCCAAGCTATCATCTCACACCCGAACTATTACAATAATTTCTTAACTGGTCTCCTTGCTTCTACTCTTGCATTGTTACATCCTCTCCCTATCTGTGGTCTCTTCTCCACAAAGTTGCCAAGTGATCCTTTTAAAACATAAAGGAAATTATAGCAGTCCTGTCCTAGAATCTTCTAATAGTTCTCCATCACCTTTGGAAAAAAATCAAGTTGTTCTTGTAGCCTACAGGAAACTACATGGTCTCGCACCTGGTTTCCTTTCCAGCCTCATCTTCTACCACTTTTCCCATTTATAATGTTTTAGCTGCACTGACTTTCTTTCAGTTATTTAAACAAAGTTCATTTAAGCTTTAGGGCCTTGTACTTCTTTCCTTTGTTTAGAACACTATTCACCTAAATATTCTCATAGCTCACTCCCTTCATGTCTCTGCTTAAATACAGGGTCCTCAGAGAAGCCTTCTTATCCAGTATATCATCATCTTGCACTGGATTTTTCTTGATATCCCTTCCTACCATCTGGCACTCTTATCACATCACATCATATCATCATATTACATCACCTGTTCATTGTCTTTCCTTTACTAAAAATGTAAGGACAGTGCAAGAAGGGACTTTGCGTATTGTTCACTGCTGTATCCTCAGTGCCTAGTACAGTGCCTGGCAGGTAGAAATTATTAATTGTTGAAAGAATAATAAATAGAATACTATAGAAATGTACTTATGTGTGCTTTTGAAAACACAAATTTTAATATTATGCTTTATTGAAAATGTGTTTCTTTACAAAACGTCTTATTTCCATGTCAGACTTTTATCTTCTAACTTCTCATTGTACCCAAAGATTGAGATTCTCAGACATGTTCCTGAAGATGATAAGACAGAGCAAGGCCTTAACCAGGAGCTTCACGTTCTTAGGTACATTATATGCTCATATGGCTATTTTTTTTTTCTTCTTTTTTTAAAATCAGGTTCTTATTTCATCTTGCTAATGCCAATTACTCTCTTTTACGTAAGTACTGAGAGAAGAGTCAACCCAATCCTAATATATTTCAGTTTGTAATTTAAACTCTTCTGATAACCTAGAAGGTAATAAACCTTAGCTTCCCAGAGGCAACTACTAATGAGAGAGAAAAAAAAATTTTTTTTTCTAATTCTAGGGGTATGTATAGCTTGCTTTCATTAGGTTTCTCCTGTAGGAAAACTACTCAAGTCAGATATTAAGAAAAAAATGAAGAATTTTGATTCCATGCCATCTGTTTGAGAAATGTGTCATTGCAGCACTGAAAATAAATGAATAAATGTTTACCTTCATAAATATTAGCAAGTTCTCAGCACTGTACCTCAGTAGTTCATAAGAAATGGCCATATATATTGTGGAGTAATATCTTTTTAAAAAAATAATTTTAACATGCTATCATTGTGTTCCAGATTAGCTAATAGTCAGCTTGAAAAAGAAAAAGCAGAATTAATTCATCAGATAGACGTTAAAGACCAAACTGGAGCTGAAAGCACCATACCTGGTAATATATCTCATAACATATTTATAGCATGTTAGCTATCCCAAATTTCTGAATTATGGTTTGCCTTTTTGGTTTGTTGAGTTTTCTGATAATGGTCTTCCTATAAAATCAAATCCTTGATGTGAATTTTAGAGTTGTAGTCTTTAAATATTAAAATATTCCCATTGTGCTGTTTTGAATTGTTGGTACTATAGAGTAGCAAGTATCCAAGTATTTTGCTCCTGTGTTCCACCTGCATATTATAAATTCATTCAAGATACAATGCTAAGCAATGAATTCTAGGTCTGTAGCTTCTGTTTCTAAGTATTGGCCCTTTTTGTCCTTTCAATGTTTTCTTTTAAATGTTATTGTCATTTAATATGACTTTGAAAAATACAAACAAGTAAATATTACCCATACTTTCTTCTTTTACAAAGTAAGTGTACCCTCTCCCCTCTTCATTCCCAGAGTAAGTGGTTTCAAATCATTCTATTTCCTACATGCATATGTATATATACATACGTATACACACATGCAATGTATATGATTGTTTGTATACATGTTCATGCTACTTCTTGGAGGGTGATATAAAATTGGATTTGTACTATACACATTTATAACTTGGTAATGAGTTTATCATGGACATCTTCCAAAGTCTGTACATATAGATCTATCTCATTCTTTAAAAAATTCCATTTACTATTGTAGCATATACCAAACTGATGAAATATCCCTATCTACCTTTTGATGGGTATTTAAGTTTCCAAGTTTCTGTTATTATAAAATAATTCTATGATGAACCTCTTAGCCTAATCGTGCCATTGATAGTTTGATGAAAATAAATTCTCAAAGAATACCAATGTATATCTACTCTTTGAATATTTCATATAGTTTTCTCAATATCCATTTAGTGTCCATTGCTACTTTATATTGAAGCTATCATTATATGACTTTACCAGCCATTATGCTAAATGCTTTACAAGTATTCTGTAATTTAACTCTTAAAACCCTATGTAGGGAAACGGATGTGGCTCAAGAGGTTCGGTGTCCGTCTACCATATGGAGAGACCGGGGTTCGATCCCCGGTACCTCCCGGTAAAAAAAACAAAAAAAACAAAAACCCTATGTAGTGGCCACACTTGTGGGAGATGTTTGTGTGGGATGCGGTGGGAGGTGTGGGAGGTGGGCAACATGGGAATCCCAGTGGGTTCCATGTAATATTTTGGGTAATCTAAGCACCTCTTAAAATATATATATATATATATATAAATAACATTTTTGTAAGCAAATGCACATATATGCATATATATTTATATATCATTTTGCAAATGTTGGTATGTATTGTGAAAATTTTGATCTTTACCCACAAAAAAAAAAACAAAAACAAAAAAAAAACCCTATGTAGTGGGTACAATTGTCTCCATTTTAATGTGATAAAACAGATTCACAGAGATTAAGTAACTTGTTCCCAAGGTTATACAGCTAGGAAATGGCAGAGGCAGGATTCAGATAAATATCTACGAAGCTTTAATACCATGTCTGCTCTTGCCTCTCAGTGACTCCCTATGTTGTCCTAGTAACTGAAAGTACATATGTAAATCTTTTTTTACTTATCTTTTAGATGAGCAAGTTAGGTGTGCTAGACTAGACACAGTAACAAAGACCTGTTAATAATGTTGATAAGTCCTCTTTTTCTTTCTAAATCTTGGTTTTCTCAAAAGGCATTTCTGAACCCTCACTTTCCTTCTCTCCTTCACTTAAGTACCTGGAATATTTCAAAGATTTTTTAAGGCTCAAAATTAAAACAAAACTCTTTTGAAAATGCTAAAGCACTATCTAAATATATGGGGGCATTAAGATAACTTTTGAAAAATGCTATATATATAATTCACTTTTTCTGCATTATTACCAATCTGTGTCAATATAAGATCCCTCTTAAGGCAATTCTACAAAATCATTAGTCTTTCCACAAAGGTGAAAAGCCATGAAGAATAGGACTTTGACTTCCAAAGATGGGTTCTGCTGTTTGTAATTCCATAAGGATAAGGAAATTATTTTCTCCCCATCTCCATCCTTTTGTCTCCAAGTTTTAATTAGGGGACCATATGGTTGTTGTCCTATTCATGAAAAGTTGATTGCTGTCCATTTTGCCTTAAGCTTACTTTGAAAAAATTTCTTGCTCAATGGATGCAAAATATGACCTCATGAAACATTATATCTGGTCTTTAAAGATGTATTTAGCAAAAATGGCATTAAAGCAAAAATTCTGTTTTCCTCATTATAAATTATGCAATTAGAGGTAAAACTCAAATTAGAGGTATGTTAACATGAGGGAAAATCCAATAAATTAAACTAATAAGGTCTTTGCATATTTTGTTTTTTCTACCAAAATATCAGGCCATGTTTTATATTCATCTTTGTGTTTTATGCCCTGCCTATTAGTGTTTTTCACATTAATAATAAAGTGTTTAAGCTGTAAAATGTCATATTTTCCAGGTGCTTTGTTTCCTAAGTTTTCTTCTAATTCATTGAAACCAATCCTTTATCTTGAGCTTATGCAGGATAAAAGGGAAAGCTGAATCTCAATTTATATAACTGTTTTGGCAGATGCTGATCAACTAAAGGAAAAGGTAAAAGATCTAGAGACACGGCTCAAAACTTCAGATATAGAAAAGCAGCATTTGAAGGTAATATTTAATTATGTCCAATTTTAGAGCTATAAATGTTTTGTGAAAACAGTTGTTGAAAACTACTTTACAATCACCATCTTTAAGTACAAGTCCTAAATGTTCTAGGAATTAAAATTTTATACTTAAAATAATTGATTCTGATATTTCAGAGTTCATTGTTTATTTTTCATCTGATTTTTATTCATGAGTGAAAACAAAATACAGACAAATATAAAGGGGATTAAAGAGTAAATTTATTTTTTTTGTCACAAAAATAGCTCATTATCTTAATATTTTCTTAATTTAAGTTTTGGGTTGTCTTTTTAATAGCTTTTGAAATTCTTTTCAGTTTCTTTTAAGGATATAGTTTCCTTTAAAAATATATATATTTGGTATGCTTTACCTGTTAACTTTGTAAACAAAACAGGAGCATGGATACTAAGGAAAAATTAACCAAAATAACTTCGAAGTTATGAATAGCCATATTCTTTTGGTTGCCCCATTGAGAGGATCTGATATGTGTTGGGAGAAAGATTAAGTCCCACCATAATCTAAAAGAGCTGACAAATTTTAGTTAAAGACCAGAATATAACTTACATAACATATAATATGATTTCACAGCTAACAAGTCAGTTTTATACTGTACAATGCAACTTTTATTAACAAAATCTTAAGAAAATACTTCTGTCATTATAACTATATTTGACTTTAGGTTACCTTGGCTTTCATGTTCCTATTTAAATCTCTTTAATTCAAACCTTAAAAATGTTCTGTATTCCTATGACTACTAAAGTTATTGTGTTTCTATTAGGAGGAAATAAAAAAGCAAAAAAAGGAACTGGAAAATTTCGACCCTTCATTTTTTGAAGAAATTGAAGATCTGAAGTATAATTATAAGGAAGAAGTGAAAAAAAACATTCTCTTAGAAGAGAAGATTAAAAAACTTTCTGTACAACTTGGAGTTGAATTAACTAATCCTTGTGATGCTGCTCAACAGTTTGAAGATGAAGAGGAAAGTCCTGTTAATTTCCCTATTTATTAATGGCTACCTATAACTGCAACTCTACTCAGCTATTTACTTTTAAGTTAAAAACTTCACCTAAAAATCAAGCAAGTCTGTGAACTATGTACTTTTACTCGAATTGGAACTTTTAGTAAATAAAATTTTATGAAATTTTTAATTCATTAGGAGAGTATAGTTTTGAAGATTTTTAGAGTAAGTTACAACTATCAAATAGGCAATGTGCTTATGGTGAGTTTTTATACATTCATAAGTTTTAAGTTTTTTAAAGAGTATGAGGGTAAGTTTAACATTTAAAATTGGGGTTTTATATATACTTAGATACTCATTTATATATATATATATGTTAAGATTCTCAAATCCAAAATACATATATAGGTAATGAGGTTGAGCTATATGTTTTGTTAAATGTCTAGCATAAATGTTGAGTTTTAATTGAATTAAACTATTTAATTTTGAAAGTAAATGATCCAAAATTGTAAATCTGTTATTTTTAAATGACTACTCAGTTCTCCGGGAAAAAATCCAGCCTTTGTCAAGCTTGTAGCTTACTTACTGTTACTTACATTTTTAAGTCCAGAGGTTAAAAATCATTTGTTGATTCTAAATAATATTTTCAACAGATATTTGCAAATTGAAAATTCATTTCTTCAAACACTAGAGTTCATATTGATATATTCAATATTAAACAACTGGATCCTTGAGATATTTTTACCTTTTAAACATGGTGGAATATTCAGAATTCAAATAGACTAAAAGCTGATTTTAATTGCATTTCCATTTTATACATCAAATATTATATCTTTCAGCCTCCCAAATTTCTGATTATCTAATTTTGAAAAATGATTAAACAAACACTTAGAATCAAAGGTATAGTCATATTTGTTTAAGTTCATGTTGATAATAACTGGTTTTGAATTCATATAAGTATCTGAAATTGGCCAGTGTAAACCAAGATGGTGACGATGGACCTGGAAAGAAAAAAGGGGTATTAGTGTTAGCCTACAGATACCATCTTCATTCACTGACAGATATTTATTTTGAGTGCCTGTTATCTGCCAGGCACTGTGTAAGGCTCGTCTTTATCTTACCCTTTTTTTCATAGCTGTTCTCCTCCTGACACATTATATATTACTTGTTTACTGTCTATCTTCCCCATTAGCATGTGGACTTCATGAAGGCAGATACATTATTTTGTTGATTCTGTATTTCCAGCACCTGGAAACATGCCAGGAACATAATCAGGGGCTCCATGAAAATTTAGTGAATAGTTTGTTGGTGAGTACATCAGCTGCCAGCTGAAAATCTGGGTGGGGAGGCATTGTAACCAAAGGGAAAATCATGCAATAGACCCCAAGGTAAAAGAATGGTGTTTTTTGCTCGAATTGCAGTTAATTAAGCATGAATAGAACATACACATTGTTTGTTAAGGGAAGATAGGGGAGGAGGGTGGTTCTAGAAAAATAGACAGGGGCCAGATCAGAACAATATTAATTTCACTAAGTTTTATACAGGTGTCATTTTCATTCATTTATGAAGAATATACAGGACAGGGATGAGACAAAGATACTGTTTAGGAGAGTGATACAATAATTCAAGCATGAACCTTGGCCTAAATTAAAATAACAGCCAGTTGGTTGGGAGTAGATTCAAAAGATCAGAATCTTTAAGAACTAATATGTAGATGTATAAAGTAATGGATCAAGGGGTTAAAAATGATACCCAAGTTCTGGCTTCAGTGAATTGTGTGGGTTCAGGGGGTTGATAACTAGGTCCAGTTTTGAACATTGCAAATTCCAGATGACTTTTAGAAGTGAAATAGGCAAATCCAGGAGACAGGTAGAAAGGACACAATGTATAAAATTACTCATTTTCTATATATCAACTGTCAGCCTCGCACTCTTCTTACTCAACAGATGGTATAATCAAGCAAATTTGGGAAATGCTGATTTAAATCAAAGTGTCTCAGAGATTACTCATGTATAACATGAATATCCAAGAAGGGGATAAGGAATACACAAGCTTTTCTAGACATTTTGATTACTCAACTTTTTTTAAATTCTGAGGAGCATCTTGTAGAACCTCAATGTAAAGAATATACGTTGGGAAACACTGTTTTAGCAAAGAATGATAGTATGTGAGATGAGGAAGTTCAATTTCCTTACTGCAAACCAGAATTATTCCTGTGTAGAGAGAATTTTAGTGCCACTTGTGACTTTGTTGTAGAAATATAAGGCAAAATAATCTCAAAAGCTATATTCTGCCATTACCTTGATTAGACAGCCATCACTGCAATGCCATACTATTCCTTCAATTTTACCCTCTCTGCAACCTTCAAACCAAGACAATAGATCATTGTGCTTCAATGTAGGCAGACTTCTTATTTGAAATGCTCCATGTGGTATAAGAAGATGTAATGGATGCTTCTTGCTTCCTAACCCTAAATTATAAAAATTGCCATTAACAATATTTTTCAAAGGAACTTTTCAGAGAATGAAAAATTTACCTGTCCAAATAAAATTAAACATTTAGGAATAAAGTTACCAAAAAGTTTAGTTGGTTTCCTTGAAGATACAAATACATTAGGTCCTGCTCAAAAGTGGTGCCTTATCCTATTATAGTCTAATTCTATCTTAACGTACTCTAAACCAGGTGTTAGCAAACTATGACCTGTGGACCCAATCTAGTCAGACAACTATTTTTGTAAATAAAGTTTTACTGGAAAAGAGCCATGACCACTCATGTATGTATTTTTTATGGCCCTTACAGAAGTGTGGCCAAAAAAGCCTAAAATAATTACTACCTGGCTTTTTAAAGAAACAGTTTGCCAAGTCCTGTACTACACCATTAGCAACATTCGCCTCTCATTGAATTTTTGCCAAAGAGCCCTACCACATCTCTGATAATCTGTATAATTACTATTAGGTTCGTTATACCAGCCAATCTACTTGTGACTGTATAGGATTTGTGCTATTCCAGCTTTATTGTTCTTTGGTCTATCTTCTCATCCCTGTCAACAATGTATTCTATAGTGCCCTCAGGACTTGTATTCAATTCATCAAGGTATTTATTTTGGTGCTTGAGATGCTATTTGTTTCCAGTTCTTTGTTTTATTTTAGCCGCCACCCCCCCTTACTGGATTGAAAGCTCACCAGAAGCAAGATGTTTTCTCTTTTCACAAAGCATTTATCATAGTGCATTAAGACAGCTATTTACTTACTTTTAGCTATTTTAGTTCATGCTAAGTTAATCCTAAGCATGGAAAGTACATTTTCAGTCAACTCAAGCTGCACCTGAGTACATCAGTTTTCATACATAGTTCTGTAATGTTGTCACAGCAAAGAATGAAAAACTAAAAGCAACCTTTTAGATTAATAAATCAAAGTATCTAGAGTCATGCACAGATTTTTCCATGGATAGAAAAGTAACTGAAATGGCTTTAATGCTAGGAAATTAAAATTTAGCTTTTCATTGCATGTGTTACACGTACCTTATTTCAGTTGATCCTAACAAGTTTCCTTTATAAATGATAGTGACTATAGCTGACAGGAAAAAGGCTTTTACTCACCATATGGGTTTCCATTGATATTTGTTCCTATAAGCTCCAATGTTTGTTCTAAAAGATCTGAGAGTGGCACTGCACTAATTTCCAGAAGTCCAGGATCATCAGGATAATGCTTCAGTACCAGGGCAATTTCAAATTCATAATTAACTACAGAGGAATGCCAGCAGTACTGTTTGTTGTTTTTCTCCACTGGAACCCATCCTATCATTTAAAGAAAAAAAGTTTTATTATTACCACTTTTCTTTAATCATAAAGGTTCATTTTGTAATCTGTGGAAGAATTAGCCCATGTTTGATTATTCAATTCAGAGCATCCAACATTTTCTTATTAAAAAATGTAAATACTGTGATTCAATAAGAATTGAGCATGATTCTAAGACACAGCATTAAAACTTTGTTTATAGAATAAGTTTTCTCTCTACTTTCTCTCAAGGTTCAGGACTATGGACATATTCTAGTGTTTCAATTTATTGAATTGTTCCAATATTTACTGAACAACTTACTGAATCTGTATTTATTGAATGTTATTACAATTTCCTTCCTCAGTCTTATTGCCAGAACACACTTCAAAGAATAAAAATTTAAAAAAAAAAAAAAAGAACACACTTCATTATTGTGGGGAATTCTTTACAAAACAAAACAAAACTAAGGCATATGTACCATTGGGCTCAGCATATATTTGGCCTTATTACTTACCCAGACTAGTATAATAATCTCTTTGCTGGTCTGCCAACCTCCAATAAAACCTATCCCTACTTTTACCACAGTTCTGTTTTTAAAATGTAAAGTTAGCCCTGCCATATCCTGCAAATCAAAACCATCACCTTCAGGATGAACTTTGATCTCCTTTAGATGGGATACAAGGCCCTTTAAGATCTAAGCCCATTCCACATCTCCAGCCTCAACTTTTATAATCTCCTCAAGATGTCTATATCCTGTAATTTTTCTGCCACAAGAATTATCTAAAATTTCCAAAATTCTATATGCTCTCTCCTTTTCCTCAGAGTTTGTTTGGCTGACACTTTTCTTCTTTACCAGCTAACTTCCTAGTTTTTAAATTTCAGAAGCATCTTCTAACCATCAGGTTGAACAAGGAAGCTTCTCCCACTGTACCCTGTGTTTTCTTTCCTCCTAGTCCTTAAATCATACTGGCCATACTGACCAATTTCTCCCAATGTCTAAAAGATCATCAAGGACAAGGATTCTGACCTTCATATTGGTATTAACAGAACTCAAAACAGTGTTTTCCACATAAATGGCACTCAAGCAATTCCTGTTGGCTGAACCTTAATCTGGGGTATCTTCCTACTTAGCATATCTTTCCAAAAATGTCCCTACCCCCAGAAAAACTGTAAGTCCCCTTTTGTCAATTCCCTTCATTGAATAGTAATTCTGGGATCTTCACAAAAATATACACATGCACAGTTATTCCCACTCACAAAATAAAGACTTCTTGATATCAATCCTGAAAAGGACTTCGAAGCTATTCCCATTCAATGATTTTTTAATTTTCAAAGACTATAGCTAGTAACATTTCCATCTTTAAACCCAAGAAGACATTTTGATATGAAACATCTTTGGTATAAGGTGCTAGGCCTTCACATAACTTTGGTACAGAAATTCTGTATTATTTAATGACTATCAGCTATATAGATAAGTAATATGAAGAACCTGATTAAAATTAAATTCTGTAATCTGATTGAGTGGACTTTCTGTTCTTTATACTAGTAAACACAAAGCTGTATTTCAGAAGAGATTTCATTATACCAGGAATGTGTCCATTTTCATCAGGAACAGGATTCCCATTTAGCTGTTCTATTTCCTTTGCTGGTATCCAGTACTCTGGAACAGGTTTGAAGTCTTCCTCAACATTCCAAAAAAATTCTAAAAGAGTAAAATAATCTGATATGTGGCAGCACTTTAAAAAATATAAAATACTGAAGAGATTCAAAGTGGGAACACGACAGGAAATAAACCCTATGATTTCAGATTTCATATAACTGTTCTCCATGTATTATTATTATAAATGATGTAGGGTACTACACTTTTTCAGTTTCTGAACAACTACCATTTGTACGTCATATATAACAGCCTAGCTGTTCCATTATGTGTTGATTTTTGAATAATTTTTATGGACTATGTATACTTACATAGAAGCTACATATACAAAAGAATGTAGATACACATGAATGATTGAATATTTATCTACTGTATACAATATTTTAGAAGAATTTTAATGTAAGTTAAAAATACTAATTTTTCTGAGATTTGTGCCTGATATATAAAATGGCATAACTGTCTTTTTTGTGAGACTAAAAATCAAGTTGTGACACTCATTAATAATATATGTAGTAATTCATACATTTTAATAAAATTGACTAATACAATAATGAAGTCAGAAATCTTAGGAAAAAATTTAGATGAGTACTTTCATATATAAATATATTCAATTATACTTCTATTTTTCCAAAGTGTTTAAAGTATACAGAAGGATCTAATATATAGAAATATAATAAATAAGCCATGTATTTCAGATATTTAAATCATGCAAAGAAAAAAAATCACAAACTCACCAACCTTTTGAATTTTCTTTTGAATGAAGAAATTTCTTAAATCTGGTCTCAGCTTGTTTGTTGGGTTTTCTATCTAGCCGAGCCCAAAGGTATGGCCGACCTAAAAAAATAATAATAATAATAAAAGGAAAAGAAAAGTATAAGGAACAAGCAATAAAAATTATGTTAGAAAACATTTCAGAATATAATTCTTCTGTAAATAGAAGGGACAGCTTCTCTAAAAGCAGCAGCAACTGTAGAAGATATAGGAAAATAGGCAGTAAGATGGACATATACAACCTATCAGTACCTGATGTTGTTAGAAGATTTACTTCTTTGGTTAAAGAATGTCATAGATAAAATTTTAAAAGTATTGATCCTTTCATTACCATAGCCACATTTTATTAATAACTAGCATTTATGAGAAACAGGCTACCGCTATACTAACTGAAAACAACCAAATGAGTCTATTCACACCTCTTCTGGAACTTTAAACTATGTGCTGTGAGAACTAATTCCACCAAGCCTGGTATTAGTCTGAACTGTTTTGCATGGCACTGACCCCCTGGTCATGACATGAAACATATTAATATTGTTGCTTTGTAACCAAGGGTCTCTCTCAGGAGTTTTAGGGCAGTTTGTCAACATTCTTTATTAACAGTCAGACTGATGATTTGCACCTGGTTTTAGTGACACCCTCAAAGTTCTCTCTTTGAAATATGCCAACATGACCAGCAAAATATAAAAATACCCAACTGAAACTCCATTTTGGACTCCCTAGTTTCAAGGTATTCCTTGCTCATATTGGTCATTCCCAAACCAATAAAGTGCATATAGCCAGGAATTTACAGAGGGGGGACAACAGATGCTTGCATCTGGCCTTTCCAGACATTTGCTATCAGACAATCTTGGGCTATAATGTATATCCTTACTTTTAATACCATTGCTATGTTGTGTATCCTTTTTCTGTAATAAAAAATAGATTTCTAAGCACCGTCAATTTGGGTCCTGAGTCTTTAGCAACCCAACCCTGTTTAACTGCCACCATTATGCTTCCTCACATATGATGCACATTGAAGCTTCTTAATATATTTGCCAGAAAAATCACTGAGTTCCACCAAATATATAAATCAGAGGCTTATTTTTAAAAATATTAATTACACTTTGGTTCATTCTGTATTACCTGGTAGCTATCCAGATAAATAATATGAAGAGCCAGGTTAAAACTGTATTCTATCATTTCTGGTTGAATAGACCTTTTGTTCTTTACACTAGTAAGCATAAAACATCCATTGCAGAAAAGATTTACTGGTACCAGGAATGTGTCCATTTTACCAGGCACCCAGATTCCCATTTAATGTTCTATTTCCTGCACTAGAAATCAAGAGGTAATCTCATTATCCAGAAGTAATCACAAAGAATACTTCTCCCCTTTCAATGTATTTTTTATTAACATAGTTGACAATTTCTATTTGAGTTTCTACCTCTTTTAAAGTATCTTAATAAAAAATTAAAGTATATTAATATGAAATAAATCAGACATTGTCAATAAGTAATAAAACCAATGGAATCAGTGCTGGGATAGGTGGAATAAGGACAAGTTTTAGAGTCAGACAAACCTAGGTGTTTCATTACAAGTTCAGTCATTTATTACCCATATGGTATTGGGGAAATTAAGTTTTCTGAGCCTTGGTTTCCAATCTGTGAAATGGAGAGGTTTACTGTGTGAATTAGCAATAACATGTATAAAACATTTATCATAATGCCTGACCCTTAATGGGTATTAAAGAAAAGTTAGTTACCTTCCCTTTCTTCACCAAGAGAAAAAAATACAATGATATAACAAATAAGTATAATAAAACAACTGTGAATTTATTATTTTGCTATTATACTTAGGCTTCAACCACAGGTTCATGAAGTGCAAATACTCATTTCAGATTTCTAGTGATGAAGAAAAATTAGTATTTGTAATAAATTAGGTATTTGTAATAAAACATTATAGTTTTCTTTTACCTTTGTAGTTAGTAACATAACAACATGTTCCATCCACTTTTTCTGTTGGAATTGCACTGTATATATCTGCATCTAATGCCTTGTGATTTATAGTTTCAGTTGCCAAAACTTTAAATGGCTTTAAAAAGAGAGAAAAAAAAATTGGTTTAAGATAGACAGCCTCTTGCCTTTGAGCACACACTCTCACCAGGAATGCTTTTAATTTCACCAGTTCTAAGGGATGATCTCCTGCTTATCAGTCAAGACAACATAAAAATATTTCTTCTGTGAAGTTCTCCTGAATCCCTCCCTCTCCTATGCTATTACAGCAATACCTGCTTTCCCACAAAGATTTGTAATTATTTACAGGTTTGATTTATTTACTAAACTAAGCCTGACACAAGGACTCAGTGTCCCATGCAGTGGTGTATCCCAAGCACTGGTGTTCAGTGTATTCAATCATTTACTTGACAATTATTTACTAAAATGCCTACTATGGGTTAAGCATTGTTCTTGGCACTGAAAATATAGAACAAGCAAGTACCTGCCTTCATGGAACTTTTATTTTAGTGATAGAGAAAAAAAACAACAAAATGCATAAACAATATTAGCTCTGAGAAGTGTTAAGAAAAACAGGGTAAAGGAAAAGAAAGAGATGGAGTGCTATTTTAGATACGGAGTTCAGGGAAGCGCTCTCTGAGGAAGCAACAGTTGAGCAGATTTGAAATCAGGGAATGAGCCATGTAAATATCTGAACACAAAAGGTCCCAAGTCAGGAGGCTGTTCGATGTTTCTGAAGACAGCCATTGTGGTGAAGCAGAGTACAGAAGAGCCAGCTCATGTGTTTAACTAACTGAAATAAATAGGCACTGCTGATAGTTTAATACAAGTATTTTCCAATCATAATTTTCATATTTTTTTCTAAGAATAAATCTATTCTACCCTACATGTGGTGAGGCTTTTCCCACGCTTTTATAAACACAAACATTTCTGTGGTATCCAGAACTTGAAGTTTTTCAATTAAGACTTGGTTCCCTGTAAGTCTTAATGAGGATGTGGTGATGTCCTCTTGCCTCAATCAACATTCTCAGGAAGCAGGCAAGAGAGATAAGGAAGATAGTTTAGATTTTGTATTTTTTTTTCACAGAGCTAATACATGCCCACTGTAGAAAAATTGGAAAGTAAAATATAAAAATGGAGATACAAGAAATCATCCATAATCTCATCTTTCAGAGGTAATCTCAAAGAATGTTTCAGCATAATTATTCCCTGTCTCTTGGTGCCTTTTTTCCCCCTACTATAGTTAATATCAACTTCTATTTCCTACATGTGAGTTTCTACAAAAATCAAAGTTAAAATGCTTTCTGGATTTACTTGTTTTCATATACTTTTCCTCTTCAATTAGTATTTCATAGTTAATATATATTAACTGCCGTCATAAGCATAGCTTGCAGAACCTATAATTACTTTCATACTTTTCTTAAAGCAATTACATTGGTAAACCTGCATTTTGATAGTTCTTGCATCTTTCTACATATTTGAGTTCATAGACTTTGAAACACACCTTAATTTTATATCCTAAAAATGTTTAGATACATTATAAAGTTCAACAAGTACTCTTGGAAAACCTGTCTGCTTGAAGGAAAAATTAAAACCCCTGATGCTTTCTCACTAGTAACAGGGACTTCTTATATCAGATAGACATTACAGTATTACAAACTTATACATTTTTGAGGCTACATCAACTGTGGTTGCTTACATTTATGTTTTTACTTGCAAAATGCCCAAGAAGGCAAAAGAAAACTGCCTCTATCAATTGTCTTTTTCTTGATTCTGAGTTAAGCTTCACTCTGATTACAGTTTCTTCTCCGTTATCTTATTTGCCCAAAAATGCTCATGAATCTTTTACTCTGAATATTGTATTCAGGAGTTTCACTATAATGCTTATCCAAGAATCCTTGTGGTCATTCATTCAACAAAGTTCTTTTTGGGTGTCTAGACTAAGTAGGTAGACTTAAAAAGGAAGAATAAGACTCTCTTGTGAAATATCAAATAGTGCTTCTGTAAATAATAACCAAAAGCTGGTCACTATTAAACATGTTATGTTGTACACTTTAGTAGCAATTCTGTTCTAATTCCTAGCACAGTGAGTACTCAATAATTGAGGCTGATTTGGGCTCATTTATGTTTTTCCCCCCTACATGCTGTTAAAACTACCAAGAATCACTTGTTTTTTTCCTTAGATTGTGTTAGCATTGAGAGTATTTATTTGTCAGTTTCAGCTTTATCAGTAGTAAATAACGGGGGATATTGCTGATCAAGGATTTTGCTACATACTGAAGAATCATCCTGACACTGCTTACTCTTGTTCACTAACCAGCATTTACTGAGGAACTACCATGTATAAAACACGGTGCTAGTAGAGTACAAAACCTTGAGATCGGAAGACCAAAGTCAGAATCAAGTCAGTAATTACTGGTAACAGTGCGTGGGGTCTATCTTTAGTGGCAACGAAATTAGGTCCTCGGGTCCTCGGTTAGAACGGTAAAACAAGCCTTCTAACATTTCCACTTTTGTCACCACACTCTTGAAACGTAGGAAAACTTGGAATGCGGTGATTATCGGAATACTTAAGGTCTTCGCCCAAAAGGTGCTAACCTGAGAAGATCAGGGGAAGGGCTACTACTTAGTATGTGGGATTTCAATTTCCAGAGTAAGTTAAAATCGCCTCATCTGAACCATTCTTTCACAGCTTCCCTCCCTTACAAATAAAAAGGGAGAAAGACTGGGAGCTCAGAATGTACGGGACCCCACAGCAGACCTCCCCAGCGAAATCGGAGGAAAGTTCCCGGCCTGCAAGGGACTCCGGGTTCAAACGGAGCCGGCGGGGCGGAGAGTAGCCCACATACGGCCGCCCAGCTGGGCCCCGCGCTCTTCCATACCTGATGCTCCCTTTTGGCGGAAGGCTCTTCTTTCACCTCCGTCACAAACACACATGGCATTTTCCGCTGCACCGAGCCCAGGCGTCTCATCCTAGATCCAAGACAAAGTGCGAAGGGAGAGCGCGCTTCCAGACGCCCCAGCCGGGACAGCTTCTTCAGCAGTGGACCCCGGTACTATTGCCGCGCACACTCCGCACCCAGGACCCGCAGCCGCAGTGCCGCGTCGCCGAAGCCCAAGCGAGGGGCGGGGACACACGTCCGGAAGCGGCCGCACGGCCGCGGTGCCCTCTGGGAGTTGTAGTGCAGGGATCCGGGCGCGTGGGTGCGTCCCCGCGTGAGCCCGTCGCGTGACTCCCTCGTGTATTTTTCCCCGAGATTCGGATGACCATTGAAAATAAGGATCCGTTTCCCGGGTGTGTGTGCTCAGCCTAGTAACCGATGATATTTTTGAAAATTAACATCAAGTTGTGTAAGTGCTGAATCATTTCAGATGGCGATTTAACACAATTCTGATGAAACCTACTTTGCCTGGTCTCTTTAATTCCTGGGAGAAGCGCTGTAGAAGTTTAGAAATATCTAGAGCCATTATAATCCACAGGCAGAATGGCAAGTGATTTCCCAGGTAGAATGTTAGAAAACTACATGTAAAACACGTGGGACAAAAAAAAAAAAAAAAAAAAAAAGTTGCCCTTTGGGCTACGCCTCATTGGTGCAACTTATGATCGAAATGAGTTCTGATGTTCTTTCCCCAATGAGTGCAAAGTTTATCCTCAGATAAATTCCAAAGCACACAATACCAAAAACCAGATTTCACCCTTTTCATAGGAATCTCATTTGTCTTAAATATGAGCTCCAACAGTTTAAATGGCTTGAGTAGTTTACAGTCTACTGCTGAGATAAAAAGCTTTTGGTGGCTTCCTTGTTCAAACAAATGTTGGAGGGTAAGTGATAAAACAGTGATTAAATAAAATAAATATTATATATTTAATAATAGTAGCCTTTCTATCCCCTTGTACCTTGTAAGTCCTCAGTATAGAGTTGTAGGCGAGTTCTGACTTAACAGCCTTCCTTTATGTCTCAAACCTCAGGTCTCATTTCTATAATATTCTTGACTGCGAGAATCTAACTCTCCAGCATTTTATTGAGCTTTTGGGGAAATTTGAGAACTATATCTCATTTTGAGGTATTTATATAGTAAAGAAGTTCTCAAAGAATAAAATATCTCTTTAAAAAGTTCACTGTTCTTTGCTGAATTCAGAGGGTGGAGGGGTAGAGAGTTGGAGGATATTTGCCATTTCAAAGAATTTAGTTTCTTTTCTGCTATCTTTAATTTTTTCATAGGAAAACTAAAAAATCCAAAAAAACAAAAACAAAATAAAATAGAAGACAAACAGAAAACATAAAAACACCTGATGCTGGCTGTGACATATTGTGACCAGAAACTCCGTAGAATTTTATAGTCAAGCACCAGTGACTTTGCTCCTCTAGAGGAATCCTGAAAAGGAGGTTGTCTCATGGGTCTCAAAGAGCCAACAAATAACCTTCACAACCATCAACTATCATTTCCCAAACTGCCACAGAATCTTCTAGGTTGAGCATTCTGTCATTTCTGAGAAAGGATCCTCTTCCAAAACATTCCACTTGCTCTTTGAATAGTAGCAGCAAGGCAAACAATCTCTCCAGAGCAGGTTTCATCAGTGCCTGGAGCAAAGCATCTGGCAACAACAGAGTCGTCCAAGTTCAGGAAGAAGCGCAAGACCAGTTCACAGCTTTAAACTGGACTTTTACTCTGCAGCTTAGCAGCCAGCAGCTTTGCCTGATTCTCGTGGGCCTGAAGAGCCACCAAGGAGTTGCTACCAGACCCTGGTATGTAAAAATGGAGTTACAGGATTACAAACTAGAAGAAAGACTTTCTTCTCTGACAGATGTGTCAATGATCTAGCATGCACCAAAGATAAAAGACACTTAATGTGATTCTACCTTGACCAATGCAAAGTACTTACAGCATTTGCAGGTCTAACTTCAGTTGTGGAGGAATTTCCCATTCTTCTTTACAGGGAGTAAAAATCCTCATGGGTAAGGTCTTAACTTTCCCTTAAAAAGTAGTATAAATTTCAATAACAGGAAAGAAAAGAGGAGTGAAGAGAGAAGAGAATAAGGAAAAGAAAAGAGGGGGGTAAAGAAGATACTAGGGCTCCAGACATTTAAAAAACTACAATTATGTACAGATCTATTTACTGTTCTCTGCAATGACAAAAATTTTCCCCTCTTGAGTTTGACCTGTTCACAGCTGACTACGTAAGGTAAAAGCATTTTTTTTTTCAGCCTTTCCCTTGTGTATTCCATGGATTCTCACAATGGCTTTAATCATGATGTTACATGTAATATGCAATAATGGTCCTGGTAACAGTATTTGAAAAGTCTAATGTTGCTTCAAGTTCATAGATGGACAGGGAATTTATTTGGAGGCAAGGGCCATTTAAACATCTTCCTTAGTGGTGTTTCTAGTAGCCTTTGTGCATAAGATGGGTACTTTTTTGTTCTAGAGTTAGAAGGTAGGGCAAAACAAAAGTCAGGATGTTATATTTGTCTCTATATATTTGTTAATATTTACAAGAATTTAGCCAAATCTTTATTCTCTACTTCTTCATTTATTTCTGGTATTGTCAAGATCTTTTCATTATTTTCTCTTATTTATAGACCAACAACTCTTCCTAAATTTTAGTTTCTTGTTTTCTTTTCTACATTTTTATCTTAATACATTGTGTTCAAAAGTTCATACTAACTTAGTTTTACTTAAACCAGTATGGGAATCCATATTTGCCTTGATCTTTTCTAACTTCCAATTAAAAGTACATTCCAATTTTAAAATACATTTGATCTATTATAAACTTCTACTCTGTCAGTATTTTCTAAGTCAGGTACTATGAGTATTTTTATTAATTTCGGCTAGATTTTCGTTCTTTTAGTAAAGATACTATGTTGAAGACTTCTATAACTGCCAACTGAAATGTCTCATTCTGGGAATCAAAGTACTTCACTTTATTTTCAACGAGTTTTCCAAACTTTCAAGCACTTTCTGCTATAGGAAGAAGTTCTTTCTCCTAGTAGATAGATGAAAAATGAATGAAATGTAGCTACCAGATGAATAAGTAGCCCAACTTACTTTCAGGTACCTATTATTACAATCCAAATATGATTTTTCCCCCACATCCGTACATAGCAAGAACATATTTAAATAATTTTATTATCTTGGATAATATGGATAGCATATATCCCTAATATTATTGATACTTAAATTGTTAGTTTTGTTCCCAAACCATGTATAGAAATAAGGAGATTTAAGGAATAGCTATTATTAACTTGTAAAATATGTATCGCCTTTTAATTATGAAAGTAAGAACTAATTTGTTTCATATTTAATCAGAATATTGGCAGACAAAATATACTATTTGTTTTTACTACTTTTTTCATTAATATCCTAGAATTGAGAGTAAGGGAAATATTTTGCATTATCCCCTATGGTAAAACTAACCTACAGTTACATGTGAGGTCATTTATGATGAGCAAACAATGGATTAGGTAACAATGAGGAAAATTCTGGAAGTTTGAGTTTGTGTGCTGACTAGCAACCACTTTCAACATTTCTGCAAAGCTAGAGAAGGTATCTTCTAATTTAAATTTCTTTAAGAATTATCTATTGTGTAATATACTGTCAACAGGAGGTCAGTTTTAACGGATAACTACTGATAGCCTGAAAGACTGTGGAAAAATTCTTTTTCCCCCTTACACACTGATAGTTCTTATATTTGCATTCCTGCAATTCTTATATTTTAAAAAACATTGGATTAGCAGCAAGAAAGGTGAAAATGGCAGAAGTTGGGAATGACTGCTATTTCTTTTTTTATTCCACATGCATAAAGGTAAATATTGTACAATTTATGGTACTTCACATGCTTAAGCTTTTTAGTAGGATGAGGGAAGATATAACAATAATTTGCATTGCTGAATCAGAAGTAACTATTTTCCCACAAAATATTTTATGTACTTAAAATCTAAACTAAAAGTTTATCATTTATTTTTAATATGTTGAATTTTTCTGAGGAAAATCTGAGATAATTTAAAATTATGATTTGTTTGAAACTGCCCTTATCTATCCCAGTTACAAGCCTATGGCTTTTTAATCCACGTGTGCCTGCATTATGCCTATATTATAGCTCTGTGACAAACCAAATTCTTAATGTGGAAACATTATAATATACATCACACTGTTTGGGTTAATGTTATTCCAGCCATAAATTCATATAGTTGAATTCAGGTCCACTGTCAAACTTAGTTTAATGTATCTAATTGATTCTTTATTTGAAATTCATTAACCCAGCTACTGAATTTTTCCCTGTCAAAAGTCTAAGACATAGCAATAGTTAAATATCATGGGAAAAGGAAAATAAATAATATAAACAAATTCACTAAATCATAAATATGAATTAAAATTTATAAAATTAAATAGGAAAAAAAATGTTAAGCCAAGAGATTAGGATTAATGGGATATCAATGAAACCAAATAAATATAGATACTCTAATTGGAGCTTCCTGCTCATGGCGGAATGAATCCAATGATAGAGACAATGTGTTTGGTTTAAAGTGTTTCCTCTCTTCTAGGAAACCTGAATGAAACCTACTTCTTTGACTAACCACAGAAATTATATCCACTCCTATTAGCTGTTACTTTAAGATTGAATCTGGGATGATAATAATAGAATTTATGCTCCACATGGCAGAGTTTTGTCTTTTACTACTTATATTCCCAGTACTTGGCCACCAAGACTGGTGAGTGGTAGGTTCTCAAAAGATAATTAAATGAATGAATAAAGAATAATGATAGCAAACACAGTAAAGAGGATATTTTTATTCCCTTTTTACAGATGAGGTAACTGAAGCACAGAGAAGGTGAATAACATTGATTTTGTGACTATGGTGCAAGTAGTGGAGCCAGGGATTTGGATACCAGTTTATATGACTTCAAAATCCCTGCCACTACCCTGTACTATGAAATCTGCAGACCAGAAAAAAGAGGAAGTGAAGACAGAGTAGGAGGGGGGTAAAAGATAAGGAACAACCATGGAACCTGTGTCAAAAGCGAGAAGATTTAATGGAATATTTTTATTGTATGTTACATACCTTTCTGCCCAAAAGACAGTGGCCTGCAGTTTTTTGAACTGTGAATCTAGGTGTAAAAAGCACATAGAATAAATAGAAAGAAATAGCAGTCCATTGAAAGAAATTCACCTTTTTTGGTATGTAAAAATGTTGATATGTGCATGCATAGGCACAATTGTTTATCTTTGTAGATCAAGGGCATAAAGTCTATATATTTAATAATGTGATAATTATTTAAAGTTCTACAATAATGAGAACTTTAGGCTCCATTTACCTTCCCTAAATAAACATGCTTATCAATGTCTCATAGGCTAAGTAAGAAAACAGATTATCCAATAAAAAGGATTATTAATAGAGACCATCTCCACAATTAGAATATGGCTGGTGATTCATAAAAATTTTGTCTGGCTTTCTTCAGAAAGAGAAAAGAGGTTGTTAGATCATTGGATTGTAATCAAGGTTATCACTGGTTTCTTATGTCTCTATCCTTAGTGAGTCACGTGGGATAATTGTAACAAAAGGAAGTATTTTAATAGTGACTTGTGGCATGATATTCTATTTAATCATTAGATTGTCCTGTCATTGTTTCACTAAAATTAGAGTAATTTCTAAACTTAGGCTTATAGCTTTTTACTTATAGTACCTAATTTTTTATCCTAATTTGATTTACTTATATGTTCTTTAATTAATAGTCAACCTATTGTTTTTGAACACTAGCATTAATATATTGGGAGTTTTTTGCACTGTTTACTTTTTTCTTCTAGGGTTCCCAGTGCCGATTCCGACACTGTGAAGAGGCCCTTGGCAGTGACACTGTGTGCTCATTATGGAGAGAGGGGAAATGTTTAGATCCACTTTGCAGATTTAGACACATGGAAATGCAGGTAGAATTACTCAGCATCATCATTTTTTAAAAGTATCGCTCTCCAGTAATACTGAACTATGTTTGCTATTACAACACAGTAGGGAAATGATTGTTCCTTACCAATGGCAAATATATAAAGTCTGGCTAAGCTTAAATTTTTAGAAGAATGGGGGAATGTGTTTCAGGAACATCCATTGCATCTTTTATAGAGCTGGACTGAAAACACTGAGAGCTAGGATGCACACATGTCTTAAATCAGTAATTGCAATAGTTTTTGTCACAGTATTTTCTTCTATTGTAGCACATTGTGTTTATTGTGAATATATCTGATCATTGCATTTCCCCCCCCCCCACTCCATTGTCTAGCAAAACTGCAGCATTTCATGTTTCTGGGAAACTCAACCTCTTGGTTGTGTGAAGATCAGTTGTATCTTTTATCACAGCAAACCGCGAAATATCAATGGACTATTTTTGCCACCAAGTAGCAGTGAGTATATTTTTTGAATAACATGGACGTAGCATATTGTAATCTGGTTTTGGGGTAGCAGCATAGACTGACACATTTAATAAAATAAGGCAAGGTGAGCAATGCAGTTTTATAGCCAGTGGATTATTGAGGATGATTCTATCGATGAAGCTTAGAATGGGCCATCAAAGAGTAAACAAGATGTCAAAGTGATCAAAGGGGAAGTTAAATTTTCTTTGTGTGTGTTTAAAATGGACTTTATTCACCTGAGAAGTGAGAAGGCTACTGACCTCACTAGGTAAAAGGAGACTGTGTCCCAGCAAAGCATCACATTTCTGAAGCCAAGCTCAGAGGTCATGGCCTTAACTAGGCTCCCTGTGAGTGTACAAAGACATATCTGGTAGGTAGAAGAGAGCAAAGATTATACACTTTAGCTTCTTGCAGAACCACTTCCTTTATATAGGAATCGTGGTTCTTCCAAAAACTTCACTTGTGGGGAAAATAAAATTCTATTGCTGCAAAAGCTTGAAGAACATTGCCTTAGAGCAGGGGTTCTTAGATTTCAGGGGGTCCATGAGCTTGAATTGAAAATTCAAAAACCGTTCTTGTGGGGATGTGTTGGTGTGGGTGTGATATATTTATTAAATACTACACAGTATAGTGTGGACTTAGTAATGGGTCCGTGGTTTTTACCTGACGGCAAAGGGGTCCATGGAATAAAAAAGGTTAAGAACCCCTGCCTTAGAGCATTCACTTCTTTGACAGTGCATTTGAGTGGCCGTGGCAAAATTCAATTCATTTCAATGATAGTTCTACTATGCGGTGAACCCAAATCTAGGTTCTGGACAGGAGATATATAAGCCACTATGCCCTAAAGCACTGAAAGTCAAGAACCTTGCTTCAGAAGTTGGAGTGTCAGGTTGCCCTGATGCTGCAGCTACTCCACTTTCCTGCTATGGCCATAATATTCCTCTTGATGTAATGGCTCTAGAAATGAGCTCGCAGTATCAGTCCTTTGGAATTTGAAAAAGTGGCTTCAGATAATCCTTGGCAAATGAATAACTGAAAATTGGATCCCCTTGTTGTATTCTTCTGGAGTACATAATATTCATCATATAATACCTTGATGAATGTCTTTCTTGCTCACTAGACTATAGACATCATGAAGAGAGGGATTATAACTAGTTTCCATATCATTGCTCTTCACAGTGTCTGGAACACATGCTCAGTAAAATTGTATATATGGATAGATGACTACCAAACAGTAACTTGCTGGGGAGAAAGCTATTCCATCTTCCTGAGTGATTAAACAGGGCCCATTGGTTTACATTCAGTGTGGTTTTATTTAATGAGAAGCAGTATACTAACTTCTTTATATCTACTTAGTAGTTTGATCCCTGGTGGTCTGTGAGTATTTTAGTTTCCTGGGCTGCTCAAGCAAATATCATGAAATGGGTCAGGTTAAACAATGGGAATTTATTCACTCAGGATTTGAGACTGGGAAAAAGTCCACATCAAGGCGTCATCAAGGCAATGCTTTCTTCTTGAGACTTTAGTGTTCTGGGGCTGGGGGCTGGCAACTCTTGGTCCTTAGCTGGTGACATGGCAAGGCACATGGAGGCATCTCTTGGTCTCTCCCTTCTTTTCTGGGTTCCATTGATGCTCAGCTTCTTGTTTCCTGTGACTTTTTCTCCCTATATCTGAAATTCATTCTGCTTGTAAAAAACTCCAGAAATATGATTAAGACTCATTCTGATTGAGGTGGGTCACACCTTAACTGAAGGTCCTACTTACAATGAATGCACACCCACAGGAATGGCTTGGGTTTAAAAACATGTTTTTTTTGGGAGGTACATAAAACTTCAAACCACCACAATGGGTAAACTACTTCTTTCACAACCATAATTCTGGTTAAGCACAACTATCAGCCTATTCAATGTCTGCATCCTTTACAGCTGAACATGACTGCAGAAAAATACACAGCCCTGCTGGCTGGGTTAAATTCATGACCATGAACCTCAAGTGAGTCCGTATTGCTAGCCAGCAGTCACTCTACATGGTCCTCCCTTGGCTCATCCCTACTCCCTAAACCATTATTTCATACCTTCTCTCCTTTCTTGAAACCTCTAACGTCTGATGACTTGAGTATTGTACCAAGAAACTTAAAGCAATGAGAAGAGACTTTCCAGCAATTTCCATCACTACATCTACCCACCTACTAGCATCTATACTGGCTTCTTCCTCACTCTGATCATAGATGAACTTTTCATACTATCAAAATACCATCCTACTTGTTAATTAATTCTACAATGACACTAGTTTGGCAATTCTTTCCTCTCTCCTCTGCATAATCATTTCCTCACTCTTACAGATCATTTCTGTCAGTGTACTAGCATGCATTTATTTCTCTCATTATTAAAAAAAAATTCTCCCTTCTCTTGATCCATTCTAATACAGAGTACCACCCCACCCTTTACAGTAGTTCTCCTCAAAAAGGGTTATCTATTCTTGTTACCAAATCTTACCTTCCATCCTTTCTTAATCCCATGTTAATCAGGCTCCTATCACCAGTGACATACTGTACAAATTGTTAAAACAAGTGTTAATTTTCAGTGCTCTTATAATCTAAACCATTATAATCATTTGACTCATTTGATCCCCTGATATAATTTCCTCGCCTAGTTTCTTGGACATCATACCTGTATTAGTCAGCCAAAGGGGTTCTGATGCAAAATACCAGAACTCTGTTGGCTTTTATAAAGGGTATTTATTTGGGATAGAAGCTTACAGTTACCAGGCCATAAAGCATAAGTTACTTCCCTCACCAAAGTCTGTTGTCACATGTTGGAGCAAGATGGCTGCCGATGTCTGAAAGAGTTCAGCCTTCCTTCTCCCTCTTAAGGCTCCGTATGCCCAGCTTCTTCTGATCCCAGCTACAGACTGGTATAAGGCTCATATCTCTCCCCAGGGCTCATTTCTTTCTGGGCTCAGCATCTTAGTTCTCTTCACAAGGTCAGCTGTAGACTGTCAGGCTCATCTCTCTTCCCAGGGTCTCTGCCATGTCTAATGAGCTGTCTCTCTTCCTCTGTGTTCTTCTCTGTGTCTACTTCCATGTGAGAGTCTGTTTTATCAGCCCAAGGGGCTGGGACTCAATGCTGAGTCACACTCTAATGATGTGGTTGGAACAGAGCCCTAATTGTAACATAATTTAATCAGACATCTCAGCTGAATCTAATACAATCAAAGGATTATCATGAGCCTAGAGGAACAGACCAGTTTACAAACATAATCAGTATTTCTTTTTGGAATTCATCAGTAATATCAAACTGCCACAATACCCTCTTCATGTTTCTCTTATTTCCCTAGAGTCCTATTCTCATTCTTCCTTGCTTGTTTTTTCCTATTCTCCCCCACCTCTTATTTGGAGTATTTTAGGACTTAGTCCTTGATCTTCTTTTATTTTCTATCTATTCCCTTGGTAATCCCATCCAGTTTCATTGCTTTGAATATCATCCAAAGGCCCATGACTCACAAATTTATAGATCCCTTCCAGACCTCTCTCTTGAACTTCAGATCCCTATATTAAACTGCCCATTTGAACTCTTAACTTGGATGACTAATAAACATTTCACACTTAACATATCTAAAAGTGAACCCATGATTTTACCCCTGTACTCCCAAACATACACCTATAGCCCTTCCTATCAGTTTTTTTTTTTTTTTTTTTTTTTTTAAGATTTATTTTATTTGTTTCTCCCCACCCCCTCGTTTGCATTCGTTGTGTCTATTTGGGAGGCACTGGGAACCCAACCCAGGACCTCCCATGTGGAAGGGAAACGCCTAATCACCTGAGCCACCTCCGCTCCCTCCTTCCTATCAGTTTGGTTGTAACTCTATCCTTCTAGTAGCTCAGGTTATCTGAATCATCCTCAAATTCTGTCTCTCACCTCTCACATCCAGTCCATAAATAATCCTGTCACCCTTACCCATCTCATCTAAACCATCATCTTATCTCATTTACTTCAGTAGGCTTCTAACTGATTTCCCTTGCTTCCAGTCTTGAGCTTCTATGACTGTTGAAAGTACAGGAGAGGCCAGAACGATCTTCTTAAACATAAGTCAGATTATGTTACTCAAAACCTTCCAATGGCTTTTCATAGCATTCAGAGTAAATCAGAGTCCCAATAATGGAGTACATGACTCTACTTGACCTGGTCCCCTGTTATCTCTGAATTTACCTTTCACAACTCTCCCCCTTGCACACTCGGCTCCAACTATACTAGTTTCCATTTTTCTATAATACGCTATCAGATTTCTGCCTTAGGGACTTTGCATGAAATGCCCTTTCCCCAATAGCTTCATAGCTAGCTTCTTTACTTCTACAACGCCTTGCTCAAATGCTATCTTTGAGTGAGATCTATTGAAATGTTGTCAGCCTGACCCCCTCCTCCCTACATACTCTCAATCTTCCTCTGCTTTCTTTTTGTCATAGCCTTTATCATCTTTTAATATATTTTCTATGTCTATCGTTTGTGGTATGACTTCTCTCTCAAGAATGAAAGCTATCTTTATTTTGTTCACTAATGAATCATGAACCCTTAATTTACATAGGCACATTAGTCCCTTCCACATAGCCATCAATTCTTCCTCAGGAAGTCCTGAACATTATTATTCATGGTAAGCAAGTAACTATTTTCCCTCAGCCCACACACACATTTCTGTACTCTAGGAAAGAGAATTCAATTTCCAGACTGTAAGTAAAATAGCAAGATCAGTTGAATTATGTATTGAACTCTGTCATATCATTTATTCATTTTGGAAATATTTCAATACCTCAGAAGTTATAACTGGATCCTCAATAGAACTGTTTCCTACAATATTTCCAAGAACATCTATCCACCTATGGCCCATATTAATCAAAATTGAAATCATAAATCTCACCTTAGACAAACATTAAATTATAAATTTCTACATTTATTAAAATTCACCTTTCATGTTTCTCTAAATGCATGTGATTAATTGACAAATACAGAATTAGTGGGTTTATTACAATTTTTCTTGGTAGCAAAATATAACTGCCATTTCACACATAGCACTGTGCAATTTGTATGTAATTTTGTCCATATTAAAATAAGATTAAATTTAAATATTTAAACATGCAGCTATTTTTTTCAGAACCATTTGAGAGTTAGTTGCAAATTATAACATTTCTGGGGCCTGTGCTTGATGAATTGAGCCCCAGCATGTTGTCCATGTTAAGCAGGTAAGCTGCTGCCACAGCAGTACTATCTCAATCACCAGCTGTACTCTTCCATTGTGAGGCACTTGACAAAAACCGCTTTTCTGTTACTTGATTTGCCACCCTATGCTATCTTTAAGCACTGAGTGCAATTATCAGGAGTCCTGCATTTTTTGTCTGAGGATATAAAATTGCCAGTTAGTCTTTTTGCAATTTAAACTTAAACTTGATAGCGAATTGAAAAAGGTTTTGGACTCTTTTGAGAGAGACTTCATTTAAATGTTTCTAAACAAACCAGAGATTAAAAAAGGAGGCCTAATCCCTCTGGGTATTATCTCCAAGTTTAAAAGCAAATAGCTGATAAACCAATTGAGAACACTTAGAAAACATAATGCTGTTGATATTTACTCTAATTATAAGAATTCCCTAGACATTTCTGAGAATATTTTGTATTTTCTTTGTAAGCATGATAAGTACTTAACCTTTCCCCCCTGGTATATATTAGAAGTTAGTGTACTCATACAAACTGTTCTTCTTAAGACTCTTAAATTTTGCTAAGGGAAAATTTGTTCAAAATACAGTAGCTCAAACATTGAATCTGTTTGCTCATCTCCTTGGCTAATTGCTATGTTATTCTAATATGAACAATTGAATGGGATAAATTGATTCTTCTTTATTCAAAGTCAATGTCTTGATGATACCTTGGACAAATGATCATTTGGCTTCTTTAAATGAACATTTGCTCATCTCTGTTTAGAAGGTCTAACCTAAATGGATATGTGTACATGACCTGCTTAGTAAGCCCTTTACCTTTACTATTTAATTTGGTGCAAGACAGACTAATTTTGTGGGAGGTTAGGGGGTAAGGCTGAAATAAGATACCAAATAAGACAATTGAAAATGCCTAGCAGAAGGAAAAAAAATTCAACTTAGTCCTTTTCTCTTTAGGGTGTAGAGGATGTTGAGTAAAATGTTCCAGTGGTCACCCCCTAGAACAATTTGAGTTTGAATGGGAGATACTTTTCTCCTAATAGAACATGGTTTCTCCTCTTAGCCAAAGTCCAAAATGTATCTATAAATAAATAAATAAACAGACAAAGGCAGGTACTCAAATGTTAGTTCTCTAGGACTGACATTTATTAGTTGTGTCTGATACCTCCATGCCCTTGCTTTTTAGGACCATATGTACTGTGAGCCAATTATGATTTTTAAAAAAATGAAGCGGAAATTAGAATAATCTTATATCCAGTGTTCTCCAACAAGCTCTTGTATTAAATGTTTCTTATTTGCCTGCACTATATTGAGAACTTTTCATGCTTTATTTAATCACCACAAAAACTTAGATGGTTCTTATCCCCATTTTACAGATAAGGAAACTGAAGTAAGGTAATGTCTTATAAATTATGCAAAAACTGTCTCACAAAATAACTAGAGGGAACATTTAAAGAGTATACTCTGGTCCTTTTGATCATTTGAGTGAAACCTATTGATAAGTCCTTTAAATCATTCCTCCTTCTGAGAGGCTGATTCTTTTCCATCCTTCTCTTGAATCGATTAAGTTCCTTTGCATTTAATAGAAGGCTCCGTTTTTTCCTTTATTTTTTTAGTAGATAGTGGGTTACTTCTAGCATTTCTGAGTTATGTGTATTTCCTTTATTAAATGTTTCTTCTTATTTATCTTTCTCAGTTTATTTTCCCACATTATTTCTCGACATCAGTGGGAGGAACTTGCTCCCTTTAATCATCTGAAGCCTAGAAACTTAGCTGCTTTATCTGCTGTTGGCCTAACCTAGTGGTTCTTCACTCTGGCTCCACATTAGAATTACCACAACCACCAAAAACAAAACAGTTCCAGGTTATCAGTAATGAAATGAGAACTGATGAGGGCTGGAGCCTATGCCTAAGAGTACTTTCTTTGTTTCCCTAATTTTATTTTGAAAACATAACCTACAGAAAATTTGTTGGACTAGATAGAACTCATCTAGATTCACCAATTAATATTTTGCTACATTTACTTTCTCTTTCTTCTACTGTACTTACATATACGAATGTAATGCACATATACATATTTATCTTTTTTTCCTGAACTATTTGGGAGTTTGTTGCAAATATCCTGACACGACACACCTAAATACTTCGGCATGTATCTCCTAATTTTATGGACATTCTCCTTTGTAACCACAATATAATAATTGAATTCAGAAAATGTAACACTGATACAATTCTAGTATCTACTATTCAATACTGATACCTACTATTCAGTCCTTACCAAATTTCACTAAATGTCCAATAATATTCATTTTAGCAGTGCTTCTCAAATTTAGTATCATAGGAATCACCTGGAGATCTTGTTAAATTGCATTCTGATAGAGAATGTCTGGGCTGCGGCCTGAGGTTCTACATTTCTAACAGGCTGTCAGGTTTCTGAACCACATATTGAATAGCATGGCCTTATAGTTGGTTTTATTTTGTTTTCCAAACCAGGCATCATTCGTTGCAATTTGTTGTCATGTCTCTTTAATCCCATACTTACCAACTTTTTCCTTCAATGTCCTCGATGTTTTTAAAGAGTTAGTCTATTGCTTTGCAGAATATCTCTCAGATAAATTTGTTTGTGTGGGTGTCCTTTAGAAATTAGTGAAAAACACGGAAGAAACATTTCTTTATAAATTTTACAAAATTAGCACAGAAGAAACTGCTTTATAAATTTTATGGAATTTACAAAAAAAATTTTTTTTTCTCTTTCAAGCACGAAGGGAAGGATAGGGCCCAACACTCAGTCTGAATATAAACAACTGGGGTTTTTTTCTGGTTATAAATGGTTGAATAGTTCATGCAAAAGGTTTTTACAATCCACATGTTTTCCATTTGCATTTGTGCTTTAGCTGTGGTAGGAATTTATAGCAGGAAATGTTGCATTATGATGACAGTGTACTAACATATATATCAAAAGAGTTGAGTTTGTTTTGAAAACTGACAAAGCACAGAAAATCGTTGTTTGTGTTGGAAATGTCCGTGGAAGGCATGACATCCTATCATATGTATTAATCAGGACTCTCTTGGTTGTAAACAGTGGTAAATGTTTCAACAACTGGCTCTACCCCTACCATCACCACCATCACCCCACCCAAAAAAAAGAAAAAGGAAGAAGAAAAACAGCCCTGATTTGCACCGTTTGCCAATTTCTGTGGAGTAAATACTCCTACCATGGCTGATTTCAAGCTATACAATGTGACATTAGTTGGCTTGAAAATTCCTGAAAAGTTAACAGTTGGCTCTCATGCTCTGAGAGCTCATAATCTGAGCTCACTCTAGCACACCACTGGTTTTAGGAAGATAAATCCAATCAATCTGATTTAAGGAGAAAGTGGAAATTATTCCCTCATATAACAGAAGATATGAGGAGCAGAACCAACTTTACACCCAGTTAATACCAGGGTTTCCTTCATCATCTCTTGGCTCTGGACTAGTTGACTGTATATATATACTATACCCACCCAACAGCTCCATACCTAGATCCTGGGGGCAGAATAAGCAAAGATTAAAAACACTGACTCTGGGTCAGACTAGGTAAAAATCTCATTCACTGCATACTTGCCACCATGACCTTGGGCATTTTAGAACCTATAACCCAGTTTCTTCATCTGTATGATAGAGATCGTAAAAGTACCTGTGTAATGGAGTTGTTTGGGAAATTTAATGAATTAATACCTAAAAGCTTAGAACAATACTTGGAAAATAATAAGCATTCAGCATTATCATCATAATTATCATTCTAACTTAAAAACCTTAGCAGAAGTAAATGTATTTCCAGCAACAGTCCCTAACATTGAATTTCATCTAATTGTGTGGGAAACATGTTCATCCCTAAGAAATTGTCTGTCCAGAGAGATAGCTAACCACTGAGGTTAGGAAGTCATCCTCCCTCAAACTATATGGACTGGGAATGGGAAAAAGGTGATTCCCAAAGGAAAACTGTTGTTTCATTTACCAAAAATAAGGGAAGGAATGAAGGTGGGGCAAGCAAAATTAATAGATGTTTACTACCTAACATAAAGAAAAATTCCCCTTTTTAAAAGGGTTAGATGAACCATAGCTGATCACACCAAAATTGATCTTAGTGACATGAAACTAAACTTTGGGTAGAAAAATCAAAGGAACAAAAATTGGCATTTATTATTGTAAATTCATTTTAGAAAAGTGCATTTTAGTAGTTCCTTAAAATGTGAAGACCATTGGAATTTGGAATCTCAGGAATGTTAGGGCAAATCAACAAAGGTATAGTAATATGGATAAGAAATAGGTTTAGCACCTCATTGTTTTAACCATGGTAGCTAGATAAAAATGTCTGAACAAGGATTTATTGCATTACTTGATTAACAAATAATTTGCCTGAATTATTTATTCTCTATTTCTAATAGGATGGTTTCAATTCACTAAATATCCTCCCTTTCCCATCATATTGCTTTCTCCTTCTGATGTATATTTTAATATTTTGAGTGGAAAGATGTAATGCACAGGGATCTTTATCAGTCAAAAGACCAAAACTGTCAATTGAAAAAAATAATTTCCAAGTATATGCTATTTATAGGAAACACATTTTACATTCAAACACAAATAGGTTGAAAGGTAAAGGAAAGGCAAAGAACAACTAAAAAGAACAAGAAAATAGAAGACTTGAGTAACAGAACTCATATACACCTATAGAACACTCAATGCAACAACAGTACGTATGGAACATTCTCCAGGATAGACCATAAATTTTAAATGATTAAAATCATACAAATGATTAAAATTATACAAATTTTCTCCAGCCACAATGGGATGAAATTAGAAATCAATAAATAAGTTTGGGAAATTCACATATTTGTAGAAAATAAACAGCATACCCCTAAGTACCTAATGGGTCAAAGAAGAAATCACAAGGGATATTAAATTAACAAATACTTTAAGATGAATGAAAACAAAGACACAAAATGAAATGCATGTTAAACAGTGCCTAGAGGAAAATGTATAGCTATAAACATGTATATTAAAAAAGAAGTAAGGATAGACTATGTTGGGTCACAAAACAAGTCTCAATAAATTCAAAAATATTGAAATCATACAATATGTATTTCCTGATGATAATGAAATGAAGCTAGAAATCAATAACAGTGTGAAAGAAAATTCACAAAAGTGTGGAAATTAAACAACATACTCTTAAACAACCAATGAGTTAAAGAGGAAATCAGAAGTGAAATTAGGAAATGCCTTGAGGAAAATAAAAATGAAAATACAACATACCAAACCTTATAGGATACAGTGAAGGCAGTGCTGAGTGGGAAATTTATAGCTCTAAATGCTTACATTAAAAAGAAAAAAGACTTCAAATTAGAGACTTAACCTCAAAACTGGAAGAACTAGGAAAAGAACAAACGAAAGCCAAAGCAAGCAGAAGGAAGGAAATAAAGATTAGAGGGAAGATAAATAGAACACATACACACAAAACTACAGCGAATCAATAAAACCAAAAGTTGGTTCTTTAAGAAGATCAATAAAATCAGCAAACCTTTAGCTGTACTGACAAAAAAAAAAAAAGAAAATCAGAATGAAAAGGGGGTCATTACTACCATTCCCACTGAAATAAAAAGAAATATAAGTGGTTACTATGAATAACTGTATTCCAATAAATTAGGTAACCTAGATGAAATGGACAAATTCTTAGAAACATGCAAACTACCCTGCATTGACTCAAGAAGAAATAGAAGATCTCAATAAATTAATTACTAATAATGAGATTGAATCAGTCATCAAAAACCTCCCAATAAAACAAAGCTCAGGAACAGAAGGTTTCACAGAGGAGTTCTACAAAACATTCTAAGACTTACTTTTAATTCTGCTCAAACTCTTCCAAAAAATTGATGGGTAGAAAACACTCCACAACTCATTCCATGAGGCCAGCATTGCCTTATACCAAAGCTGCATAAAGATATCACAAGAAAAGAAAACTACAGACTAATATTTCTTATGAATATAGATGCAAAAATCCTCAACAAAATACTGGCAAACTGAATGCACAGCATATTAAAAGAATTATACAGCATGATCAAGTGGGATTTATTCCTGGTTTGCAAGGTTGGTTCAACACAAGAAAATTAATGTAATTTGCAAGCTTGGTTCAACACAAGAAAATTAATGTAATACACCACATTAAAAGAATGAATGCTAGGAATAGAAGGAAACTCCAGCATGATAAAGGGCATATATGAAAAGCCTACAGCTAACATCCTACTTAATGGTGAAAGACTGAAAGCTTTCCCTCTAAAAGCTGGAACAAGAAAAAGGATGCCCACTGTCACCACTGTTATGCAACATTGTCCTGGAAGTTGTTGCCAGAGCATTTAGGCAAGAAAAATAAAGGCATCTAAATTGGAAAGGAAGAAATTAAACTTTCCCTATTTGCAGATGATATGAAAAATTCACAACAAAGCTCCTAGAGCTAATAAATGAATTCAGAAAAGTGGCAGTTCAACAGCCCAAAATCAGTAGTGTTTCTATGAACAAGCAATGCACAGAAGAACAAATAATAATAATAATAAAAATTCCATAACATTTATGTAAGCAAATGCACATATATGCATATATATTTATATATCATTTTACAAATACTGATTTGTATTGTGAAAATTTTGATTTTTACCCACAATAAAAAAGAAAAAAATAGAAAAACAATTCCATACATGATAGCATCCAAAAGAATCAAATATCTAGGAATAAATCTAACCAAAGATGTAATGGACTTGTACACAGAAAACTACAAAACATGGCTAAAAGAAATTAAAGAAGACCTAAATAAATGGAAGGACATTTTTGCTCATGGATTGGAAAACTAATATTGTTAATACGTCAATACTACCCGACACGATTTATAAATTCAATGCAATCCCAGTCAAAATTCCAACAACCTTCTTAGCAAAAATGGAAAAGCCAATCATCAAATTTATATGGAAGGGTAGGGGTAAGGGGTTATGAATAGCTAAAGCCGCCTTGAAAATGAATAATGAAATTGGAGGATTCATACTTCCCAATCTTAAAGCTTATTACACAGCCACAGTAATCAAAACAGCATTTTAGGGAAGAGGAGTGGCTCAATCAGCTGGGCACCCACCTACTACATGAGAGGTCCCAGGTTTGGGTCCCAGTGCCTCCTAAAAGAAGATGAGCAAACATTGCCCCTACCACAACAAGCTGGATGCCACATCCACCACAATGAGCTAGACGCCACCCCTGCTGCAAAGGAGCTAGACGCCACCCCGCCACAACAAGCTAGGTGCCATCCCTGCTGCAATGAGCAGATGCCACAAACCAGCAGACCCTGCAGCCCATGGGGAATGGATGTGACTCAGGCCGTTGGGCATTCGCCTCTCATGGGTAGGTCCAGGGTTTGGTACCCGGTGCCTCCTGGAGAAGGTGAGCAAGCAATGAGCAGAAAGACAAGAGAACCATCTCGGGGAGGGAGGATAAATAAAGTAAATAAATAAATCTTTTTTTTTTTTTTTTTTTTTTAATTTTACTGGGAGGTCCTGGGGATCGAACCCAGGTCCCTCCATATGGGAGACAGACGCCTAACCATTTGAGCCACATCTGCCCCCATAAATAAATCTTTTAAAAAAAGCATGGCAACTGGCACATGGAGAAACATATAGACCAATGGAATCAAATTGAGAAATCAGAAGCCAACCCTCACATTTATGGCCAACTATATCTAGTATATGTAAAGAAATCTTTCAACTTAACAACGAAAGCAAACCATCCAGTTAAGAAAGGGTAAAAGACTTGAACAGACATCTCTCCAAAGAAGATATGCAAATGTCCAAAAAGCAAATGAAAAGATGCACAACATCATTAGCCATCAAGGAAATGTGAATCCAAACTACAAGATACCATTTCATACCCATTAGAATGACTGCTACAAAAAAATGGAAAATAATAAGTGTTGGAG